>OY856410.1:312236382-313436382 GCA_963693085.1 Alisma plantago-aquatica
ATGGATATGCACATACTAGCATTACCACATTATATTGTATTCAGATGAATTAACTTATTTATTAAGAATACAACTCAGTACTCCTAAATTTACCACAATCAGCTTAATTTAGTAAGAAATCTCTAATGCCATAATATGTAACCACAAAATTGGGGACACTAACATGCTAAATTATACAATGAAATCAACCACAACAATCAAATTAATAAGTTCTAGAATGTGGATACTAGATATAGAATTAATAAGAAATCAAATGTAGCAATCAGATTAATGAAATGTAAATAGTGAGAAGTATTACCAGTGAAGTGGTGCAAAAACAAATTGCAACTAAGACGCAGCAGCCAGATTAGTAAAAAATCAGCAGCAACTTTTAATTCAAAAGCCACCACGTGATGCTATCCATCAGCAGAGATAGCTGTGCGATCAAGCAGCATGATAAGGGAGCATTTGAGAAGAAGAACAAACTAATTGAAGTAGAGGAAGAAAGATTATAGGAATAAGATGGGTATGAGTAGAAGATGCTGATATGGGAAGAAGGAGAAGAAAAATAAAACAAGGGAATGACTATAGGAAAGAGAGGACAGCAAGAAGCAGAGCAAAATTGAGACGAGTACCTAGGACTAAGAGTAGAAGAAGAAGCAGCAAAATGCAAGGAAGCGGGGAGGAATAGAGGAAGGAGCTTGTAGAAGAAGGAGAGGACGAGTTATTTGAGGAAGGAGGAGAAGAGTAGAAGAAAGCAGGAAGAATCGAAAGACTTACCAAGTACGACGGCAAGCACTACACGACCTCTGTAGAAAGGAGCAGCAACGGCTGCCGCCGGTATCCAGTGTGGCTGAGGTTGGCGGCGGCATCAGGTACAATGGAGGTCAGCAGTAGCATTAGGTGCGGTGAAGGCCGGCGTCGCCTCCCGGTGCTCCTGCCCAACTAGGGTTGAGCCGTTGGTGCTGTGAAAGGTCGAGGTCGGGGGTCTGGCCGAGCGAGGAACTGATTTGCTTCCACAGATTAGTAACGCGGGCACGGATATGCGAGTGAGAACTGACCGGACGGTTGGGCAAAACTCGACCGGGCGCCGGTTCACCGGTTGAATCGGTCAGGTCGTCGGTTATTGGGCGGTCAGACTACAATTGCGGGTCTGAGCTGGGACCGAACCGCTGAACTGACCGGTTCTCGGTTCAACCGGTTGAACCGGCCGGTTCGGTTCGGTTCAGATAACTATGACTATAACTAGGCTACATACAAATTTTGAGTCCATTTGGATGATTATAAGTCACTCATCCGAGGGCAACAAAATCGACGCGTGAAACTAATTTGAAATGCATAATTTTTGCGGTCTTTATAAAATGACCTATAAATGTCCAAATGTGCTCAAATTTTGTATATTAGCTATTCACAAGATGTTTAAGAAGATCAACGGATTAGATTTTTGAAAAAAATATTGCATCATGAAAAACTACATGAGTGTATTCTGCTCCGAATACACTCGAGTGTATTCTAGCCTGCAAGAATTAAATGCCGATACCGACGCCTTATCGACGACGTGGAAATAGATATTTACAGGTATACCGACGGAAATATCGACAGATGCAATCCTGGACTTATCGACGCCTAAGTGAACGAATTAAATCATGAAATTTACAGGCGTGGTCTCAACAGCTAGATGCAACGTTTTATGCAATAAAATTCTATATCGGGTATGTTGAGGGGGGGGTCCATCATGTGGGAGGTAGGGAACCTATCCTGTTTTCTGCAGATTTCGATGAAGGATTTCGATGACAAAATACTGGAATTAAGATTTGAAATTTTACTAGCACAATCCATAAACATAAATACACACACTTATGCAATAATATCCAATTTACAACACATAAATAGCATAGTAACTTACTAACTCATATCAGTTGTATGTTGAGTTACACACTGATTCTCCATACAATATTGAGTTGATATGGTTGACATATTGCTCCCACGACATGTACATTATGTAAGGTTGGTGGTATCAAGTTACGTGTTGCTCATACACGTCATGTACAATACTATATAAGTGTATATTACTCGTTCGTATTATGTAATTAAACACGATATGTTTTAGAATTTTACAGTACTATGTCTCCATATGCATCATATCAGATTCTAAAAGAAAATATACACCAGGGCTTTCTATTACTCTTCTTCAATGTGTGACTTTGACAATTAACTTCATGACTGTCAAGGAAGTTAGGCACCATCACTGTTGTGACACCTTTTCTCTGTTGTTGTTTGTAGCACAAGATCTTGATATGCAGTAGTGAGTTTCTCCATGGATTATGCACAATAGCGGGATAAGTATAAAAGCCATTATTACCATGCCCACCATATGCATGTCGTGGGGATGCGATAATTTAAAAGTTTAGTTACCATGTCAACCATGTCCATCTTGTGGGATATTTGTAGCAAGTGCCATGTATAATCAAATATAAGACTAGAAAGTTACAAAATCTATGTTTTTTTACAATATTTGTTTGTTGTGTTGCGAACTAGCACACTTTCTTTCTTTGTATGATAAAAATACTAGTTAGAAGAACATATGTATACTTATTAGATTACTACTAAAAATGATAGCAAATTATACTTATATTTCGTGGATTATTTAGGTATATTACTATGATTATTATGTAGATTATGAGAAAGTGTTGTAGATCTACAAACACATACAATTAGGAAGACATAAAAAGCATATGGCGAGATCTTTGCCAATTTAAGGCATTTTGGGACGAATTTACATTTTAATTGAGATAGATGACGTGTAAATGAGAGAAATGGTAGAAAACATAAAGGAACACCTTAGATTAGACTTATCTGATCCCTAGTTGTCGAGATCCCTTTGCTCCACCATTTCCTCCTCTCAAACAACAGAAACAAACTTAAGTACGCAAAAATCGGTATATCAATAAATTTCGTCGATATTTGGCGGTATTTGGCGATATTTGGCGATATTTAGCGATATTTGGCGATATTTGGCGGTATATCATCGGTTTACCGATATTTGCAATCCCAACGACAGGTTTGTGTGAACCGATGACCGATGTCGTCGATATCGGTATACCGGTCGGTATACCGACGGTATCATCGATATCTCTTTCCATGCTAGCCTGACTCTCTCTCTCTCTCTCTCTCTATATATATATATATATATATATATATATATATATATATATATATATATATATATATAGAGTCAGGCTAGAATACACTCGAGTGTACAGATGGCACGAATACACTCAAGTGTGTTTGCATATCAAGACTATTTTTTGCAAAATGTAAACCACTGATCTTCACCGTCATACTATAACTAGGCTACATACAAATTTTGAGCCCATTTGGATGAGTATAAGTCACTCATCCAAGGGCAACAAAATCGACGCGCGAAACTAATTTGAAATGCATAATTTTTGCAGTCTTTATAACATGACCTATAAATGTCCAAATGTGCTCAAATTTTGCGTATGAGCTATTCACAACATGTTTAAGAAGATCAAATATTAGAATTTTGAAAAAAATATTGCATCATGAAAAACTACTTGAGTGTATTCTGTTCCGAATACACTCGAGTGTATTCTAGCCTGACTCTCTCTCTCTCTCTATATATATGTATGTATTTGATATATGCGTGTAGTGTATATATATATATATATATATATATATATAATGTAGATGTGCGTGTCCAACATAGAAGATCCCATAAATGTGGAAGAGACTATTATTTTTCGTGATGGAGAGAGGAAGCTGTATAGCTGTAGTGTAGGAGAGGGAGAGGGGGAATTTGTGATGTTGGAATCAATTAGGACACATCAGAAAAGGGTACCTAACTTGTTGGAAAAACACAATGTTTTAAAAAACGTTAAGCGGTAACCGTGCGGACAGCACCTTGTAACTGGTTAAGCGGTAAGCGTCCGATTAAGCGGCCGATTTTTTAAAAAACGGGTTTTAATTTCCTATATAATTTTATACAAAATTACATATATATGTATATAAATACTAATACTCTTTGAAACTTTTATATATATCTAAAGATTCTAAACACTCTACCCAACAGTAAAAACACCCAATTAGTTTATAAGATAGCTATAAGACAATAATTATAGCCATAATATAATAAATAATAGATTTGACATAGATAAAATACCCCACATACATGATTCAGAAATATTTTTGCATCACATGTTTACATAGTTAAGCAGTAAACAATAGACTCATTATTGGATACCTTTCTAACTTATTGTTATATGTGCATATCATCAATTAGTCATACATTACAGCAGTACAATTAACTAAAGTATGCATTCTAAAATTAGATAATAGTTACATATATTTTACTTGTATAAATTACACTTTACAACAGTACCCTATTATCCCAACTTGCATACAGTAAACAATAGACTCATTATTGGATACCTTTCTAACTTATTGTTATATGTGCATATCATCAATTAGTCATACATTACAGCAGTACAATTAACTAAAGTATGCATTCTAAAATTAGATAATAGTTACATTACATATATTTTACTTGTATAAATTACACTTTACAACAGTACCCTATTATCCCAACTTGCATACAAGTATGCATTCTATTAGACTAGGCTTATCATAGGATATTTAAGTTTAATAAATTATAGTCAGTAATACTTGGGACCATATAGTTTATATAAAGTTACAGGTGTACAGAAAATTTAAAAAAAAACGGACAAAAAACGGCCAAAAAGCGGGAAAAAAACGGGCAAAAAAACGGAAAAAACGGGTGAAAAACGGAAAAAAACGGCCGATTAATTACAAAAATGCTAAACGGCGATTTTGCCAAAAATCGAACGGCTGGGCCATTGGGCCGATTAAACGGCCGTTTAATCGGGCGCTCAGCCCGTTTTTCATTTCACTGGAAAAACATAACATCGGAGTTTACTTTGGAAGAACATAATGTACTATAAAAGTCATGAAAAACTGTGAAAGTTCGTGAAAAACCGTTTGAGTTTGTTCAGATAGTAAAAAGTCACAAAGTCGTGACAAGTCGCCAACATACATGTTATTCTGCAAGAATATCCGGCTGACCAAAAAATTGTGAAAAATCACGTCTTTTTCAAAACGTTGGAGACTTTTGTTACTAAGATGCGCGAGTGCATTGATTCAGAATAATGTTACTGACTCAGAGTATTAAACCAGGAAGAGGTAAGCTGTTATAAACTTCGGAGAGAATAAGGCGAACATATAGATTCATCACATCTCAACTAGAGTATAAGCAGAGCTAAATTTAAAAGGTACATTCATGTGCCGACTCGAATGTGGTTGGGGTTTAGGCTTGGATGATGGTAATGAAGATGATATCACCTTTTTTTTTAATATTCCAGCATGAATATGGGAAATTATGTTTGTGCTAACACGGTGTTCTAGAATACATGATAACATAAGGAAATTGAAGATATTGTTATCTAGCCATTACAAGCTTATTTCATGTGAAACAAAAGTATTTAATTTCATTAAACCCAATTTATCTTATGTTTATTTTTATCTACTAAGTATTTATGCTATGCTTTACTTTTATTTAAGTATTGACATTCAAATGAAAGAATGCCAAAATAAAAATATGCCGAACTAGCTTTTAAGAAAACTTGTTGACCTCAAGAATTCACGAATGATGGGTCTCATGGCTTGCTTGTTTCCAAAATGAATCCAAGTATATATGCATTTCAGTTAGTAACTTGGGAACTTTCTTACTCATGCCTATTACTAGATGTGGTCAGAACTCCATATAGGAAGGTTGAAATAAATATAGTATGCTGGTACACCATAACTTGTTTGTGCCCAACTTGATATTTGTCGAGGCTAGTATTGTGCCAAATATACCTCTGACTCCAAACCCACCAATTTTTTTGTTTACAAGACTTATAGGTTGGGTTTCCTTGCCAAATTCCTTGATTTTTCCTCATGCAACTGCAACATGAACTCTCTCAAATCTGCCCATTATATTTAGTTGCATTTCGTCTCAGAGGTAACATGTGTCTCTATTAGTGGAACTCAGAGTTCACTGCTTTATTGAGGGATTTTATTTCCTTACAATGGGAGGCTCTAGATTGCTAGTGAAGTTTACCAATGTAATTTTTCTCAAGGAAAAACATTTGTTTCTCACGAATGAACCCTATGACCATGCTTTTGCACAAAAAGCACACACGCTTTTCCGTATAATCTTAAAAGTATTTGATGTAGGACATAAGCTGTTAGGGAGCTCAATTAGGTTCAGTTAAATAATTTTGCTATTTATATTAACATTACAGAATTACTAGTTATTTCTAAGGACTAGTTGTATATTTAAGAAGTATTTCATTATTATTTATTTGGGTTATTATTTGATCTTGCTATTATTAGTCTAGTGATTATGCTTAGTTTCATGTGTCACTAGGGTTTCATTATGTTTAGCATAAATATTGGTCCTGGGGTACTTGTTCATGAATTTGTTCCCTATAAGTTGGAGTGGGAGCCCTTAACCCTTGGTGTAGGCCTGGGACACACCAACTTCCCTATCTTCTATTTGATGCCTAAGCTCTTAAGGTTCAGGAATCACATCCTCACCCATCCCCTTGGATCACCCAATATGTACAAAATAAGGGGTAGCATGTGCCATACGCATCCTCCTCCGTTCCTTATACCTTTGCATTCATGTTGCATTAACGATAGGGGGGTCAAAGGCCGTCTCATGATAGGGGGGTCAACGACCATCTCAGTAAGTTGTTTCCCCTTTCTCCCTTCTCCACTTCGATCTTCCCTTTATTCCCTTCCTCTCTCACACACTTCCCCCTCCCACCTTCCCTTTGACTTTCCCACAGTCCATTGATGGAGTAGCACTAGGAGGCTGCAACCCAACAACTGTTAAAGCGTCCTCACCAAGCCTAGCCCAGGCATGCCTAGTGCAAGGCTGATTAGGGATGTTGTTGACTAGTGCAACATGCGCACCGGTTTCGTCTCCTTCAACCCTTCCACTGGAGGTTGCTGCCAACCTTAGGGCTGACTCAGAATTTCCACCAAGAGATCAAATGTTGGTTCGGATGACTTCACCTTCATAGGGTACGATTGATGTCACTACCGCCTGTTGCTGCCGTAGTGCTGTACCCCTCACTAAAGTAGCTACGACCGAGTTACAACTTGTAATCACAGCTTTACGTCCAATTGTTAGCTCGATCAATCACAACCCCTCCTTCCCTAGCAAGGAGTAGTGCCTCATGTTGCCAACTCTACCCCTCCTATTCTTCTCTCTGTTTCTTGTCTTTCCATTACCTTCCTAACTATGGCCACAAGTTACTATAGCAACATTGCACCTACCACTATTTTTTCCCTTTCTTTCACTCTAATCCCCAACACAGTAGCGCTTCTCCATTCCCGTGACGTTGGGCCCCTAGTAAAGTTCGAATATCTACGATTATGGGCCGCTACTTCTGCAGATTTGGGTTACGGCTACGCGATTTTCAATTAGGAAAATTTTCCTTGTGTAAGTGCACTGTGCTAGGTAATGGAGACTGCAACACCAAGATCATGGAATCTGAAGATTGTCACAATGCATAATAACCTCAAATTTTGGTCTACATTGCTGGAGGTGCATGTACAACTGTTGAGGTTGCTGTCTTTGTAGGAGCTATCGCTTCAAGTGCTGCAAGCAGAAATATTCGCACCTATGGTGCTTCACGGTCCATGGTCTGAGATTATTTTTCAGACCCTCGGTTCATTGTCTGAGATCATTTTAAGACCCTAGTTACTGCCTCTAAGCGCTCGATATAGACTACACCTTGCTGCATCAAGCCTCCTCAACAACACATATGATGGCATAAGAAGCATTCTGCAGAACACAAGCTGGATGACCACCATCATGCTGATGAGGATACCGAGTCTTTTCTCCCTACCAGCTAACCTTAGGATGATGACTATGACAGTGCGCTCTGGTCCCTGCTCACAGTCTTGAGGACACACAGACCGGTAGTTCTAGCTTCAGAGTTTCACATGATGCGAGCGATCCAAGATGGGCTTAAGTCCTTGATTGCCCACCGGACTCACGACAGACTCATCTTTTTAAACTAGAGGTGCTCATGTAGTATAGACGCCACCGAGAGAGTCCATTAGGTCTAATAAATACTTTTTAGTTATTTCTTTAAATGCCAATATTTATCGATTATTTCCAGTGACCTAGTTGTACATTTTAAGTTTAAATTTTGACTTTATATGATTAAGCTATTAGTTAAGAAATTATACGCAACTTCCTGAGTCAATATGGTTTCAATTATTTTAGTATAAACGCCAACCTTGATGTACTTGTTTGAGCAGATAACCTAATTTTGAATATATTATTTTTAGGAATTGGTTCCCCACAATATTGTTGTCTATCAAGGCCCCATAAAACACGCCATCCCACATTCAACTGGCCAACATATCACAATCAGTTGGTAATGAGTGTGGCTGATGCTTACCCACATGCTGCAACCCCCTCTCACTTGCATTGCTGCTCCATCTTTCTCATAAATGTGCTTTCCATCGTTCAGAGGTTCCTTTTGGGGATGTTCTAAGCTCCTCTCATGACCATTACATTTTTTATTTACCAAAACAAGCCAACCTTGATGTCTTGTCTGAGCAAATAACCTAATTTTGAACATATTATTTTTAGGAATTGGTTCCCCACAATATTGTTGTCTATCAAGGTCCCATAAAACGTGCCATTCCACATTCAACTGGCCAATAAATCACAATCAGTTGGTAATGGGGATGTTCTAAGCTCCTCTCATGACCATTAAATTTTCATTTATCAAAACAAAAATGGGAAAGCCAATTCATATCCCAACTTCTTCCATGCAATCTTTTCTATAATCTTGTTCATTTCTTTTTTTAAATTAAACAAATTATAATTGTATTATGCCTTAAACATTGAGTGCACTAAAGTTTACAAGATTATGGTTACAACTTATAAGATGTCAACACTTTAAGAGTTTTTACCTTTTATAAGTATGAAAATTTCATGGAATAGAAGATAGTTGAAACACTCTTGACACTAGGAGCCTGTGGTCTAGAAGACAAATTATACACAATTGTATTTCTGCCAAGGAATTGAATGTTGCATTAGTTTAAGATCTATGGATTTCCTTGGGCCCATTTTTCTATATTGGGCTACTTCATTCACAACATGAATAAAAATACATAGGAAGAAAGAAATAAATCAGTCTGGCCAGACTCCTCAAAGAGAACCAATAAGAACTGAACAAACGCCTACATAGAGATGGACTCTTCAATCAAGTGAATGTAGAACCCTTTACATCCACCTAGGTACCCAATGTCTTTAGATTTTCTTTGCCAAATAGCTAACTTAGGACACAGCCTTTGAATCCTAGGAGGTCACCCTCTTTTGCAAAATTTCATAGTCTTGCAGTGTTGACAAAGGATTGATACAATTTTCTCATTCCCTTTTGTGGAAAATAAGATGTGTGTTGTATTTCTTATTGATAGATGACAAACTCCCATCCTATATATAGGAAATGAAACAAGTACAAGGAAGCAAACTTAACCCTAATGGGCCAAGACAATTAGGATCATATTGCAACTGGACCTAATAACTAATAATACTTTCTAATATCCAAGACTCCCCCTTAAGCTGGAGTATGGGTGAAACTCAAATCTAGTTTGGACATAGAAGACTCAATCAAAATACAAAAAATAAGAAATAAAAAATGTCATTTCCCATACAAGAATTTCACTCTCCCTCAATCATGACTCTCCAACTAATAAAAGAATATTTGATGACACCTCCTTTCAAATTATGTTTCGTAGGGTGGAAATACTTGAGTTCTAGAAAATATCTTCTGAAGCGCATCTAGTATTGAAACACATCACCATTAATATGGAGAGGACGATCCAAGCACCAAGACTACACCATCTTCATTGGAAATAAATTCGATTGGAATAAGCACACCAACACGTTCATGATGTTAGCAGTAGAGGTGTCTTCAAATCGTTTGAGAAGTGTAGCCAATTGAACTAAAGTACAAAATACCACATACATGCATAACGTGGCATGAACACAATCAATGACGATGACTTTTGTGCTAGCGTGGATCTTGGGGACTTGACAGAAATATAGGGCGCCATCAGTGAAAGCCCAAGATCACCAGAAGCACCATCTCAATGCTTGAGAAACGACAAATGCAATTTGGAGAAGACATGAATAAAGTAGCTCGGTGAAGATAAAATCTGGATGAAAATCAACCTTACAGATGCAATATTTGCACATTAGATGTTAACGAGCTTGTGATAAATCTGATGTGAAAAAGAAAATATCCGTATCTTGACATTGCAACAACATTGTCACAACACTAACACCAGAGAGAGCTAGAGGTTGGAATAAGCACAACAAACTCTATCCCAATGTGTGTCAATGTTGTAAGATTTTTTAACATCTTTCCCTCTGCTATGGCGCTTGGTCATTGTGCCAATCTTGATTCAAACTTGCATTTGACAGGAGGAAGGAGATGTGTGGAAACACTCATCGGTGCATGAAAGTGGTAAGTCAACTAGAATAAGTGCATATAGCCAACCTACGTGCATATCGTGGCATAAACACGAAGAAGCACAATGTTATTAGGAAAGAGATACACAATGATGCATTGGAAGAAGCACAATGCTTAGTGGGAATGAATCGCCACAAAGACGTATGAAGATGAATGCGCGGAATAATAAGAAGTACCATGAAGATCAGAATAGCTTGGAATGTATATAACATCGTTCTCTTTCTCCTCATACTCCCTCTTTGTACTTTCTCTCTCTCCCCCTCATACTCTCTCTCTTCTCTATATCCCCCACACCAATTACAAAGTGAATGAATAGTTGGTGAGTAAAATAGACAATACCCCTTGCACGTGGAAAGGGATGCACACAAGAGGGGTGGTAGGGGGACAAAAATTTTCAAGGAAGCGTTGTAGCTTGGAAGTAGAGGCAAATGAGCCCTTTGGTAGATGGCTGCCACATTGTTGGGGGGGTCTGGGGGCTCGACCCCCAGTTAGGGGGGGTTCTTTGAATTTGTGAAAGGTATACAATAATATTTAGTGGGAGATTAAGCATAAAATTAATGAAAATATAGTGGAAGCAGGGGATTTATGGTGGCTGAGTAGCTTTATGGGGGTTGTCGTATGCTTCTGGTGGCCTAGTGTGGGCATGTAGCTACTTGCGGCCAACGACTACTGTTGGGGTGGCTGGAAGATATGGTTGGTAGACATTGAATGCTCCGGTGAGACTAGCGTCCAACAATGGAGGCAGTAGATGCCGTATGGTGGCCTTCTTGTTGGTCGGTATGGCCAGCGGTAGCGCCTAGGCGGTCTGGTGCATGGCGGCGGCACAACTGTTGGGCCAAATAGAGGCGACAACCCCTGTAAGAGATGACACCAACATTGAGAAGGAGCCCCCCTCCAACGACATAGTAGCAATAGTAGGAAGTCAGCTACCCACACTTTAAAGGAAACACAAAAAGCTCTATCCACTTATATAAAAATGTCTAGAAATAGGGATTTTGAATTGAGCTCAACTTCTCCTAGCTCCTCAGCATACACAATAACCATGAAAAGTTCCTCCACCCAGCCCCCCCCCCTCTTGTTAAACCTTAACCCACCTTACAATAGGCCCTCCCATTTTTAGGAACTCGCTCTTAGATTCCTACTCCTTTCCTCCTAGGGTTCTTCACCACCCAACAAAGTGAACAAGTAGCTTATCCCCTCTTACTACTACCATCTTATATAACCAACTTCAAAATAACTACCATCTCATCTTTGCCCAACTCCCTCCTGTTCCACAAACAAACCCTTTGTTCTATCGCCATGATCGTGACCTTAAGGTATTGAACAATGATCATATGCCTCTAATCCTTGCAGACAACCTCTGTATATGGGACCACCATTGGGTGCTAATTGTTGGATCCAACATAGAGAGGGGGAGAGTTGTGTCTTAACAACTAGACACCCAAAAGAAACCCTATATAGTAGTTACCAAAGAAACTTCAATCCTCTCTGCCATGCATAGTGTGGAGCCATCAACAATCATCAGATTAAGGCTTAGAGCCCACGACACACACACTGAAGTAGATCAAGAGGGACTTATAACATTTGCAACATGAGCTGATTGAGATGCACCCTTGACCTCCAACTGTGTCACATTAGACATAAATGCCTACTCTTACTTTCCTCATGTCTGCTACAACTAATGTACCGTCAGTTTTCTAGCCTAGTCCATTCTAGAACTCAGTTTGGGACAAACCCAACCAATAATAAAAGTCAGTGACGATGGATACTTCATTCTTGTAAGAACCAATGCACCACCATCATCAATATCACCAATTCACCACCTCCAAGTCCTCCACTGATAGCACCACCATTCACTCCTTCAAATCCACTTGAATGCTTCTATCGTCTCTACCTAGGAAGCACAGACACTTCTCGGAGGCTGCCGTGTTTGTGTCCAACGCGTGTCCAACATGGATACACTTTGGACACGCCTGGACGCGTGGCGAGTTGATTTTTCTTTATTGAAGTGTTGGACATGGCTTGGACACTCCATGGACACCTCCAGGACACACCACTCCGACCCACTTAAGCCTAGGCATATGAAAAAACCCAAACCTTCTCTAAATCTTTGCCTCCTGTCCTCCACTACTCGCCCTACTACCATTAGTTAATTAAGCTTCAGGTGCTACATGGAAGTCGTTGACACCCTTCTTATCATCTCCACCAGCTATTGCAACATCCGGGGACTACCACATCAACCATGAGGAGGAAAACAATTGGATTTACCTCCTCTTGATAGTACATGCTGTTAATCATTACTTCCATTGGATCTATTGTCCCCAAAATTCTACTGCTCTTAATTTTTACAATTCATATTACAACAATATCATATAATCAAGCATCGTAATGTTTGTTGTGAACTAATCCATATTGTGACTTGTAAATATAATGTTATATGTTGATTGCTTGTTGGATTTCATGGTGATTGCCCATGCGGATAATCTATCTAGATCATTTTGTGTCAATACACATAGCATATTACACATTATAATTCATAATATGTTATACAAATATATATATATATATATATATATATATATATATATATATATATATATATATATATATATATATATATATATATATATACGTACTTGCCGTGTCCGTATCCTATATTTTTGGAAATTGACGTGTCCCGTGTCCGTGTGTGTGTCTAAATCCGTGTCCGTGTCCGTCTCCATGCTTCCTAGGTCTTTACCATAAAAAGTTCTCTTCCTCTAGCCCCTTGTAATTCTCCTCGAATAACCAAAGCACTTACAAATCCAATGTGAAGTCCTCCCCGGCCCTGTAAGAGAGAATTAGATCTCTCATGAAACTACCACCTTCCACTAGATCACCAAACTTTTTCCTTCACCTTTCAAGCCACCAACTCCTTGAAGCCGGAATGGAATTGAGGGCAATAGAATCCTAGAAAAGAAGATCACATCAAGAGCCCTCACTTTGAGTAGAACTACCCCCCTCTATAGTTGGTGACTAAGGGTGTCCCTAACCATCTTCCAGTCAAATCCCCCTCTCCCACAAAAGAGATAGACCCTTCCAATCCTGGCTAAATTGCCACACTCCTTCATTGTCAAGGCCAGGGCACAATTTACTTGGATACGGAAGGCAATTAGAGATCGATGGCCGAGACAAGGGAAATAGGAAAGATCTAGTTGGAATAGGTCTTTGTACGTTCCATACATTGATACTTTTAAGAATTGGTAGAAAACAAGTGAGCGAAAGAAGTTGGAATTTCTGCCATGAATGCCTTAGCTTGTGGGATGCAGTTGGCCTCCACAATGCCATCCCATGGCATTGCCAATATCCAAAGTATACATTTTCAAGTGCCTAGTCTTCATTAATGAAGCATCACATGGAGTTGTACTTGTTAAAGACTTGAAAGGGGCTACCTACCGGCAGAGCTCCACAATAGAGAGTGAAGCCATTACTCAAAGGAGGCAAGTCTGTCGTAGAGGTTCCCACACCCCTTATGGAACCAAAATCCCACTTATTGTCCACAAATGAATCAGAGTGAATCTGAAAATATTTTTCATCTATAGAAGGAACAAATATATTCATCTCACCTCCTAGTTTTCACAGCTAATATAAACTCGTGAATTTACAACTTGACATGATCACTCTGAGAACTCTATTTTTGAACTCCAGTCATATGTATTAATTGAAACTGTTACAGCATATACATGTATAAGTTTGCTAGAGCAGTAGTTATATACAAGTCAAGGTGTTTTGTCCTACACGGGCTGCACCTATTAAGCCTAGGCCCGGGAGCTGTTGGATATGTAACTTACTAAGGTGGCTTACTAGTATGAGATAACTTCTGAACTGAAAGGATCTTGAATTTGAACCTGCTTGCTTGTGCTTTACCTTAGGATTTGCACTTGTATCTGAATAGGCTTGATATGATATTTACTTAATTAGATGCTGTTCTTTAGTTATTTGGTTTATTGGTTAGCATATACATTCACTCTTTAATACGTATGCTTAACTTAGTACCTTCTATTGCGTGTAGTTGCATTTCTAATTTGATATTTTGGCAGGTGCCTCTGGGATCTGTTACTCCATTCGCTCTGATTAATGAAACAGCTAAGTATGTTTGTTTTGTTTTACTCCATATGCAATTTGGTTCGCAACTTTAGAATGAAAGAATGTCATATAAATTGTACTAGTATAATAATTTTGTCCTTATAATAGTCGTTTGAATTCAATATCTTGTATCTTATCTGAAATATTTTCTTATCGATGGAGCACTAGTCAAGCACTAGACGAGATAAAACCTTCTTAGGAATTTGGGGACTATTGCAGGTAAAGATTATTTAACTTCTGTGCTAACACAAACATAGATGTTAAGGAGCACAATTAGCCCTCTAAGTGTAGGCAAAGTTTCTTAAACTTCAGCTGTAACACATACATAGATGTTAAGGAGCACAATTAGCCCTCTAAGTGTAGCCAAAGTTTTTTAAACTTCAGCTTAACACATACATAGATATTAAGGAGGGAAATAGGTCCCTCAAGGTGCAGTGCTAGTTGCTTATACTTCGGCACTAACATATAGGTAGATATTAATTAAGGTAATATGCCCCTGTAGGTGCCAATAGTGCCAAAGGGGTAGGATGCCTTGCTAATCTTTGATTAAAAAAAATAGGGCATCAGACAATTATAGTTTTTATAGCACCATGTGTAACTTTTTGCGAGCAGGTTTGCTTTGTTTAAGGTAAGTAATTATTCAGTTTATATTTTCTCTAACAGATTTGCCTCCATCATAGATTTCGGGTATTAAGTTGTTTCAATTCTGAGTAGACAGACACTATATATGCTAGTATTCTATGAAGCAATTCATATGTGACAATGAAATTATCGTAGCTAAATTGATTGGAGTGACGTTATTAAATACAAACCATTGTGTGCGCGCACTCACACACCCACACACGAGCATGAATGTAGTCCTTACAACTCATGCATCAAGAAGGATTAACACCTACTGTAATTGTATATATAATCTACCTTATCAGGCCAAGTTTGGGTGGATATATCCAGAATCCCTCCACTTTACAAGACATTCCATATTATGAGTCAGTTGGTGTTATTGACTGCCGTCGTACAGGAGTCTACAACTTACAAAATGTATTTGTATCCTTTCATGATCACATCAAAATAGGTAAGATTTGGGCTCCCAGTCCTCCCACTCATCGATAATCCAGTTATATATATATATATATATATATATATATATATATATAAAATACACTTATTAGTATATATATTTTACTGTGATGTGCTGTTTCTTAATTAGTGTATTTTGGCTTTTGTCTTTGTAGCCTCTTGTACTTTTATCCCAAATTGCCTAGCTTTACTCTGTCTTACTCTCTTGTCTTATAAAAGAGAGAGCCATGTACTTGTTTTATTCATTAAATAAGAAATAGCCTTTAGTATTTTAGACGGTATCAGAGCGTCCCGATCCTCCCTAAACCCCTCCCTCCTAAACCCTAACACGATGCCCACTTAACCCTAGCTGCCACCCCCCCTTTTCCTTTTTTTTTCTTTGCTGCTGCCGCCGGCCTCCTCAGCCCCTGCCGCCGGCCTCACCTCCTCAGCCCCCCCACCCCACCAGCCCCTTCTCCCTTCTATCCCTTCTCCACCCTAAATACCGCCGCCACCATCTCCACCCCCCTCCACCAGTCCGTTGCCTCTCCTCCTGCCCCTTGCCGCCGCCGCCACCCATCTCTCCACCTGCCGCCTCCACCCTCTCTTCTCCACAGCCCACCACCACCTTCCTAGCCCTCCGTCTTCACCATCTTCTTCATCCCTTATCCCAATCCCATCCCGTTGACCGCACCATCCACCCATCCTCTTCCCGTTGGTCTCCGGACAGCTTCAGCCACTTTCCAGTTCTGGCACGTTGAAGACGTAAATGCAGTTCTGTTCTCCGCCTTCCTACGCCTCATGGTGGAGTAATTTTTCCTCCATGTTGGCGTAGGTTCTTCTATATTCCTCGCTGCTCCTACATGGGTTCCTGAGATCTGATGCTTGGATCTCCTATCTTGTGCGCCCAGCCTTGGTGCCTCTAGATCTGCCCATATATTGGGCTTCTGCTGCTGTCTGCTTCTGTTGACTGCTACGTCAACCTTTTGCTTGCTACTGCTGCCTGCACCCTTGGTTTACGCTGCCTACTTCCGTTATGGCGACCTCAGACGTTCCCCGCAACTTGTGCGTCACCACTGCCAAACTGGATGGCTCCAACTATCACTTATGGGCAACCTCCTTTGAACTCTACGTCAAGGCTCAAGGACGCATCTCGCATCTGTCTACCAAAGGTCCAACGACTCCTGCTACAGATGCTGATGACAAGACGAAACATGCCTATAATCTTTGGTCTAAATAAGATTATGGCGTCATGACCTGGCTGATCAATAGTGCAGAGCCCAAAATCAGCCAGTCTTCGCTTCGCCTGAAGACGGCCAAGGAAATGTGGGATCAACTTTCCCACGTGTACTCGGACTAGAAGAATCTGAAGGTGTTCGAGATCTTCAAAAACTTGTCCAAACTGGAGCACTTGACTACTAATTCTGTGGAGGACTACTATAATCAATGCTTTGCGCTCTGGGTGACTTCGAGGTCTATCACCCCCTATCATCAGACATTATTGAGATCCAACGCCAGCGCAATGAGTTACAGTTAGTCTAGTTTCTTGCTGGCATGCCGTCATCCTTTGCGGGGGTAGTCGATCAAATCCTTTCTAGTGATCCTCTTCCTACCCTACGCGATGTTCTGAAGCGTGTGCAATGTCTTCCCTCTGTCTCTCAAGCACTTCCTGATACTTCTGACGGGACAACCCTTACTGTTAAGATCAGCGACTCCTTCCGTGGACGTGGTCGCGGTTGTGGACGATCTTCTACTGGTCCAGGACGGGGGTCCTCCTCTATTGCTGACGCTATTGAACAACGCTATTGCACCTTCTGCAAACACACTAATCATAATGAAGACCGTTGCAGGATCAAACATGGGAAACCTGCATGGGCAAATCAAGTCACATCTGAGCAGCCTGACACTACTGCCTCCTCTTCTGCTCCACCGTCTACTGATTGGATCAGATTAGAATTTGAGAAACTGCTTCAAGCGCGTTTGGCCTCATCTACGGAGACTTCCACTGATGGCAATACTGCTCTCCTAACCCAGTCTGGTAAAAACACTTGGGTGATCGACTCTGGTGCGACCTCCCACATTACTGGCAATCCTACCTTGTTTTCTACTTTGCATAAAACTACTGCTATTCCTCCTGTTACTCTAGCCGATGGCTCACAAACGCCTGTATCTGGTTTTGGAAATATCTGTACTTCTGGCAGCCTACCTCTGTGCTCTGCATTATATGTTCCTAAATTTCCAATTAACTTATTATCTTTCAGTCGGACTATTAAGATCCTGCGCTATTCAATAACATTTGACCCGGATGATGTTATCTTTCAGGATCTGCGTACGAGGACGAAGATTGGTTCGGGCCATGAGGGACCAGACGACTTATACTACCTGGATGTACCGAGGACTGCTGCACTTTTGACTTCTTCTGTAACGAGCATCCAATGGCACTATCGGTTGGGACATCCGTCAGCGGCCAAATTGAAGCACATACTACCTGCTATTTCTGATTCTGTTTTTCATTGTGAAACTTGCCAGTTGGGCAAACAGACTAGGTCTACTTTTTCAAAAAAAATTATGTATTGGCTCAAAACAGCTTTTTGATATAGTGCATGCTGATATTTGGGGTCCATGTTCTGTTCCTAGTGTCTCTGGTTTCCGGTATTTTATGAGTTTTATTGATGATTTCTCTAGAACCACCTAGATATTCCTATTAAAAGATCGGTCTAACATTCTTGATACTATTACTGCATTTTTTCTGAAATACGTACCCAGTTTAGTAAACCTATAAAAATCTTTCGCACTGATAATGCCCTTGAATTCATGCAAGCCTCAGTCAGTCTTTTTTGTTGCAAACTGGGTACTATTCACCAAACCTCATGCACTTATACTCCGCAACAGAATGGAGTTTCCGAACGCAAAAATTGGCATGTTCTTGAAGTTGCTCGCACTCTCCTATTTCACTACCATGTTCCCCACTATTTTTGGCCCGAAGCTATTTCTACTGCATGCGATCTTATCAATCGCATGCCATCTTCTGTTCTTGGCAATCAAGTTCCATATCAAATTCTATATCCTGATGCTCCGTTGTTTTCTGTTCCCCCTTGGATTTTTTGGAAGCACTTGCTTTGTTAAAAATTTGCGTCCTGGATTAACTAAACTTGATCCCCGAGCCATCAAGTGTGTCTTCTTAGGGTACTCTAGGACTCAAAAACGGTACCACTGCTATGACCCGGTTGGAAAGAAATGGATGGTCTCAGCTGACGTTGTCTTCTTTGAACATATGCTGTTTTATTCCTCTGCTGGTTCTGCCTTAACATCAGATTTATTTGCGGATACACCTTTACCGCTGATTGATGCTTCTGATTCATCGGATACCACTCCTCTTGCTATTGCTCCACTGAAGGTTTATAAAGAAGACCGAAGGCTCCAACTTCCTCCATGGCCCCTCCAGATCTAGGCCTGGCAATGGGTTGGGTTTCTCAGACCCGACCCAAACCGGCTGTCTTTGGGTCCGGACCCGACCCGACCCAAAAAAAATTGGATTTTAAGACCCGAAAATACCTGACCCATTTTGGCCCGACCTTACCCGTAATACCCAAATTTTATTTTCGGCCTTGTTTCTACTTGGCCCACTTTTGGCCCAACCAGAAAGTTGGACCCGACTGGACCCGACCAGCAACATAATACCAGAATATCGTCCTTTTGCTAATGGACTAGCAAATTGGTTTATTCATATAGAGATGTAACGCAACAACCAGTATAAAATAAATTTAACACAATAGCAAATGATTCAGAACCTGCGTTTCATATCAATTTGGTAAACCTCTGTTTTCTTCTCTGTTGTTTTTCAGAATCTCTATTTATTATTTCACCACGGTGGGTCAAGCAATAAATTTAACATAAAAGCCAATGATACAGATTCAGAACCTCAGTTTCATGTCCATTTTGTAAACATCCATTGATAAGCAATAAGAATTCATTTCACCCACATTTAGCAACACATCCTCCTTGAGTACAAAATAAAGTGATACAGATTCTGAACTCTCCAGATTCAGAACCAACATAAGTTATTAAAGAAACTTAATGTTATCTAACTATTACATTATTCTAAAAGAAATACATGTGCTAAACAGCTCCAGCGGGAACAACTTCGTAAACTTGTATTTCAACATATATCAGCTTTAACCTGTAAATAAAAGATAGACACAAAATAAGCATACATTATTAAATCATATAAATACACTTTCAGATAACCATACACAATCACATTAGCATTATACAAAAAATAACATTAACCATACCAACCAGCAATCCAAGAGCATTTAAGATCTAGTCAATTTACCGATCAATTTTCTTCTGTGTGGTGACAGGGAGACCATACGCGCGCATTTACAGCGGTAGTTATAACAAACATCATGAATGGTAGTATAGTTGGGTTATAATGAGGAAGTAAAGCCCATAAATGATGTTTGTAAACAGATTGGGTACGCAAAATAATTGGCCAGTATCACAGAAAAAGACCAGGTTGGTTGGTTACAATAACAAATCATTAAGTCTTGCATCCTACTTAAAATAATTGAATTACTAAAACTAACAGTTTGTGATCCTATTTGCAGCAAAATCATTGGTTTCTATTTCACAACAGACTTGTTTTTTGCCCAAAAATCGTTGGTTTCTATTTCCTACGGACTTGTTTTTCGTCCAGAATCTGTTGGACTGACTCATCTGGATATCCTAGCCGCGTGACTTTGGGAAAGAGACTGGAGTAAACCATGGACTGACTCATCTGGATATCCTGGCCGCATGACTTTGGGAAAGAGACTGGAGTAAACCAGCCTAGCCAGACAGCTGAATAAAAGGAGGTGGATGGAGGAAAATTGCTGCTCTCAGACTAAGAAGGTCCGTGGAAACCGCGTTTCAGGAACGTGAGCAGGCAGAGCGAGCTAAACTGGATCATGGGTATCAAGCAACGGCGGACAAGCAGAGCACGCAAAGCAAGACCAGAACACACGATCGCAGAGGCGGCGATCAGAACCGAAGATTTGAGGAACAAATGGGTACCAAGAAACAAACATGTCGACCGCAGAGGTGTAGAAGAACACGACCTCGATCTCGAACAATCGAAGATGTGCGCCATTGAGGAAGCGACGATCTGCTAACAAGGTCTCGATCTCCTTCTCTTCTTCACTTCCTTGCAGTGTCTTGAATCTCGATCTCTCGATCTTTTCTTCGCCGCAGTCGCAGATCTAACTCCGAATGTGAGTGACGAGCCGCCGCTTGAGAGAGGAACCTAGGGCTTGAGTTGAGGAGAGGAGCCGCAACTCGCAGGCGGCAACTGGAAAGAGGAATGAAGAGCCGCTGCTTGAAGAGTTGAGAGACTGACACTGTGAAGATTAGGGCACGAGACGGGTTTTTGCCTTTTCGGTCTTCCGCTTCTGTGCAGCGGCGCTCCTAAGTCTCGTGTCCCTTGGGTCGCTGGATTCTACGGGCCGTAGTTGTGCCTGACCCAGGGTTAAAAAGACCCGCCTCGGGTCTACCCGACTTGGACCCATACCCGGTTTCGAACTTGAAAAATCCGATTTTCGGGTCGAGTCGGGTTCGGTTGGGTAGGGTCAGGTTGGGTCGCAGTATTTTTGCCAGCCCTATCCAGATCCTTCATCCTCGATGGCAGATTCACCTCCATCCCAGGTATTTTCTGACTTAGATATACTTATCAGCTTACACAAAGGTACTCGAACTTGTACATAACACCCCATTGGGAATTTCTGTACTATTGATCACTTGGGGACTAATTTTGCAAATTTCACATCTGCTCTTTTTGCTATATCTATTCCTAAGAATCTTCTCAGTCTCTTAAGCATCCAACTTGGCGTCTGGCCATGGAATCTAAAATGCAGGCCCCTACTGAACGCAACACTTGGTAATTAGTTGATCCTCCTACTAGTTGTTCTCCGGTTGGCTGTCGATGGGTCTTTACAATCAAATATTAGCCTGATGGGACTATTGAACGTCTGAAAGATCGTCTTGTTGCTAAAGGCTATACCCAGACATATGGCGTGGATTACTTTGAGACCTCACCGATGCCCGTCTGAACTCGGTTCGTGTACTTATTTCTGTGGCTGTTAATTCTGACTGACCTTTATTTCATCTCGATGTCAAGAATGCTTTTCTATATGGTGATCTGCATGAGGAGGTATACATGGAATAACCTCCTAGTTTTGTGCTTCAGGAGGAGTCCTCAAAAGTTTGTCGTCTGCGCAAAGCAATTTATGGACTGAAGCAAAAGCCCCCGTGCCTGGTTTGATAAGCTGAGCTCTATTCTTCAAAAATTTTAGTTTCGTCGTTCTCAGTTTGATCATTCTGTATTTATCAAACACACATCCTGTGGGCTTGTTATCTTGATTGTTTATGTGGATGACATCATATTATCTGGGAGTGACCTTGTAGGTATTCAGGCTACTAAACGCTACTTGGAAACTCATTTTGTCACTAAAGATTTAGGTACACTGAGATACTTTCTTGGGATTGAAGTGTCTTGGTCATCTTCTGGTCTGTGTTTGTCTCAGCGCAAATATGTTCTGGATCTTCTATCTGAAATAAGTCTTCTTGGAGCCAAGCCTGCCAGTACTCCGTTGTATCTGAAGACTAATTGGGATGACGAGACATCTCCTCCTTATCCTGATCATCATCAGTATCGTCGCATGGTTGGGAAGCTTATTTACCTTACTGTCACTCGAGCTGATATCGCATCTGCAATTGGACTTGTTAGCAGGTATCTCGATAAGCCAAGACAATGCCACTGGGAAGCTGTCTGCCATATTTTAAAATATCTAAAAAGCTTTCTTGGGAAAGGTCTTCTGTATAAGAAACATGGCCACTGTAACCTTGTTGGGTATTCTGACTCTGGCTACGCTGGGAGCAAAATAGATCTCCGTTCTACTTTTGGTTACTGCACGTTTGTAGGTGGTAACTTGGTTACCTGGCGCAGCAAGAAACAAACAATTGTTGCTCGTTCTAGTGCTGAAGCAGAATATTGAGCCATGGCTCATACTACCTGTGAACTTTTCTGGGTTCATGGTCTTCTGAAAGATTTTGGTATCTCTCATTCCAATTCTATTCCTATGTACCGTGACAACAAGGCTGCTATCTTTATTGCAAATAATCCTACATTTCATGAACATACTAAACACATCGAAGTTGACCGTCACTTTGTATGAGAAGCTGTCTTATCTGGTCAAATATCTACGCCTTACACACATGCTTTCGATCAAGTTGCAGATATCTTCACCAAGATTCTTCCGAAGACTCGATTCACTGCTTTGATTGACAAGCTGGGCATGATTGATATCTATGCTCCAGCTTGAGGGGGAGTATTAGTATATATATTAAACTGTGCTGTGCTGTTTCTTAGTGTATTTTGGCTTTTGTCTTTGTGGCCTCTTGTACTTTTATCCCATATTGCCTAGCTCTACTCTATGTCTTACTCTCTTGTCTTATAAAAGAGAGCCATGTACTTGTTTTATTCATTCATTCAATAAGAAATAGCCTTTAGTATTTTAGAACACTCGAGTGTACAAATCACGCCATACACCCCTATGTTGTTTGCCTATCTAGACCATGTTTTTGCAAAATCTAATCCGTTGATCTTCATGGTTACAATAATATTAGGCCATATACAAAATTTGAGCCCATTTGGTCACTCATCCAAGGACAACAAAATCGCCGCACAAAACTAATTTGAAATGCATGATTTTTGCCTCCTTTAGATGCATGACCTGTAAGTGTCCAAATGAGCTGAAATTTATTATATAGTATGTTCTTAAGGTATCTAAGAAGAATAACGACTTTGATTTCCAAAATAATTGCTTCATGATGGAGAATGATTGAGGTGTATAGCATCTCCGGTACACTCGAGTGTATTCTAGCTTTACTCTCTCTCTATCTATACACACACACACATGTACACACATACATATATATATACATATATATATGTAATATTATAATTGTATATATATATATATATATATATATATATATATATATATATATATAGAGTCAGGCTAGTGTACACTCGAGTGTACCGGAGGCACTGTACACCTCAGTCATTTTTGAAGATGTAATAAATTTTTGAAAAATCTAAACCGTTGATCTTCTTAATTATCATAAGAACATACTATATAATAAATTTTAGCTCATTTGGACACTTATAGGTCGTGCATCTAAAGGAGGCAAAAATCATGTATTTCAAATTAGTTTTGTACGTCGATTTTGTTGTCCTTAGATGAGTGACTTACACTCGTCCAAATGAGTTCAAATTTTGTATGTGGCCTATTATTATTGTAACCATGAATATCAATGGATTAGATTTTGGAAAAACTTGGTCTACATATGCAAACACCATTGAGGTGTACGGCGTGATCTATACACTCGAGTGTATTCTAGCCTGACTCTCTCTCTCTCTCTATATATATATATATATATATATACACACACACACACATATATATATATATGTATATATATACACATATATATATATGTGTGTATATATATACATATATATATGTGTGTGTGTGTATATATATACATATATATATATGTGTGTACATATATATATATCTATATATCTATATATATGTGTATATATCTATATCTATATCTATATATATATATATATATATATATATATATATATATATGACCAATCCTATGAGAGTCTTGTTATGGTGAATCAACTGCCTAATAAGGCCAAGTTTGGATAGATATATTCACAATCCGTCTACTCTAGAAGACATCCTATGGGAGTATACAACTCACAAAAATGTATTTGCTTCCTGTATTGATGTGATCCCATACAACTCATTCTATGAGAGTATACAACTCACTGCTTTACAAGGCATTCTATGAGAGTATACAACTCATAAAAATGTTCTTGCTTCCTGTTTTCATC
This sequence comes from Alisma plantago-aquatica, assembly GCA_963693085.1. NCBI lineage: Eukaryota > Viridiplantae > Streptophyta > Magnoliopsida > Alismatales > Alismataceae > Alisma > Alisma plantago-aquatica. Next base: position 312,261,076 of record OY856410.1, read on the forward strand.
ACATCAAAACAGGTAGATTTGGGCTCCCACTCCTCCCACATAGGGATGGCAACTATAACCAACTCCTATCCCCCGAACCGACCCGAAGCAGAACCACCCCGGTTTTAGCGGATTTTTTCCTACCAACCATAGTAATCAAGGCGGGCGCCTAGGTGTCCTAGGCGCTCCACATGTCCCTCAAACCTAGGCGCCTAGGGGTCATAGGTAAGCTGGGCAAATTAGCGGGTTGGGCGGGCTAGGCGGCTGCCTAGGCGGTCAAGGCAGACAACCTAGGCGCTTTTGCTGCAACTTTTACAAACATGTTAGTCCTTATACTACTGTTTCATTATTTTTTTTGTACTTAATATTGTGTATCCTTTTCTTGCTTCTTTTTCTGACAATTGCTCCTGCATTTCCTGATCCTGCTACTGCTCCTTAATTTTTTGTGACTTCCTCCTATGTTCCCTCTTATTGCTATCTCCATGTTACTTATTTCAGAAATTCACACTCGTATAACATCACCTGCTTCCACATCTACTAGACTACAAGTATTACTTCTATTTGCTTGGTTGCTTCTATTTTTTCTGACTTATTCTTGCTCCTACATTTCCAACAATACTTCTGTTTGCATCTATGCGCTAGAGTTTCTATAGAATAACTGAGGCTTGTTTATTGAGTGAGTAAAACAGTGTACAATGCAGTCTCTTATATAACAGAAGAGAATAGAGACTAAAACAGAGGTGAGCAATATGGGACTAAACCACAGAAGAGAACAACATAAGTGAGGCACATGCTATGCACATGGCACTCAACAAAACAGATGTCGAACATGCCCAACTTGTCGACTAGAGTTTGAAACCGAGCTTTGGGAAGTATCTTCGTGACGATGTCTGCAACTTGCATGTTTGTATTAAGATATGGAGTGCAAATCCGGCCATAGAGAACTGCTTCTCGAATAAAGTGACAATCGACCTTAATATGTTTCGTCCTCTCATGAAAGGTGGGGTTGCTCGCAATAAAAATGGAGGCTTTATTGTCACAAAACATCGAAATAGGGCTGGAATAAGATATATCAAACTCCTGAAGTAGACTCTGAACCTACAGCAGTTCGCAAGCAGTATGAGCCATCGCTCGGTATTCCGCCTCTACACTGGATCTGGCGACAACAGTCTGCTTTTTGCTTCGCCAGGTGACAAGATTTCCACCCACAAATGTACAATAACCTGATGTTGACTTTCGATCAGATCGACTTCTGGCATAGTTCGAGTTTGAGAAACCAGATAGGTTGCAGTGGCCATGCTTTTTATACATCAAGCCTTTCCTTGGAGAACTTTTAAGATCTCAGAATATGGCATATAGCATCCCAATGACATTGTCGGGGTTTGTCAAGATACCGGCTGATGAATCCAACATCAGTAGTAAGATCAACTCGTGTGACAGTCAAATAAATAAGTTTGCCTACCAGCCTCCTGAACTGGTGATGATCAGCATAGGGAGGAGAGTTTGCATCATCCCAATCCATGTTTGGGTCAAGTGGAGTGTTAGCCGGTTTGCAGCCTAGCATGCCAGTTTCCTGCAGCAGATCAAGCACATATTTTCTCTGAGATAGGCACAGTCCTGCTGATGATCTGGAGGCTTCAATGCCTAAGAAATATCAAAGTTTTCCAAGATCTTTAGTGACAAAGTGCATTTCTAAGTACGTTTTAGTTTCCTGTATGCCCATAGAATCAATGCCAGATAAGATAATATCATCCACATAAACAATCAGAATGACAAGTCCAGCCACCGTCTTGCTAATAAAGACTGAGAACGACGAAAGCCAAAGGTGACTAATATCTGACTGAGCTTGTCAAACCAGGCTCGCAGACTTTGTTTGAGACCATAGATAGCCTTGTTCAACTTGCATACTTTGGAGGCGGACTCCCCCTGAGCAACAAACACAGGTGATTACTCCATGTAGACTTCTTCCTGTAAATCTCCGTAAAGAAATGCATTTTTCACATCAAGCTGAAAGAGAGATCGGTCTTTATTTACAGCAACAGAAATCAGAATGCGAATAGAATTTAATCGTGCAACAGGAGAGGTCTCAAAAGAATCGACACCGTATGTCTGTGCGTAGCCCTTTGCAACATGAAGGGCTTTGAGACGTTCAATAGTCCCATCAGGCTGATATTTAATAGTAAAGATCCAACGACAACCCACTGTAGGGCAAGAAGAAGGGCGATCCACAAGCTCCCATGTCTTGCGATCACACAAAGCCTACGTTTCCTGGTCCATTGCCTTCTTCCAAGCTGGAATAGTAAGAGCCTCTGTAGCATTTTTTGAAACAGTGACAGCAGAAAGTGCAGAAGTAAAGCAGGTAAAGTTGTTATGCAGATTGTCAGATGTGCAGAAATGACTGATAGGATGTTTAGTACAAGAGCGAACACCTTTCCGTAAGCTGATAGCAAGGTGCAAGTCAGAAGTTACCTCAATGTTTATTTGATCATCCGCAGACGCATGAATTAGTTGAGGGGCCATGGAAGGAGTGCTTGTCTTCGGTCGGTGTTTGTATACTTACAGTGGACATTCTTCAGGCTGGTTAGAGACAGACAAATCTTCAACAATGTCCGGTAGAGCTGTTTGTGCCAACACATCATGAGATAGGCTTGCTCCATCCTCAGAAAAGAAGGGCATATGCTAAAAAAAGACAACATCCGCATTGACAAACCACTGTCGGATTATCAGATCAAAGCAGTGATAGCCTTTTTGAGTTCTGGAATATCCCAAAAAAATTCACTTAGTAGACCGAGGGTCAAGTTTCGACATTCCTGGGCGCAAATTCTTAACAAAACAGGTACACCCAAAAATGCGAGGTGGTACAGAAAACAGAGGTGCATCAAAAAACAAAATAGAGTAAGGGATGCAATTTTGTAGAACATAAGAGGGCATGCAGTTTATGAGAAAACATGTTGTAGTGACAGCCTCAGGCCAGAAACGGTGAGGAACTTTGTAATGGATAAGAAGAGTGCGAGCAACCTCTAAGAGATGGCAATTTTTGCGTTCAGCAACACCGTTTTGCTGAGTATAGGGGCAAGTGGTTTGGTGTATGGTGCCATGATCAGAACAAAAAGAGGTGACAAACTTCTGCATAAACTCTAGGGCATTGTCAGTACGGAGGATTTTTATGGTTTTATTGAATTGGGTTTTTATTTTAGAAAAGAAAATGCGGATATTGCCCAATACAATACTCCGGTCTTTGAGCAAGAAAAGCCAGGTAGCAGGGGAATAATCATCAATAAATGTCAAAAAATACTTAACACCAGTTTGACTCGGGACACTGCATGGACCCCAAATGTCGGAATGAACAATATCAAACATATCTTTAGACATAAGATCATGCTTAGCAGGAAAAACAGACCTCGTTTGTTTACTCAAAACGCAGGTTTCACAAGAGAATTTATTTTAAGCTAAAGCGGGAAATAAAAGCTTCATCTTCGCAGCAGACGGATGACCCAAGCGGAAGTGCCACTGAAGTCCTGAGACAGATGTAGATAAGAGAGTTGACACCGCAGGTGGTCCATCCAAGTAGTATAGTCCATCTGGTCCTTCATGGCATGAACCAATCCTCGTTTTCTTGCGGAGATCCTTCAAAACACAACCATGAGGGAAACAAATTTAATAGAGCACTGAAGTTGTTTGACAGTTTTACTGACGGATAATAAATCAACCAGAAACTGAGGTATATATAAAACAGAGTGAAGATTCATCTTTGCTAGATAGTGAAACTGTGCCAACGCCATGGACATGCGTTTTGAGCCATTAGCAACTGTGACCGATGGAATATGCGAAGTTTTAGATAGAGCAGAAAATAAGTGGATGTCACCTGCCATGTGGACAGACGCCCCAGAATCAATACACCACTTATGGTTACCAACAGAGGGAGATGCAAGCATAGCAGAAGAGCTAGCCGCCGATGTCGAAGGTAGTTGAGTCATTCGCTCCTGGAAGAATTTCTCGAACTCAGAGCGGAGCCAGTCAGTGGATGGAGGAGCAGTTGGTGGATCGGATGCAGCTTCAGTGGAGGCCTGGTTTGCCCAGGCTGGCTTGCCGTGCTTGATCCAACACCTATCTTCAGTGTGATTGTCACGACCACACCAGTTGCAGTAGCGAGGTCCAGTGGCTTAACCTCGGCCAGGAGCAATAAAAGTGCCTCTTCCTCCTGAAGGTGGTGGGCGTCCTCCACGACCACGTCCTCGACCGCGGCCACGTCCAGAATCATTAGTGCGAGCAACCAAGGCAGTATGCTCAATAACATGTGTAGAGGATACAGATGGTAGTCGCTGGACTCGCTTTAGAACGTCTCGAAGAGTCGGTAGCGGATCACTTGACAATATTTGATCAACCATGCCTGAAAAAGATGCAGGTAGGGCAGTCAAGAACTGAACAAGTTGGAGTTCATTGCGCTGCTTCTGAGCCTCTTTGATGTCAGCAGTCAGAGGGTGGTAGATCTCATACTCATTCCAGAGAGCAGAACATTGGTTGTAAAAATCTTCAATAGATGCATCTGAGGAGTACTCCTTGGCTAGGTTTTTGAAAATTTCAAAGACCCTCTTCAGATTTTGTTTGTGCAAGTAGACATGAGACAACTGGTCCCACATTGATTTGGCATCATGAAGGCACAATAGAGATTGACTAATGCGCGGCTCGGTGCTATTGAGAAGCCAGGACATAACTCTCGAGTCGTCTTTAGACCATTGGGCATAAGCTTGTTTGGTCTTGTCGTCAACAGTAGCAGCAGGGGAAGGAGGCGGATCAGTGGTAAGATGTGAGTAACGACCTTGAGCCTTCACATATAGTACAAAGGACGCCGACCATAGATGGTAGTTTGATCCGTCGAGCTTGACTGTGGTAATACAGAGAGACCTGGGAGGCTCCACGGAAGCCATACTGAGCAGAGGCAGGTAGTAGCAAGATGGTGGCGTAGCAGCAAGATCGTGGCGTAGCAGCAACAGGCAACAATAAAAGAACCCATGAAGGGTAGCAGCAGACAGTAAATAATGAACCCTCTACGGGGCAGTAGCAGCAACAGGGATCTGATGCATAAGATCAGAAGGACTCGTTGTCGGGCATAGATGGATAAAAAAGGACCTACGCCAACATGAGGAAATCAATATTCCTTCATGAGGCGCAGGCAGAAAGAGAGACGGAGACGTAGAGGACTCTCAACGTGAGAGGTCTATGGCTGTCTGGATGAACGGATTAACTACTAGGAGAAGAGGAAGGGAGGTGATGGGGGGAAAGCAGAGGAAGGAGATGAGCAACAACTGATGGGTATAGGAGTGGTGAGAGGAGAGGCAGTGGTGGAGAGGAGGTTGGGCGGTGGCGGTAGGTGGGGGGGGGGCAGGGCGGCGGCAACATGAAGGTGGGGGTGGCGGCGGCGGGTGAGGTGGTGGGGAGGGTAGGTGGCTGTGGCGGCAGGTGGTTGGGGGTTTCGGGAGGTTGGCGGTGGCGGCGGTGGGTGGGAAGAGAGGATAGCAGCAATGGCGGGAGTAGGCAGGGAAGCCGGCGGCGGGTGGAAGGGCTGAACTCAGGGCTTAGGGGCAGGGTGGGAAGAAAAAAATTGAACCGAACCTGTTCTTGATACCATATAGAATAACTGAGGCTTGTTTATTGAGTAAATAAAACAGTGTACAATGCAGTTTCTTATATAACAGAAGAGAATAGAGACTAAAGTAGAGGTGAGCAATACGGGACTAAACTACATAAGAGAACAACATAAGTGAGGCACATGCTATGCACATGGCACTCAACAAAACAGAACACAAACATATCTCTCTAGTTTCTTGATCTCTTCTTTGTCCCCCAAATCTCCTCCAACAACTCCTTTCCAGCTGATTCTTTTTGTTTATCTAACTTCTTTTTCCTCCTTCACATCTCCTCTACTACTGACTATTGTTGTGTGTTTCTTTTTCTGACTTCTTCCTACAAGTCACTTGCATTTTTCTTTTCTTTTTTCTGTTTTCTTTCTCCTACAGTTCCTACTTATCTTCCAACTGTTATCTATAGAAGTTAGTCATATGACAATATTTAATGAACAAATAGTTGCAAAATTGCATGTAGTATCATGTGCACTAATTAAATAAATACGTAACTGAATATAAATCAAAAAACAAAAACACCCTAAAAAGCCTAGGCAGGCTAGGCACCTATAGGGTGAAACCCACCGCCTAACCGCCTTGACAACCTAGCTACCAGCAAGGTTTCTGGGCCCTGATGATGGGTAACTAAATTTTGTGGTTTGGTTGAGTGGCAAGCTAACCCCAATCATTTGTCACCAAGATCGCTAGTGCGTTGTCGAAAAGGCGCGCCTTGCTGGCGTATCGCCGGGGTTGTCGACATGTTGCTGGGGAAGGAGCTCATCACTAACGTCTGCGTGTCTATCGCCATGGAAGAAAGCTTTGTCTTCGGGTCGCTGCAGATGACTTCAGTACTGCTGTGTCGTTGAGTCACTGGTTTGTAAGCGGGGAAGGAGCTCATTGCCGCCGTGCCACCGCTCGGAGTTATTGTCAGTGAGCAAAAATCTGTCTTCGGGTCGTTGGAGGACTTCACTATCGTCGTGTCAATGGAGTCACTGGTTTGTCAACGGGGAAGGAGTTTGTTGCTGGTGTGTCATCATCTTATCGTAGGGAGGGAGCTCATTGTCGTCGTCTCACCGGGGTAGCTGCCATGTCATCAGGGAACGTGCTTGTTGCTGATGTGCCCCCGAAGGAGTTCATTGTGGCCATGTTGCCGGGGAAGGTGCTCATCGCTGGCGCCTCGCAAAATTTACCAAAAGTGGAAAAACTACATTTGCTGTGTGACGGAGCATCAAGTTGAATTTGTTAATTGTTGTTGCTTTTTCATTGGTCGTCCTATTGTGTTAAACACCCTGGCATGTGCGTTAGGTCAGGTTGGACGAAATGGTATACCACGAGAACCAAATGATTTGGTAACATTACACCGTGGTAAAATGGAGCAGAGAACCAATTAATTTCTTTTCTTAAGTGGTATAGGTGGTAGGTGGAGAGAAACATGCATAACCGAACCATTGCCATCCCTACTCCCACTCATCCATAATCCAATCACCATGTGTATATTTGTGTGTCTGTGTATGTATATACATATACATACACAGTAGCGATCCGGTGAGAAACATCTTACAGCTAGAGCACAAGAGATGTTTGAATAACTACGAAGTTGGAGGTTGTTTCTGTTGACAAGTGTGCAAGGCACTGTAATCGTTGTTATTGTTATATTAATATATACACCCCTGTCCTATATATAAGAGAAGAGGTAATTATAAGGAAGCGGACTAAACCCTAATGGGCCATGGGCAAACAAGCCCATGTACATAATAGACTAATTAACCTATTAGCTAAATAGGCTAATACTTTCTGTTGACCTAGAGGTTATACATTACCTATATTTTGATAATGACTTAACCATTCCATTCATATGTATCTAATATGTACGTTTAAGATTGTTTGCAGGCATTAGGTACATGAAAAGGATCATATATACAAAGCCCTAGAATGGGCCAAGTTCAAGTCAAAATGGCTACAAGTGTGCGTTTTAGGATTTCTATGTAAACGACCTTAGAACATCCATGTAATCACTTGTAATGATGAATTGGCTTGTAACTTAGAAGAGAAAAATGTTTGGGACAAAATTCACCAAGTGCTAATCACTTTAATTGCAAATTAGAAAATGGATTACAGACACTTGGTCGGTCGAGTTTCCTTGGCTTGAAACTCGACCGATCAACCTTGGTCGATTTTCTGAAGATTGCATCGGTCGAGTTGTGCACTCACAGAACTCGACCGATCAGGTAACATGCCATTTCCAGTTGAAATGGTCGGTCGAGTTTTGTCAGGACAAACTCGACCGATCATTTGAATATCGGTTTGTCTCTTACTTGATCGGTCGAGTTACCCCCATTGAAATTCGACCGATTGCACTGTACGGAATTTGCAGAAAAAGTAATATGACCGTTGGTGAATTGTTTTGGGCAAAAATAGAGCCGTTTTCTTGAACAAAAAACGACTACTTTTGCATCCAAGTGTCCCACAACTTAAAGGGCCACCCTCAACTATAAATAGAATCCCTTGGAGTTCATTCCAAGCTGCTCTTCCATTGCAAACTTGGTTCTAGCTTAGTTGAGAGTGTTCCAAGCCCTTGAGCCCCTTTCTCTCTCTACCTTCAAGATAAATTCGTGAGTTATGAGTGAGTTAGGTCCCTGTGTATGAGAGCTATCCCTTGTATGATGTACAACTCTCCTTTCTCTCTTCCTACCTCAAAATCCCCTTGAAGATTGATTGAAGCTACTTCTCCAAGTGAAAGAGAGGTTGCTGCTGTTCTTCTCCAAGTGAAGGTGAAGATGATTGCTGATCTTCAAGAGTGAAGACAGCTTGCTGCTCCAGATCCCTTGGTGAAGGTGAAGCGTGGAGAAGCTCTCCAAGAGAAGGAGAGGTGCAAGGCAAAGCTCAAGTGAGATAGGTAAATCCTGCAAGGCTGAAGACAAAAGTTAAGATTGGGTAAGTCCTTTGAAGAAGGCTGAAGAATCTGTTTTTTGTGGGTAAGTCCTTGGATAGGTAGAAGATCTTAGCTTGAGAAATTAGGTCCTTGGTTGTGTGGTTTATGTTTCTTGTAATCTTATTGTGATATATAAGAGAACCAAGTTGCAAATCCTAGAGTCTAACCAACTCTAGGTAGTGGACTGACATCGCTCCTAAGTTTAGGACGTGGAACCACTCTAACCACCTGCCAAGTGCTTGTTATTCATTGTCTCTTATCCTTGCTTTGAATGCTAGATTAGGACATCAAATTGCTACTTGATTTAGCTTCTGCACTAAGTTTAAATTGGTGGTCTAATTGTTTTTGTGAAGTGTGTGTAGCTCTATTCACCCCCCCCTCTAGAGCCCATTGATCCAACACTTTCTAACACTCTCCCTCAAGCTGGAGCATGGGTGAACACATGTCCAAGCTTGGAGTTACATGACTCGATTAAACGATAAGAAATAAATGATGAATGAAAGATAGATATGTCACTCCCCATACAAAAATGTTACTCCCCCTTAAACATTACTTCATAACTAAAAATATATGATGATGCCTCTTTGAGATGTGTTCTGCAGGCTGGAAATGCTCTAGCTTTTGGAAAAGGTCTCTCTTTTGAAGTGCATTTTAGAATGAAGGATATCTGAAGTAGACAATCATAAATACCACGACTACGCCATCTTCACCGGAGAGTAATGTGTGATTAGAATAAGCGCACATCAGCACATCCTATGTACATAACGCGGCACAAACGCGGAGACAACAATGTCGATGTAGCAGTTGTAGTGTCTCCAAATCGTCTAAGAAGTCTAGTCAACTAGAATTAGCGTAGAAGACTACAAACATGCATAACGTGGCATGCTGGACGAGGTGCTGAAGTGTCGTCTCAACACGTAGAAGTAGCAGATGCAACTCAGAGAAGACGTGACAAAGTAGCTTGCTGAAGATCACTCTAGATGAATCCTTGCAGGCTACAAAAATGTTGATCTAGATGATAGTAGTGGGGCTTCCTACCATGCTGCTCCTGGGATATCCTGGATGCCGAACAGATGATTCTGGCTGCTCATGTTGCCATACTTTCAGAGGATGGATCTATTGCCATTGTCAGTATGAGTTTTTTTTTGAATGGTCTAGTCTGTATCTCTGGCTACCTTTGAGTCTGTATTATGGGACTGTCCCCTTCTGTTGTTTAGGCAGATAGTTACTATTTTTTTAGTAGCTTAGTTCAGATAGTTTACCTTAGTTGTTTGGGTGTTTTATCCAGTTTTGAAATGGGGACGCAATCTCTTGTACCCAAAGTTTTGGGAACCTAAATTTTAGTAACACGATTTTTTACCGACAAAAAAAAAGAAGATAACGAGCTTAGAAGAAATTTGAAGAAGCAACAATCTGTCTCACCATTAACACCAGAGAGAACAAGAGGCCAGAATTAGCCGCGACAACCCTTATCTTGTCTCATGAGAACACATCATGGATGATCAACTGGAATGTCATCGACACCAAAAGGAACAAGATGCCAGAATTAGCTGCAACAACTCTTGTCTTAACGTACATGATGCAGCACGAACGTGAAAGGGTTGGTGTCAATGTTGTAACTGTGAGATCCTTCAATGTTTTCTCACATGTAAAGTGATGCTAAGTGGGAATGACGCACCACAAAGACATCAGTAAAGCAGATGTGCTAAAAAATGAATCTCTATGAAGATAGCCTGGAATATATCATCTCATCTCATATCTCTCTTGTCTCTCTCCTCATACACTCTCTCTCATGTTCTCCTCGTACTCTCCTCTATATCTCTCTCTCCCCTCTATTCCCCCCCCCCACACTAAATACGACTAGAGTGAGTGGATGGTGTGGAAAAGTGAAATACCCCCCCCCCCCCCCGCGTGCGCACGTGGAAGACGCACTCATGATGAATGGGAGGGTGGGAAAAGGGAAAAAGGTAAAATGAGAGGTATACTATGTTGAGAAGAGCAAAATAGAAATACTACCAGAATGGAAACTCGATAGAAAGAGGAGAAGCACTACCATAATGTAATCGATAGGAAAAGAAGTGGCACTACCAGAATGGATCTCAGTAAAAAATTTATAACGACAATCAATACGCAAAACAACCTATTTATAAGATCCGGATAGAGAAATTAGATGGATCTTTTCTTGACCCAGAATTTTTTGGGCTAGATCAAAAATAATAGGATCCGATTATCAAGTATTAGAGGAAAGATAGACCTTTTGAAGGACGTCATAATTGGAATTGGAAGTAGTCTGACTGCTTCTGACAAGCCGTGTTTGTAACTTGACACGCCTTGTAACTTTGTTGGTCGAAGGTGATAGACTTCCAACAACATGCCGCGTGGAGATGCGACACGCCGTGTAGGATGTCAGAGGCGTAAAATAGATCTCCGTCAACATGCCATGTTCGAAGATGACACGCCGTGTAGGGTGTCAGAGGCGTAAAACTGGCTTCTGTCAACACACTTTGTTTGAAGATGACACACTCGTATATGATGCGATTTGCGCTGTCAAGAATATTTCTGAAATGCAACACGCTGTATCGGTTGAACACGCTGTATCGGTTGCAATCTGGACAAATCTTTGTGCCGTCAGGAAGAATTCTGAAGCGCAACACGCTATGTTGGTTGGCAACACGCTGTGGGCGGTGGCTGGTGCACGATCTGGACGAGAATTAGCGCCATCCAGGAGATTACAACCCCAGGGATTAGCATTGAGGGGTGACGGGAATTAGCGCCATCACTTGTGACCATAAATCATGTGGATCTGAGGTAGCAACAACCTCTTGCTAAACCAAGAACTAATTTGGACAATAGCCAAGAGAGATGACGATGGCTCCACCACAAATTGATCAGGACGGGAATTAGCGCCGTCCGGAGAACAAGGATCAAGGAAGTCGACGACTCCCTTCTTGCTATGTCTTTCCTTAAACTGCGTCTGCGGAGAAGCTTGCGGCGTGGTTGGGATGAACATGAAGATAACCGGGGGTCCGAGAGGACAACTTTGGGGAAGAGACGACAGATAGATTTGAACGAGAATTAGCACCGTTTCAGAGACTCGAACTTGGGGGTGTTGATTGCAGGGAAGGATGGTGCTGATGCATAGATGAAAATCTATTTGAAAGGGGAAGAGTGGCGACGATGGAGGTCAAGATGTGCCTAGTGGGCGGCCGTTGTAAGCCATGGAAGGAACAACGAACGCCCGCTGGTGGGCACTCTCTCTGTTGCTCTCTTTAGGAAGGAGAGGCGGCAACTAGGGCAGCATGAGCATGGAGAAAGGAGAGGGAAGCGAAGGTGGCGGCTAGGGTTAGATCCCCTAGGCACGCTCTGATACCATGTTGCCAAGTGCGTGAGGCACTATAATCGTTGTTGTTGTTGTTATATAGATATGTACACCCCTGTCCTATATATAGGAGAGGAGGCAATTACAAGGAAGCGTACTAAACCCTAATGGACCATCGACAAACATGCCCATGTACATAATAGACTAATTAACCTATTAACTAAATAGTTTTGTTGTACGGGCGCTTGCCCAGGCAGTGCCTAGGCGGCCTGGGTGTCCACCTATGGTCCAGATCCTTAGCGCCCAGCCTAGTTAGGCCTCTGGGCGGCCTGGGTGGACGCCGAGGCTGCTGCTGGAACTTTTTTTGTATATTTTTGCTCTATCAAGCTGATATTTAACTAGTTTACTGCTGCAGTGTTGCTCCCCACTATAACTAATTTACTGCTGCTCTTCTATTACTCATCTACTACATGCTCCATTTTTTCACTTCACCAAGCAACAACTTTGCTAATTGACCAATTTATTGCTGTCCTCTATTACTAATTTACTGCAACTCCTCTATTACTTAATTTACTGCTGATCCACTAAGTTAAAAAATTAAATGTCCACTTTTTATCATCTTTGTAGACTTGCTGCAGTTTTATTTTTGTTATTTCTTCTTTCCCCTCCCACTTTTCTGTATTTGTCTTTTTTTTCCTTCATCAAACAACAATGTTGTTGCTATGCAATGATTTTTTCTTTCTTATTTTTCTTAATTGTCCCTATCACAATTCTTGGTTGTGTTTTCTTATTGCTCCACCAAGCAACATATTGGTTGCTACATTCTTCTTTTTCATCCCGATGTTCCTTCTATTCCCTATATCTATTTCATCCATCTCCTTCCACACTAATGCTCCTCCCCAGCTCCTCTTGAAAATTGCTATTAATTCATATATTGCTTATAGGGTAATATATAACTGTGTGTGTATATATAATTATATTATATAGTATATATATGTTATGAAAAATAAAATAAAAAAAGCCTAGAAACGCCTAGGCCCCCGCCTAGGCTGTCTGGGCGTCCCCAGGCAACGCCCGACCTAGCTGCCTACACAACCATGCTAAATAGGCTAATACTTTCTAACAATTTCAATGTTTGACGATATGGATTAGAAGAGCTTCAATTCATTTACATTTAGACAAAAAATCACTACAATTAGACATTTCTTACTTGTCGATTTATTCCATATAAATATTCTACATCCAATCGTCACTTTGGAACTCCATATAAAAATGTTGAAAAGTATTTTATCATATACGAGTCTAATGACAGTGAAATATGGTGGTAGGTAAATATATTCATGCTTTAAATGCATCCAGTTGGATTATGAAAAAAAAATATATATGTATATATATATATACATATATATATATGCATAGTTACCGTTGATTACTTTTTTGCTATCCTATACGACTGGGTTTGGATGGAAATTCCTCCACTTTATATATATGTATATATATATGCACAGTTACCGTTGATCTCTTTTTTGCTATCCTATACGACTGGGTTTGGATGGAAATTCCTCTGCTTTATGACGTATAAAATTTCAAGTTGTCACTGTTGTCTTAAATGTGATGCTACATGAGCACATGTTCCATTCAACTCAAAACATGTGTCCTTGTTTGATACATAAAAATAGGGAGGATAAAGGCTCACGATTCTTCCATCCTGCAGAAGGAAAATAATATGGATGATATATTAAAAGTTTATAATACAAGAGAACTCCTCTCCTTTATATAAGTAAGGTGGACATGATTCTAGAGACTTCCAGATCTGACTAGGCTCTAAATGGATACAGACTCCGTCCCATATATCATATGATATGATATGACTTTTACTTCTAACACTCATTTGCATGCTGGAGCATTTGAGAATCACAGGCCCGACTTGGATGACAGACATAAACAAGAAATAGAAAGAAGTAATGACTAAAACATGGAGCCCCTGATTTAGCACAACATGTGCTCTCCCTCAGACTTTGGTATCTTTGACTTTAAAGCTTCCCCTGAGATTGATAAACACCAGAGGGACATTTGAAGCTTTGACTAGGTTGGAGCTTGTATCTTGGAGTATGCTAAAGGAACATGCAATGACCATCTCCATTTGAGTCACCAACTCAGTTGGTACTGTCGTTGAAGTACTTTCCAAAAGAAGGCCACCATGTGGTAGCCTTGACATGTTCTGTGCCACAAGAAGACTTATGTTGTAGCAGACGGTCAACATGCTTTACAGGACACCGGCAAACAAGGAAGAAGCATTGCTAACTTAGCCGATGAAAAGATCTTATGCAAAAAACAAGTCTGTCGAACCGACACAACCAAATGTGCAAACATCCAAGATGCTCCGATGCAAAGACTGATGTAGAGCGCCTGATATATGGCCAATGAAGACACATATTCGCCTGATGTAGAGTACTGATAATCTCTAATTGATTTGAGAAATCATCTTCTTCAACTGATGATAATGTGAGAAGATGATTTCTGAATGAGAGTTCAATGCTTGGCAACTCTCTATCATAATGGCAAGGATGGACACTGGCCTTGAAAGGGACGGCCAATCTGGACAAACACAAAGCTCCATATGTAGACAACACTCATACGGTAGAAATGGGAGATAAAGACACATCTATTCTTCCTCCTCTCTTTAGAGCTCTAAACTCTGTACCTCATCGCTTCTCCTAATCTCCCTCATCTCCTCTATATCTCTCCCACACAAATCACAAACAAATTGTGAAAGTGGTTGGGGTGGATGATGACGATGCCAAACTTCATCGACAAGATTGCAATGGAAGTAGGGGGAGTGGAGACGAAAGAAACACGAAGATGAAGGATTGATATGACTTGGAGTTGTGTGTTGGACTACTCAATGAGCTTCAAAGAACTCGACCTCACGCTTAAGAAAGCTTGACTTTGTGCTTGAAAGAGATGAATCTTCGCACATGAGAGAGGCTGAAACCCTACTCAATTCTTTTGGCGACGATGCACAAGACATGTTGCCGTGTGCGTCACCGCCAAGAGAATTGAAACCCTAATGGGGACACATCGTGTTGACTGGATGATACGCTTTGACCGTCACTGCTAGGTGATTTGGAACCCTAATGTTGACACACGGTGTTAGACACCTACACCTACACAACATGTTGACTCCAATATGGCATTTTAACTGTCGAAGACGACAAACTCCGTTGTGAATGAAGTTACACCGTGTAGGTGATTTACATAATCTGAAGTTGATGATGGAGATGACAACGACCCTTTAAAGAGAGAGGACAATGAGACGATGAACACGATCTGAAGTTGATGATGGAGATGACAACGACCCTTTAAAGAGAGAGGGCGATAGAGATGGTCCATCTTGGATCAAGCAGCCGCATGTGGGTGGAAGACACTGCTCTCTTTCTCTCTAGGGAGTTCTTGGAAAATAATATGGACAATATATTGACAATGTATAATACAAGAGAACCCCTCTCCTTTATATAGGAGGTGGAGATGACTCTAGAGACTCCATGTCTAGCTAGACTCTAAATGGGCCTACAGACTCTGACCCATATATCATATGATATGATATGACTTCTAGGCTTCTAGCACACCCTTCCAGACCTAGCCAATTTACTTTTTTGCTAGGCCAACTTGTAGTTGGACGTTTGAATTGCCATGCTATCTTTTAATTTGATGGGATTTTCACCGTTCAAAGGAAGCCTAAAAAATATTGAAATAATAAGACGTCGATAATGTTCAATGCAAAATTGATTGATAATAAATTCATCTATTTTCGCATATTTGTGTTTTACTAATGATTTTTTCAATTTTAAGTTTCTGAATTAAGAATTGTTTTTTCCATACATAAGAGTTAGTATAAATAAAATATGGATTCTTGCATAAAACAACTTGAAATCTGAGCTTATTATGCATAGCAAATATTTAACTCTAGATCCAACCATCTAATAGGTCTTTGATATCAACATCAATACCTATCACATAGTACCTTGTTTTGACCATAGTGACAAATTCAGGATTTGGCAACTTTTTGGCTGCCCGGAAAAAATTGGAATTCAGAAAAAATGGGAAAAAGTCATGAAAAAATTGATATATTTCAATCAAAGTTCGGTCAACGATTCAGAACTAAACGAGAATAAGTCGGATATATATATATATACATATATACACATATATACATATATATACATATATATACATATATACATATATATATATATATATATATGTATGTATGTATGTATATATATATACATACATATCAGATACAAATGTAACTATTAAGGTCACTAGACATACAATCTTATTGAGTGAAAAAAGTAGTAAAAGAATAGTTGAATAATAACAATGGACTGTCGGGAGAGTTGGGGTTGGAAGTTTAGTGTATATTAGGAGTTCTCTAAACATGGTTTGGTAAAAAAGAGCAAATGACGTAAAAGAGAAAAATCGTGAAAAAACGTGAAAAGTCACGAAGAATCATGCAAAATCTTATAAATCGCGAAAAAGTGAAAAGTCACGAAGAATCGTGAAAAATCTTATAAGTCGCGAAAAATCCGTGACTGACGTATTAATCGTGGTGAATATTATTGAGCCTATAAAATAGTGAAAAATCGCCGATTTTTCGTAAAATTTGGATACTTCTGTTACTATGATTTTGACATACCCACCCATACACACATCTTATCTCTGAACCTACTCAATGGTGAATTTTATGATATTCTTGCAAAAAAACCTATTTGTGTTGACCAAGTTTGGCTTGCAAGTTGCAACGACGTTTGGTTGCATTGGGTAAATTTGCCAATTCATCGGTTACACACCTTCCCGTTGACAGGTCTCCTTTAGACTATGTGGCCTAGGGGTAATCCCCCTCCACCCCCTGCCGAACACACAAAATGGTTTAGGAGAGTTTACTCCTTGGTATTTCCCATATGAACATGAATGTTGTGTCCCCATGTATACAAGTTCATCATCTAAATGTACCCCATTATAAAAGAATGTTTCTTACAGTTCTTCAACTCTTGTGTGGTAATGCCATGATGTGTTTTAAAACTTTAACTGCTAATGTTCTTCTATCTAAGTTGCCTATTAATAAATTTCTAACAATGACACCTTTTCACGAAGATATGTTTCACTGATATTGGATCAAGGACTCAAAGCTCATAAAGTATGTTTTTTCCATCCACTCACTAACGATACTACAATTGGTATGGCTCCAGACTTATTTTCTACAATTGTATATTATAATTAATTATTTTTTATTGGAATGATAAGGCTCCCTTTCTAGTTCTGCTTGGCTTATTCCTTCTAATTGAAATGTTAATGGAGCTATATATGCGTGGAATGTGCACTGCCTTTCAACCGGTAGTTGTAGTGTGATGAAAGCTTATCATATGCTTGTTATCTTAAGATGATAAATGTCAAATACAAAAGTGTGCTAGTCATACTTAAAGGCGATGAGGTGCCTAGGCGTCACCTTGACAACATTACTTACATATAAAATCAATACATTATATCTTTTTATAATTGTTATCAACCCCCTCCCCTCATATACATATGTTTTATAGTTATAAGCGTTGGTATACATGTATTTATTTAACGTTCCCTCAAATGCATGTATTTTTATGATGCAAATTATAAAAAAACCACATCTCTAATAATTTCCAATAAACATTAACACCAAAAACAAGGAGAAAATGATTCTAAACAATATAAGAGAGGTAGATCACTAGATAAATTCAGATTGAATGTCATAGATCCGAAACTTCAGCCAAGTGTTAATTATTCTGGTTAATATCTCTTAGCTGAAAAAAGGTGTGGACCATGACATTAAAAATGTGCATTAAGAGTATTAAATCCCAGATAAAAGTGAAATTTGGCACACAACACAGACAAGAATATTTATATTTAAACATTAGTACAATGAGAAGAGCATTAAAACTCATTAATATGCCCTAAGACCCACAAAAATAGTAAAAGACGAAGCGAAGTGCAAGGTACACCCCTCGGGGGCTATGAAGCACGGACACGGACACGGGACACGACGATTTTAAAAAATGTAGGACACGGATACACGGCGAATATATATATATATATATATATATATATATATATATAATTCATGATATATATATATATATATATATATATATATATATATATAATTCATTTCTAAATGCAAAAACCATGGAACTTGTATAAATGAGCAGGATACATGAATCATGAGCCATAAGAAGATAACAAAATAGTGTTTGCTACATCATTAAATCCAATGATCTATTCCAAGATCTAAAATCCAAAAATCAAATGGGAACTATCAACTATCATTGTATCACATCATGGTCCTTCTCAGAAGATAACAAAAGATAGTGTTCGCTACATCATTACATCCAATGATTCAAAGATCCAAAATATAAAATCCAAAAATCAAATGGGAGCTGTCACATCATGGTCCTACTCAACCAAGAACATCATCATCATTTTCAGCACCATAATTGAACACAATTGCCTCCATCTCTGGCTCATCAAGAGACAACTCCGCCACCTCAAGAAGTCCTGCACCTTCAAAGGAGTCAAATGCATCACCTGCAATGTCCCACATCTTTGTTTCTCCTTCAATATATTCTTTTTTTCTCCTTTGATAAAAGACGAAGGTTACTATGCATAAACACTAGATCTTCTCCTCTTTTAGGAGTGATCATGTTCCTCCTCAATGAGTTGATAAATGAGTATGTGCTCTAATTTCTTTCATTGCAAGAAGAGCATGGTTGTTGGAGTAATCGGTTTGGTAGTTGCCGAAGAGATGGGTACTATCTGCATGCAAGAGCCCCCAAAGATGAGGCTCTAACACCTATCAGTCAATGAATCAACATATCTAAAATCTTCAAGCAATGAAGCAAATTTAGCAAACTCAACACCCACACGATGACACTCCTCTTGAATAAGAAAATTTCTTTTCAAACATTTATTTCTCTCAGTTGATATCTCCACATCCTTGTTTGGAGCAACCCTAGTTGGATCAACATTCAACCAACCAACACTATAGTACCTAGTGGAAAGTAATAACATAGGTGTAAAAATATATCTAAGAAAAACTTCTGGAATTAATATAAATGTAAGAATGATGTGTATACCTAGGGTTCAAGGAATGTGCCATGCAGTAGAGAGGAGTATTGCTCTTGTTCCATATGTCCACTAATATCTTGTAAACAACAGAATAAAAGCTAGATTCTTCTTGAAGGCCAATCCCTTCATGCTTGTAGATGATGATGATCTTCACCTTTTCAATCATGGTATCCCACATATCATAAACCAAATGTAGACAAGGTTTATCAGTATCAGATGGCCCTCAACATAGCATAGATAAGCTCAGTGAAAGACAATATGTAGTCTAGTTTGTCCCACCAAATGTCATCCAGAATTTTATCTTTGACAGCCTGAGCTTTCACAACATCATCATCTCTAAATAAAGCCCACTTTTCACTCACCACCATGTTTCCAAGACCAGTCTTAATGGTCCTCAACCTCTTTAGCATCACTACTGTTGAGGCAAACCGTGTCTCTGCAACCGTAAGCATCTTCAAACTCACAAATTCATTAAAGATTGCAAGTCTCATTGAATGATTCATAATGAAATTGTGAATAAAAGAAGCATCTGCAGCAACATCAGTATCCAAGAACATTCTTTATATACATCGTTGTTTGCTTCAGTATTTCTTGCAGCAAAAAAAAATTCTTCAAGGCAAGATTCAAAGTATGCACTACACAAGGGGTCCAGAAAATGTGAGGATAATCACCCGTCACAAGCAACCTTGCTGCCTTGCAAACTGGAGCATTATCTGTGATGATTTGAACCACATTTTGTGGTCCAATTTCGAGGATACACTGCTTCATAAGATTTTCTATGTAGTACTTATCTTTGTACTCACCCTCATAATTTACTGCCTTCAAGAACATAGGCCCATTCTCTAACACAGCCATAAAATTTATCAATGGCCTCCTTTGAGCCTCAGTCCAACCATCAAAAACTAGACTGACACCCAAGTCCTTCCACTTCACCTTCGTGGGCTCAATCAACCTTTCAAGATTGGCCTTTTCCTGCTGCAATTTTGTGGTTCTCAACATGTTGTAACCAGGAGGTACATAGCCAAGAATAGCATTATTAGCAGCAAATGCATAAGAAGAGGCATGCTAAGTGTTTCTTGCCAAGTGAAAAGACAACCCTCCAGAATAAAACATACGAGCTATTTCTGAATGAAGTTACTCCCTCTTCTCCATGTTGAATGCTTTCTCTAATAGCGTGGCCCTCCTCTTTTTGAGATCTGCCCCTTCTTGAAAGAATGATAACCCCATAATGGAAGTTGTGCTCAAGTTGTGGCTGCTATGGCTTGAGTGTGTGCCAAGCAATGGTACTAGCTTAGGAGCACTCCTCTTCAGTCTCATCTCAGCTTCATCACAAACTCTTTGCATCTCTGATGAGTTTGCCATCATCACCTTATTGTATATGTTGATGCCATGGCCAGGGATCCTCATCAAATGAGCCTTCACTCTAGAATGGGAGGCCTTGTATGTTGCATGGCAAAAGTTGCATTGGAACATATAGTTCCCTCCCTTTGCAGCCTTCTCCAATTTCGTGACATATTGCCACAAAGGAGTAGAGTCATCCAACACTTCCGACTCTAAATCAATTTAATTTGGAACCATTCCTAATTCAACCAATACACGCATACATACATTGTTTTTAATTCCAAACAACAATATGAAAACTGTCACCAATCCATATAGCAACATCACAAACTAATTAACTTTTTTATAGCAAGATTGCTAGATCAGTAAGTAATTAACTATTTCTAGAGCAACATCAGTAAATAATTCACACAACAACGAATTTCATAGACAAGTTAGGTATTTCTACAGCAACACCAGTAAAATTAACTCAAATAGACAAATATATTAAGCAACATCAGTAAGACAATAACTAATTTCGTACACAAATTTATACAGGGAACTAGTTTTGTACACAATTTTTATAGGAGAAAATAGAGACAAGGATGATAGCAGTCAGCAGTATACGTGGAGGAGGAGATAGAATTGAGTGTAGATGGAGGAGGGCAGCAGCTTCCAGGTTATGGTGGAGCCTTGGAAGATGTTGCTGTTGCTGGAATAGGGAAAAAAGGGAACAAAAGAGAATAAAATACGTCGAGGAAGAACAGAGGAGAAGAAACAAAACACAATGTGGAAGAGGAATACAAAGGGAAAGGGGAAGAGAAATTGTTGAGGAGGAAGAAGTGATGGAGAAGGCAGGGAGTTGAGGATGACGACATTACAGTGGAAGGAAGTTGAAGAAGGAACAAAAGGTAAGGTGGAAGAGGGGGAGAACAGGTGGAGAAGGAAGGCGAGAAGAAACAGGGAGGAGGACGTTACTGTTGGAAGAGGAGGAAATATGGGAAGAGGAGAAAGGGGTGAAGAAACACCATTCAGAACAGATAAAAGGAAGAGGTGGAGGATGTACCCTTCACCGGAGATGGTGGCTGCTGCTTGCGGAGTCTGCTCCAGGTGACCGCTAGGTGCTTGCTCCAAGCCGTGGACCTGCTGGCTGCTCCAAGCGGCGTCCTTGCTCTGCTTCAAGCGGCGTCCTTTCTAGGGGTGGCATTCAGGTTCGGGTTGAGCGAGTTTTATTTCGGGTCATTTCGGGTCAACACTTTTTGGCT
Organism: Alisma plantago-aquatica; assembly: GCA_963693085.1. Classification (NCBI taxonomy): domain Eukaryota; kingdom Viridiplantae; phylum Streptophyta; class Magnoliopsida; order Alismatales; family Alismataceae; genus Alisma; species Alisma plantago-aquatica. The sequence continues at coordinate 312,282,670 of OY856410.1, forward strand.
AGACCCTAAACTTGCAAAAGATGAATTTTCGGGTCGAAACCCTTGACCCTAACCCGACCCTCATATAATTTCGGGTCTATCAGATTTGACCCGTAAATCTAATACCAAGACATCCGTTTAAAAAAAATGCTATGATTTGTGTAGTCATTGATAATTTCCAAGTGTAATTAACAAATTTCATTGTGATAAACTTACAATGTGTTTGAGAAACACATATAAAGCATATTGTAGTTTGTTCGGGAGTTTTAAACACAAATTCACAATATAATTAGTATAATAAATCATACAAATCAATGCAAAATCATGTAGACTTGCCAAAATAAACTTCATGATTAATGGAATAGTAATTTAATGGGCCATTGGGTGTCTGAAAATATAGTAAATTTTACTTGAAAATATAATTTTGAATTTCGGGTCAATCAGGTCAATTAGGGTCTAAAGTCCAAACCCGAACCCGACCCTAAATTAATTTCGGGTTCTTTAGGTTCGGGTCGATTTCTGGTTGGGATGAAAAACCTTAGACCCTAAACCCACTTAAAATTTTGGGTTCGTGTCGGGTCATTGGGGTCGGGTCTTGTTTTGCCAGTCCTAGTCCTTTCTGCTTCAAGAACGTCCCTGCTGCTGTTTCAAGCGGCGGCCGTGCTGCTTCAAGCTGGAGGGCACGTTGCTCCAAGGGGGGCGATGAACTGCTCCAAGCGGGTAGATGCACTGTTCCTTCGAGGCGACCGTTTGCTGCTGCTACGGCCAAGGGAGCTTGCCGCTCGGCAACGACGATTGTCTGGAGCGGGATCCTAGGTTGTTAAGGCGGCTAGGTGGTAGGTTTTAGCCTATGGGCGCCTAGTCCGCCTAGGCGGGCCCTTAGGCTTTTCTGGGCGCTTTTGTTTTTTGGTTTATTATAAGTTACATATTTATTTATGTATACACATGATACTGCATGCAATTTTGCAATTATTTGCTCTTGAAATGTTGTCTTATGCCTAACTTCTATAGATAATTGTTGGGACGATTAGAGGAAGGAGAATTAAGAGGATGAATACCAACAGGAGGAAGATATGTAGGAACTTTAGGATAAAAAAAAGGAAAAAAGAAAACAAAATGCAAATGACTTGTAGGAAGAAGTCAGAAAATGAAACACACAACTGTAGAGGAGATTTGAAGGAAGCAGAAGTTAGATAAACAAAAAGAATCAGCTGTAAAGGAATTGTTATAGGACACCTGGGGGACGAAGAAGAGATAAAGAAATTTTAACACATACATGCAAACAACACTAGCTGTTGGAGATGTAGGAGAAAGAATAAGTCAGAAAAAATGGAAGAAACATGCAAACAAAAGTAGTACCAGTAGCTTAGTAGATGTAGAAGAAGGAGATGTTGTACGAGCGTGGAATTTTGAAATAAGTAACATACATATAGCAGTAAGAGGGAACATAGAACTCACAAAAAGTTACGAAGCAGCAGTAGCAGGAACAAGAAATGCAGGAACAATTGTCAGAAAAAGAAAAGAAAAGGAGCTAGAATAGGAGACACAAGAGGAAGTACAAAAGGAATAGAGAAACAGTAGTATAAGGCTGACCTGTTTGCAGTAGTTGCAGCAAAAGCGCCTAGGCTGTCCGCCTTGACCGCCTAGCCCGCCTAGTTTTCCCAACTGACCTATGATCTCTAGGCGCCTAGATTTGAGAGACATGTGGAGCGCATAGGACGCCTTGACACCAGCCTTGATAACTATGGCGGGATCGTCGGCTTTGGTTTAGGGCAACAAATGGGGGTTGAGAGAATTGTAGGGTTTAGGAGAATCGGGGGTATCAGGTTAGTTGGGAGGGGTGTGCAAAGCGCATGTGTGTGTTTCTTAAAAAATTGCAAATTGGGCCGGCTGGCGTGTCTGGGCCGTGCCCCAACCATGTCCTAGCCGTGTCCAAGGACAAAAGAAATTAAAAAAGCTGGGCACTTTTGGGCCATGTCCACCGTGTGTCCACGACGTGTCCGTCTCAGACACGTGTCCAGGATGGCCATGGCTCCTCCCGGGAAGTGTCCGTGCTTCCCAGCTCAGGGGGTGCCTTGCTGCCTAGGCATGCAGCATAAGAAGTATGTTGGATAGATCTAGGATTTGGCATTAGATCAACAATTTGTTTGTAAAAAAATATAGAAGTTCCTTATATACACACACATTAGATATGTATAGAAGTTCCTTATAAATATATTTTTTATATACACATACATGTAATTTTGTATAAAAATATATAAAATTTAGACACCCACTTTTTCAAAAATCCTAGATCTATCCACTAATTTTTTATATACACATACATGTAATTTTGTATAAAAATATATAAAATTTAGACACCCGCTTTTTCAAAAATCGCCCGCCTACCACTTAATCGGTTATAGGGTGCTGTCCGCATGCCTCCCACTTCCCGCTTTCTGATACACTGTTTATGCATGTCAAATATGAGAACAAATTGATATATTGAAAACAATTTTTTCTCAAGATAACCAAGGTACCCCTTCGGGGGTCACTTAGGTGATCAAAGGCACCATTAGACACTTTCCATTTATTTGGGTACTTGATTCCTGGTAGGCACTTATACCCCTAGGTGGGCTGTCTTTACAACCGTGATGGTAGTCCACTTGCCCGAGCTTTGTTTTGACATTCATCACCTCCTCCCTACTTGTTTCACCAAATCTACTAACAAACAAATGTTGGATGTCACGAACTATCGAACAAAACCTTTTTAAGTTTTTTGTCTTTAGGGATGGTTGTTAAGGCAAGGCTGCCTAGGAGTCCAACCCAAAAAACCCGAAAGTCCCATATTATGTGTAAACCCGAAAACCCAAAATACAAAACCGCCAAACCCAAATTTGCTGATTTTTTTGTCTAAATATTTAAAAAATAAATAAATAATTGTATTAATGGCTAGAATAAAAAAATGAGAATCATATTTCTCCTTAATAGTAATCTGTGTGTACATATTAATATTGATAGTCCATTTACGAGAAAAAAATAGTAAAAGATATATTGGTTCTATTTTAGGTCCATCAGGTTTGGCTGGTCAACAATGGCAAACCCAGACCCGATCAAAAAATAAATTCAGGCTTTTCAGGTTCATCTCTATTTCAGGTTGGGTAAAACAAATAAAGACCCAAACCCGCTTATGTTGGGTCTGCTTTTGCCAGGTCTACCTAGGGGCACCAAAATAACTTTTTTACTATCATTTCAATCTTCTATATATCATTTTTAATCTTGTATTTCACATGCATAATTGCTCTTTATGAGTAGGTTTGTACTTTGCTGTTGTGGGATGCCTTAGGGTGTAGCATTGTGCTGTTTAGGATTCAACGATTTTGGCTTGAAAAAGTCTAATTCGAGAAATATGGGGGGATATAAAAGTTCAATCAACTATTAGGGAAAAATAAAGAATATGTTGGCTATATACATTGTGTGTGTATGGATACATGTACATACATACATTGACATAGTGTCTGTTTGTGCGCGTATGTGTGTGCTATGAGATATATATGTATGCACATATATAAATGTATGTAAGCGTATAAATATGCATGTGTGCATAACATGAACATCCCATCATATATGAATTAGACCATTGTTTTGCAAGTTGAGAGTGGAAACCTCTATAGTTGTATAAGTGTGGGGAGGGAGGTGGATGCGTTATGTGGGTTCGGTTAAGACGTCATAAGAAGGGCGCTAAACTTATTAAAAAGGCTCAACATCGAATTTAACTTAGAAATGTTTTATATAAACATAGTGAAAAGTCTGAAAAAACCTGAGCAATTGTTAAAATCATGAATATTTTTGAAAGTTGAGAAAATCACCGACCGAAATTTTATTTGGGAAGAACACTCAGCTGACCTAAAAATTGAAATCACATCTTGTTTTTTTCTTCAAAAACTCACCAATGCTTGTTACTTAGTGTAGGACATAAATAAATACATGAAAACGGTCCAATGAGAAACATCTTGGTGAGAGAGAGGCATTTAAGTAGTTCTATTTTAATTATCCAACTCTATGAATCAAAGTATACTATCAGATTTACCTAGAAAATTTGAATATTTATCAGACTTCTATACCGCTACACAATAAAGGAAAACTTTCAACACTCTATATTGAGTTTTAGGCTAACTTTTGGATGCATAGTACGTTTGCAAACGATGTCTGATTGTGATTGTAGTGATCTTAAGTTCATGTAAATTAATTTGTCCTCTTCTCATCCATTGATGGTAATGGGGAACTTAATATTAAAATCTAAATTAATTGGATATAACTAAATTAAGAAGAAATGATATCATCAAAAGATTTCAATCATCAAATCTGCCTTCTAAAGAGGCTTACAAAGCCTATGTATACTCTATAGGCATTTAAACCCAACTAACTAGGCATAGGCTTTACAAAACCAAACTGGATTTTTTTAAATAAAACCTAAAACGCAAATAAGGCATAATCAATGCTACTCAAATGACTATGCCAAAGGCTAAGATCGTCCTACATCAGTTGGATTTTGGAAATGTGTTCCGTCTTTGTAATCATTTAAATGCCTCTCTTGCTCTTGCTGTAAATTTTCCTCTATGGATCGTTGGCCTCTATGTGTGTGTCTGAGTGAGCAAAATTAACCAAGTGTCAAGTGAGTGGTCCAGTATCTGGAGTCAAATATAAATTACCATTTAATACGTCTCGGATTATATGAGTTATTACTTAAGAAAAGTGAGCTTTCTATGTCAGTTTATACCGAGAGCAATTCAGTCTTGCTCAATGTTATGAAGACCGGACCGGTCATCGAACCAGTGAGGCTACTGGTTCCCGGTGAACTGAGTCAATCAGTGGTTGAACCGGTGACGTCAACACATAAAAATAATATTAATATGCAAAAAAAAAAAGAAAATATAGGGAAAATATGAACTGGTTCAACTATGATGAAAATATAAGTATAATTCATAGAAGCCACAATGAAGTTATAAGCTCATACATCACAAAACAGTAATGTTTCATACAAAATGGTACTTCAAAATCCAAAAGTTCATTAACATAATACGATGCTAAACACATAGTTAGACCCCTTTACATTAGGTGGAGTGGAATTTCTCATGAGAGTTTGGCTGGGAAAATCAGGGATGTGGTTTTTTTGTTTGTCTATGCCCAAAAAGCGTGCCACGTGTTGAGAGGTGGGAATAAATTATAGTCACCCACTTATTGGCTGAGACAATCAAACCTGTGCAACTGGTTAACCGGTGGACCGGTCAGTTCTGAGTGGTTGAACCGGCCATCTGACTGTTGGACCGGTATTATTGGGATTATTTAATAACTGAAATGGTAGGGGTGCTGGTTCACGTTCCGATCGGTTGGAGTGGATGGTCAAACCTGATTTTGATAACACTGTTCTTACTATTTGGGATAGATGTCTGTCTTTTGGCACAAAACTATTCTTAAACACCTTTGCCGACTTTACAGTGGTTTTTATAATCAAAATTTTGAGTGTATGAAATATAAAAATTAATTGTCTTATTAACCGATTCATTGATACCTCATAAATAGTTTGTGGTCAGCTTGCTAGACACTATTTTTTTTGAAAATTGAATGTTAAGGTTCAGCAACACAGTAATTTTTTTGCACCACTTTAATCTACCTTATTCTGATTGTTTCCAATTCTGATTTTCTCTATACTCCTTGTATATCAGAAGTGAGATCTTCTAGTGAAGTATACATTTATTTACCGGCTTTGTTCAATTTTATCTGTCTCAGCTCTGGATACTCATGGTTTGCACAAATTCCTGAGTTTTTTAGGAAGGACTCCATCATATGTAGACCTAGAGGTAATCATTACGTTGTTTTTAAATACCAAATTTGTACCTGAAAAATGACACATTTTCTTTAATAGGCCAATCCTGCAGTTGGAAAGGATCAACCTCCTGATCTTGCAGCTTTGGTTCCATCTGAAGCACCTGTGCTTGAAGCTCAATCTGGAAAGGACTCCGTGCTTTCCCATGCTGCTGAAAAGAATGTTGCTGCTGCAAAGAGATCTAATGATGCAAGTATGGTTCTTACAACTATTGCAGAAACACAAAAGTTTCTGCAACATTTATTCATAAACTGTTAAATATAAGAATATTTCTGTGGCTTCTGTTTACACTACCTTCAATCTTTGCTTCATCAAGTAACGGGTTCTTCAGTTAGACTGAAATTTGTGCTACACAGTCTGATATCTCCCACTTGCCTCACTCTCACCAGAGTGTGTGAGGGATGACGGCTTTGGCTGGTTTATTTGTATGTCATGTTGGTCTGCCACTAGACTGCTCCTGTGATAATTCTGATGAAGTGCATCTTTTTGGGTACAAGCAAACATGAATGTGGCTGACATGCTTAGGAGGTTGACATGCTATGAGGTCGATAGGTAGGGTAGGCCGATATGTTTGGTTGGCTGTCATGACTTGTGATGCCCTTGGCCGTTACCCTTGAGGCGGGTCGTCATGATCCTTGAGAGGTTTAGGTTGACACGATTAGATGCTGATAGATCGTCATGCCTTTAGGAATGAGTGGTCGATGTTAGATGAGGGTGATAGTTTGTTGGTGGCTGATTCATGATGCGAAGGGGTGTTGACTGATATGCCTTGGGCCATCACGAATTGGTGTCGCGGCCAGGGACACATTGCTTGAAGCATTGTTGAACCCTAAGGGGACTGTCACTTTACTATGTCGATACCCTAGGGTGTTACCCATTACCCCTGGTGGCTGTCACTCTGTGTTGACGTAGCTAATAGGAGAGGTTGGCAGATACACCCTGTTGCCCGATATTTGTGTGTCGATGAGCCGTCATGGTGGAGACATTGTAGCCTGATAACCCTAGTAGTCATCACGGCTTGGGTGTTGCCAAACATATCTATATTTCTGTTAATAATCAGGTCATGTTTTCTGAAAAAAATTAGAAGCGCTTAATAAATGTTCGGTACAACTTAGTTAATCACCTGGGACATCTAGGGAATATGCATGGAAAGGTAAATAAGTTATGCTATGAAAGGAAATTGCAACACTAAGGGTGACCTCCTTCCTACTCAATAGGACACTTGCTCTCTCCTGATAGTAACCAGGAATATGTGAAGATCTGCTCTGTCATTATGAGAGGGGAAGAGTAATGTGTCGGCGTGTGTGCTTCTCAGTGCATGTACTGCAGAGTTAGGCAGCCCCCTATTCGTTGTTTAGTCTCAACTGGGCCACACAATGGCACTATGGCGCCGGGTGGGGGCAGTGATAAGCAAGGGCGCCTCCTCAATGGGTCTGCCATTATTCATTTATTTGTAGCTGATCCATTGTGGTTTGGTTGGATGAAGTATAATTTTAGGGAGTGGTGGGTCCTACAGCTATGATTAGGAACCTTACACTTACAGGCTAGATGGACAAGCTTCTTCAGTGATTTTGGACTCAATAACAAGAATGATGGAGCCAGCTTGCCAACTTTGGTCAAGCAAGTAAGGTCTTTTTGTTTGCCAAGAAACCTGGGGATCAAAGTCATGCCGCACCAACTGGTCAAGGGCTAATAGAGGGGCTTTATCTCGTTCATCAAGGCTGCAAGGCAAGGTTAGATGAGTTCTGGTGGCTTGGTAGAAGACATCTTGTTGAAATGAAGGCTTGTAAGGATTATGTAGTGGTTCATGTGTTTGTGCTAATTAGAAAGTCTTCCCATTTGAGCCCCCTGGTTGGGTGAGAAGGTCATAATTTCCAATTAGTTTTCTCAAATTAGCAGTTGAATGAGGCTTTCATTGCCCACTTCAAGGTTGAAAAAGGTGTGAGGCGCATCGAGGCATTTTTCTCCCAGTGAGGCGAGGCGTAGCATTGAGGCGGTCAGGTGTAAGCCTCAGAAAAGTATGAGGTGCGCGCACACACACATATATATACATATGTTAGTATTAATATACATACATATATATATATTTAATGCTCATATATGTACATACCAGTATACACATTCACATAGGCATACACAAATATACACATTATACATGTTTAGATACATATATATATGTATATTTAGTTACACATATATATATATATATATATATATTATACATGCGCGTATGAGGCTTAAATTGAGGTATGAATTGAGGCTTATGCCTTAGAAACGCCTCAACGCCTTTATTACGCCTCGTCAAAATGAGGAACACCTCTCTCCTGAACAGTGAGGCGAACACCTCAGGGTGCATTAAGGGTCGCCTCGCCTGAAGGCGTACGCTTTTGAAGCCTCGAGGCGCGTCACTTTTTTTTTCCATGGCCTACTTCCCTTTAGATGAGGAATGCAATCCGATGTGGTTACACTACTCTTTGGAAGTCCCATGTTTAGGGAATCCTTTGCCAATTGAATATGGCTACCTAACCTACAGTGATAATGGCAAAGAGGGCACTTGGTGTTGTTATTCATAGGTTTGCAAATGGATAGGGTATTGTCCGCTTACCTACAACCCGTTCCCTGTACGACAGGATAAGCATGAAACCTGTGATCAACCTACCATCAATCATCACACTTTTGATGTAATCAATTGTGCCCATGTCCTTGAGAATCAGATCAATGCAGTGGGCAACACATGGTGTCCAGTAGACCGGATATCTCTTCATTATACTTTCACCGGCCTTCTTGAAGTTAGAGCCATTATCAGTCACTATCTGCACCACATTCTCAACCCTACCTGCTTGATGTATGTTTTCATTCGCTTCTTGATGTAACTATAATTCCTGACTTCACCAGAAGCATCAACAGAGTCTAGAAAAATAGTCGATCCACGACAATGTTCAAGAGAGTTAATAATTTGCTTTCTATTTCCACTAGTCCACCCATCACACATGAGTGTGATGCCGTATTCATACCACAATTGTTTCTGGTCTGAAATCCATACCTGTACATCTTTCTTCTCTTGGGGAAGATACTTGTTCATCAATTCATATGCACTGGGGGCTTTGATGCCCCTACCAGACTCTCCTATCACATCTACCATGTGCTGGAGATAGGGTTCAGTTGCAACATGTGCAGGTATACCATGAGCAAAGAAGAACTTACCCACTGCCTTGCCCACCTTCTCTTTCGCACCAGTAAACATTGCTTTTAGGGTTTTTTGCCTAGCATCAGGCTTCCTAACCTCTGGCTCATCAAAATGCTTCAATCTCACACTAGCAGAACGGAAAAGTGTATCAATGGTGCCTTTCTTTCTTTTATGCTGAGCATGTTGATCTTCATCATCATCTAGGTCAACAATAGGAACATGGGCAGCCCCACTAACTCCACCTGCACCAGATGGCCCGTATCTCCTTATAAGTCGAGCTGCCTCCCTCCTTCCTATTCCACTCACTTTTGCGAGTCTCTGAGAGCACGCCTATCTATACATATGACATATATAAGTAGTATCACACCCTGGGGGATATGCAATGTCATCATCTGATTTAGTAGAAGAACCTATGGCCCTAACATCAAAAAGTGTATCTGTGTAAGCCTTTTCAACCTGCTTCAACTTTTGTTGTTTTTGTTTCTTTGCACCCATCAACTTCTTGAAGTCATCCCTAACACTTGGGGGGCACTTCTGGCACATTGCCACATTTTTGTCACCACCAGTGATGTGACGCTTGAATCTAGTAATTCCCCCACCACCAAGTGTTTTCTTACAGTAGTCGCAGACAATCTTTTCCCTATTCCCAGACCCAGGTACAGGGTTGTAGTGACTCCATGCAAAATCCACATCCTTTGATGCAGCATGACCAGCCCCAACACCCTCAACGTCACTTGAAGTCGAAGACATCTTCTCAAAACTCAAAAGTCAACACTGAAAAAGACAAAGACAAACAAGCAAAGCAAATGATATCAATAACTTAGCATTTAATCAAAAAGTACTAGTAAGAAATGTACGTTGCACAATATAGAAATAATGTGTTATTTACTTATTCTGCTGTGTTTTTTCTCCTACAACTTTATTGTATTAGTCCCATATTGCTCGCTTGTATATGTGTCTCAACTCTCTGTAGCTATATAAGAGAGTACCCTGTAAATCTTTTTACTCATCGAATAAACAACTCCTTTACTATCTACATGGTATCAAGAACATATTCTCCTTTTCCCCACTCATCAACCCACCCACGTGGTCGTGGTCGCGGCCGTGGCCGTGGTGGTCGCCCTCCTCCTTCAGGAGGTCGAGGCACATCTACTCCTGGACGTGGTATTGCTCCCGACCCTCGCTACTGCAACTGGTGTGGCCGGGACAATCATACTGAAGATCGCTGCTGGATTAAGCACGACAAGCCAGCTTGGGCTAACCAAGCTGCTACAAAAATTGCTGCTGACTCTACCCCTGACACACCTGCTACTCCAGCTAACACAGACTGGTTACGTTCGGAGTTCGAGAAGATGTTCCAGGAACGTCTCGCACAAATGCCATCCTCGTCTACACCAGGACCCTCTGCCATGCTTGCCTCTCCATCATCTGGTAATAAACAATGGTGCATTGACTCAGGTGCATCCACTCATATGGCTGGTGATCTTCATCTTTTTTCGAGTCTCAATAAAACTACTCCTATATCATCTGTTACTGTGGCAAATGGATCCAAAACTGCTGTTCATGGCACTGGCACGGTTCTGCTTTCACCAAAATTGCACTTGAATTCTGTTTTATATATTCCAAAGTTCCTGTTAATTTATTGTTCGTCAGTAAGATGATTAAACAACTCAAGTGCTCTATTAAATTTGATCCTTCTGGCTGTATTTTGAAGGATCTCCGCACGAAGACGAGGATTGGTTCGAGCCGTGAAGGACCAGATGGACTGTATTATCTGGATGGACCTCCTATTGCTGCGGCTATGCTATCTACTTCAGTGACGGGATTACAATGGCACTTTCGCCTGGGCCATCCGTTTGCTGCCAAATTAAAGCATTTATTTCCTACTTTATCTGAGAATAATTTTTCTTGTGAAACTTGTGTTTTGGGCAAACAAACTCGGTCTGTTTTTCCTACTAAGAAGGTTATTGCTTCTAAAGAAATTTTTGACCTGGTTCATGCTGATATTTGGGGACTGTGCTCTGTATCCAGTCACTCGGGTGTGAAATATTTTATGACCTTTATTGATGATTATTCTCGCACCACATGGTTGTTTTTACTTAAAGGTCGGGATACTGTGTTAGATACTATTCACACCTTCTTTGCTGAAATTCACACTCAATTTAATCGACCTATTAAATTTTTTCGTACTGATAATGCACTGGAATTCATGCAACAATCTGTTACATCTTTTTGTGCTGCCCGAGGAACCATACATCAGACCACTTGCCCTTACACCCCTCAACAAAATGGCGTCGCTGAAAGAAAAAACCGTCACCTTCTTGAGGTTGCTCGCACCCTTCTCATACACTACAAAGTACCCCATCACTTCTGGCCTGAAGCTGTCTCTACGACATGCTATCTTATCAATCACATGCCTTCTTCTGTTTTGAAAAATCAGGTCGCGTACGCCATTTTGTTTCCTGATAAACCCTTATTTTTTCTGCCACCTTGCATTTTTTGGAGTACTTGTTTTGTAAAACATCTTCGTCCTGGCCTCACCAAACTTGATGCTCGCTCAGTCAAATGTGTGTTTCTGGGATATTCCCGTACTTAGAAAGGCTACCGCTGTTTTGATCCTATTAAAAACATTGGTTTGTTAGTGCGTATGTGACCTTTTTTGAGCATATGCCTTACTATTCTACTGATGGTGAAAAATTGTCGGCTGATATTATGGCTACCACACCGTTACCATTAGTTGTTGAGGAATTCCCAGCTCCTGATGTACCTCAAGAACGCCCATTGCAAGTCTATCGGCGCCGGTCAAAGAACATCAATGCTTCTGAAGCCCCGACCGAACCAAATACTCCGTCTGCGGTTGATCCACCATCCACTGAGGTATTTTCTGACCTGGATCTTCCTATCAGTTTAAGGAAAGGTGTTCGCTCATGTACTCAACATCCTATCAGTAATTTTTGTTCATCTGACAACTGACAATCTCTGTGGTAGCTTTTCTTGTTTCACTTCTGTTTTGTCTGCTGTGACAATTCCTAAATCAGTTGAAGAGGCACTTCGCCATCCTGCCTGGAAACATGCTATGGAGCAGGAAATGCATGCACTTTGTGATCAATAGACATGGGATCTGGTTGATCGTCCCTCTTCATGCCATACTGTTGGATGCCGCTGGATTTTTACTATTAAATATCAACCGGATGGTACCATTGAACGCCTGAAAGCCCGATTGGTTGCGAAAGGATATACTCAAACATATGAAGTTGATTATTTTGAAACTTTTTCTCCATTCGCAAGTTTAAATTCTGTTCGTATTCTGATATCTATTGCTGTGAATAAAGACTGGCCTATGTTTCAACTTGATGTCAAAAACACTTTTCTATATGGGGATCTCCAGGAGGAGGTCTACATGGAGCAACCTCCGGGATTTGTTGCTCATGGGGAGTCTGCTTCTAAAATCTGTAAACTAAGAAAGGCAATCTATGGTCTGAAACAAAGCCCACGTGCATGGTTTGACAAGCTCAGTCAAATCTTAATTACCTTTGGCTTTCGGCGTTCACAATCTGATCATTCTGTATTTATTTGTAAAACTGCAGCAGGGCTGGTCATCCTTATTGTGTATGTTGATGATATTGTCCTATTTGGCAGTGATAGTGTAGGGATACAAGCAACCAAAAAGTATTTAGCACAACACTTCATCACCAAAGACCTAGGGAAATTACGATATTTTCTAGGCATTGAAGTTGCTAGATCTTCTGCAGGACTATGCCTGTCACAGAGGAAATATGTTCTTGATCTTTTGCAGGAGACAGACATGCTGGGTTGCAAGCCAGCCAACACTCCTCTGGATCCCAATATGGATTGGGATAATGATACTTCTCCTTATGCTGATCATCAACAGTTCAGGAGACTGGTTGGAAAACTGATCTATTTGACTGTTACTAGAGCTGACTTGGCTGCTGCTGTAGGATTCATAAGCCGGTATCTTGATAAACCCTGGCAATGCCACTGGGATGCTATTTGTCACATCTCACGATATCTTAAAAGCTCTCCAGGGAAAGGTCTTCTGTACAAAAAACATGGTCATTGCAATTTATCTGGATTCTCTGATTCTGACTATGCAGGAAGTCGATCTGACAGGAAATCTACATCTGGATATTGCACCTTTGTGGGAGGAAATCTGGTTACATGGCGCAGCAAAAAGCAAACAATTGTTGCCCGATCTAGTGCAGAGGCAGAATATAGAGCCATGGCTCATACTGCATGTGAGCTCCTGTGGGTCCGTGGTCTTATGAATGAGTTTGATATCACCTCTTCAAGCCCCATTCCTATGTTTTGCGACAATAAAGCTTCCATTTTCATTGCGAGCAACCCCACCTTTCATGAAAGAACAAAACATATTGAGGTTGATTGGCACTTCATTAGGGAGAAAGTTCTGTCTGGACATATCTGCACTCCATATCTCAGCACTGAGAAGCAGCTTGCAGACATCTTCACCAAAGTTCTACCTAAAGCTCGCTTCCAGACTCTGATTGACAAGCTGGGCTTATTCGACATCTACGCTCCAGCTTGAGGGGGAGTATAGAAATAATGTGTTATTTACTTATTCTGCTGTGTTTTTTCTCCTGTTGCTTTATTGTATTAGTCCCATATTGCTCGCTTGTATATGTGTCTCAACTCTCTGTAGCTATATAAGAGAGTACCCTGTAAACCTTTTTACTCACTGAATAAACAACTCCTTTACTATCTACACACAATACTAATATCAAATATAATAAGCCATTAAGTGAGTAAAATAAATTTCTTTTATACATTATACAATAAAAAATAATGTTTTAAATGTAGAATACTTGCTTGTAATTATAGAATCAAACACAATATTTTGTTAAGATTTTTAATTTGTAGATAAAAATATTTTTAAAATAAATAAAGTCTGAAATTATTTTAAAATCATAAAATATCATATTTACTTATGAAAAAGACAAGTGATATGTCCCAAATGCTAATTTCATCTTATACAACATTAAAACACAATTTTTTTTAATTTTCAGCATTTTTAATAAATAAAAAAGAAATATTTAAATATTTTGAACAAGTGAGATGTTTCCAAATGATAATTTCATCTTATACAACATTAACACACAATTAAACAGAAAAAAAAATCTTTTTTTTATTCTTCAGCATTTTAAATAAATAAAAAACGAAATATTTAAATATTTTGAGTACATTTTTGTTTATATATCTTTATGTTAATGTTTGATAGAAATTCTTCTACTAAACCTAAATTAAATACATATTATAAAAGTACTAATTGTATTATTACTATTAATTAGTGAAATTACATGGTAATGTTAATTATTAGTGAGTTAATTAGGTAGATCTCTAGGTTTTGGAAAGCGCGAAGCGGGAAGCGTGCGGATTGCTCCCCTTGAAGCGGAAAGCGGGAAGTGGGTTTTGAAGCGGACTAAAGCGGACGCTTTTTGAAAAAGCGGTCGACATTGTTTTAAAACATTTAGAAAAATTTAGTGATTGTCATACTACTAACAAAAAGAAATATTACTTAACAATCAAGCATTCTGAATAATGTTTCACTACATCAAATTTAGTTGTTTCAAACAAACATAAATATTCAGTAAGAATTGATAACTAACAAGCAGGTATTGTAACATGCTAGAAAATTACAGACCATCAAATTACTTTGTATATTAGTGAGTATTGACTCATGTTACATTGTACTGCAACATTGTTATATTGTATCATCATATGAAAAAATTACATATCATGCAATTCTTATACTTATATTATGAGTATATGACAACATTACAGAGCATCAAATTACTTACTATACAAGTGAAACACACGTTACTTTACAAAACTGATACACTCCGATATGGTACCGAATACCGATACAGAACATGCAATTAGTAATGCTAAAAGAATGTAAAATGACAAATTACAGACCTTCAAAAAACTGAGTATACCAATAAGTGTTGATGGATGTTACTTAATGATATTGATATACTAAGTTACAATATTAGCTAAATAACTACTGATTTACGACAACCAATAAAAGAATTCAGACATAAATCTTAACCTACTGCTACAGTCGATGTATTAAAAAGCATCACATGCTCGTTACACCATATCATTTGGTAAGCTATCAGGATGTTTTGATAAGCATTTCAATATGTGATCATTTTCTATATGTATTTTAGTAACATAACAGTAACAGTAGTCAGTTCCTATATGTATTTTGATATGCAATGCTAGCAGACAATAAATGGTTCTATTTTAATAGTAACACAACAATTATAAATTTTTGCATGTGAGCAACAGTAACGCATAAAAATCTGTAAGGAAACAGTAAGCTTAATGTAGAAATGGTGATAACTGCAAAATTGGTGATGTTTAATAAGATAACACAATACACAAAATTGAGAACAGGACGATAGAGTACTACTGTTTTATTTATTTCACTTAACCAACACATTATGAAATATTCTAGCCTGAAGCGGACAAAGCGGGCCGCTTAAGCGGGTCCAATAAAGCGGGCTGAAGTGGGCCAAGGCGGATCAAAGCGGCCGCTTCCAGTAAAAACGCTCTAGTAGCCGCTTCAGGTGAAATTACTACGGATCCTACTGTTGGGCGCTTAAGTGGCCGCTCCAGCCGCTTTTTTAATCACTGGTAGATCTAGTGATAAATTAGTAGATCTATATAATATAATCATAGATCTAGTGATAAATAGCATTAATCATAAGTTTTCGGGAGTAGATCTAGGATTTGGGGGTATTTGGTGAATTTTTTAGGTAAGAATAGAAAGAAATAGAGAGGGGAGAGGTTGGAAATGGTGGGAAATGCAAGAAATTAAGTATACATACCTTGTTTAGGGCTGATATGAGCTCCAATCTCAAAAATCGCCCAAAATCTCCCAAGTTTTTCCTCTTCAAACAGCAGCAACAGCACTTGGATCGCAAATGCCGATGTTTCAGGCGGTATGCCGCCCGTGCCGCCCTGTACCGATGGGTAAGTGGTGCATTTTGCACCGGTACCCCCGATATTTGGCGGTATTGGCGGTAAGCCCTCCGAAATGTCGAACTTTGCGATCCTAACGGCAGAATCGTGTGTATCTATACCAATACCCATTGACATCGGTATTTCGACCGGTATGCCGCCGATATCTCATTCCTTGGATAAGAGTAAACGTATTTCTACCCACCATTCGTTTACCCTTTACCTTTACCGCATCTAAATAGGTAGGATTATGGGGAAGTCTTACCCGACTTGATTCATCCGTTCACCGATTAGTATAGGGTTGTCACAACTGAACTGAACCGACCGGTTGAACTGGGAACCGATGGTTGGAATGGTTCAATTCTCTCACAAACCCGAAAATGACCTCAAACTGGCCAGAATCGGTCAAACTGGTTCAACCGGTCTCGGTTTTCTCCAACATACTTGTTCTTGGCCGATTTTTCACCATGTGTATATGTTGACCCCCAAACCCAATTTTATATTATTCCCGCATCCACCTTACATGTTCTCAACCCCCTTTTCTCTTCCACTATTGTTTGACATAGGAAATGTAGTTTCAATTGAATTTTTGTCGCTGGTTTGCTATTTTCTGATATTCTCCTTGATACGATATCGTTCCTTGATTTTTCATATATTAAAAGTTTTTTAAAAATAATCGATGATGCCATTCTGGCGTCATCGGTTGAATTGGTACAACCATTGGTTGAACTAGTGAACCGAGGACCTGAAGCCTCGCCTGTTTGTTAACAGGTTCGGTTTCCACAACCTCACATTAGTATGAGGTTGAGTTAATAATTTGAGTTTCTAACACATTTACTATTTCCTATGAAAAAAATCCCAAACAAATCTCACCACTACTTGCTTAATTCAGATTATTATTTGATTCCACAAACTTGATTAGACAATTGGTAGCACATCAAAGTTTTACTATAAGATATTAGGAAGAAAAATGAATTCCTCAATAAGATACGATGTACTAATAAATACTTAGAGCTTGTTCATAAGAATATTTTTTGATGAGTTATTTGTATTTAGGTGTACACCACCAGAAACATAATTTATTACTAATTTAAAATTGGTTTTAGGAGTGTCTTGTGTTTGTAGTAGCAAGGTTGTAAGGACCAACCATAGTGACAAATTCAGGATTTGGCAACTTTTCGGCTGCCCGAAAAAAATCGGAATTCAGAAAAAATCGGATAAAGTCATGAAAAAATCGATATATTTCGGTTAAAGTTCGGTCAACTATTCGGAAATAATCGAGAATAAGTCGTCTAGATATACATATATACACATATATACATAAATACACACACACACACACACACACACACACACACACACACACACACATATATATATATATATTAATGCATATGTGGATATATATGTATGTATATATATACATACATATCAGATACAAATGTAACTATTAAGGTCACTAGACATACAATCTTATTGAGTGAAAAAAGTAGTAAACGAATTAAAGAATAGTTTAATAATAACAATGGACTGTCGAGAGAGTTGGGGTTGGAGGTTTAGTGTATATTAGGAGTTCTCTGTGCATGGTTTGGTAAAAAAGAGCAAACGACTCAAAAGAGAAAAATCGTGAAAAAACATGAAAAATCACGAAGAATCGTGAAAATCGTATAAATCACGAAAAAGCAGGAAAATCTTGAAAAGTCACGAAAAATCGGCGACTGCCGTATTAATCGTGGTGAAAATTCGGGGGCCTATAAAATCGTGAAAAATCGCTTATTTTTCGTAAAATTCAGAGACTTTTCTTACTATTGTAAGGACTGGACCGCTGAGGACCTATTAGGCTATTGGTTTTCGGTCAATCAGTCCAACCAGTGGTCCGACCAGTTCTACTGGTGAAGTCATCAATATCATTATAAATATTCTTAGGAGTTGAAAATATGTATCAAATTGCAAAAAAATAGGATTTGATTAAAAATAACCCCTATATCACACAACAAGCTACATTGATAGACTTAAAAATCCAAAAATGTAAATTTACCAAATAAATAATATAAATGTGGTAATACTGCAATCTCATCATCATTGCTGCTTGACAATCATGCTAAGTATGCATATCAAATTACACACCTGGTATGATATATTTTACAGCAAGAATAATTTTTTCAAATAAGAGAGACAAACTAGCCTCTTTGAGGATATGTTGACTGGTTCCTATTTCAACTGGTTTGACCGGCCGTTTTACCAGTTCTGGTCGGTTTCAAGGGAAAAATGAGTCTGGTGCCCCAAATCGGCCTCCCAGCGGTTCCTAATTCAACTGGTTGGACTGGTCAGTTCAAACCATTTCTGACAACATTTGGGGGGGGGGGTTAGGGGAACATCAAACGAAATGATTGTTGAAAATATTGTATATCAATGTATATATTGTTTCACACGGTACTATACCTATTTGCCCTATGGGTAAACAAAGGTAGGGTAATGGTTTTTAGGGAACAAGTAATTACCCTACCCGTTACCTGCAACTTTTACACGACTATGGTATGGGTAAACCTTTAACCTACCAATTACAGTCCTAGTTAGTCGGTGGGTTGGAAAATTGTTGGGCACAACACTACAAAAAGGTTGCCTCATGGAAGCTATTATTCTCATGGAAAACAGGGAGAATTGAGTCTTTGAAGAATGCTTACGTAATATAATCTATTTGTTAAATTAAGATCTTTTTGTCAAATTTGGATAAATTTTGCACATAAGTATAGTCTCTTGGTATTATTGTTCGATATTTTTCTTCTTCTGAAAATGTTTTAGAAGACTTTCCATTCTCCAACGTCGTTCAGTTTTATTCTACAGCGAATAAAGACATCCTTTTCGAAAGATGCCTTTTCTAGTTTAGTTTCCCCCATATATCATTCTGCACCTTCTGCTCGTCATCTCAGATATATGCACTCTCCAACTCTGTTAAGGTCTTTTGTTTTTTGTTTAAACTTGGCAAAAGATTATTGTTTCTTCTGCTTGTCACCAACTCTGTTTATGCACAGCCACTCCAAAGCCCAATCAGCCCAAGAAAAGTTCAGAGAAGCCAAGCAGCACCTCAACCCCCAGGTCCTTGGCCAATGTTACTGATGTTAGTAACTTGGTCAATGAAATCATAGAGAAGACAGCTGCAGCTCTATTATCAGAGGTAATTTGCAATGACTGTTCTTGTTGATAAAACAACCTCCAAGTGTTTATATATGTGGATGAGCCTCAAAGATTCTCAACCTTCAGGTTTCAAAAGACTCCATGGAACAAGAGAAATTTATGTTGGATAAAGTTAAGAGGCGTATATGCCCTGATTTGGAGAATTTAACTGTAAGTATTTTATTCAAATGTTCCATATTTTCATCATGAATGTCTTAATCAAATTGATTTCTGCATGTTAGATGCATCTAGTGATTGTAGTTGCCAAGTTTTCAATTAATGTATATTGTTGACAATCACAATGTATATTGTTGCCAAGTTTACTAGTCTTCTATGTAATATTTTATTCTCAACTTTGGTTTTTAGGTAGTTTTTTGTTGTCCTCCTATGTAGACATCTATTCACTGTGTTGATTGTTACTAAGAAAAGTCTAATGACGATTGTTTCTTTAGATGGTAAAAATACTAAATGAAATATCTAAGGGGCTGTGTTCTAGTCTCTTCCCATTGGAAAATGTTTAATTTAACATGGGAATCAACGATCTTAATCCGATCTCAACTGACTCTTTTGGGCAAATGCTCAAACCCACTGAAGGCTGATGTCTGAATATCATTTTAGAATACCTTGAAGCAAAATGTTGTATTGAGTCCTGTTGAATTTGTGTCAACTCAAACCAGGGGCCGGTTTTTTGTGTACATTCTTAAATCGGAAAAGGTGTTTTTATGGCAGGAAAAACCAAACCTGACCCGACTAAAGCGGGTCCAACTCTACCATTTTCTGACCCGACCCAAAATAGACCCGAACCCGAAGCCCCTGTTTGGAAACAGACTGGGATTTCGTAGTCTGGACTGGATTAGACGGGGTTAGTCTGTATTCAGTCTGATTCTGTTTGGCAACCCAGTCTGATTCTGTTTGGCAACCCAGTCTGATTCTGGTCAGCTGGTCTGATTTGAGTCTGATTGCAGTCTGATTCTGTTTGGCTACTAGGCTGGATTCAGTCTGATTTTGTTTGGCAACGTAGTCAGTATCTGCTGATTCTGTCCTGATGTTGTAGAACTGTTTTAACAAGAGTAAGGAATGTGTAGTTGTGCTGCCACTTAAGCAGAAGTTGGCCGAAGTGTATTATATACTAAATAACAAATAAATAATATATAAAATGCAAAATTTATGCATTTAAATTAAATAGTAGCAAACGTGCGTAGCATGTCTGTAGAAGAACGTAATACCACATAAATAAAAAGATAATATTTTATTGGTTCCCGGGCAAATACATATGTAACATACAAACTGAAACGAGAGGTCTGCCCTGGACCTAGACAAAGACAAAGCTACACAATCTAATAAGTTGGTGAGCAAGCAGCCAACTTCATGCCTCATCGGACTCGTCGGCCAACTTCATGGCCTCGTCGTACTCGTCCCACGACACGATACAACCTTCGTCCAACAACTGATTTGTTTCCTGTTTGCTGGCGTCTTTTGGCCACTTGAACAACAACGACAGATGGTGAATAGGATGAGTAACACCCTTGGCTTGTTCGTCTCTCTCATTTGGGCCCTCATGGCGTGTAGGCTCGCAACATTTTTTCTTGCAAACAAGGTTTTCTTCTACATATTTTTTAATTTTCGACGGCGACATCAATAGTTTTTCAAATTTGTCCTTGCCTTTGACTGTGACCGCGATGATGACATCTATAGTTAATAAATAAATATAAGTATTAGCAAATATCAATAATAGTAAGATAACTGTGACAATATTGAATACAAATAAATGCTCCAAACAAACTTAGCTACAAACAAGTAAGAACGTGATGTATGCATTCAATACATAACAATAAAGCTCCAAACAAACTGAGCTACATACAAATAAATGTTGCGAGGTAAACACAAACAACTACAAAGTCGTGGAAATATATTACAAGTTAATGTGTTATTTTCGCCGTCTAACGTGGTTGTTTGATTCACTCATCGGTGTTAATAAGGTATTCAGCAACCCCAGGTGGGTAAATGCGACGAGTCGTCATGAAGTTGCGTTGCACGACCAATGGCGGGGGAGGCAATAAATCTCCCAAAATAAAAAGATTGTCTCTTATGAACTCTCTCCTTATGTGTTGCCATCTCATCTGCAACTCAGTCAAAGATATGTAAGGCCCCCCAGTTATGTTTCGGAAGTCACGCCATGCCTCCATCCAAGCCTGTGTAGTATATACTCCATTAACACATCTCCCCAACTCATATTGGTTTCTCATCATACCTCTGAGAACCATATCAAGCTCCGTACACCACATAAAAGAAGGCGTCCTTGGAGGCCCAGCCATATTACAGATTCTGTAAGTAATATATTTTATACGTAAGGGTGTATTGCACAATTAAGGGAATATAAAATGCATATTCAGTGCTAAGTAACATTCAGCAACATCACGATGAAAAAACATACACCAACATTATGATAAATAACAAAAGCCTGTTAATGTCGGATGAATTCAGAAAGATTTAATGTTAAAAACATCGAATGGTTGACAATGTAAATCGACACACCAAACTAAATATAGCTCTCTGCCATTAAACGTTATGGCGTCACCGTGGGTGAAGGAATGTCTAAAAGAAGACTACATTCTTCCTCCAGACTGGCAACGTAGCGTTCTAGACCCTCATGCTCATACTTTTTTTGGGTGTATATATCTTCGTAGTTGTGATGAATTTCAACAAAGTCCTTCATGTTCATTGCCTGGCCCCACACTGACTTGCACTCGACAGTTAGTATCATAATCTCAGCTTTCAAAGAATCAATTGTTGGGGGGAGATCGACTGCCCAACGGAAGTATCTGCACCGATCATTTCCCTACAATATATTATCAAGTTTAATGAATGACAAAGAATGTGCAACATACATAACGACAACCTATTATGTATGTATTTACTAGTGCACCTCACGAGGACATATGTAATACATTTCGCCCGACCTTTCACTCAGAATGCCAAAATCATACAACCCTGCATCCTCTGTGTTAAGCCGCAAGGCTGCATCTAACCCACAATCACACCTCGGAACTTCAGATGGATCCATTGACATCTAAAACATAATTGAGGTAATTGAGGATTAGTAAAAATAATGTCGGATTCTGAACATAGATTTCAAATACATCTATTGTATCTAAAACAATCTAAAACATGCTTGTTCTACATCTATGATGTATTGTATCCGTCCTCGTTTGAAGAGTCGTTACTGCTCGTGATGTGAAGTCGTTGGCGAAGATATTGGCACCTCTCACGTAGAGTGGAAATATCTTGTTGGACCCTATCGGTGTCTGCTCTTGTCGAACTGAAAAAGTCACATTGTTCAGACCATAGCTTGCGTTCGTTGCGTGCATATGCAAATTGTGATAGCATTGCATCCCTAACTACAGTAAGCGTGGCCACTGTGGGTTGAACACGCTGCGCGGGCAACCTCATTTTACATGTGTTGGGCAACAGACCCCTACCACATGTAAAATATGGTCTGTGGGGGTTGTTGTCTTCAAAACGTCCATTTGCCGCATCTGCGGCATCCATATACACACGTACAGTGCATTGAAGGCCACATGTACAACAAGGCATTCCATTCTCCATTTGAAGACAACCTACCCAAACACAAATTGACGTTTCAGATTACAAAACAAAAAACAGTTCGTGAAACAAACAGTTAAAACAGTTTCACGTACAGTGCATTGAAGGGCTGCATGTACACACGTTATCATACAAGTTAAAACAGTTTCACAAGTTCAACACTAGAGGTCAACGAGTTTCCTAAAGGAGATTAGAAATGGTTTCACGTAAAACATCACCCTCCCTTGAATCGGCCGGAGTTGTTTGTTGGAGGGAACTCAGGTCAACCCCAGAAGGGGGAACGACAGACGTTGAACTATCATCTGCGAGTTCATCCATGATAGTGTCGCCATCTTGTTGGCGTCGGATATAATTGTGGAGGATACAACAAGCCATTACAAGGCGACACTGTGAATTAATAGGATATGTCGCCCCCTTTTTAAGATAGGCAAACCGTCTCTTTAGTACCCCGAACGCTCTTTCAACAACATTGCGTAGTTGAGCGTGGCGGTGGTTGAAGATCTCCTTCTTGCTGGTGTAGGGGTGTTTGTTTCCTCGGTACTCAGAAATATGGTAAGCTGTATTGCGATAGGGTGCTAGAAATTGACGAGTGTTGGCATACCCTGCATCAACTAGGTAAAACTTTCCCGGGGGAACTTTAAACCCGCCGGTGGTCGTTGCTGATTGTAGGACCCGTTGGTCAGCAACCGACCCCTCCCACCCAGTTAGGACAAATGTAAACTCCATGGAGAAGTCTACTACAGCCATGACATTCAGAGAGACATTTCCTTTTCTGTCTCGGTAGCGATTTTGCTTGTCTCGTTTGACCAAGACTGGGATGTGTGTTCCGTCAATTGCCCCGATGGCATTCTATAACACCAAAATAGGTTGTAAACATAAACAATATTTGAAAAATAGTATAAATTTGTACGGGCTAACTATTACCTTGAAGTAAGGGTAGAACCTTGAGGTCTCCAATATTCGAGAATGTGTTGTCGTGCAAGTCGATGCGGTTTGCATGACAATATAGTCATGGGTAAACGCACATACAGCGTCCAACACTTCGTTGAACTTTCTACTTATGGTCTCACCAGAGTGAATGTAGTCCTCCGCCAAAGCGCGATTTGTATGGCCATGACCAACCATCTGTAGAAAGTAGCATACAACCTCAACTGAAGTGACGCCTCTAGTACTTCGTAACAAGCCACGACTCTCAAGCTTGTCCACAAGGGCCATTATAGTATGTGGTCGCATTCGATATAGGTCATAAGCCCTTTGTTCATGACCGGTTAATATTTCTAAGACCTTTATGTGGCCACTCCTTATGCTAACTGACCTAGGTATTGTGGGTGGTATGTCGGCATCAACGGAAATGTCGTCTATGATGGAGTTCGCAATCGACTTAGCAATTGCATCGGCAATTTGATTTGCTGGACCAGACAAGGTATCTAAAATGTGTGTGAGGAGGTCAGGTGATTGTGTTTGGTCACTCGCAGACATGATGCCTGCAAGTGAAACGATATCAACAACATAATAAGTTCTTGAACATAATATAAACCAGTTGACATGTGAAACAACGACTTGAAGGCTACAAACAAATTACATTGTACGGTAAAGCAAATATTACAACAATGAAGCAAATTTAAATGTCTGGAAGTAATTATTACAACAATTATGCTAATATAAATTGATGGTAAGCAAACATTATGGAAAAAGGTAGTTCCCACTTATGATCCCGAAGGGCCAGCATCATTGGATGGAGTATACCACATCGAAGGAATGCTCGATGTGATGTTGAAGTTTGGTGGTGGGGTGTGCGACACAAATGGTTGCTGAGATGGCACAAAAAAGGATGGCATTGAAGGTATTGTTGTTGCATTGCCAACTTGGGACCTTTCCCAAAGGTCTTGTAACCATATTGTTATCTTTTGAGGGGTGTGTTGAAGGCTGAGGTAGATGTTGCGGTTTGTTGAGTCCTTTATGGCATTCACAAGTGTTGTAAAAACAGCAGTGGGGGCATCGGGGAAAGTGTCATTGAAATGTTGTAAAATGGTTGGAAACTCTACTTTTTCAAAGGCTCTGGTTGCCACACCCGTGCCTAATTCGTGAACCTTTGCGTACACCTGTGTGAATTCAGATAACACTTCATTAGAAATCGCACATCGCTCCTGCGGCATTGATGGTCGCTTCCTGCGCCTATGGGCAGGAGGAGTCCTCCCCCCAACACTCGGGGTATCCGTTCCGCCTCCCCAGGTGTCACCCTCGCTTTGCATCCCAGATGAGCGTATGTTCGGTTCCCCTGATGCAGTTTCTGTGTGCATGGGTGTAGCAGATGCATCTAAGTCGACAGTAACATCATCCTTGGAGGCAACGTCAGAAGGGATTTGTGTGTCCGTGGAAGACATAGCATGGTGTCCTCTAGCAATGTTCCTCCCCGCCATCATCTCGATGTCGCAGTAGTGGGGAAAGGGGTGCCTAAGCAACCTAGCAAGGTTCTTATTTGCCTGAGTATTAAAAAACAATTGTATTACGAATGTAAGTGTCGATGTATGACGTTACTTTGTTGGGGTTAAGGGTGTCATTACTGTACATACCGCAATGCTCTGCCTCCACTCAGGGGTGTCAGGTAGTGTGGGCATGTGCCTTGTGTCATCCCATCCAACGCCACTCTTGTTGGTCACCAGCTTCAAAGCGGCATAGTCCTTCCTCAGGTTTTTCCACCGAGTTTTGAACTGGTCTAACTTACCTGCGTCCTTCCCCATCCTATTATGCACATCAGAAGTTACCTCCCTCCAAGAGTCCTTAGTAAAATGGCCGTCAATACACCTTCCTAAGTCATATTGTCTCCGCAATGCTGTTACTAGAGCGGCATCAGACTCTCTTGACCAAACAATTCGGTGCTTTGGGTCTACGTAAGACATACTTGTGTAGGTGCTGCAGTATATAATGACAATCAGCGGTATTTACAATGATAAGAATACATGTCCTTAAAATTTTGTAGGATACACAATAAACACACAACCAGACTGCAGAGACACAAACACATATTCGAAATAAAAGTCTAACAATCATATATAGGGAGCTCAATCAGCAACTGAGCAAGATCATAGCTGAACCAGAAACGCAAGCAAACAACTGGAAAAATTAAATAACAAATATATATAGGTAGCAGCACAGGTGATCTGTTGTATAGGGTTACTAGCAGAAGACACGTGCTAAGCATTTGTATAGATAAATATTCAACTACATGTATATATAGGTAGCACCACAGTTGCTCTGTTGTGAATTAGTACAATTCTATTTAAAATAATCAACTAGATGTGAATTAGTACAATTTAACAAAGAAGATATAAAACATAGACTAATGTGTTTAATTAAATGACAGTAAAACATAATGAGCTGTGGGTTTCACCTAACCACATATCTCATGGTAAAATACCACACAATAAACAAACTTTTCCATGCATCACTATATAGATACAGGGAGTAACCTAACCTAGACCTCACACTGATTTAGTTAAACAAGTTTTAAATCTGCTGTTGTTTCCCCTATTAACCTAACCACTACCATATGATAGAGTAACATTTATTAGATATAACATTTAATTCATTAAAAGCTCATCAGAAGCATGAAATAACAATGACTGCTTCCGCATGACAAATCAAACATAGTACCTGCTCATGGTGTATATTGTAGGCAAAAATTAGGTTCATCCATGGTATATATTGTAGGATTAATAATCGATACTCAAAATGCAACATAGAAGTGAAATTCAGCCATTTTGATAGATAATACCGTGCATAATAGTAAACTATTTAGTATATTTGCATGAATTTTGAATACATGTTAAAACTCAAACCACTTGCATAATAGAGGTCATCTCCATGAGGAGTCAAATGTTGCTAAGATTTATCTTTTTTATGATTAATTGGTGGTTTACATGAACGAAAACAATTTAACAAAGAAGATATAAAACATAGACTAATGTGTTTAATTGAATGACAGTAAAACATATTGAGCTGTGGGTTTCACCTAACCACATATCTCATGGTAAAATGCCACACAATAAACAAAATATTAATTTGTATAGTGAAATAACTTTTCCAGGCATCACTGTGTAGATACAGGGAGTAACCTAACCTAGACCTCACACTGATTTAGTTAAACAAGTTTTAAATCTGCTGTTGTTTCCCCTATTAACCTAACCACTACCATATGATAGAGTAACATTTATTAGATATAACATTTAATTCATTAAAAGCTCATAATAAGCATGAAATAACAATGACTGCTCCCGCATGCCAAATCAAACATAGTACCTACTCATGGTGAGCTAATGTAGGAAAAAATTAGGTTCATCCATGGTATATATTGTAGGATTAATAATGGATACTCTAAATGCAACTTAGAGAGGAAAGTTGACTGTAAAATCAATGAAAGCTGAAATCCATAGCTGAAATCAATGAATGATCTTTCCCAGAATACCAATTTCTATATCCAATTTCTAGATTCATATCCACTTTGAAACCACGTGAGCATATTATATATGTAATACCAACACAGGCATACATGAATCATATGAATGGCATAACTTTTATTTCATATTATTAAAAATCATTGGGATAAAAACAAATACGAGTCCTAATTTGTATATGCAACATTGACAATAACATCCTTTTCACTTGATAAAATCATACAAAAAAACTAAATAAGTAGTATAAGTCAAGCTAGGTTTCAATATAGAACCAAAAAAAATGTGTACAATTATGCCATGTTGGGTTCACTTGTTATTTCCAAAAATCATATGCAATTGATGCTACTATTATGATATCATAATAGTATCACAAAAAACATAACATCAAAATACTGAACATTAAAACAGAACAAAAAACAGAACATTCATAAATATGGCAAACAGATATGTCCAACACATTAACGACACCCAATCATGTTAGAAAAACAAAGACAAAGTCACAGAAACCAGAAACCAGAAACCAGCAGAGGATGCACAGAAACCAGAAACCAACAGAGGATGAATCGGCCATTACTACCCAATCGTGTTGGAAAAACAAAGACAAAGTCACACAAACCAGAAACCAGAGGATGAAAAACAAAAGACAGAAAACGAAATGTAGGACAACACTACTCTATGGTCTACTAACACATATCGATATCCTCAAAATAACCTAGCCGGGAAAAATCTGGGAAATCAGGCATGCTAGTTGCTTTTATTTGCTTTACTACTATAACTTAGCACACAGACACACATAATAGCGGTAAATTGATGCATTTCTAGATAAAAGTAGTAGTTAGAAGTAGAATAAATCAGTGTCATACACAACAACTCAAATGTTTGCAGGTATTGTCGGCTCATTTGCCACTTAATCGATACACAGGCTTGATTGTTGTACTTCTGCCCTAATCGACCTCACAAACAAAGCACCGTGTACCCTAATTTGTGACCAACCTGAGCAGAAGGGGGCGAGAACGACGACAGAGTGCGGAATCGTAGGTCTGGGCAGGGCCGCCGGAGCACGATTGAGGAGCACGATTCAGCAACAACAGACGACGACCAGCTTCTGTGAACAGCTCCTCCAAAAGGCGTATGTGGAAGTGTACAACCTCGCAGCAGAAGGAGAGGAATAAGAAGACACACGGACACTTGCTAGGGTTTCTTGTTGCCTTGGGCGAGCTAGGGTTTCTTCTGTGCGTCGACAAGACAATTCAATGTCAGAGCAGGTAGTAGAGAAGAGCAGGGCAGGGCATGGGTACCTTGCTTTTGAGGGAGCTAGCCGCCCAGGTAGACCGGCGGTGGCAGGCGACAACATTGATGCTCCACGCGGATGCTCCACCCGACGACCGGTGCACTCCATCTGCGACCTCGAGCAGCTTTCGCTTTTACTTCTCACAGACAAACAATTGTGAAGATGCGCCGAGAGGAGAAGGTTAGGGCGAGAGATCAGGGAGAAGGTTGGCGAGAGGGAGAGGGAGGGTTGCGAGGGATCAGGGAGGGTTGTCGGGCCAAACCGGATTGGAAATCCCAATCCTGCCTCAATGGGGATTGACTTAAACCAGATAATGGGATTCCGTTATCCCAAAACGGGGATCATAATGGATTGGTAGCCAAACGTGTTTCTTGACCAAGCCGGACCGGATTGGGCCGCCGTCGAGCAAAAAAACAAGCCCTAATCCCGGTCTAGTCCGTTTCCAAACAGCGCCGAAAAACCCGTAAATATTTACCGGTCGGGTCCGGGTTTTGTACATTCAACCCGAAGAACCCGATGAACCCGAAAATACATCTGCACCAACTGAGGGGGTGGGTCACTCTTTTATAAAAGAAAACAAACAATCTAATGAATAAGTGCATAACCTACCTAACTGGTACAACCGCCACAAGTCACCTACAACACACTTCCTCAATCGAAGAAACCCCAGTCCAATCTTGTAATCCTCTTGTCTGATTCATGGGGCGAAAGGAAAATCGAAGCTGCATTAGCCTCTCCAGCCGCCGATCATTCTCCCTTGCGCGTGGCACTTGCTGAAGCATCATGGCAGCATCTTGCAATTGTGCATGGTTGCCTTTCTAGTTTCTCCAGTACGCAGCTGGGCTTCCAACATCGTGAATCAGTCCGATGTTCGCCACCCGTTGATTTGAGCAGAGACTTCCAAAGCCAAGCCGACAACCCTTCATCTCCCAAAAGCCGTTGTGCAGCAAAAGGCAGCAGTAAAGATGTCGATGCTAGTTGTTCATAGGAAGATCATGATAATTGAGGAGTGAGGACCCGACACCCACAATGGATGTAGAAGATCTTCAAGATGCCTAATCTCCCACAGCCAAAGTCCCGGCGGAGTCTGTTGAATCCATCTACTGATTCCACTCATGCTCTGTCCCATGGAACTAAACTTCAGCGAAGTTTCGCCGAAACTTTGAACTTCGAACTTCGAGCCTAGGCGATGCCGAATCCCCAATACTTCGGCTTCGTCTAAACTTTGGGGCAAAGTTTCCCTGATTTCGTCGATGTTGTTTTTTTGTATGTATTTTTGTCTCAACTTCTCCGAAGTTGTCGAAGTTTCCTCGAAGTTGGCGAAGTTGGGGTGAAATTGAGAGGACCCAGAACATTAATCCTAACTAGTGTACTAATGGCCATATAATGCATAAGTGTCACCTGCAACCCTCTTCACAACTTCTAATATCAACTCCTATGTCTGTTGCTGCCACTCTTTCCTAGAGAGGGTCTTGTAATTACTATTTGGTTGTATATTTGTATATAATACATATGTTCAACACTTGAACTGTATTTGTATGTGTATTGCATGTTTGACTATTGCAAGCAACACATCATATTATCAACCTACTTAGGGCTAGAGACTCATGAATCGTGTATTTTTGTTAAATTAACAATTATAAGATAGAGGTATAACATAATTAGAAGTTTTCAATCTAAGTTTCCTTCAAATTCACATCATTTTCTTCAAAAACCAGCATCGAAGTTTGTCGAAGTTTGTGTCTAAACTTCCTCGAAGTTTCCACAAACTTCCACTTCCACACCTGGCGAAATCGACACGATGTCGAAGTCCTACACCATGCTCTGTCCTACGCTAGAACACCTCACATTTCCTAAGCGTACTTATTCTAAACGAACCTCTCTCTGCATTCTTCTGTTCTCACTCTAAATGGCACTGAATTAAGAGCTATAAGCAACGGTTGCTTTCCTCTTGTCATTACATGACCAGCAGATGTATTTGTTCTGAAAAGTTCAACTTCATTCGTAATCAATATTATATTTATTCTAATGTATTTTTGGTGTATATTATTGGTGGATATTGAACGGCTAGATGGTTTGGATATATTTTGTGCTTGTGTGATGTGCATAGCTAATGCAATTAGATTGATGATACACATCAATATGTACTTAATGAGGAAATAGACAACACATCATTTTCTGTTGTTGTTAAGGTTATGCAATGAGTAACTTGGTACATTCTGGATGTGTGATTGAGCGATTAGATAACCCTGGATATGTTTCATTGCGAATAGCTTTTGTTTGCTGTAGCTTATTAACAAGCAATACGTTAAAATGTCAAGCTTATTAAATTTGTTTTATGCAATCCTATCAATGTGCAATCAAGTATAGCATACTAGAAACGAATATTCTTTTCATAACGTACTTTTCAAGTTTTACTGTGTTGGATGCAGCAGCAGAACAAGTTTTATCAATTTTGGGTCAGGGTATTTCCGTGTTTTCATAGGTTAGTAGGCGCCAAAAGAACATTTTCGAGTTTATTCGGATCCAGCGGGTTCAACCCGTAAAAAAGAATTTCAGATCCAGGTCTACAAAAGAGCATTTTAGGGTCGGGTCGGGTCTTGTGTTTTAAGCCTGATCTGAAATAACCCGAAATAAAACCCGCTCAACCTGGACCCGATTGTCACCCCTTAGGTGTTTCTGAGTCATGCTGAATTTGGTGTCAACTCAAACCCAAATCGCCCAAACGTAGTATATTTGAGAAAGTATTCTTACTATCTCAATGGTGACCTACGTGCAAAATTACTTTCCGGAAGCTTACTTTTTCCACGTCAGGTTTGTGGTATCAGACAAATTATTGACTGTTCTAGAATTTTTTAATGATACGGAGGAGACGTAAAGAATGGTTTTTGATTTGTGCCTGTGTTTTATGTCTGTAATGCATGCTAATAAAAGTATCACCTGAGATTTTGCCCAGAAGGACAATGCAGACCACATGACAGTCATGGATCTTCCATTTTTATACTAAATAACAGCCAAATGATTGTTATAGGCCAGTTTTTGCAATCATGTGTAAGCCAACCAATTGGCGTAATTTTCTTGAAAAAATAAACGGTCTTGATACTTAACACTTGCTATGTTCCTCATTATTTATGCGGTTTTGTTTCCATTGCTAATATTGCTGCAAATTCACTTCCTTGATCTAATACGTCAGACAACATATGTCAAGTAACTGGTTATGCTCACTAAATTTTCCTTTCTATCATTGTTTATTTTTGTACACATCATCATCATCGTCATCGTCATCGTCATGGATCCCTCTTTTCCAATTAGCTCTATCATGGACATACTCTGATCAAGATGTAATGATTCAAAATCTCTCTTTATAAGCTCTACCCAAATTAATTTAGGCCTGCTTCTACTTTTAGTTGTGCTTGCTGAATAATCTTGCTTCGAATAGGTGCATTGTCTGCGCTGCACATGTCCATTCCATCTTAGACGGCCTTCACACAACTTGTCCTCGATGCTCACCATCCCCACTTTATTTCTGATATTGTCATTCCTGAAACAATCTTTTCTCGTCTTTCCACACATCCATCTCAACATACGCATTTCAACCATGTTGTAAAGTAAAAGACGGCTATGTGATATATTTGATAAGTGGAATCCCCCTCCTTTATATAGGAGAAGGGGGAAAAATTCAAACTTTAGACTAAATGCTAATGGGCCAAGGCACACTTGGGCCCATATATACAAATAGACACAAATTACTTGATTAACTAAATTAACCAGACTCTTTAATACTTTATTTCTGATATACTCATTCCTCAAACGATATTTTCTCGTCTTCCCACACATCCATCTCAACACACACATTTCAGCCATGTTGTCAAGTTGTGAATGATGGAGCCAAGTTGGACGGAGTAGATATACCAAAATGTGACAAATTCCGTTACTTGGGTTCTATTATTCAAATAGACAGGGATATCCAAAATGTTGTTTGTCACCGGATCACTGCAGGATGGTTGAAATGGAGTGCAACTGGAGTATTATGCGATCAGAAGATCTCTCTCAGGTTAAAAAGTAAGTTTTATAGAACAACTATACGACCAGCCATGCTCTATGGGAGTGAATGTTGGGCGGTGAAGAAACAAGGTCTCAACAAGATGAATGTGACTGAAATGCGTATGCTGAGATGGACGTGTGGGAAGACAAGAAAAGATGGCTTGAGAAATGACTATATCAGGAATAAAGTGGGGGTGGCGAGCATTGAGGACAAGTTGCGCGAGGGCCAACTCAGATGGTACGAACATGTGCAACGCAGACCTACCAGTGTGCCTATACGAAGCAATGCTATTGAGCCAAACACTATAAATAGAAGAAGAGATAGGCCTAAATTAACATGGGATGAGCTTATAAAGAGAGATTTTAAATCTCTATGTTGAGAATGACGGAGGAAGAAGATGAAGAACACCGATTACATGTCGGCTGCTATGTGCAGCAAAACGTGAGTAGGGTTAGTGCCTACACACTTGTATTTATACATTAGGGTAGAGTACATGAGATACAAGAAGAGAAAACAAATAAAAATAACATTTTATAACAAAAATAGGTCAGCCGCCGGTTTACTGTTCCACCGCTGTGCCGGTGTCGATACCATCGACTTGTGTCGATGGTATCGACGGAGTATTCTCTTGCGCCTGAACCAATCTCGATACTATCGACATGTGTGTCGATAGTATCGACCAAGATGCGGCTTGCTCCATCATGAACCTGGACAGATCTCGATACCATCGACAGGATGTCGATGGTATCGACTTAGATACAGGTTGCTTCACACTCCCCCTCAAGCTGGAGTGTACACATTGTGAATACCCAGCTTGCCACATAAATTCTGGAATACTGCTGGACCCAATGGCTTTGTTAAGATGTCAGCTAATTGATCCTCAGACTTGACATATGGCGTCACAATATTGCCATTCTTTATCTGATCTCTGATGAAGTGACAATCAACTTCTATATGCTTTGTACGTTCATGAAAGACAGGATTCCTGGCGATGTGTATAGCAGATTGATTGTCACACTTGAGTATCATGGGAGATTGAATCAAAATCTTTAACTCGAATAGGATAGATTTGACCCATTGTAATTCACAGCATGCATG
Source organism: Alisma plantago-aquatica (assembly GCA_963693085.1). Taxonomy (NCBI): domain Eukaryota; kingdom Viridiplantae; phylum Streptophyta; class Magnoliopsida; order Alismatales; family Alismataceae; genus Alisma; species Alisma plantago-aquatica. The sequence goes on from OY856410.1 coordinate 312,316,369, forward strand.
TGCCATAGCACGGTACTCAGCTTCAGTACTGGATCGCGCTACCACATGTTGTTTCTTGCTTTTCCATGTGATCAAATGGTCACCAAGAAAGGTGCAGTAACCAGAAGTAGATCGTCTATCAACTTGATTTCCAGCCCAATCTGCATCCGCATAACCTGTAAGAGACAAGGGTGATGAGGAACTCTTTGGTTTATAGTAAGTGATCCCCTTCCCAGGAGCACTTTTCAGATATCTCAGAATCCTGCATACAGCTGTCCAATGCGACTGTCGTGGTGTGCACATATGTTGACTTACTACTCCAACAGCAAAAGAAATATCAGGTCTTGTGACAGTTAGGTAAATCAACTTTCCAACTATTCTCCTGTAATGACCTGGATCTGAATATTCAGTATCATCGTCTACCTCCTTGATGTGATAATCCATAGGAGTGGATACGGGCTTAGAATCAGTCATACCCGTTTCCTGTAGCAAGTCAAGAACATATTTCCTCTGGGAGAGATTTATACCTGCATGGGATCTAAGAACCTCAATCCCTAGAAAGTATCTCAGCTTCCCCAGGTCCTTCGTGTGAAAGTGATGTTGTAGTCCTTCCTTCACACGTGATATGCCTGTAGAATCGCTGCCAGTAATCACAATATCATCAACATAGACAGCAATAATGATGGATCCACCAGAAGAATTTGAATAAAATAGAGAGTGATCAGTCATGGAACGAGAGAAGCCCATCTGTAACACAACAACACTGAACTTGTCAAACCAAGCTCGAGGAGATTGCTTTAACCCATAGATAGCCTTCTTCAATCTGCAAACTTTCTGACACTCCCCCTGAGCAACAAAACCGGGTGGTTGCTCCATGTACACCTCTTCCTGAAGATCTCCATGAAGAAAGGCGTTCTTGACATCCAGCTGGAAAAGAGGCCAATCAAAGGTAGTAGCTAGAGATATAAGGATCCGCACAGAATTGAGACGAGCAACTGGAGAGAAGGTCTCAAAGAAGTCCACTCCATATGTCTGTGTGTAGCCTTTAGCTACCAATCTGGCCTTCAACCGCTCAATCGAACCATCAGGGTTGTGTTTGACGGTAAAGACCCATCTACAACCCACAACTTTCTTGCCCGCAGGTAAAGTAACAAGATCCCATGTGCCATTGTCAATCAAAGCAGAGATTTCCACCTGCATTGCCTGCTGCCAGCCACTGTCCTTCAGAGCCTCTAAGTGGTTTCGTGGTATCTTAATGGAGTCCATCCCAACAGCAAATGCACGAGCCTGTGTAGATAAGTGTGACAAACAACAGACATTCGATATGGGATGTCGAATAGTACATGAACGTATACCTTTTCGGACAGCAATAGGAAGATCAAGGTCAGAAGCTTCTGCAGGAATCTCTGGAGTAGAAGATGACGAAGAAGGCTCATGGACTTGTGCCGCTACCTCATCTGGATCCTGTCTACCGCGCCTGTGATAAACCTGGTTATAGGGTTGAATGGTAGGTGGATCATGCGGTAAGTCCTCAACAATGATAGGTGGCACTCCCTCACTTTGAATTACGGGTGGCACTCCCTCACTCAATTGCTCCCCCTTGCTCATAGTATGTGCAAAATATGGACTGGTTTCATGAAAGGTGACATCCTTAGAAACAAACATACGACGCAAACTCGGGCAATAACACTTGTAACCTTTACTCGTACCAGAGTAACCAAGAAACAAGGTTTTCAAGGACCTAGGAGAGAGTTTGTCTTGTTTGGGATCAAAGTTATGAACGAAGGATGTACAACCAAACACTCGAAGCGGAACATGAAACGGTTGATCCATAGGGCGTAAGACAGAAAAGGGAGTGCGCCCATGCAAAACAGAAGAGGGCTGCCGATTAATCAAAAAACAGGCAGTGAGAAGAGCCTCAGACCAGAAACGTTTAGGCACATTGGATTCAAACATGATAGACCTAGTGATATCCAAGAGATGGCGATTCTTTCGCTCAGCAACACCATTCTGCATAGGAGTGTGAGGACAAGAGGTTTGATGAATCATACCAACTGAACTGCAAAACTCATGCATTGCTTTCTGAACGTACTCAAGGGCATTATCAGATTGAAAAATTTTAATATTGCAGTGAAATTGAACTTGAATTTGTTTATGAAAATGTTTGATAATGGAAAGCACAGATTCACGACTTTTTAAAAGATAAATCCATGTCATGCGAGAGTAATCATCCACAAAAGAAATGAAATAGCTAAAACCATTATAACTCTGGTTTTTAACAGGACCCCATGCATCACTGTGGACTAACTCAAACGGACTAGAAGCCCGATTATTGACACGAACAGGATAAGACAACCGATGGTGTTTGCCCAACTGACAGGACTGACACTCTAATGAGGACACATGAGCTAGATCGGGTTCCAATTTCTTCAAGCTTTCTAAGGAAGGATGGCCATATCTGCAATGCCACAACAAGGGGGAACTACTCAGCATGGCGGAGGAAACTGGAGCAGGAGGTGGATGGCGAGGTAGATAATCACCAGGAAAGAGGTAGAGATCACCTTTCCTAGGCCCCCCACCAATCATCTTCAAACTCTTGAGATCCTGTAAAACAAAACAAGATGGCCCGAAAGTTACTGTGCAGTTCATAGTGTCAATCAACTTGGCAACAGAAAGCAAATTGAATGGAAAATCAGGTACAAAATGGACAGATTTCAAATCAATATCTGGTGTAAGGGACACAGAACCACTAGCTACCACCTTCCTCACAGAACCATCTGCCAAGGTAACAGAGGGGTGAGGAATATATGAGTCAAGTGTGCGGAGCAATCGCCTCATACCAGTCATGTGCTGGGAGGCACCAGAGTCGACCACCCAGGGAGTTGCGGATCCGGAAGCCATAAAAGAGGTAGCCTGATTACCCGCTGTAGATGCAAGATGTGCTGTAGAAGCAGATGAAGCGCCCATATTCAAATGTTGAGTGGCCTGAATGAATCTGTCATATTCCTCCTGAGTAAGGGTGATGCCAGAGGAACTCGAGCTCGCAGTAGTAGAATCTGAAGTAGCACAATTGGCAGCTCCAACAGGTGGGGCTGCAGGTCTCCCATGTTTCTTCCAGCATTTCTCGACAGAGTGCCCGGGTTTGTCACAAAAAGTACATCTAGGGCGAGTCCCACGTCCTCTGCCCAAGCCAGGTCTGTCAGATGAAGTAGGTGCAGGTCGTCCTCCGCGAACTGCTGCAGCAATAGAGGCATGAGAATCTCCAGAAGGAACAATAGGAGGAGGACCAATGGACTCAAAGGTGGACTGTTGAATCCTAGAGAAGGCTTCTGCAAGGCTCGGTAATTTATCAGATGCAAGTATCACACTTCTTGCTGAACCAAATGAGGAGCTAAGGCCAGATAGAAATTTGGCAGTGACAAGATCATCTCTATCCTTAATCTGCTCAGCAACCTTCACTGGATGATAGTAGCTCAACTCCTGAGAGATAGCTTGAATCACACCGAAATACTCTTCAAGTGATCTATCACCTTGTTTTTCCGCAAACAGACGATCATAGATCATAAACTGGCGAAGAGCATTCTTCTCTTGAGCATAGTGTTGCTTGACGGCATCCCAAATCTCCTTAGCGGTGGAGTAGAACATGAACCTAGAAGCAATAGACGGTTCCATGCTACCCCATAACCAAGTCTTCACTAGGCTGTCAAGATGTTTCCACTCGGCATAGTCTTGGTCAGTGCTAGTGAGAGGTGCAGAATCAACAAACTTTGCTCGATCGCGCGATTCCAAGACAGTATGAACCACATTCATCCATAGCAAAAAATTCTTCCCATTAAGCTTGATAGGAATAGGCGAGACCTCATAATAGGTCTTGTTCTCCATGATGCAGCTGGGATATGTGTGACGGGGTGATACACGTCACAAAAAAAATTGAGTGGACGGATAGATACGCGTCCCGTGACGGAGAGATACACGTCACAACTGAACAAGATAGAGGATGCGTTACTGACGCATCAACAGCCTTCAAGAGAGAGGTTCCTAATCACACATGAAGGAGATGTGATTAGGAAGACACTTTGGAAGAGACGAGACCTCCGGTTTGGGCTTTAGGTGGCCGTTTGATCAACCAGAGATCTTCAAACCGGAGAACAACAGCTCTACCGGTTGCTGCGGATGCGGCTTGTGGAGAAGAAGTTGCTGCGGTGTCGCCTTGTGGAGAGAAGGTGTGGCGGCGCCCTGTGGAGAAGAAGAAGGGTAGGCGGCGCTTGGAGAAGAGGCGATGGACCGGTCGAAGTTACAGCTCTGATACCATGTTGAGAATGACGGAGGAAGAAGATGAAGAACACCGATTACATGTCGGCTGCTATGTGCAGCAAAACGTGAGTAGGGTTAGTGCCTACACACTTGTATTTATACATTAGGGTAGAGTACATGAGATACAAGAAGAGAAAACAAATAAAAATAACATTTATAACAAAAATAGGTCAGCCGCCGGTTTACTGTTCCGCCGCTGTGCCGGTGTCGATACCATCGACTTGTGTCGATGGTATCGACGGAGTATTCTCTTGCGCCTGAACCAATCTCGATACTATCGACATGTGTGTCGATAGTATCGACCAAGATGCGGCTTGCTCCATCATGAACCTGGACAGATCTCGATACCATCGACAGGATGTCGATGGTATCGACTTAGATACAGGTTGCTTCACACTCTACATCTCAATCAGAATATGGCTTATGATCGAGCTGAATGGAAACGAAGGATCCATGTAGCCAACCCCAACATAGTTGGGACTGAGGCTTAGATGATGATGATGATGATGATGTCAAGTAAAAGAAGGCTATGTGATTGATAAGAGGAACCCCCCTCATTTCTGTAGGAGAAGGGGGAAGCATACAAATTTTAGACCGAACCCTAATGGGCCAAGACACACTTGGGTCCATATACAAATAGATACAAATTACTTAATTCACTAAATTAACCTGACTCTTTAATACTCCCCCTCAAGCTGAAGCTTGGGAAAATCCAAAGACAGCTTGCAAACAGATAAACTAACTAAAAAGAAGGAAATAGAATAAAAGATATACCAAGCCCTAACAAGAATATCCCGCCCCCTCAAGATTACAATAGAACACTTATCCCTCAAATACTCCCCCTCAAGTAGATAACACAAAGCATGTATGCAAGCAGGTCGAATCTAAAGTATGTCACAAGTCGCCGATGCAGGTCACAAACATGTAGTAGAAGCTTCTTGATAAAAAAGATATGACGTTTGGAGTAGTAATTATTAGTATATATATTTTACTGTGCTGTGCTGTTTCTTAGTAATATATGATGATAGGGGGTGATAGACCTCGAACTCATCCCAGAGAGCAGAACATTGATTATAGTAGTCCTCCACAGAATCAGTAGCCGAGTACTCCAGTTTGGCCAAGTTTTTGAAGATTTCGAACACCTTCTTCGGATTCTGCTATTGAGAGTACACGTGGGAAAGCTGATCCCACATTTCCTTGGCCGTCTTCAGGTGGAGCAAAGACTGGCTGATTTTGGGCTCTACACTATTGACTAGCCAGGTCATGACGCCATAATCTTCTTTAGACCAAAGATCATAGGCATGTTTCGTCTTGTCATCAACATCTGTAGCAGGAGTTGCTGGACCTTTGGTAGACAAATGCGAGAAGCGTCCTTGAGCCTTGACGTAGAGTTCAAAGGAAGCTGCTCATAAGTGATAGTTGGAGCCATCCAATTTGACAGTGGTGACGAAAGTAGGCAGCGTGAACCAAGGACGCAGGTAGCAGTAGCAAGCAGAAGGTTGACGTAGCAGTCAACAAAAGCAGAAAGCACCAAAAACCCAATACATGGGCAGATCTAGAGGCACCAAGGCTGGGCGCACAAGATAGGAGTAGATCCAAACATCGGATCTCATGAACCCACGTAGGGGCAACAAGGAATATAGAAGAACCTATGCCAACATGGAGGAAAAATTACTCCACCATGAGGCGTAGGCAGGCAGAGAGCAGAACTGAGTTTACGTCTTCAACGTGCCAAAACTGGAAAGTGTCCGAAGCTGTCCGGAGACCAACAGGAAGAGGATGGGTGGATGGTGCGGTCAACGGGATGGGATAGGGATAAGGGATGAAGAAGGTGGTGATGACGGAGAGCTAGGAAGGTGGTGGTGGGTTGTGGAGAAGAGAGGGTGGAGGTGGCAGGTGGAGATGTGGGTGGCGGCGGCGGAAAGGGGCAGGAGGAGAGGCGGCGGGCTGGTGGAGATGGTGGCGACGGTATTTGGGGTGGAGAAGGGAGAGCGGGGAGAAGGGGCTGGTGGGGTGGAGGGGCTGAGGAGGTGAGGGCGGCGGCGACAGGGGGCTGAGGAGGCCAGCGACAGCATCATCAGGGGAAGGGGGGCAGCAGCAACAAAGAAAAAAAGAGAAAAAAAAAAGAAAAGAAAAGGGGGGGGGTTGGTGGCTAGGGTTATGTGGACATGGTGTTAGGGTTTAGGAGGGAGGGGTTTAGGGAGGATCGGGAGGCTCTTATACCATCTAAAATACTAAAGGTATTTCTTATTAAGTGAATAAAACAAGTACATGGCTCTCCTTTTTATAAGGCGAGAGTGAGACATAGAGTAGAGCTAGGCAATATGGGATAAAAGTACAAGAGGCTACAAAGACAAGCCAAAATACACTAAGAAACAACACATCACGGTAAAATATATATACTAATAGCCTTTAGTATTTTAGAGTAATGAACAACAACAAAGCATCATGATCTTCATTGCAGTCGTTAATGTCACAGTCCAGAGAATGCTGTGTCACAACAACAATAGTAGTCAACGTGCAAACAGAGCACAAATGAACTAGAGAGTGCTAGATCACAGTAGCAGAAAGTCAACATGCACACAAAGCATGGACAAGTAGAGAGTCAATGCGTAAAGCACTGACAAGTTAGAGAGTGCTGGTTCACAGTAGAAAAGTCTAGAGAGTGTTGGCTCACAAAATCCAGAGAGTGCTGGTTCACAGTAGAAGTAGTCAACGTGCAAAGAAAGCACGAACAAGTAAAGAGTCAACATGTGCACAACATGGACAATGTCAACGTGCAAATAAAGCACGGAGAAAACGTAGAAAGTAGAGTCGATGTAGCCGGATAGAAAACAAGCAGCTTGAAAATGTAAGCAGTAGACATGAAGCTCCAGGTAGTAAGTACTCCAAGAAGCATATAATCAATAGAAGACTTTCAGAAGCAAATATCAATAGTATAACTCCACAAACTCTTCAAGAAGTCCATAAAGATCCACAAATGTATTGAGCAGCAAAATATAATCTTCCTCACTTCCATCTCGTCTCTCCTCTATTTCTCCCCCTCGCACCAACCACGGAAGAAACCAAGAGTGGTTGGGGTGGACAATGATAATGAAACGCCTCAGAAACAACATAAGCGTAGCACTATCGGGGGGTTTAGGGGGCACCCCCTAATTAGCCCCTCAGCGGGCGAGAGTAGAGGAGAGGCCGCCCCTCGCGGGGGCTCGGGGGCAGAGCCCCCGGAAAAAGTATATAAAGATTTTTGAAGAGAATTCAAGCACAAATCTTCATAGCATGTGTACCACATGGGTTAGTTTTTCACTTTCAAATATTTCAATGAGGACAGCATGCGAGCACACTAATGCCAAAGACTATATGCTCCAAGCAGTTCAAATTCCATATCAGATAAAGAGACTTACGGCCACCAACAGATGATGGAATGTCGCTAGGACAGATAAATTGCAAGGACTTGTCCAATTGTACGAGCTTCTTTAGATTTTTGGAGTTGGCCAAAGCACTGTCTAGATTAAGCCCTAGGTTCTGGTCGAAATACTCATCGTGTGCAAAAATAGTATGAGCTGCCCAGGTCAAGGAAGAAAATGTCCGATTTTGATGCACGTTTCGGTGGCCACGAAAAATAGAAATTTTGACAAATTTCGATAAATGCGTTCCTGGCGTTTCGACAACAAAATAAACGAATTAATTTATGAAATTTTACCTGAATGATCTACTAGTGTCTACTCAAATATGTAATAATAGTTCATATTGGATATGTGGGAGGTGGGGTCTCATCATTTTTTAGTGGATGACCCTGAACTGTTTCGATGGGCATTTCAATGGGGATTTTTGATGTTAATTTTCAATGGTGAAATCAATGAATTAAGTCATTATAGTTTGCAAGCACAATATATGGACTTAAAAACAAAACTGTGCGAGAAAATATGCTCTAGGTAGTACATAGTAAATGAAAACGTAGAAAAAAAATCGATGATTTACTTGTTTCGAGAGTTTCTTCAGTCAATTTCGATGTTCGATTTCCACAGAAACAGAAATTTCGACCAATATTTTGACAATTTCGTCAAAATTTTGAACATTGGCCGAGGTTAACATGGGAGCATCATCAAAATTATCCGAGAAAGTGAAGATTTCGTCTCTAGTTTGGGAAGATTCGGGAAACCCATCACGATATCATAATCTTCATTGTACTCGTGTTACATAGATTATAAGTTTATACAAAATGTTCCAAACGTCAACAACATGGACCAAGCGACTAAGATTGCGTTTGGAGATCAAAACACCGTCGAGAGAGAGAGAGAGAGAGAGAGAGAGAGAGAGAGAGATCACTCAGGCAAGGGAAGCCCTTAAACCAACCTGGCAACTCCAGGCCCATCACAGAGAGATTCAGGACGGTCCGTGTACGACAGTGGAAGAGGTAGATGTGCACGCCAAGTCGATCGGAGATCAAAGATGCGATATCGTCCAGCCATATTAGACGAGTAAGGTGTGTCCATTGAATGCGAGACAATGGATTAATTATTGTCCAAGCATGCCTCCGATTTTGTAAAAGAATGCCCGTCCTTGTAGGTTCTCGTATCGGAAGCCTTGCGAGGATGCAATAGAAAAAGTCTTTCGTCAGGGAATAGAATAAGGGCTGGGTTGTAGTCATGATGGGAGCATTGGGGTGGCGCTAGGGCAGAGTGCATGGGAGCCGAGGATCGGGTCTAGGCAGCAAGCTGGGCAGTGGAAAGCATCATACAAGGAGGAAGTTGGTTGCGGCAACCTATTGGAGAAAAAGGCCTGCGGTAGGAGGGTTTGTGCAAAACAGTAGCGTGAGGATCAAGGGGTGAAAGGATGATCGACTGGGTTGGCGGTAAAGGACAAATGCAGGGAGGAGAAATAAAATATCACTGTATAGATAAAGGAAACAGGAAGATCACTGACGACCAACATGTTGCGCGGTGAGCGGCCAAGCCAAAAGAGATGGTGGCCGCCCGCAGGCGGAGACAAATTTTCTCTCGCTAGGTTAGGGTTTTCAGGATCTCTGCTCTGATACCATTTTGTAAATTAAAAGAAGGCTATGTGATATATTTGATGAGAGGAATCCCCTCCTTTATATATGAGAAGGGGGAAGCATACACACTTTAGACTAAACCCTAATGGGCCAAGACACACTTGGGTCTATATACAAATAGACACAAATTACTTAATTAAATAAATTAACCAGACTCTCTAATAAGCCACATTCAACTTGTTGAGACCTTGTTTTCTCACTGCCCAAAATTCACTCCCATATAGCATGACTGGCCGTATAGTTGTTATGTAAAACTTGCTTTTTAGTTTGAGAGGGGTCTCTGGTCACATACTACTCCAGTTGCACTCCACTTCAACCATCCTGTTGTGATACTGTAACAAACATCATCTTGAACCTCACCCTCCATTTTGATAATAGAGCCCAAGTAACGAAACTTATCACATATTATTACATCCATTCCATTCAACTTGATTCCACTGTTCAGAATTCCAGATTGTCTAAAATTAAAATGCATGTATTCAGTTTTGCTTCTAATGATCATAAATCTATTCGATTCCAATGCATTTCTCCAAAATTCAACTTTATCATTCAATATTTCTTTTCTTTCATCAATCAACACAATATCATCAACAAATAACATGCACCAATGGATATTATCTTGAACATGTTTTGTCAACTTATCTATAACAAGAACAAATAGATAAGGGTTGAGTGCTGATCCTTGATGTACCCCAACAATGATAGGAAAAATTTGTCTCTCTCCTCTAGGACTCCTAACACTTACAGTTGAGCCATCATACATGTCTGTAATTAGGTCAATATATTGGATAGGCACACCCTTTTTTGCAAAACCCTCCATAGTATTTCTTTGGGTACTCGATTATAGGTCATTTCCGGATCAATAAATGCCATATGAGGATCTCTTTTGTTTTCTTTGTACTTCTCCAGAAGCCTTATCAGAAAAATGGCATCAATTGTTGATCTTTTCGACATAAAACCAAACTGGTTGTCCGATATCTATGTAATCAATCTTAGTCTTTGCTCAATAGTCCTCTTCCAAAGCTTCATAGTATGACTCATCAACTTGATACCTCTGTAGTTTGTGTAGCTCTGAACATCTCATTTGCTCTTGTAGATTGGGACTATAGTACTATCTCATCATTCATGTGACATCTTCTTTGTCTTCATAATCTTGTTAAAGAAATTTGTTAACCACATAGCTCCATTCCCATACTCTTTCATACATCAATTGGAATACCGTATGGACCACATACCTTTTTCATTTTCATCTTTTTCAAAGCATTCTTGACCTTAGATAGTGAAACTCATCGTGTATAAGTGATATTTCTTGCATTCATGTCACCGGAGTCTCTTACTTTGTTCACAATATTTCTATTGAAAAGCTTATGAAAGTAGTTTCTCCATTGATTCTTTTTATCATTATCCTTCACCAACACTTTGCCATCTTCATTGTTGATGCATTTTACTTGACTCAAGTCTCTTTCTTTCCTTTCTCTTATACGAGCCATTTTATAGATATCTTTTTTCCCTTCTCTAGTGTCGAACTTCTTATACATCTCATTGAAACGTATGAACCTGGCCTCTTGACTGCTTTCTTAGTATCTTTCTTTACTTTGTGTCTCTGAAAAGTTACACCATCTCTAGATTTGGGCAAGCTCCTATAGATCTTCCTTTTGAGTTTAATAACATTTTGTACTTCATCATTCCGCCACCAAGTCTCTTTTAGTGGAGGCCCACATCCTTTGGACTCTCGCAAGACCTCTTTGACAATTTTTGTTATGCTTGCTATCATACTTTGTCACATAGAGTTAACATCAGACTCCAAGTTTCAAGTTTTCTCCTTGATAAGTTTATCATGAAATGTCAATTTCTTTTCTCCTATAAGATTCCACTACTTGATGCTTCTATCTTGGCTTCTGTTATGCTTACCTTTTTTGATCTTCATGTTCACATCCAAAACTACCAGCCTATGTTGGGTGGTGAGTTCTTTCCCAAGATCACTTTACAATCCTTGCCTACTTTTTTATCCAACTGTCTTACAAGAAGGAATCGATTTGGCTACAATTGCGTCTACTCTTGAAAGTAACAATATGAGGATCACTTTTCTTGAAACTTATATTCACCAAGATCATATCATAAGCAACTACAAAATCTAAAATCCTCTCTCCATTTCTGCTCTCATATGTAAAACCTCCATGAACTCTCATATCCAACATTGCTACTCCCTACATGGTCGTTTAAGTCACTCCTAATAATGATCTTCTCCTCTTTTGGTATTTTCCATGAGTTCATCCATATTATCTCAAAAATCCTTCTTTTCCTCCTCACTAAGGCCAACTTGGGGGCGTAAGTGTTAATAATATTGAAAACGTTTCCCCAAGAACAAACTTGATAACAATGATTCTGTTCCCTATCCGTGTGATCTTGACGACATCATCTTGACGACATCATCTTTCAACATCTTATCAATAATAATTCCAACGCTATTTCTATGTTTGTCAGTACATGTATACCAAATTTTGTACCCTGTGTCTCCAATCTCTCTGTATCGTTCTCCTGTCCACTTGGTTTCCTACAAGCAAATAATATTAACTTTTATTCTAATCATGGTATTAACTATCTCTCTTTAAAATCAGGATGGTCATTGGACCTATCCTAGCCCCCCGATTAATCTCTCAACTTGTTGAGAGAGACAAAGAAACTAGTTCTCAGTCAACTACCCTTATGGCCATAGACTGAAGGAGTAGACTTTGTAATCACAACGTTGAAGCCACAAGAGGAGGGTGGTATTATTAATAGAGGCTCCTGACTTATTCAAAAAAAAAATAGTATCAGCTATCTCTGAAAACTTTTCTGTCAAAGAGTTAATATTCCAAGATCCCACATTGATATGTTTTTGCTGAACTTGTTTTTTACCTGTCTCATTCGAAAAGATTGTCCTTGCACATTTTTCACTACATCCAAGCAATGATGCAGCGGGACTAGCTTTTTTACCCACACCCACTCAAGGTGTGAGAACTCTTGCTTTTTCTTCAACACAACCGGGCGCCGTTCGTTGTAACCCCTTGTATATTTATCACTGCACACAAGTGCCTATGTAACGCGTCGCTAGGTAAGGACGCTCCAACTGAATTTTTATTACTGTCCATGTCATAAAAAGAATGACATAGTTTTATGACTAACTGTAAACCTACCACAAAGCCTCCTCCTTTACGTGGGCTTGAGACCGGCTACATTTGCATAGTATAAAATGTATGAAAAATACTAATGTGTTTATTTATTTTCTTAGCATGTCATCGCATTACCAGATTCTTAATTTGTTAGATGATATTGGATTCTTAAAATTATATATTCCTAAAACTTGAAAGTCATCTTTGTGAAGTCTAATATGTGTGCATATTTTGCAGATGATGTTCAAAAACGCTGTGTACACTGAAGGTTTTCATTCTGGTAGGCAGTGCGTGCTCGATACTTGCCTCAAGACTGCCCCTTTGCATAGATGATTAGTGTCACCAAATAAAATTATCACAGAACTAGCTTAAAAACGAGTTGTTGCCATCACTGCTGCTTTGGAAAAGTTAGCGATCTGTCTGCGCACAAAAGGGTGATCGTCCTTGCTAACCTTTTCATATTTTTTCTCCCGAATTCAAATTTTTTTTTTAAACGCTGTCTTATCTTTGTTACTATGAAAAGACATGTTCTTTTTTCAGTTTGCGTGAAGTTCAAGTAATATACCTTTTGTTGTCCAAATTTTGTGGCCGATGTAAATTAGTTTGTGTGATAATAATGTCACCTTATTTCTCTTATCCATGGAGTGGGATTGAGCGTTTACTCGAAAAAGGAACGCCGCAGGAGACAAACACCTTTTCTAAATTACGAATTTCGATAGTAATGTGGTGTAGAATGGTAACATGCAAGCGAGCATAATGCATCAGCTTGCAACATGATTCGGGATCCATCACCAGCACATTTGTGGTTCCCCGATCGTCATCATCGTTGTCGTCTATGCTTCTATCCAAACCATGTTGGAGTTGGCTGTATGGATGGTTATTTTCCGACCAGCTTTCTGATCGAGATTTAGAGAAATTTTGGTTCACAAGTTCTTCCCAAGTTAATTTATGCTTGGATGGTTCACCAGGATAAGGTGGCAATTCCTTCACGTGTCTACCACGCAAGGTTTACACCTCTAACAAGTAGAACAATTTAAAAAAATATAGAAGTGAAGCTGCAATACGCTTATCATCTGATTTGTTGAGTTGTCGCAGTGATCTATAAATTTGGTAGTTAGTGGTCAAAATGACATTGCTTCCCCGACCAATCTTATTTCTGACTAGATTGTATTTTTACAACATTTTTTGCTTAATATCTCGATTATATGATTAAAAAAAGGTCATTTCTATAATGTAGAAACGGTAGTATCATGATTGTTTCAACCATCACCTCATTCAGCAGTGCAGACCATTATTTCTCGTTGAAGTTAGATCATGCAAGGTTCCAATTTTTCTTCTTGGCAATGCACTTTCAACAATATGCTGGATACTCGTGAGAAAGTGCAGTGGCGTATATATAATCAGCTCTCGTTAGTTCTCATCGTGCTTAGTAACGTTCTTCTTCTTGAAAACCAATTCGTCTTGGTTTTGAAAGGGATTGCCCAGATCATGCATTTGTGGCGGGTTGGGATTCACACACTAGAGGTATTCATTTCTAACTACTAGGGGCCGTTTGGGTGACAGATTTCTAATCACCGGAGTAATCTACAGTTTCGGTAGTTGAAGTACAGCAATTAGAGAATGCTACACCCTGAAATTACATCATCTGGATGACACGGAGCCGTGAGTCTCACCGTGGACTGCTGCCGTCTTGAGCGTCATGTGCTTACGCGGGTCACAACGATACTCCTTTCGCACACCCGCCAAGCTTGCCTACCACGATGCTGTGGATGGGTAAGGCATCAACGCCCGCCTCAAAATCTGATCATTGGAGTGCTCGGTTATGATGGCAACCATGCAGCAGGGCCTCCCGGCGTGTGAGAAGCTTCTGCGGCACCTGTTCCTCACCACAGGGATGGTGGAGGCGGCGGAGCAGAGTAGACGGAAGGTGTGTTCTAGGCCGAGGAAGGGCAGCGACCGCGACACCACCAGCAAAATCCGTTGATCTGGGAACAAGTAGACATGGAACGGGAGGAGGACATAGGGAAGTCAGACGAGGAGAGGCGGAGGAGCAAAGGAGAGACCGAGAAGAAAGGGGGCAGTGGGGCATGGTTCGTGTGAGTCGGGTTCGGATGCTACGCTTGGTATTCTAAAATCTGCCGAATCTGGCGTCCTTTGGTAAGATCCGCCGATATGAAGGGTAAATACCAGACCCAAGACTATCAAGACTTGACAATTACATGTTTGTGCATCCAAACGATGTATTTGTAAGTGAGGTTGTTAGAATACAGAAATGAACTGCAATACCGCTTTGAAATACCCGACCCAAACGGCCCCCTAGCCACAACCTAATGGACGCGGATGCATCATATTCCAAAAGAATTGTCAGCCAGTGATAGTAAGTAATTATTGAAACCGAATATCATCTTTTAGTGGGGTGATCGGATTGGTAATTTTCACACAAGGGCTCATGTAGCACTATGAATGTTGTCATGTCTTCCGTAGATGGGGTGCAGTTAAGTGTCTATTTGACACCTTAACATGGTCATGTGCATGTTTGATTTATAGAATCAAAGTACACAACTAAATCCTTCTCAGTACGAATGTTTGACCCATAAGTCAGGGACATTGCCCAACTTGACATAACCATGTTTTGTTGTCGTAGTTGTCTTTTAATAGATATGATCAATTCATTCTACACACCACCAAATTTGCATTATACTCAACCATATATAAATTTGATATGATGATATTTGATTTAAGTTATGGAGTTTGCAGATTCTTGTATATATGGGGCTCAAAACATGCTAAATTCAATTATGAAGACATTAATGATTCATCTTACTTATTCGAACTAAAGTGGACTTGCTATGGTTTCCATTTAGCTCAATTGACTACGTACGTAACTGATGGATTTTGCGTGTGTCATATGTACTCACCTTGCATGTCGTGAGCATGCAAGAAATAGAGATCTACAAAGACATCCTCTACCAAAGGTCTAAAGGCCACCTCAAGAAAAGAAAAGAAAAAGACCACCCAAAACTCCAACATATCACCCCATGTAAAGAGATCCCTAACTAATTGTATCTCCAAAATTTTCTAATGTATGCTATAGCCTTTCTATCCATCAAATTCATGCTCTTGATCCTCATCGAGAGGAGCATGGGAACCTTGATCACCTTTAGGCCATTTATCATCTCACCCATATACCAATTTCTCTTGCCACCAAATTAATCTCCTTAGGAACAACATAGACAATAATCTCTAAGTTCACCACTACCACCAGGTGGGGTAAGCATTACTACAAACAAGATTATTGTTGTATTCCTATTCTAGAATTCAGTTTTCTACAACCAACCTTTTATCCCGCCTACAGCAGAAACCACACAACTCCTTATATGTGCTTGTGGTCCCATAGAGGTTAGGACCTCTCAAGGGCATAAGGTTGTTTGTCATGTCTTGTGTATTTCTCTGAATAAAAAAAAACACACACACACACACGTTCGTTCGTTCGTTCGCTCCCCCGCCCGCCCGGCCTGGCCCGACTTGGTTCGGTGTGTGCGTGGATTTATCTTTTTACGAAATATTTTATTTTATTTTGTTTGTCCCGAAACGACGCTTTATTTTCTGTGTTGCGTCGTTTGGAGTTCGGTTGACAACGTTTAAGACACAACAATAAACCTCTCTTGACTACCTGTTAAAACCGACCATTAAAGCGATGTTAATGACGCACGTTGGAGAGACCAACAGGTGTGGGCAGTTACCGCGGTGGCTAAGACGAGCTCCATATAAGGAGGCGTCCGCTCTCATTTGAGAGATATATACAATACACACCTAAAGACAACAAATCGAGATACAAAGAGATAGAGAGAGATCTACAACAGTTCCTTTCCTGATATACACCGGTTCCTTTACTGGTGTATCGCGGTTCCTTTGTTGCTGTACCGCGGTTACTTCACTACTGTTCTGTGGTTCCTTTACTCGGTACAAAGCAGTTGTTCCCTTCCTACTATACCACTGTTACCTTACTGCTGTACTCTAGTTCCTTTCCTGCTATATTGCGGTCACCTTCTTGTTCCTTTGTTCCATTTCTCCACCACAACAAGCATATTCTCCCAAACACCACCACGCCTTGCTGCTGTCTTGCGCCAGCGACTACTTAGCGACGTCCGATTTGCTGTTTGCGACCAAGGGCTAAGGAACGCGTTCAACACATCACTCTCGCTTACACCGAGCGGCTGTACCAGAGTTGGGGTGGCTGAATCTTGGAGATAGATCGCCGGAGACGCTCGTGCTAGGAGTGGAGAAATCTGTCTTGAAGACAATGTTTCACACGCCTTCATCTTCAAGATCTGGTGTTTGATTTCTAAACTCATTCACCATTTTCTCCGAATCTGATTTACAGTTAATATTACTGCTGTCTTTTAGTGGTTAACTGCTTACAATATCTAATTAATATCTATCTTATAGAGCTACGACAACTACTATTTTCCAACAATTTTCAAGACAGATTAATCTGTTTACTACTCTGCTTTAGATTGTATAAATAATTGCATAGACATACCAGTTCGTTCCTAGATAGTTGTTAATTAGATATACATCTTACTGCCTGTTTAAGTAATATGGATTCGAAAACTATGCTTTCGCTTGCCGATGTAGCCTCCCTTTATCCAGAACGCTTTTTAGGTTTGCACTTCCATCGTTGGCAACATAAAATGCAATTTTAGCTCACATCCCTTGGACTTGTATCCACCATCTTACCACCCGAAGACTTTGTTCCTACTGTGCCTACACCACAACTAGAAAACCTCCTTCTTGAAGAAGATCAACCTGAACCCGTTGTTCCTGAACCGGTTGTCCCCACTCCTATTTCTAAGGAAACTGATTACCTTTGTCATGGTAGGATCCTATCAGCCTTATCCGATGAACTGTATGACATCTACCACAGGATCCCAACTGCTCTTGAATTATTGACTGCCTCAGACTCTAAATTTGGTCTAGAAGACACTGGTCTTGAGCATTACACCTTTGTTGAATGGCTAACATATAATATGGTTGATGATAAACCTGTCTCGGCTCAAGTCCTAGAATACCAAAATTTAGTTTCTAAATCCATGGCTAAAGGTTATAACCTTGATGAAAATGTTCAAGTAGCAACCCTCATAGAGAAACTCCCTCCTTCTTGGAAGGATTTTCCAGGACCCTTAGACATATGCAAGGAAACATGTCCATGGCATCCTTAGTCAAATCCCTATAAACCGAGGATAGACATAGGGAACAAGACAGGAAGTCTAACCTGTCTGTCAACATGGTTATAGGTGATAAGACTAAGAAGAAACCCAATCAATCCCATCTCCAAAAGAAATCTAAACCTTCCTTTAAGGGCCACAAGCACCACCAAAATCAGAGTAATAATAATCATGATCCAGGAGAAAAACATGTCTGCTTTGTGTGTGATAAACCTAGCCACTTAGAAAATGTGTGAAGATTTTGCAAAGGTCAGAGAAAGCAGAATGCCCATGCTCCTAAAAATCTTGAAGTAAATATGATCACTGTGGGGGCGGTCCCTTCCTCTTCTATAGAAAGGTTAGAAAATCCTATTATTCTTTTTGCTGACCTATCTTCAGAGTGGTACATAGATTCCGGTGCCACCTGCCATATATGTTTTGACCAATCCCTCTTTTCTACCTACCAGGCTGAATCTGGCAGAGTGATCAAATGGGGAGATCATTCATCCACCACCCCGATTGCTGGCTTTGGATATGTGGACATAAAGCTTACTTCTGGGAATGTCCTTAGATTACATGATGTCCAACATGTACCTTCTTTCCGTAGAAATTTGATTAGTCAAGTTGTTTTACAACATTCTGGTTATACCTTGTTATGTCAAGGTAATAGAGTTGTAATTTCTAAGAATGGTTCTTATATTGGTCTTGCATACACTTGTAGTGGTTTGATTAAACTATCTTCTGTTTCATATAATGATTCTTCAAGTAATGGTATATCTTCTACTGTTTTAGTTTCTGAAACTAGTGATGTTTGGCATGCACGTCTTGGTCATGTGAACAAAAACATGATGAAACACATGATTCACTTAGATCTGATTCCTAAGACGCATATTGATATTTCTAATAGATGCCAAGTTTGTGTGCAAGCTAAGCTTCCTAAGAAGCCATTTAAATCAGTAGTAGATCATAATACATCTTTGCTTGAGTTAATTCATACTGATGTTTGTGATTTAAATCGTATTCTTACTCGTGATGGTATGATATACTTTGTTACCTTTATAGATGATTTTTCAAAAAATTGTTCTATTTTCTTGCTGAAAATTAAGGATGAACAATTAGAAAAATTCAGAATCTATAAAACCCAAGTAGAGAAACAACTAGAGAAGAACATTAAGAGAGTGAGGTCTAATAGACGTGGTGAGTACACTTCTAATGAACTTAACAAGTTCTGTGAGGACCATGGCCTTATTCATGAAACCACTGCCCCATATAATCCTCAATCAAATGGAGTTGCTGAGAGGATGAATAGAACATTGATTGACGTGGTCAACTCAATGCTAGCCGAGTCTGGACTTAGTCACAGACTGTGGGGGGAAGCCCTTCATATAGACAAATACCTTCTTAACTGTATTCCTTTTAGACACCTTGAAAAAACACCCTATGAACTTTGGCTCAACAAGAAACCATGATTGAAGTACCTCAAAGTGTGGGGGTGTTTGGCCAAGGTTAAGATTCTTGAGAATAAGAAGAGAAAACTAGGACCTAAGACTGTTGATACTGTCTTTATAGGATATGTTAAAAACAGTAATGCCAATAGATTCCTAGTAATACAATTTGAAATCTCAAACATTAGAGTTAACTATATACTTGAGATTAGACATGTAGATGCTGTCTATTATGAAACCATCTTTCCTCTTAATGAAAAGGTTCCTAGACAAGTTAGTGAAGATCTCTCTTCTTCTTCTCCTGCTGAACCTCTTGTAGTTCCACCTTCTTATGAAGTAGAACATGAACTCCCAGTAGATGAACCTCCGAGTGATCTAGGTAGGGGTAAAAGGACTAAAATTGATAAGAATTATGGTCCTGACTTCTACACCTTCATAGTAGAAGAAGACCCACGTACCTATGAGGATGCCATGAAATCCATAGACTCTAGATTTTGAAAGGAAGCTATTGATAATGAAATAGAATCAATTATGAGCAATCATACTTGGATTCTTACTGAGCTTCCTCCAGGCTGTAAGACTATTGGATGTAAATGGGTGTTTAGAAAGAATATGAGGGCAGATTGTTCCATTGATAAGTTTAAGGCCAGACTAGTAGCCAAAGGCTTTAGTCAAAAGGAAGGATTTGATTACTTTGATACATATGCACCTGTAACCAAAATCTCTTCCATTCGTGTCCTGGTTGCTTTAGCTGCGATCCATAAGCTTGAAATCCATCAAATGGATGTCAAGACAACCTTCTTGAATGGAGATCTTGAAGAAGAGATCTATATAGATCAGCCTGGAGGCTTTGTAGCACCTGGACAAGAACACAAAGTCTGTAGACTTCTCAAGTTCTTGTATGGACTGAAACAAGCACCTAAATAATGGAATGATAAGTTCGATAAAATTGTTTTATCTGCTGTATTTATTGCGAATGAATCTGATCGTTGTATTTATTCTAAAACTATTAATGATTCCTGCATAATAATTTGTTTATATGTAGATGATATATTGTTGTTTGGATCTAATTTTGAAATTATATCTGAGACTAAATCTTTTCTTGCTAGCAATTTTGATATGAAAGATTTAGGACTTGCTGATGTAATACTTGGTATTAAATTGAGTAGATCTACTTCTGGTTATGTACTTAATCAAACTCATTATGTTGATAAAATCTTGCACATATTTGATATGTTTGATTGTACTCATGTTAATACACCTTATGATGCTAGTTTACATCTTGCTGTATATAAGGGCAATCCTGTGGATCAACATAGATATGCTCAAGTTATAGGAAGCTTAATGTACCTTGCTAATTGCACTAGGCCTGATATTTCTTATGCTATAAGCAGGTTGAGAAGGTACACTAGTTGTCCTAATGAGGACCACTGGAAAGCTTTGGTAAGAGTGTTTAAGTACCTTAAAGGTACAACTACGTAAATCCTTCATTATACTGGTTTTCCACCTATATTAGGACATATCGATGCTAACTGGATTGCAGATTCAGATGGAACAAAATCTACCAATGGGTATGTATTTTGCCTTGGAGGAGGTGCAGTTTCTTAGAAATCATCCAAGCAAACTGTGAGAGCTAGATCCACAATGGAGGCTGAGTTTATTGCTTTAGATTTAGCTTGTTGTCAGGCTGAATGGCTTAGAAATTTACTTATTGATCTGCCTATTATTTCTAAACCATTTCCTCCTGTTTGCTTATTATGTGATAATAAAGCAGCCATAGACAAAGCTAAGCAATCTAAAGGCAACATGGGAAAGCACTTTATGAGATTAAGGTATGAAGATGTGAGAGATCACATCACCCGAGGGGTCATATCTATAGAGTATGTGAAATCTGCTAGTAACATTGCTGATCCACTTACTAAGGGTCTAGCTAGAAAGCTAGTACTCAATTCGTCGAGGGGGATGGGTTTTCTGCCCATAGAATAAACATTACAGTGGTAACCCTACCTTTCCAAAACTAGAGATCCCATGAGGATTTGTTCAAAGGGACAACTAAGCTGTCGTGTTATGCGGAAGCACACTTAGGAGTTTTACTCCTTGACCCTCCCTATGTCGTTTGTGCTTCGACTCTGTCTGAGTATAGGAAGAGCTTTGCTCTGAATGGGTTCAAGGCCATTTATTGGCAGGGTATGCACCGGACAGGATACCCTTGGAGATCCCTACTATTTGAGTGTAACCCGAGAGTTGGGGTTTATATGAGTTGGACATACTCACTAGAGCACTCGAGAAATAAGATCTTGCAAATGCCATTTATGCGCAACACCGATATGAACTCGTTCTAGTGCCCAAACTATGGTTGTTTGATTTACTAAGGTCCGAATCAGGGAGTCTGGTTCAATACTTAGTTCACCACGTCTCTCTGGATTGAAGTGAGTCACTCTAGGCAATGGTTCAAAGCCACAAGCTACCAATGCTGAAAAACATAGTAATGTCGCAAATTTTAAAATTTATTATTTATTGAATTTTCGAAAAGAATTATGGAACATGTGGGGGAATGTTGTATTCCTGTTCCAGAATTCAGTTTTCTACAGCCAACCTTTTATCCCATACTGCCTACAGCAGAAACCACACAGCTCCTTATATGTGCTTGTGGTCCCATAGAGGTTGGGACCTCTCAAGGGCATAAGGATGTTTGTCTTGTCTTGTGTATTTCTCTGAATAAAAAAAAACACACACACACACGCACACGCGTTCGTTCGTTCGCTCACCCGCCCGCCCGACCCGACCCGACTCGGTTCGGTGCGTGCAAGGATTTATCTTTTTACGAAATATTTTATTTTGTTTTGTTTGTCCCGAAACGCAGCGTTAAGACACAACAATAAACCTCTCTTGACTACCCGTTAAAGCCGACCATTAAAGAGATGTTAATGATGCACGTTGGAGAGACCAACATGTGCGGGCAGTTACCACGACGGCTGAGATACGCTCCATATAAGGATGCGTACGCTCTCATTTGAGAGATATATACAATACACACCTACAAACAACAAACTGAGATATAAAGAGATTGAGAGAGATCTACAAAAATTCCTTTCCTAATATAAAACGGTTCCTTTACTGGTATATCACGGTTCCTTTGTTGGTGTACTGCAGTAACTTCATTGGTGTTCTGTGGTTCCTTTACTCGGTACAAAGTAGTTGTTCCCTTCCTGCTATACTGCTGTTACCTTACTGTTGTACTCCGGTTCCTTTCCTGCTGTATTGCGGTTACCTTCTTGTTCCTTTGTTCCGTTTCTCCACCACAACAAGCCTATTCTCCCAAACACCACCACACCTTGCTGTTGTCTTGCGCCGATGACTACTTCACGACGTCCGATTTGCTGTTTGCGACCAAGGGCTAAGGAACGAGTTCAACACATCACTCTCGCTTGCAACGAGTGGCTGTACCAGAGTTGGGGTGGCTGAATCTTGGAGATAGACCACTGGAGATGCTCGTTCTAGGAGCGGCGGAATGTGTCTTGAAGATAGTGTTTCACACGCCTTCATCTTCAAGCTCTGGTGTTTGATTTCTAAACTCATTCACCGTTTTCTCCGAATCCGATTTATAGTTAATATTACTATTACGTTTTGGTGGTTAACTACTTACAATATCTAATTAATATCTATCTTATACAGCTATGTCAACTACTATTTTTCCAACAATTATGAAGGTAAGGATCAAGATCCTCTAATTCTAAAACATAGAAGTTGAGGTCTCCGTCACCATAATTTTTAATCATAATCACCTTAACCTGACTGTTAGCCTCCATACTATAAGTAACATATATCCATGTCCTAAAATCCACAAACATGAAGGCAAGGTCATGTCTCATAATTCCTTCTACTCATAATTACATGTACCGATCTGGATACTAAACTTCCTGATGGTGCAATTTGATGAGTGCCATTTAATAAGTTTTGGATGCCTCATCAAAAGATGAGGTCCCTCAAATCGTATCCTTTAGTCAATTGTAGAAACTTCTTTCTTATGTGAACCTAAAATAATGCTTCTTTACTTTTAGGTTAAACATATTGATAATCTTGTTCTGGATGTTGTGAATCAAATATGATTGTCCACCAAACCTCGAGAAGCACCTTTGTTCCAAATCGGCTGACAGATAAACACAGATAATAAACTATATAGACAACCTATTTTAGAAGATTCATTTGCATTGTCCCAACAAAACTCAATTGCCTCTACTATCTACTTATCGAATGACCTTGGATCGTCATATTCCATAAGGGTAAAGGAGTTCTCATAAAGGAAATAAGCTACTTGTCCCTATTGGAACACATGATCAATTTAGACCTATCAAACGAGTGGGTGGGTTGGGTCGTTGTGGGTGCGGGTCTGGCGGGTGTGGGTAAAAAAGATACACTTCTAAACGGGTGGAAGAAAAGCACACCCAAACCTGACCCAATGGGTTGCGGGTTGCCTGTGGGTGCCCATATAAAATAGGTTCAATCAACAATAAGTTGATAGTTTCTTTCCTTAACACTAAAAATAACATTTAAAACAACTTGTAACTATTTTTTCTAATGTCAAATATGATGCAAAGGAACCAATCAACTACTATGTTTGACGTCAAACCATTCAATTAGTTGTCGACATATGTTTATACAAAATTAAAGAAAAAGTAGGAGCTAGTTGTTGTATGCCGATGTAAAGTATGAAAACCAATGTAGTTGTCATAGATAAATATCACAAAAAAAACACATAATTTTGTCATGTAAGATTAGACATCCCTAATATTACAAGATTTTATCACCCAAACCCAACTTAAACGGGTCGACCCGTGGGCTCCCATGGATTTTAACCCAGTTTGATAGGTCTGGATCAACTGATTCCGTTTGCCACTGTTCACAATCCAAGAATCTTGAAATCATCAGAACGTGACATTGTATAATATTATCATCTTTCAAAATGACATTGCATTAGGAGTTTGCCAAGGATCACACTTTCTCGCATGACTACATTTGTGTGCCACACCCCTGTATTCATCTTGGACTTTATGATTAGGCTTCAATTCATCAAAGATTTCACCGAATTAGGAGAGAGAGAATAGCCTCTTCAAGTTGTGTGCCACACCCTTCTATTCATCTTTCTCTATACATCTCCATAAGCCTTCTTATTAGAGAAATAGCATCTGTTGTTGATCTTCCAAGCATGAAACCAAATTAGTTATTTGATGTATGTGTTATAAATCTTAGCCTCTACTCAATAATACTCTCCCAAAGCTTCATTGTGTGACTCATCAACTTGATACCTATGTAGTTTGTGTAGTCCTGAACGTCACCTTTGTTCTTCTGTATGGGGAATATAGTACTATTTCTCCACTCACCCATCATCTTCTTGGTCGTCACGATCTTGTTAAAGAAATTTGTTAACCACATAACTCCTTCATCCCCCATACTCTTCCATACATCAATGGGAATACCGTATGGCCTGCATGTCTTTCTCATTTTCATATTAAAAGCAATTTTG
Source organism: Alisma plantago-aquatica (assembly GCA_963693085.1). NCBI lineage: Eukaryota > Viridiplantae > Streptophyta > Magnoliopsida > Alismatales > Alismataceae > Alisma > Alisma plantago-aquatica. Next base: position 312,341,043 of record OY856410.1, read on the forward strand.
ACCTCAAATAATGAAACTCGTTGTGTGTAAATGATATCTCTTGTATTGACATCACATGAATCTCTAACTTTATTTACAATATCTCCATTGAAAAGCTTATGGAAGTAATTTCTCCATTAGTTCTTGATATCATCTTCCTTCACCATTACTCTACCATCTTCATTCTATTGGGTTTTAGGGGAGATAGAGAAGGCAACAGAAATAAAAAAATTCTTCTCCCAAACCTAGAATAAAGGAATCACGTCAACGTATATACAATAGGAAAGGATGGTTTGTAGAGGTATACCTTGTCCCGAGGCTTGTTCGGCAAATTTACCTCGCAGCTTGCGCGGTCTTCACCTCCGGTTTTGGACGGTGTCTGTTCATCTCCTGGTCACACCAGGACTGGCACCTCGTGGTCTCACCGGGACTGTCGGGATTGACAACTGTCCTCCAAGCGGCAGAAGTCTCCCACCTCTGAAGTAGTCCACACAGACCACCTAGAACTCCGATCTCCTTGTCCTACAAGGAATCAGAAGGAGTCACACCCTCCTGTCGGCGTACTAGTCACCGACACACTCTCCTGCCATCAGTCGCTTTATGCAATTGTCTTTCCCTTGTTGTGCCTCCCTTATCGGGTAGCACTTGCTCGGGCTCTCTCTCGGTTACCAAAACCAGAGAGAACACTAACTTTGTAGAGCAACTAGTACACTAAGTTGTTCTTCTGAGAGCCCCCCACTACCCCTATATATATAGGAGGGTCATGGGACAAAGTTCTCTACCCCGGGCAATGCGGGATTAAAGGAGTAGAAGGGTTCAAAATTATCCACATAAACAACCAACTGCGCCACATGAACCGATCATTTCATACATGAAATGGTCGGTTGGGGAGTTGAGCCGATCGATTCAACCTCAACCGATCAGTTGGGACCTCTGAGCCGATCGGTTCACTTCTGAGCTGATCGGTTCGTGGTCATGATCCAACTCAAATTTACTTTCAAATTTGTCTCTGATTAATCAAATATTAATCCTTGTCCAAATCAAATTTGTACAAGTGAAACAAATTGTATTTGCAAAATCGACTTTCCAAACGATCTCGGTTGGTCACATGAGCCGACCGGTTCAACATTTGAGCCGATCGGTTCATTGCACATGAGCCGATCGTCTCACCCGTTGAGCCGATCGGTTCACCAACCTGAGCCGATTGGTTGGGGCAGCAGACTTGTGCAAATCAGTCAATCACAGTTTCAATCAATCCGATACTCTAATCAATCGGTCCAACATCTTGAACACTATGATATTGAGCTATCAATCGATTGAGTGTTTAATCGAACTAGCTAAACTCCTTTAGTAATCAATGTAAACATCGTTTGTGGAAAAACTCCTCTTCCAGGTTAAATCCTATGTGTGTGACCATGCAGGTCCATTTCACGTTGGCAGTGAAAGTCCATATCACTTATGACTTCACAAGAAAAGAGCAGTGCCTAGTCGCACATCAGTTCTACCCAAGTGAAATAGAAAGTTGGAGAACAACTTTCAATCCTACAATTCGTGAATGGTATTACATCGAATGATAATTCCTTTATCACTGATATCCCGAATGAACTCAAGGCATGGAACAATCATCCTGTCAACGTTCATTCACTTTCTTGATCTCAGTAGATTGGAGGAGATATGTATGACATCAACATCACATACTGATTCAAACATGCATGCACACGCCTATCTCAATCCTACTCATCAAGTGGCCATGGATATCAAACTCCCTCAGGAGGGACAAATCCCATATTTATCACTCACCCCTCAAAAGCCCCATGTGTCAAAGTCACCCAATCATCACCTTTATAACAACCCATGTTTCAGGACTGCGTTTGATGATGTCAAAGTGTACCCAACGACATTTGTTGAGTGTAGTGATTTCAGGTCAAAGAATCACACTGACCACCATCACTGTGAGAACTGACTGTGACTACCATGTCATGGTTCCATGTGTCAAACTCACGGTGGGTCTGTCCGGTATGCTTGTTCTCTAACAAGTACATATGTGTTTGGTTTGATATCTCCATATCATGACTAATGAGATTCTGTCATCAACCAACACCACAATCTAGTCTTGTGTGTCATTGTTGTCTATCTACCTTCCACAATGACATCCGAATAGGGACATAATAAGAATGTACAAACTCTTAGCATTTGTATGATCTCATCGTTTAAGTCCTGAACCTGAAGGCATACGTCATTGAGTACTATCATTCTCTAGACATTCAATATGTTCTATCATTATCTCATATGACTGAACCAAAAAGAATTGGAAGCTTGCCTTTGATCTTTATCAAATCAATCTTAATGTATCCCACCAATCATCCCATGATTGGCTCTCAGGGCATACATACCAACAAACTCCCACTTGCACTACGAGCCAATCACCCTTGAATCATATTCATAGTGATCTTAAAACATGTCCCACATGTTACTGTTCTCTAATGCTAACATAGTGAGTTATGGCAACACCTTGCTAAAGTCGGTATTAATTACATGTATCTCATCTCTTCGATGTACGTCACACGTATGAGATGGAGTTTCCGTAATATGCGATCTAGTATTCCTTTGCTAACCTTTAGCCACATTGCATGACCAAGTACTCCTTACTTGTCATCAAAGATCGGAATAACTATAAGTTCATCTCATGAACTTCCAGATCCATATAGTATCCACTGTTGTTCTCTAACACACAAATACTCAACTTTTCCTTTTAAACATCTTTATTGGAACGTTTCCAATTATATACAAACATTCACTTTTATATGTATCCCATATATATTGCAATTAATTTTCTGTCCTTTTCGGAAGTTCGCATCAGTGTAACTCTTTACAATGAACCCTTCCTTATTTCCATAGAACTAGTACTTTTTAAGTACTTATCAAGTTCTCATGGTATTCCAGTAACCCTTACTGGAACTAGACAGAGACATCCACTCGTCATGTCCCACATACGAGTTATCAGGATGATCATATCATATTGTCATGTCCTACACACAAGATGAATGCCTTTTATTCTTGCTATGTCTATACATGCAAGATAATGGGATGATTACATACATGATAGATCCATATCTATTCTTAGTGTTCCCACTCTTCATAAGAATTGTACACTTGGCCTTGGGATACTAACTCCATGTAACATGGACAAGTTTTCTCCCACTGAATCTATGCACACTGAATCCTTCAGTATAGATTGCCAATGTATGCTCTCTCTTTTCAGGTCAAGAGGTTTTCGAGAACTATCTCTATAGATCTCTATTCCTATCACATAGGAAACGTCTCTATCTTCCTTATAGATAATTTCCACTTTGGATTTCCATTCTAGAACATTTCCATTTCACATCAACATGTGGAATGTGAATACGCTCCCACTAAATCACATATCCCTTCTTTATCTTTGACATATCAATCAAACCCTTTGACTATATTATCAAAGTAAAGATCCAGTTCTGAGTTGCTTGTACTCAATCAATCACATTGATTAGTCCATTGTAACTTATAGACTTCATTTGTATTAATGGATTCATAAACCTTATAGGTTGTGTCACGTACACATCCTTGTTTTATTCATCATAGGAATGCAGTTTTAGTATCCGTATGCCAAATGTCTTAGTCATTAAGTTGCAATTAACAAGCATCATCCTTCTCAAAATGTTATCCATGTGTCTTAACGCTTAAGACTTATTTGCACTTATGGATTTCATCCCAATGGGTGCTACCATTAAGGTCATACCTTATGGTTCACATGGAAGTCATTTAGGATGTAATGGTCATAAACCATAACTCAAAATCCGGTTCCTCATATTCATCTAGATAGTTGACTCATCTCATGACCAACTCATCACATAGATAATTGAGGTGTATCTGTCAAGGATATAAGAACTCACAACCCTTGTAATTCTTAATGTCCTTTATTAGTGTAGGGTATTCTTTATTTAAGAAGAACTAAGTTATTTGATAATCATCCTCTAACTCCTTAGAGTATGACTCCTTGTTGATTTAGATATCACCATGCCTTAATCATGAGTTCACTATGATACACTATCATAATCACTCATAAGGTTCTCAAACATTTAGTCCAAGTATTTCATTCTTTGATCTCATCAAGAATTAACACTTTACCAAATTTGTACTTCATCTATGATATTCTTGAACACTTCAAGATATTCATATTGGTATTTCTCTAAACACCATTTGAAGTATTAGCATTAACTCCAATAGGTATGCAAATACATCACATGTATTATACCTAATAGGATAATCATTCTCCCACTACCTTAGTGAAGATTGATTAATCATGTCCAAGTGATTCATGTCTCTTACTGGTCCTCTAACCAAAAAAGTCTAGATTTATCCATCATATGGAACCTGGAAATGAATTTCTCATGATTTATGCTAATTTGATTGTTTGAGTTGTCAATAACTTTTAGGTATCATTTTATCTTATGCATACTGAGTATCACTAGATAAGCAAGGCATTGCCACAATGATTGAAACATCAACTTTATTAATTTCCATCATTGTCATACAATATGCAAAAAATTAAAGTGTTTCTATTCATTGGCAAATATGAAATAGCAGTTCATAACTCTATTACATGCCTTTAAGGCTGAAAATAAACTAAAGTACTCCTAACTATGGCGGCAACATTTGCCCCATTTATTGAGTTCTTTACATTTTATATCTTTTTTTTGAAAATAGCTCAATCTCATTAAAAGTAAGCCATACGACATCTACAAGATAGGCATCTCTCATCAAGTAACCAAGCAGCAACTCTTTTTGTGGAAAGACATAGCACAAGGCTCAGATTGGGATGTGATAGGTACGTTTCTACACCGTCCACCTCTTGTAGTGGCTGTCTAAAATAGCTATCCGAGATGGAATTCATCAATCTACAAGAGCCTATGAGTACATCAAGTGAGGAGTTTGCATAGCCACTGGAAGAGGTTACCATCGTGAAGACAACAAATGATCACCTGAAAAAGAGCTCGACCACAAAGAAACAACACAAACACAACACCACACAAATAGGACTAGAAACACAACTACCAGCAAAGAAATAAAAATAACAAACATCTTGGCCAAGGAGCCACCCAACAACACAACGTTAACACAGAAAAAACGTCGAGCACTAAGGGTGCACCAACTAGGAGACCCGAGAAGGAGGCCAAACCCCAACGATGCAAATACATAGGAAGGATGAATCATGCGGATACAACAGTGGGGAGTAGAGGGTGTTGGGAACCCCACCACCACTCCCGACCTCCACTGCGAGCAGGGGGCGGAAGACCCGCACGAAGCACAAACCCAACTTAATCCTCCTCTGCCTGAAGCACCTAGGGCACCCGAGCTCACTGTCCGCCCAAGAAGGAACCCAAGGCACGACCAAACAAAAGACCACCACGGATAGACATCAGAAACTGATAGAAGGACACCACCAGCAGCTTCACAGACCAGCCTCTGGATAGAAATGGAGCTCGACCGCCGAAGAGATGGACAAGTCCACCACCATCAACCAGAAACGCCCAAGTCCTGATCAAATCTAAACCCGCGGCATGAGGGAGAAGACGAGAAGTTAGGAGACGACTCCTGCTACCAGATCTGACCCGAATGAGGCCGGACGAGGAAGAGAACCTGTGGGAGAGGTGGAGATCATGATCCTCCGAACCCCCTCCCCCAAGTCGGAGCACCGCGTGACGGGAGCCCTAAATCGCTTCCCCGGTCTCCAGAGCGCGACGGGGGAACAGTTGCGTTTATGCTCCGGAGTTCAGGACAATATTGTTTTACATTTTATATCTTGGTATCATATACTTCAAAAAAATGTTACAAGTTTATTTCATGACACCTTCAGGTGGTGACGTCTGTCACCTCCTCCTTCTTTAGTTCTTCCAGATAGAGTGGGAAATTCCTTTTCCAATGTCCTTGCTTTTGACAATGGTGGCAATTGTCTCTCTTGATCACACCTCCCTTGGCCTTGAGAGCCGAAGACGCCTTGGGCTCTTGGCTAGCATCAGAACCCTTCTTAGCTTTGCCCTTGCCCTTGCGCTTGGACTTGCCTTTCTTGTTGCTGATTATCACCATAGACTTAGGCTTGTCCTTCTTCATATGTGTCTCGGCTATCCTCAACATGCCCAACAACTCTGTCAACGGCTTGTCAAAGTTGTTCATGTTGTAGTTCATCACAAACTGACTATAGGATTCTGGCAACGATTGTAGTATCACGTCAGTAGCCAACTCTTGGCTCAGGGGAAATGCCAATCTCGTCAGGTTCTCCACATACCCAATCATCTTGAGCGCGTGAGGACCAACTGGATCTCCTTCTGTCATTACGCACTTGAACAACGCCCTGGAGACATCATACCTCTCTTTCCGTGCTTGATCTTCATACATTTTCTTGAGATGCTGAATCATCTCAATGACTCCCTTGTTCTCATGTTGTCTCTGCAACTTGTGGTTCATGGAGCACAACATCAAGCACTTTGCATAAATGGCATCATCAGAGTGCTTCTTATAAGCACCCCTTTCTGCCTTTGGTGCGGTAGGAGCAGGTTCCTCTGAAACTGGAGTATCCAGGACATAGAGCTTTCGCTCTTGAGTGAGAACAATTCTCAATGTCCTAAACTAGTCATGGAAGTTAGTCCCATTCAGCTTGTCCTTCTCAAGGACCGATCACAACGAAAAGTGATTGTTGTTTGTTGTCATTTGAACTACAAAAGGAAATATGCAATTTTAGTTCAAAACTCAATTTTGACTTATTTGATTGATTTGAAAGGTTGACGATATAATTAGGACTTTAATTAATTATTGCTCCCACTATTTTTTATTCAAATTGATAGCCTTCACCATCAATTCATAAGATTGCAGTGAACAATCTTCTAGTGGGTCAAGATCCTAAAATCCATTAAGTCATGGACCAACTAGGGCTGTCACCCACAACTTCGATCTTCCAGGTAGGCAAATTTTGCCAATTGCATCATATGCAACTCTTGAAAGATGTCATATGCAACTCCTTGCCATGATCACCTCCATGCCTCAAGGTGCTAGATCCTATCTAGGTCACCTTGTTAAGTCCGACCCAAAACCAACACGATAAATATGCACCCTTCTAGGGCAAACCCACATATCCATCCTTCACGCTTCCACGAGATAGACGGTGCACCACACTAGGGCGTGCCCACACTTGGTCGATCTAGCTTTTCATGTGTGTCACATTTAGAAGGCATCTAAAAATTTAATATTTAATGAGGGATTTGGTTTTATAGGTACATATACATATCCAATCACCATAATACATAGTACGTATCATATACATGCTATATCCCACAGAAAACATGCGAAACGATAAAAGAGATGATTATGGCCATCCTAATGTGATTCCTTGAGCCAAGATGAATCATGGTCATCTAGGTCTACATCACATGCAACTTGTCCATGATGAAGTGCTATATCTTCCCGAGTTGATAAACTCATCACATGAATGACCTGCTCGCCTTATCCAGTCGTTCGGGTGCCACCGGCCGATCAGGTGACAGGTCATCATGCATCTCCTCATGGCTACCACCCGATCGTCTCGCTCCTCGAACCGGTCATCTGGATCACCAACCGATCGGTTCATGCCTTGAACTGATCGTCTCAATCATCATCAGATATCCTCCGTTCTTTGACATAATAGGAAATAAAATCTATCCTATTTACATTTGAAAAGGGAAACCCCAAGTTACATTCGGGGGAAGCAAAGGTAGGAAAGAAATCTCAAATTATTTCGAGTTACATCAAGAATAGGAGATAGGGAATTGGTGCACAGACCGAGATGCAAGCAACCACATACAACCAATCACATACATAGGGTTTATTGGCCATAACCACGCTATACATCCACCACAAAAACTCTTTTAAGGGAAACATGTATTGAGTGCATTCATATTACATATCATATATGTATATTGGGATTTGTGAATTTAGGATTGTAAATGCATAAAGCCAATTTTATTCGCATCGTATGCAATAAATAAAGGCGACAAACCAAAATCGATCATATCGATAATCATAAAGTATAGAGCAGTTGACGTGGCTCTGATATCACTGTTGGGTTTTAGGGGAGACAGAGAAGGCAGCAGAAACAAAAAAATTCTTCTCCCAAACCCAGAATAAAGGAATCGCGTCAACGTCTATACAATAGGAAATGATGGTTTGTAGAGGTGTACCTTGTCTCGAGGCTTGCTCGGCGACTTTACCTCGCGACTTGCGCGGTCTTCACCTCTGGTCTTGGATGGTGTCTATGCAGCTCCTGGTCGCACCAGGACTGGCACCTCCCGGTCTCACATGGACTATTAGGATTGACAACTATCCTCCAAGTGGCAGAAGTCTCCCACCTCTGAAGTAGTCCACACGAACCACCTAGAACTCCGATCTCCTTGTCCCATAAGGAATCGAAAGGAGTCGCACCCTCATGTCGGCGTATTAGTCACCGACACACTCTCATGCCACCAGTCACTTTCTGTAGTTGTCTTTCCCTTGCTGTGCCTCCCTTATCGGGTAGCACTTGCTCCGGCTCTCTCTCGATTACCAAAACCAGAGAGAATGACAACTTTGTAGAGCAATTTATGCACTGAGTTGTTCTTCTGAGAAGCCCCCACTACCCCTATACATACAGGAGGGTCACCGGACAGTGTTCTCTTCCCCGGGCAATGCGGGATTAAAGTAGGAGTAGAAGGGTTCAGAATTTTCCACAGAAACAACCAACTGCGCCACCTGAACCGATAGTTTCATACATGAAACAGTCGGTTGGGGAGTTGAGCCGATCGGTTCAACCTCAACCGATCGGTTGGGACCTCTGAGCCGATCGGTTCACTTCTGACCCGATCAGTTCGTGGTCCTAATCCAACTCAAATTGAATTTCAAATTTGTCTCCAATTAATCAAATATTAATCCTTGTCCAAATCTAATTTGTACAAGTGAAACAAATTGTATTTGCAAAATCGACTTTCCAAACGATCTCCGTTGGTCACATGAGCCGACCGGTTCAACATTTGAGCCGATCGGTTCATTGCACATGAGCCGATCGTCTCACCCGTCAAGCCGATCAGTTCACCAACCTGAGCCGATCGGTTCATCTCATGAGCCGACCGGTTGGGGCAGTAGACTTGTGCAAATCATTCAATCACAATTTCAGTCAATCCGATACTCTAATCAATCGGTCCAACACCTTAAACACTATGATATTGAGATATCAATCGATTGAGTATTTAATCGAACTACTAAACTTCTTAAGTAATCAATCTAAACATCGTTTGTGGAAAAACTCCTCTTCCAGGTTAAATCCTATGTGTGTGACCCTACAGGTCCATTTCACGTTAGCAGTGAAAGTCCATAACACTTATGACTTCACAAACAAAGAGTGGTTCCTAGTCGCACATCAGTGCTACCCAAGTGAAATAGAAAGTTGGAGAACAACTTTCAATCCTACAATCTGTGAATGGTGTTACAGCGAATGTATAATTCCTTTGTCACTGATATCCCGAATGAAATCAAGGCATGGAACAGTCATCCTATCAATGTTCATTCACTTTCTTGATCTCAGAGTAGATTGGAGGAGATATGTATGACATCAATATCACATACTGATTCACACATGCGTGCGCACGCCTATCTCAATCCTACTCATCAAGTGGCCATGGATATCAAAATCCCTCAGGAAGGACAAATCCCATATCTATCACTCACCCCTCAAAAGCCCCATGTGTCAAAGTCACCCAATCATCACCTTTATAACAACCCATGTTTCAGGACTACATTTGATGATGTCAAAGTGTACCCAACGACATGTGTTGAGTGTAGTGATTTCAGGTCAAAGAATCACACTCACCACCATCACTGTGAGAACTGACTGTGACTACCATGTCACGGTTCCATGTGTCAAACTCACAGTGGGTCTATCCGGTATGCTTGTTCTCTAACAAGTACCTATGTGTTTGGTTTGATATCTCCATATCATGACTAATGAGATTCTATCATCAACCAACACCACAATCTAGTCTTGTGTGTCATTGTTGTCTATCTACCTTACATAATGACATCTGACTAGGGACATAATAAGAATGTGCAAACTCTTAGCATCTGTATGATCTCATCGTTCAGGTCCTGAACATGAAGGCATATGTCATTGAGTACTGTCATTCTCTAGACATTCAATCTGTTCTATCATTATCTCATATGACTGAACCAAAAAGAATTGGAAGCTTGCCTTTGATCTTTATCAAATCAATATTAATGTATCCTACCAATCATCCCATGATTGGCTCTCAGGGCATACATAGCAACACATTCTTGATGCATTTTACTTAAATCAAGTCTCTTGCTTTCCTTTCTCTTATACAAGTAATTATATATATATATATATATATATCTTTTTCCCCTTCTCTTGTGTCCAACTTCTTATAAATATCATCAAAGTAGCTAGACCTTGCCTCCAGAACAACCTTTTTAGCCTCTTTCTTTGCTTCCTCGTATCTCTGGAATGTTGCATCATCTTGAGATTTGGACAAGGTCCTATAGATCTTCCTTTTTAGTTTAATAGCCTTCTATACTTCATCATTCCACCACCTAGTCTCTTTCTGTGCAGGTCCCCAACCTTTGGACTCCCCCAAAACCTCTTTGACAATTTTTATTATGTAGGAGCTCATGTTATGCCATATAGTGTTAACATCATACTCCAACTTCCAAGTTCCCTCCTTAATGAGTTTATGATGAAAAGACAATTTCTTTTCTCCTAAAAGATTCCACCACTTGATCCTGCTATCATGTTTTCTATTATGCTTTCATTTATTGATCTTCATGTCAATACCCAAAACCACCAACCTATGTTGGGCCGTGTGTTCTTCACCAGGAATCACTTTACAAACCTTGTATAGTTTACGATCCACCCACCTCATAAGGAGGTAATCAATTTGGCTATAATTGTGCTCACTCTTGAAAGTAATCTTTTGAGATTCTCTTTTCTTGAAATGGGTGTTTGCCAAAATCATATCATATGCAACTGCAAAGTCTAATATTCTCTCTCCTTTTCTATTTCTACTGCCATATCTAAAACCACCATGAACTCTCTCATACTTGGCAGTACTACTCCCCACATAGTCATTTAAATCACTCCCAATATTGATCTTCTCATATGTTGGCATTCCTTGCATCAATTCATCCATGTCATCCCAAAAATCCTTCTTAGCCTCCTCTCTAAGGCCAACTTGGGGGGAATAGGTACTAGTAGTGTTAAAAATCTCCCCCCCAAGAACAACCTCGATATCTATGATTCTATCACCCATCCTTGTGATCTTGACAACATCATTCTTCAACATTTTATCAACAATAATACCTACACCATCTCTATGTTTATCAATGCATGTATATCAAATTTTGTATCTAGTCTCTCCAATCTCTCTACAATGTTCCCCTATCCATTTGGTTTCCTAGAAGCAAGCTGATGTGATGATTTTGAGTCGCATTTATAGACTTGTTTTACTTGTGTTTTATGCATTTATTGGTCATTTTGGTGGTTAATATTGCATAATTCATTTCCTTTGGTCTATGACCCTTATAAACATCAATTCTCCCTTATTTTAGTGTTTTGAGCATAAATGATTACAATAATATGTTTTATTTCGGCTTATGTGGTTTTGTGTTGCAATTTCAGGAAAAACGCATATCTGCTGCTGTCGATACCATCGACACAACCACAGGTTGCCAGCCGCAACCAGCAGCACAGAGTCGATACCATCAACAGGGAAGTCGATGGTAGCGACTTACCATCAGGTTGCTGGCGAGAAGACAGTCGATACTATCGACCATAAAGTCGATACTATTGAACCCAGAAGATTTAGCGACGGAAAAGGACAAAAAGCGACGCCTTAGGGTGTTGATACCATCGACCCACATCGATGGTATCGAGTCAGCATCAGGTGCAACAAAGAAAGAAAAGAAGACTTGCCTATATCGTGCAGGGTCGATACTATCGACTAGCGTCGATGGTATCGATGCCGTCAGATGCAAGTTTGTTTCAGATTGATCTAAATCTGACGGTTATGATATTTTTGCAACCTAACTTGGTGATTATACCTAATGACGGCGTCCAAGAGCAATCTATCACGTCATTAGCCGCTGCACATGTTCTGAGAAGGGTGGAGAGAAGAACGGAGCCTAGAAGCATGCCCCAGCCATTCAGAAGCCGAAGAAGATGTTTTCCACTGCCGAAAGGCTATAGATCGCACATTCCACGCCAAGGAACACTTGGATCTTCTCCGTTCAGGGGTTTCATATCTTATTCACGTTTTTCTCCATGTTTCCCCTTTTCTCTACCATGTTTTTCTTTGAGATGAACATGCGGGGCTAATCCCCTTTATCTTTAAGATCGGGAGTAGCCCGGGGAAGCATTGTATGACATTTTTATCATAATAATTCATAATTTATCTCTTGAATATGTGGTATGATTTCGTTTTCTCTATTATATTGTTATGCTTGATCACCATAATAATAATCTAATGCTTTTAATTACTTCGAAAGAAGAATTAACGGTTGAAAAGAGACAAAATTCACATTAATTAGCAAATCCCTTGAACAAGGTGATGTAAGGTTAATGGTGGAAACCCAGAGGTCGATTATAATGCACCTAGTTTAGGGTATAGGTTACTGTTGGGTTTTGTGGAGAAAACATGCGCGGCGGAAGCAACTAAATCCACGCAACCCGTAATAGGATCTCGTCGATAACAACGTATTCGGAAACAGGTTTGCAGGATATACCTTATCGCGGAGCAAGTCCGGCGATGTCCCGCTGCACGATGGTGCAACGCTGCTTGTCAAACACGGACGAATCTTCTCTCCCGTTCGCTGTCGCAGGTTGATCCGGCAATGCTCCTTTGCGGCGGTGACGTACGTTGCTCGTAGCACGTACAGGTGGTCGTCGACGTCCTCCGAACGCAGGCGTCAAGGCATCTGTGTCTCTACTTCATCCACGCGGATGGACGGAACTCCACGTCGCGCTTCCTAAGCCGGCGGGAAGGAGTGTGTTTCTGCTGCGGCGTGCTAGCGGCGCGTTTCTCTCCTTTCTCTCCTAAGGACGGCGATGGCTAGGTTTACGTACGTGAGCATAAACGGAAAAACCTCTCTCTATCTTATATAGATATGGGCCGTCGATCCTCCTTTAAATAGGATACGAAGGGAAGTAGGGTTTCCTAAACCCATCAGTAAACAGAAACGTTGCGTTAATTAAAACACTCGTGGATTAATTAGAATATTCCGGAATTCATTAATTAACCAAATAATCACATTAATTGATTAATTAATATCCGACTCCATGCAATCGCTTGGGATGGCTCTACGGGCATACATATACCAACAGACTCCCACTTGCACTTAGAGCCAGTCACTCCAATATTATTCTAATCCATTACATAAACATTTTAGTAATCAATGTGATTCGGAGCAATTCCAATCAAATCCACAATTATACTCCTATTCCAATACATCCTATGCGTGTGACCCGGTAGGCTCCAAATTACATTGGCAGTGATATCCATAATCATATTATGATTTCACAAACAATGATTGGTATCTAGCAAGACTTCATTGCTACCCAAGAAATTGGAGAAGTTGGAGAACAACTTGACCTATCATTCATGACTGGTGTTACAGTGATTGTATAGTTCCTTTGTCATTGATATCCAGATTGAACTCGAGTCATGGAATTGTTATCCTTTTCAACGTTCAATCCATGTTCCTTGAACTAGAGCAGACTGTCTGAGATATATGTAAGCTCAATATCACATATTGATTCACATCAGCATGGCCATGTGTTTCTCAGTCTCGCTTATCAAGTGGCCGAGATATCAAACTCCCGTAGGAAGGATAAATTCCATCTACATCACTCACAGTCATCCCCATGTGTCACAGTGCACCCAAGCACCATCTTTATGGCAATCCTTATTCAGGTTCACGGTGGATGATGTCAAAGTACACCGAACGACATGTGATAAGTGTAGTGACTTCAGGTCTCAGAACCACAATCACCACCATCATTATGAGATGTGACTCTAACTACCAATCATGGTATCCATGTGTCACTGTCAAGGTGGGTCTATCCGATACACTGTTCTCTAACAAGTATATATGTATTTGGTTTGATATCTCCATATCATGGATAATGAGATTCTTCCATCAACCAACATACATTCTAATCTTATGTGTTATTGATGTCTATGGATATTTCCACAATAACAACCGATTAGGGACAAAACAAGAATACATACTCTTAGCATACATATGATCTCACTGTTCAGGTCATCAACCCAAAGACATATGTCGTTGAGTATATTATTCTATAGACATCTATAAGTTTTATGGTCATCTCACAATATAAAACACAAACATATAGATTGGGAACTTGCCTTTATTGATATGATCAATGTAGTATTACAAATCGTTTACATAGTATCCCATTACAATCATCGAATGATAGTCTCTATGGGCATACATACCAACAGATTCCCACTTACACTTATACCCAATCACTCATGAATCTCAATCCAAGTGATCGAACATGTCCGTCATGTTTCTGCTGTGAAAGTGCTTTTGTGAGCGGGTCAGCCACATTGCTTTCTGTAGGTACTCTACAAATCTTCACATCTCCTCGTTGTACGATCTCTCGTATGAGATGGAAATGCCGTAGAATATGTTTGGAACGTTGGTGCGATCTTGGTTCTTTAGCTTGTGCAATTGCTCCATTGTTGTCGCAAAACAACTCAATTGCATCACCAGCGCTTGGAACCACTCCAATTTCAGAAATGAACTTCTTGATCCACACAGCTTCCTTTGCAGCATTAGATGCGGCAATATATTCGGCCTCTGTTGTAGAATCCGCAACCGTCTCTTGCTTGGAACTCTTCCAGCTCACAGCTCCGTTGTTCAGGCAAAACACAAATCCAGATTGCGATCTGTAGTCATCTTTGTCAGTTTGGAAGCTAGCATCGGTGTAACCCTTTACCACGAGCTCTTCCTCACCACCGTATATCAAGAATTGATCCTTAGTTCTTCTCAAGTACTTTAGGATGTTCTTTACGGCTGTCCAGTGACATTCACCTGGATCTGAATGATACCGGCTCGTCATGCTCAAAGCATACGACACATCAGGACGAGTACATAACATTGCGTACATGATAGATCCAATTGCTGATGCATATGGAATCTTACTCATGCGTGCTCGTTCATCACATGAACTAGGACATTGGGATTTAGAGATCGTAACCCCATGGGACATGGGCAAGTTACCTCTCTTAGAACCCTCCATGCTAAACCTCTTTAGCACCTTGTCAATGTATGTGCTCTGGCTTAGGCCTAGAAGCCTTCTAGATCTATCTCTATAGATCTTAATCCCAAGTATATAGGATGCTTCACCTAAATCCTTCATAGAGAAAGTCTTCCCTAGCCAACCTTTTACTATCTGAAGAGTAAGGATGTCATTTCCCATCAATAGTATGTCATCCACATACAATATGAGAAATACGACTGTGCTCCCACTAACCCTTTTGTAAACACAAGGTTCATCTTCATTTTGACTAAAGCCAAACTTTTTGACTACTTCATCAAAACGTAGATTCCAACTCCGAGATGTTTGCTTCAATCCATAGATTGACCTTTGTAGCTTACAAACTTTATTGGCTTCCTTTGGATCGATAAAACCCTCAGGTTGTGTCATGTACACATCCTCGAGTAAATTCCCATTAAGGAATGCTGTTTTAACATCCATATGCCAAATCTCATAGTCATGATAAGCTGCAATGGCAAGCATGATCCTGATGGATTTAACCATGGCAACTGGTGAGAATGTCTCGTCATAATCAACACCTTGAATTTGACGGAATCCTTTCGCAACCAATCTACCTTTATAGGTTTGAACATTTCCATCCATGTCAGTCTTCTTCTTAAAGACCCACTTGCACCCTATGGGTCTTACCCCTTCGGGTGGATCCACCAAGGTCCATACCTTGTTGGTGTACATGGATTCCATCTCAGATCTCATGGCTTCGAGCCATTTCTCAGATTCTGGTCCCTTAGTAGCTTCTAGATAGGAAGTTGGCTCATCTGCTATGCCCAATTCATCACTGTCTTGAGTCACAAGAAATCCAAATCTCTCAGGCTCAAGTCGTGTCCTACTAGACCTACAAGGTTCCTGTGTTACATTTGGAACTTGAAATTCCACAACAACTTGTGAGTCTTCATGTTCCTTATGTACCTCCTCAGGTTCTCTGCTTTCTTGTTGGTCTCGAACTTCTTCGAGCTCTACATTCCTCCCACTAATTCCTTTGGAAATAAATTCCTTTTCAAGAAATATAGTAGTCCTAGCAACAAACACTTTGTTGTCAGTTGGTGTGTAGAAGTAGTATCCCCGAGTTTCCTTGGGGTATCCAACAAAATAGCATTTTTCCGATTTGGGTCCAAGCTTTTCAGGAAATTGTTTCCTAGCATAAGCTTCACATCTCCAAATCTTTAACATAGACAAATTGGGACGATTCCCATTCCATATCTCATATGGTGTCTTTTGAACCGATTTGGAAGGTACACGGTTAAGTGTAAACGCTGTAGTTTCTAGAGCATATCCCCAGAACGATATTGGAAGTTCGGCTGAACTCATCATTGATCGTACCATGTCTAATAATGTACGATTCCTTCTTTCTGACATACCATTATGTTGTGGTGTACCAGGTGGAGTCCATTGTGATACAATACCACGGTCTCTCAGAAGGTCCTCAAACTCTTGGCTTAAGTATTCACCACCTCGATCTGAACGGAGTGCTTTAATACTCTTACCAAGTTGCTTCTCTACTTCATTCATGAAAGTCTTGAACATTTCAAGAGTTTCTGACTTGTGTTTCATAAGATATACATAGCCATACCTACTGAGGTCATCAGTGAAGGTAATGAAGTATTGATAGCCTCCTCTAGCATTTGATCTAAAAGGTCCACATACATCAGTATGTATGAGCCCTAGCAGATCACTGGCTCTCTCATTGTGTCCAGTGAAAGGATTTTTGGTCATCTTCCCTAATAAACATGCCTCACATGTCTCTAATGATTCAAAATCAAAAGAGTCTAGATAACCATCCTTATGGAGTCTAGATATGCACTTCTCGTTTATGTGCCCAAGACGACAATGCCATAAGAATGTTTTGTTTGAGTTGTCAAGTTTTAACCTTTTAGTATTTACGTTATATATGCTAGTCTCAAGTTCTAACAAGTAGATACCATAAGACATAGGGGCATTCCCATAAAAGATCTCATCTTTAGATATAGAAATAATTCCATTCTTAATGTGAAATTCAAATCCACTCTTGTCCATACAAGATATAGAAATAATATTTCTATTAATGGCAGGTACATAATAGCAATTCTCTAATTCTATTACAAGGCCCGTAGGCAAAGATAAACTAATAACTCCAACTGCGGTAACAACAACTCTTGCTCCATTAGCAACCCGCAGCTCGACTTGGCCCTTTCGTAAAGGCTTACTTCTTATCAGATCCTGCATATTAGAACATATGTGAGATTCACATCCGGTATCCAGTACCCATGATGAAGAAGTATTTAAGTTTATCTCAATAACGTATATACCTGAAGTGGAGATCTCTATCCCCTGCTTCTTCTTCCTCAGTTCCTCCAGGTAGAGAGGACAGTTTCTTTTCCAATGTCCAGGCTGGTGACAATGGTGACAACTGCCTTCTTTGGAGATCCCACCTTTAGCTTTGAGCGCGGATGACTTTGGCTTCTGCCCGGCTTTAGAACTTTTCTTAGTCTTGCCTTTGCCTTTTGACTTTCCCTTTGTCTTGCTAATCATCATCACAGACTTGGGCTTGTCTTTCTTCATCTGTGCTTCAGCTGTCCTCAACATGCCTAACCATTTTGACAACGGCTTGTCAAAATTGTTCATGTTGTAGTTCATGACAAAATGATTATATGATTCATGCAACGATTGTAGAATCACATAAGTGGCCAACTCTTGACCTAGGGGAAATCCCAGCTTAGATAGGCTTTCCACGTACCCAATCAAGGTGAGTATATGGGTGCCAACTGAGTCTCCCTCTTTCATCTTGCTTTTGAACAATGCCTTTGAGACATCATATCTCTCCTGTCTTGCTTGATGTTGATACATGTTCTTGAGATGTGTTACCATCTCCATGACATTCATGTTCTCATGTTGCTCTTGCAACTCATAGTTCATTGAGCACAACATTTGGCACTTGACATCCACGACATCATCAAGGTGCTTCTTGTAAGCATCCTTTTCAGCCTTGGGCGCATTTACGGCGGGCTCCTCTGGCTCTGGTGTTTCAAGGACATAGAGCTTACGCTCATGTGTGAGAACAATTCTCAACGTCCTAAACCAGTTTTGAAAGTTGGTTCTGATAAGTTTGTCCTTCTCAAGGACCAATCACAACGAGAACGTGTGAGTGTTGTTTGCCATTTGATTGCTACAAAAGAAAAATTTGCATTTAGTCCAAAACATTTTGACTTGTAAAGATTTGATAAACGAGATTAATTAGGCCTTTAATTAATTACGCTCCCACTATTTTATTCAAATTGACAGCCCTCACTATCAACTCGAAAGATTGCAATGCACAACCTTCTAGTGAGCCAAGACCCAAAATAATTGGATCAATGCCCAGCCAACGCTGGCGTCAAAGACCAAATACTAAGGTAGGCAACTTTTGCCAATTGCATCATATGCAACTCTTAGATAGATGATCATGCACAACTCCTTGCCATGATGCATCTGTGTTCCTCTAGGTACTTGATCCTATCAAGGTTCCCTAGTTAAGTCCAACCCACAAGCCAACACGATGAGTGTGCACCCTGCGGAGGTAGACCCACATACCCACCAACACACTTCTACGAGATAGACAGTGTACCACGCGGAGGCGTGCTCACACATAGTCGATCAAGCTTTTCATGTGTGTTGCTTTATGGAAGGCAACTAAAACTTAATATTATTAATTGAGGGGTTTTATTAATACATATACATATCCAAACACCACATACTTATAGTACGTATCATATACTACTATATCCACAACCACAAACGATAGACATGCAATCACAAACACAAATACATCGATTATGGCCATACTATTGTAATCCTTTGGAGCAACAAAGGATTATGGTCCACCTATGGTCTTATGCATCTCATGCAACACCTGTGAATCAACCTGTAAGCACGTAATGATCAACATTACAATGAACAACTTCATGGATGCTTCGTGAGGTTGGAACTTCAAGTTGCTTCTTGGAATGGGATCTTCTTGTTGCTTCTCCATGGACGCCCCTTGGAGTTGGATCTTCAGGTTGCTTCTTGGAATTAGATCTTCATGGTGCTTCTCCATGGACACTCCTTGGAGTTGGATCTTCAAAGGGCCTCCTTACATAAAGTATACAATAACTAAAACTAATCCTATCTCTATTACATCATATGAGTACAAATATAAAAGGAAAGAATTAATTACACTTTGAAGTAAGAGATGAGGCTCGGCATGCAAGCCGAATACTTTATACAAAGGATCCATATGTAACCATTATACATCCATAGAATTCACAAACAAACATATCCACAAGATCGACATCCACATTCATTCACAAAAGGGGATACTAGGTCATAACCGTGTATGCATTCACCACATAAAACATATTTTAAAGGCGGCGTGTATGCTATCATAGGTATATCTACATATACGTATATACATATTAAAATTGCAGTACTTTTAATGCGGGACATTCCCCATTAAATAATTTTTGACTCCCACGCAGACAATGCGGGGTACACAGGGGCAGCGCCCCTGTGTGGGATTTCACTTCCGTGCACTTAGGAAAATCTATATTTTCCATAGTCAACCCCGTCCAAAACGTCAAAACAGTAGCCTGCGGCGTATGTGGAATTAGGTTTAGATTTGCACATTAACAGGTTTAATTCGCATCGAATGCAACTTAAAAATACTATACAGTGATTCGATCATATCGAAACTAATCCAAATACACCGTAGATCGACGCTGCTCTGATACCACTGTTGGGTTTTGTGGAGAAAACATGCACGGCATCAACTAAATCCATGCAACCCGTAACAGGATCTCGTCGATAACAACATATTCGGAAACAGGTTTGCAGGATATACCTTATCGCGGAGCAAGTCTGGCGATGTCCCGCTGCACGACGGTGCAACACTGCTTGTCAAACACGGACGGATCTTCTTTCCCGTTCGCTGTCACAGGTTGATCCGGCGATGCTCCTTTGCGGCGGTGACATACGTTGCTCGTAGCACGTACAGGTGGTCGTCGACGTCCTCCGAACGCAGGCGTCAAGGCGTCTGCGTCTCTACTTCGTCCACGCGGATGGACGGAACTCCACGTCGCGCTTCCTAAGCCGGTGGGAAGGAGTGTGTTTCTGCTGCGGCGTGCTAGCGACGCGTTTCTCTCCTTTCTCTCCTAAGGACGGCGACGGCTAGGTTTATTACGTGAGCGTAAATGGAAAAACCTCTCTCTATCTTATATAGATATGGGTCGTTGATCCTCCTTTAAATAG
Source organism: Alisma plantago-aquatica (assembly GCA_963693085.1). Taxonomy (NCBI): domain Eukaryota; kingdom Viridiplantae; phylum Streptophyta; class Magnoliopsida; order Alismatales; family Alismataceae; genus Alisma; species Alisma plantago-aquatica. Next base: position 312,361,672 of record OY856410.1, read on the forward strand.
GATACGAAGGGAAGTAGGGTTTTCTAAACCCATCAGTAAACAGAAACGTTGCGTTAATTAAAACGCTCATGGATTAATTAGAATATTCCAGAATTCATTAATTAACCAAATAATCACATTAATTGATTAATTAATATCCGACTCCATGCAATCGCTTGGGATGGCTCTACGGGCATACATATACCAACAGTTACTACGATGGTGGAACTAACCTAGACATAGGTAGTGATATGTACCACGACAGTGGGCAATTCTGACTACAGGACACTACCCGGATCGAGAGATAAACCTGAATTATTATATGGAAATTCATACAATGAAAACCCACGGTGAAACTGCAATCCTAAAGATCTCCATCTGAATTGATTAAATTAAACCTTTAATCGATTGCTTTGTTTTATTTTATTTTATTTTCTTTTATTTTACCACAACCCTCAAACCCTTTTAATTGGTCTAGCTGATCGCAACCAGTTAGTAGTAGTCTACCGATAGTTCAGTGTCCCTGAGTTCGACTTAGGCCTCACAAGGCCTATACTACTCTGACGCGTGCACTTGCGTTCTATGCACGGTAAAATCATGTCAAGTTTTTGGCGCCGTTGCAGGGGACACGGTAATTGTCGGCACCACGAGTGCTGCAAGCGGCCACTCTAGGCCACATTTTTTATTTTATTATTTTATATTCATTTTTGAAATTCATAGCTTATCTTCCACATTTTGTAGTCGTTTAGCACGGTACCGAACTCAAATTACTATTTTGCAGGTACCAGTGCATGGTGCAGATGCGTAGCACCGACAACACGCAACAGGCACCAGAGGTTCCACTGCCGAGAGCTGACGACGAGGAGTATTACAATCAAGACCAACTTGAAGATATAGATTCCGACTCAGAATAAGAAGCAATGGCAAAAGAGCAGACAATATGGGATAAGATAAAAGCATCTTCCTCATCCGCTTCAAAGGGGCCAATCAAGAAGCAGGCGATCAACATTCTGACTTAATAGATTGATCCTACATTGATCAACTTGGTCAAGTCAAATGCATTCCATGGACTAAAAAATGAAGACCCGGTGACTCACATCAGCTAGTTTGTGGAGAACTACGACATGATAAAAATAGACAGGTTCCCGCAGGAGACACTGTACCTGAAGCTGTTTCCGAGCTCTCTAGCGGGAAATGAACGGGAATGGTTGCATAATCTTGACGATGGGTATATGGAATCATGGAACCACATGGTGGAAGTATTCTTTGAAAGGTTCTTTCTGCCTGAGAAGACAAATGACATGATCAGGAAAATCCATAATTTCAGCCAGAAGGCATGAGAGACTTACTCTGAGACTTGGGAACAGTTTCAGATCATGCTCAGGAGGTGCCCGCATCATGGGCTTGACAAGGAGACACAGGTCAAGATCTTCTATTTTTCTCTTTCTGAGAATGATAGAAGTAACCTAGATTCTGTAGGTTCAGGGTTCTTCTTAAACAACACAGACACGTGGTGTTGGGAAATTTTAAAGAACATGGCTAAAAAGCAATCCTGGGGCGACAGAGACGCTGTAGAGTATGTTTGAGCTGTGGGGGAGTCAAAGGCCATCAAAGAACTAAATGAGAAGATAGACCTTCTAGCAAAGAAATTGCTTGCAAAAGAAGATACCGAGTCTGAGGACGAAGCTCAAGTCAAATTCATGCGCCAGCAGCAAGGGTACAGAAATAACGATTATGCATGGAGGAAGGACAATAAATTTTCCTAGAAAGATCCGAATAACTTCTTGTAGGACCCCGATGCAAAACCCCAGCCGGTGGCAGAGGATAAGAGCACGGAGTTGCTCAATCAAGTGATAAAGCAGAATCAAGAACTAATGAACACTTTTAGCCAGCAGATCAAACAACAGGGGGAATTCATGAATCAATTTGGGCAGACATTGCAGAGCCATGGGGCTCAGATGAGGACGATAGAGACATCTATGGTGCAAATGGAAGCTGAGATAGCCAATCTGAAGAAGCCTGTGCAGCAAGGCTTTCCGGGTAACACAAATATTCCAGGAGGAAACTAACAGGCAAAGGCAATCTTGCTAAGGAGTGACAAGAAAATTTTAAACCCCAGGGCCGATGAACCAAGCAAACCCCAGTCAGAAACTAAAGGTGAGGCCACTGAGGAAGTGCCAATTTCATTCATAGAGCCAGTTGAGGATATAGCAGAGGATGTCACCGCATACCCCGTAGTTGTTGAGGAGGAGACACAGAAAAGGACACTATATGTGCCTCCGCATCAAAGGGCACAGGCTGTCCCGGTCCCATATCCAAATAGTGTGAAAGCAAAGAAAGTGGACGCTCAGTTCGTTTCAGAAAGCTATCTGTCAGCATTCCATTATTAGAGGCAATAGAGCAAATTCCCTCCTACGGGAAGTTCTTGAAAGACATCATCACTAAGAAGAGGAAGATCCCTAATACAGAGGTTGTAGTTCTCAAGGAGCAGGTGAGTGCCTTCATCATGGGCACATTGCCACCTAAGATGCAGGATCCAGGCTGCTTCAATATTTCATGTTACATTGGTAAGGTGAAATTTGGTGAAGCACTGTGTGATTCATGGGCAAGCATAAATCTGATGCCTCTATCTACGTTTAAGAAATTGGGATTAAAAGAATCAAGGCCGAGCAATATGACAATACAGTTGGCGGATAATTCAGTGGTGAAGCCCTATGGTATTTGTGGAGATGTGTTGGTGAAAGTAGATCAGTTTGTATTTCCAGCAGACTTTGTTGTAATGGAGATGCAAGATGAACAAGGTAATGAGTTACTTCTTGGATGACCCTTTCAAGCCACTACTGACATGATACTTGAAATGGGGAGAGGTCGTTTGACCTTGGGTATCACTGATGATCGGTTCGAGATGGTCATGCCTTCCAGCACCACACAATCTAAAGCTAAGGAGCAATGCCGCATGGCCAAGCACTTTGATCAAAACATCTCTCTCTGTCTAGGGAAGCCATTTCTAGATATGGATCATGTGATGACTAGAGTAGAAAAAGGGATACTGGATGTAGACATCATGGAGCAGACAAAGGTTGTGTCCCTTAGCAAAGATGTGGGTTTCCCTAATGATGAAGAGGAGGATATCCCGCCTTCTATTGAAGATGAGGCAATAGCAAGTTCTGTTTTCGATGCATATCCAGAATTACCACTTGAAGCCTGTCTGGTTAATATAACACATGATTGGATGAGAAGAAAGTCACTACAAGAGTGTGCCAAGATGCTTCAGGTGCTTCCATGCTTTTATGCTAGGTACTATGAAGACCTTGGAGAACTCCCACCACCGCTTCAGTCATCCTTAATCAGCCCGCCAGATTTGGAATTGAAGCCATTGCCACCGCACTTGAAATATGCATTTCTAGCTCAGGATGAGAAGCTTCCTGTGATTATTTCGACATATCTGAGTTCTGAGGAGGAAGATCAGCTGCTGATTGTGTTAAAGAATCACCGAGGCGCATTCGGATGGTCAGTCGCGGACATCAAGGGGATCTCCCCTACACTGTGCCAGCACAAGATCCGGCTTGAAGAGGGAGCCAAGCCGGTGATCCAGCCACATCGTCGACTAAATCCTAGCATGATGGAGGTCGTCAAGAAGGAGGTGATTAAGCTCCTTTCTGCAGGTATCATCTATGCTATGTCCGACTCGACGTGGGTGAGTCCTACACAGTTAGTCCCTAAAAGGGGGGAATTACTGTTACACATAATTTGTTAAATGAACCTGTCACGACCCGCTTGGTAACTGGGTGGTGTGTATGTATAGACTACCGTAGATTGAATTCTGCTACGCTTAAGGATCATTTCCCACTCCCATTCATTGATCAAATTTTAGAGCGATTAGCGGGTCGATCTCATTTTTGTTTTCTCGACGGTTATTCGGGGTACAATCAGATTTCCATTAATCCTAAGGACCAAGAGAAGTCCACATTCACTTGTCCTTATGGAATATTTGCATACCACCGTATGCCATTTGGTCTGTGTAATGCACCGGCAACCTTTCAGCGTTGCATTCTTGCCATTTTCTCCGATACGGTTGAACATTGTTTGGAGGTTTTTATGGATGATTTCTCCATCTATGGTGCATCTTTCGACGAATGTTTATACAACTTGGACAAAGTTTTGCAACGCTGTGAGGACACGCATTTGGTCCTCAATTGGGAGAAATTCCACATGATGGTAAGCGAAGGGATCGTGCTTGGACACAAGGTGTCTAGCAAAGGGTTGAAGGTAGACCCAGTGAAGATCGAAGTTATTTCCAAATTACCCCCACCGAATTCGGTAAAAGGGGTACGAAGCGTTTTAGGTCATGCCGATTTTTACCGCTGCTTCATAAAAGATTTCTCTAAAATCGCCAAACCATTATCTAAGTTGTTGGAAAAGGATGCTGTATTTGATTTTAATGAAAAATGTTCACATGCTTTTAATGTGCTTAAAGAGAAATTGATTTCAGCCCCAGTTGTGCAAACACCGGATTGGACAAAGCCATTCAAATTAATGTGTGATGCGTCAGATTTCACAGTTGGGGCTGTTTTGGGACAACAGGTGGACAATAAACCCTCCGTGATTTTCTATGCGTCCAAAACCTTAAATGAAGCACAACTAAATTACACGACAACCGAAAGAGAACTTCTCGTCGTTGTTTTTGCTTTTGAAAAATTCCGGCAATATCTTGTAGGATCTAAATTCGTGGTATGGACGGACCACGCCGCCATTAAGTACTTGATGGAGAAAAAGGATGCCAAACCTAGACTGATTAGGTGGATCCTACTGTTATAATAATTTGATAATGAAATCAAAGATAGGCGGGGATTGAAAATGTGGTTGCGGACCATCTTTCTAGGTTGGAAAGGGTAGATGAGAAGGACGTGCATATACCCATTACTGAGACATTTCCTGATGAGAAACTTTTATCTGTGAAATATAAAGATCCTTGGTTTTCTTATATAGTTAATTATCTTGCTTGCAAAATTATCTCGGATGATTGGACATACCAAGAGAAAAAGAAAATTTTTCATTCTTTGCGGTATTATTTTTGGGATGACCCTATTCTTTTGAAGCAATGCAGGGATGGTGTGTTGCGCAGGTGTGTACCAGAGGTGGAATATGAAAGTGTCCTTCGTCATTGCCATACTCTACCGACGGGTGGCCATCATGCAAGTTCTAGAACTGCAACCAAGGTACTGGAAAGTGGTCTTTATTGGCCTACTTTGTTCAGGGACGCCTATGAGTATGTGAGGCAATGTGATTCCTGCCAAAGGGCAGGTAACATTTCAAAAAGATAGGAGACGCCCCTCAATGTATTTCAAGAGGTCGAGGTGTTCGATCTGTGGGGTATTGATTTTATGGGACCCTTTGTGTCCTCAAATTCTAACTTGTACATTCTATTAGCTGTTGATTATGTGTCAAAGTGGGTAGAGGCAATACCCACTAGGACTAATGATGCCGCCGTAGTGTGCAGGTTTGTCAAGGAACACATTTTCTACAGGTTTGGTGTACCAAGAATGATCATTAGTGATGGAGGTACACATTTCCGGAATCAGAAATTTGTGGCATTGTTGAGAAAGTACGGGGTAAAGCATTACATTGGTACCCCGTATCACCCATAGACACAGGGGCAAGTGGAAGTCTCCAATTGGGAGATTAAGAAGATCTTGGAGCGCACTGTTGCTTCCACGAGAAAGAATTGGAGCATCTTGCTACCGGACACTTTGTGGGCGTACAGGACGGCGTTTAAGACACCTATAGGCACTACACCTTTTAGGTTGGCTTACGGTTAGGCATGCCATTTGCCGGTGGAACTGGAGCATAAAGCGCATTGGGCGCTGAGGAAGCTGAATTTGAACTATGATGAAGTGGGAAAGAAGAGGTTGCTTGAGTTGAATGAACTTGATGAGCTGATGATGAATGCATATGAAAGCTCGCGGATCTACAAGGAGCGCACACAGCTGATTCATGATCGCCATATTCAGATGCACATATTCAAGAAAGGAGATCACATACTCTTGTTCAACTCCAGGTTGAAGATGCATCCCGGGAAATTGAAATCTCGATGGAGTGGACCGTTCAGTGTAGAGGAAGTCAGGCCACATGGCGCAATCATGGTGCGTGATGGTGAGACAACATTCTTGGTTAATGGACAATGATTGAAGTTGTATTTCGGTGAAGATTACACAAGGAAAGTGAATGAGGTCAAACTCATAGCGCTTCCGGATGCATGAGGAACTTGAATTTGTCTAGCCTAAGACGTTAAATAAGGGCACTTGTTGGGAGGCAACCCAACCATCGATAGTTTCATTTAGTTTCTTTCATTTTTGTACGTTAGTTTGATTTAATTTTGTTTTTAGTGTAAACAAGGTACCTTGATCATTTGTGCAATGTGCAGGACTGAGGCAAGGTCGATACCATCGCCACTTGTGTCGATGGTATCGAGACGGGTATAGGTTGGCGGCTACAAAAATCTCCCTGCGTCGATACTATCAACGGCCTCGTCGATAGTATCGACACACAATCAGGTTGCTCGCCAATAGAAGGTCGATAGTATCGACACAGGCGTCGATACTCGCGAGATCTCTGGAGATATTCAGACAAAAATTGTCTCAGTGAAGTCGATACCATCGACAGGCTTGTCGATGGTATCGACCCGGCTACAGGCAGAAGGCGGCGGCCGAGTCTCGCGAGGGTGTTGCCCTAAGTAGAAGTCGATACTATCGACTTGCATCGATGGTATCGACGCGACATGTCACCGATCTGCGAGAGGAAATCAACGACGATCGCTGCACCAAGAGAGTTGATCCGTGGGATGGGTCGATACCATTGACACCCGTCGATGGTATCGACGCATCATCGATCTGGGCCCTCAAATTAGGCTATCGAAAACCGTCGATACTAGCGGAAGACAGATTGTGTCTATGGTATCGACGGTCAGACAACAGCGTCGGCCATGGTTATAAAAGGGAAGGATTGTTGTCATATGACGTCACACCTTCAGAGCTTTCTTCCTCCACTTGCGCCAAGCATCTTGTTGAATACTGCCAGCGCATCCTCTTCACACACGACACCAATGGAGATCCCAGTGTTCATTCCTCCACCGAATGCATCTATTCCGCGTCTGCGGATTGTCCATCCTTCCGCGAAGGTCAAGAAGGTTTACGAGGAACTGATGAAGCGCAAGATAGAGCCGACCCAGTATGTCAACCGGGACATGATCCACAATCTCGGGTTTGAGGCTAATCTTGCCTACGTTCTCAAGGGACAGACAAGTCATACGGGCAGGAGGCCTGATGTGTTGGAATTCTATGCCGACGGCCAGCCATTCTTCAGTGAATGGCTCACATACAAGGAGCTAGTGGCGGAGTTCATGGCATTGCTGGATATATGCATCGTGCCAAATGACATCATCGCCACTGATCGGGAATGGATCAAAGGCCGCATTTCTTTCCGGCTGTACAACAATGATTACACTCTCACCCTACGGTAGTTCAATTCCATCTACAACTAGAATCATGGGTGAGATCAGTACCGGCTGCCAGACAACATGACAAATTATGATGCTATTTTCGCCAAGCTAGTGACTGCGTTGCCTGGCAAATCCATGAGCTACCACAATGTAGCGGTGGCGGATTTCGAGCATCCGTTTGTAAGGATTCTTCACTGCATGCTCTGCACTACCCTGTTTGCTCGTGGTGATCTGTCTCTCAGCAAGTTTCAAGAGACAGACTTGTTCTTCCTACACAAGTTGCTGAAGCAAGAAGAATGTAATTGGGACGCATTTTTCTTGACGCGCGTGTTGTCTGTGAAGAGGAGTACATGTTGGCTGTGAAGAGGAGTACGCGGAAGGCTCCAATCCACTTTGGAGGGATCATCACACTGCTGGCCTCCTATCTTGGGTTAAATTTCTCCCAGTTTACTGTCCTCTCCAACCGAAGCAAAGTCAACCTGCAACATCTGCATCGCTCCAGCCTTATACTACTTCGTGATGGCCTGGCATATGCACATTGCCATGTTAATCACACCTATCAAGAGTGTTCACTTCCAGACCATGTCTTCCACATCGCGGGCGCTCAGCATTTCAGATGGCCTATTATAGCCATTGAGAGCTCGGATGACGACGGCGGCAACGGCGACAACGAAAATGACGGCGACGAGAATGAAGAGGAAGAGGAGGCTTTCACTCCTCTTCGGGCACGAGTGGCACCCAAGAAGCATCCCCTCATGCATCCGGGTGCATCTTCATCTTCGCAGCCTCCGCCACCTCAGCCCTCTCCTCAAGGAGAGGATGTCTACCCCATGCAAGGGATGTATGCTATGCTGTAGGATATTCATCAGACGTAGCAACAACATACAACGTCATATGCCAGTATTCAGGACACGACGAACCGACTACTAGATAATCAGAGGGCAATTTTTGAAAATGAGCGCCTCCTCCTCGACAACCAACAACACATCCACGACAGGTTGCATAGGATGGATATGCAGCAGCAACCCTTCTACGATCATTACTGGAGCCAGAATTACTTTGGGGGGTATCCACAACCTCCACCAATGCTCCAGTATGATCCGAGCTTTCAGGGGAAGTACTCATCTTGGGATCCCACGGCTCCGCAGTACCCGCCTCCTCCGGAAGAATGATCGGTATCACTGTTCCACCTTTTAAGTTTGTTTTTGACTATGAGGCCATAGTCGGATTCAAGCTTAGGGGGGGGGGGAGTTGGAACAACTCTATCCTTTAGTTTTTAGTTTTTATTATTTTATCTTTTGTCTTTTAGTTCTTGCAATTTTTAGTTTGTTTGTAGGATCCACATTCTATCTAGTGTATTCGTGGATGTCTTAAGTCATGTGTCATCTCGTTTGCTTGTATATGGGAATTAGGGGCAACTTTTAATTTTTTTTTAATGTTTGCAAGCTTGTGTTGTTCAACTTTGAGCACATAACTTATAGAAATGATTGGGTTTGTCAACTCTAAAATAGAAAATCACAACTATACATGGATATGATTCATGAAAAGTGGACGGAATTTTTTGTTTGAGCCTAAACTGATCAAATGATAATGAGACTCTAAATTGAAGTAAGAGAGAGAAACCTCTTAATTACTACACAGGTCAATAAGGAGGGACACATAATAATTTACAAAGGTTCAGCCAATTAGTCTTGTGATCTATCCACCCCATTGTTTTCATACTCCACCTTAAGAATTGGAAGTATATTACAATTTTAATCTCTTTGATTGCATCTCATGTAGATAGGACTTGCATTGCAGCTATTTTCACATTTTTTTTTGCATGAAGAAAAAAAAAGATATATATTAGCTATACATGCACATTATCCTTAGGTGCATGCCATTTAGTTGCATGAGTATCATTTTATAGCTGCATTCACTTTTTTTATGCATAGAGTACATCATGTATCTTATTTCTTCTGAAACATTAAGGGTGATGAACTTGTTCCATACCTTCTGAATGCTTCAAGTGTATAGTTGTGCAACAAGAAGTGAACCCGACTAATAATTCATTGTCATTTATGGATATTAGGGCCTTGAAAAAAAACAAGAAGAAAAAAAAAGAAAAAAAAGAGAATTGAGAAGTAAGTAGTAATGAGAGGGAGAAAGGAACAGAGTATCACCTGCATATTAAGAAAGATAAGTACATGATGTAGTTTCTTAGATATTTCATCTCACCTGGAGACAGAATGATAGTGCATGCATCATTCCACCCAAATGTAGGCATTAGGGCATTTTCATTTGTATATGCATCATTTAGACCATTTTTGCTTTGTGCATGTTAAAACCATATAATGCTTCCATTTCTTCCATGAGCCACCCATTCCATCCACCCGTTGCTCGAATTGGTAGGCCACCATGATTTTCTCCTCACTTGTGAATATCAGGAGAGCTGCTTCTATGTAGATGGTAGTTAGGGCGAGCAACGTAGAATAGGAGATCACAAGATGCACCGAGTCTGAACTGGAAAATTTTATTATGTTAACTACCTTATATGATAGTGTTCATCGATTTTGAGGTAGATATCTTTTATGGATGATTACTGTCGCCTTTAGGGTAATTATCATTCCGTGATTAGTAAGGGCCAGTTTGTGAATGTCTGGTGGGAATCATATAGTGATGTTTGTTGTGATGATCTATTCTTTAGTTGACCCTCGCAATTCTATTCTAAAGTTTAGTTGCTCGAGGGCGAGCAATGTTCAAGCTTAGGGGAGTTTGATGCGATAATTTTGAGTCGCATTTATAAACTTGTTTTACTTGTGTTTTATGCATTTATTGGTCATTTTGGTGGTTAATATTGTATAATTCATTTACTTTGGTCTATGACCCTTCTAAACATCAATTCTCCCTTATTTTAGTGTTTTGAGCATAAATGATTACAATAATATGTTTTATTTCGGCTTATGTGGTTTTGTGTTGCAATTTCAGGAAAAACACATATCTGCTGCTGTCGATACCATCGACAGTGGTCGACACCATCGAAACAACCAAAGGTTTCCAGCCGCAACCATCAGCACAAAGTCGATACCATCGACAAGGAAGTCGATGGTAGCGACTTACCATTAGGTTGCTGGCGAGAAGACAGTCGATACTATCGACCCCAGAAGATTTAGCGATGGAAAAGGAAAAAAAGCGACGCCTTAGGGTGTCGATACCATCGACCCGCGTCGATGGTATTGAGTCAGCATCAGGCGCAGCAAAGAAAGAAAAGAAGACTTGCCAATATCACGCAGGGTCGATACCATCGACTCACGTCGATGGTATCGACGCCGTCAGATGCAAGTTTGTTTCAGATTGATCTAAATCCGATGGTTATGATATTTTTGCAACCTAACTCGGTGATTATACCTAATGACGGCGGCCAAGAGCAATCTATCACGTCATTAGCCACTGCACACGTTCTGAGAAGGGTGGAGAGAAGAACAGAGCCCAGAAGCACGCCCCAGCCGTTCGGAAGCCGAAGAAGATATTTTCCACCGCCGAAAGGCTGTAGATCACGCATTCCACGCCAAGGAATGCTTGGATCTTCTCCGTTCAGGGGTTTCATATCTTATTCATGTTTTTCTCCATGTTTCCCCTTTTCTCTACCATGTTTTGCTTTGAGATGAACATGCGGGGATAATCCCCTTTATCTTTAGGACCAGGAGTAGTCCGGGGAAGCATTGTATGACATTTTTATCATAATAATTCATAATTTATCTCTTGAATCCGTGGTATGATTTCATTTTCTCAATTATATTGTTATGCTTGATCACCATAATAATAATCTAATGCCGTTAATTACTTCGAAAGAAGAATTAACGGTTGAAAAGAGACGAAATTCACATTAATTAACAAATCCCTTGAACAAGGTGATGCAAGTTTAATGGTGGAAACCCAGAGGTCGATTATAATGCACCTAGTTTAGGGTATATGTTACTACGACGGTGGAACTGACCTAGACATAGGTAGTGAATTGTACCACGACAGTGGGCAATTCTGACTATAGGCCACTACCCGGATCGAGAGATGAACCTGAATTATTATATGGAAATTCATACAATGAAAACCCACGGTGAAACCATAATCCTAAATATCTCCATCTGAGTTGATTAAATTAAACCTTTAATCGATTGCTTTGTTTATTTTATTTTATTTTATTTTATTTTATTTTACCACAACTCTCAAACCCTTTTAATTGGTCTAGCTGATCGCAACCAGTTAGTAGTAGTCTACCGATAGTTCAGTGTCCCTGAGTTCGACTCGTGCCTCACAAGGCCTATACTACTCTGACGCGTGCACTTGCGTTCTACGCACGGTAAAATCATGTCACAAGAAATAATGACTTTTCTTCTCATCATGGTATCCACAATGTCCAACAAATTTTTTTGTCAAAAAGCCAATATTCTAAGATCCAATCTGATCCTTTTTTGTTGAACTTGCTTCTTTACCCGCCTTCATCAAATATGTTGCCTTTGATCATTTTCAATACATCCAGGCAATGATACAGAAGGAATAGCTTCTTTAGCCACACCCATACAAGATGTGGTAACCCTTGCACAATTTCACTACATCCGGACAATGATGCAGAGGGACTAGCTTCTTTACCCACACCCATTCAAGAAGTGGAATCCTTATCTGTCCTTCAAAACAACCGAGCACCGCTGTGTCAAAACCCCTTGCATATTTATCACTAATCCTAGGTGGCCATGCAACACATCACTTGGTTGGGATACTCCAACAATTTTTTATAAGTATCCATATCATAGAAAGAGTGATAAAGTTTTTATGGATGGCTTTCAACCTACCACCAACCCTCCTCCTTTACCCAAGCTTGGGACCGACACATTTGCACAAAATGTATGAAACATAGGTGGAGTTAAACATGATTTACTTATTGTTCAGCTAAAATTATAGTATTACATTATATTCACCGTACTAATCCAATTTAAGGATGCATGCATTATTTATAAACCTAAGCTCAAATAGTGGTATTTTAATATAAAAAATCTTACATACTATTTCATTATTGGCATTCCACAAAATCACTGATCAAAGTAGTGGATTTTTATCCTGGAATATTTTTGAGAATAAAATGAGTTGTTCATATGTAGTATGGACCAATATTTGTTGTCCAAGTCTGGTCACAATTCAATATGTCGATAGGCCCACTAGAGTCCAACTAGGTTAGGGATATTTTCCACTTCTCATATATAAAGGATATGATTTCTCTTATATCATACACATTGTAAAGACACTAAAAATATTATATACCTATCATTTTTTCTAGCATGGTATAAGAGCAATCTTTATAGTGACCATAACCCTTGAAAATAAGTAAGAATATTATCTACTCATGGTCAGGCGCCCATCCTGGTTGGCTTCCTATAGGGACATCTTAGTCCAATTCTCTATGTTCTTCTCCAACAAACCATGTCCTGACCAACATTGCATTTTTAATAGTCTCATGTCTACCTATGGTCATCTCTGCCACCTCCACAATAACATACAAATCTAGTTCCATCCATCCCAACATTAAAGGTCAATATTGATAGCAACACATAAATGTTGTTTGGCCTCTATGATGTCATGATTTATGTACCCTGATGTAGTAGCCTCTTTTATGTTGAAGAATCCCCCTTAGTCCTTGACACCTTGATCATAATCCCCATTGTCCAAGTCTTCTGCAAAAAGATGACACCATGTAAATACCACACCATGCAATGCCTCTCTTCTTCTTTAACATCTCATTGACTATGTCCATCTGTAGGTATGGGGCACCATCAAGTCTGACCATGACATACCCATCATGCCAAGTCAAGGTAGAAGGAATTTCCCATCTTCCTAGTCCCCAAAGCATCATGTTCACACTCACTAGTCAGAGATATAGGGTTCTCTCAATTCACATGCCATATAATTGCAAGGATTAGGATATGCAACAAAGGTCATGCTCTTGCGATCAATGTCACAATGTGTCAGTCAATATACACATCATTTCCTCTAGGGTTTTGTATGCTCTAGAAACAATAACACGATGTGTCAGCCATTCAACACACTGTGTCACCTCTAAGGTTTTGTTGCAATGACAAATGTGTCTATAAGAAACACGACATGTCATGAGTAGATTTTCATTTGCATTTGCGACAATGACACAACATGTCCATCGATAAACATTTGTTCTATGGTGCAAGAACTGCATATTTATTCCCATACAATCCATACACCAAGTCACAAGACATGTCCTTGGCCAGAAACTCCTGCTATGTTGATTGTACCTACATTTGCAAGCTATATCTAGTCAACTAAAAATATATTTAGGAGTGCTTACCCCAAACCTCCAAGAAAGAGGTGCTACTCAATGCAACCCCCAACCAACACACCACAGTTGGATTTGTAGATTAAGGGACAAGAATTCAAATTCCTAATGTCCTCTCTTCAAGCATGAAGTCATTCTCTATCATGTGTGAACTCAAGCTCCCTCAAATATATGGTATGCATTTTTCAAGTATAATGTCCAACCCTTCAAGAATGATGTCTAGTATGAGCTCTGATTATCTCAATCCCATTGAGCAACCAAACACACAACTTATCCATTCATTTCAAGAAAATCCTTCTCATCTCACTCATGTTCCCTAAAACCCTATCCCATACTTTGTTAAATTCTTGAAATAGGGGAAATCATATTTTTATTTGTCCACTCCAATCAGTTGTATAGTTTCTTCATGGTTATGAACATGGAACATATAGAGGAGATGAGAAGAATGTGTATGAGGATAAAATATGAGAAGATGAGTTCATAAGATAGAAGAGAAGGATATGCAATTAAGAGTCAAGATGTAAATACATAGTTTCTCTCAATGTTTTTCTATATGATTTGGGTTGTCTACTATCTTGGTGTTTCAATAATTTATGCATCATCAAGATTTCAAGGAAAATGTTAAGTATTGTCATTCATATTCATAGATGCATTTTATTAATTCTTCATCCAACATCAAGGGGATAAGATGATTTCCTCTGGGTGTTGCATTGGGGGCTTATTTCACATGCTATATCAGGTGTATTTCTATCTTGTCATATTTCATCTTGGTCATCCTAACCAAGTGATGCATCATCCAACCTAGCACTAAAAGCATCCTAGAGTATTTGTCATATTCGTTGTGTTATGATCTAACACACCTATTCCTTGCAAAATATTTTCACCCAGCTCTGCCATCAAAGTTTTTAGTTCATATGTCCATGCCCTAACAAGCACATTGTCTGCCTACTAAAACATACTCTCTCTATATATATATATGTTGGCTGTTTAGGCTAACAAGTTTCAATCATAAGAATGATCTTTTACTCAACTAGCTATATCCCGCAAGTATACGAGAGTAGTTGTAGTCGAGGTTGAATACAAGGAGCGTTGGTTAGTTAGGCGCAAGAGTTATGATTTTCAATAATCTAGATCATTGAACACAAGATGATTGGATTAGAACAACTAAATTATAGATTTAAAACAAAACAATAAATTATCACTTTAGAAAGGTTAAGATTAAGATATGGAAGGATCTTGGACCTAGGATTTCACCAACATATCATAGCATAAAACATGAGCATGAAATTGAAACATACTAAGGACTTGTTTTAAAGGAGAGTTGTATGTTGCACTTCACCTCTCGGTGAAAGTACAACAATCCTAACTCAATACAACATTCTCATGTGTGAATTTCATTTTGGATCACAATCCTACTCCTCAACTCCATAATTTCCACTCTCATGGTAAGGAAGGAGTTGCCAAGAGAGTACCTCCTTGCTCTCCTACTTATCTTCTCAAATCAAGTAAGAAAGCATAAAACATGCACATAAAGTGGCCAGCCATACATGCAAGAAGCAAGAAACTGGTACTCGTAAGGTGGAAAAACAAGCAACATAGTATTTAGTATGAAATTACCATGTTCCAAACATGCTATGACATGGGAGCTACTCTCCCATGTCCAAGAAAAGGAAACTACTCGTCCATGAATGTGTACAACAGGAAATGTGTAGAATTTTCAGAATTCAACATGATTTAGAGAAGGAAAAGCTAAGTAATCCCAAGGTGTAACCCAAGAAAGGTAGAATTCCGACTTGAGGACGAAATCCCACTTCTACAACTACTCCAAATCGGGCAAACCTCTCTCCCAAGAAGCTTGGTGGAGTGAAGAAGCTCTGCTACACCTTGGAGAAGAAGCTTGGAGAAGAAGAGAAGAAGAATGGAGGTTATTTGGTAAGAAACCACCTTCTTCCACCTAAAATCACCCTTCCTCTACTCTCCTCTGGCTCTAGGACGAGGGAACTTCCACCAAATGCCGTGAGATAACTGCCCATTCAGTTCCCCTTTCATTTTAAACAAAAACTCATAATTTTCAAATTTATGAAACTGCCAGGTGCACGCCGTGCAACTTTCCAGAAACTTTCAGTTTTCTCTAAAATACATTGTGCACGACGTGTGCTAAAGTAATGCACGCCGTGTAACTTTCCAGAAACTTTCAGCTTCCAGGTGCACGACGTGCACTGAGGAAATGCACGCTGTGCAACTTTCTAGAAACTTTCAACTCCCAGGTACACGCAATTGCGTGCACGCCGTGTAACTTTCCAGAAACTTCTAGTCTGTTCAACGCTCCCAGGTGCACGTCGTGCATTTTTAAGACACGACGTGCACCTGGCTATTCTGGGCTGTTGTGTATTCTGTTCATAACTTTCAGCATGTAGGTCTGATTTACATACCGTAAAAAGTGGTATTTGCGTAGTTTCAAACCCCAAAACATGTATATACTTGAGGAGTGATCCAATAAGTGATAATATGATATATTCCTCATCATTTCATTGCAAAATATAGTACCTACAATCCAAACTATGAGACAAGTAAGAATAGCTAAAAATATAGAATGTAGCATGAATGAGAGTGATAATTGAGTCAAAACAACATGGATATGCAACCAAACATGATCCAAAAGATGATATGATTTGTGCACATCAAATCCCCCTAAGGTTAAACCATTGCTTATCCTCAAGAAAAAAGAGCATAGAAACACAAATGAAGAATTGTCAAGTTCATGCATAGATCAAATGAAAAAAAAGATGTGTATAAGACCAAGCCAACCATGATAACATGTTTATACTCATAGCCATCAATTCAACTTAAACACCCAAGAAAGAGATTTTTAGTTCAGTAGAGGTGGTCACAATTAAATTAATCAATCAATTAAACAACACTAAGTAGAATTTGGATGACCAAGCCAAACAATTAGTGGATGTGCAACTCAAACTCTCAGCTATTAAGGATACAAATGAAGAAATCTTAGTTAAAATTGACAATTTTAGTTGTACTCTCCTTCTTTCCCAAAAATGATATGAAAATGGATTATGGGTTTCGACACTCAGCTGCTAATGTAGGCTTATGCACACGTGGAATGTCGGTTGGGGTATTTTACCCTCTTTTAAGACATACCACCTAACCATTGTGGACAGATCAGACTTACACTAGGCTAGCATGATATGTGGGCAGTGTATCCATCTTTTATGGGGTATAAAGATGAGATAAGCCAAAAGAAAATTTAAATTTTTCCCAAAACATTAGAGACTCAACTAAATTACAACATTAGCTAGATTTCATTCATTTATTTTGATTTTTTTTTCATTGAAAGAGTGGTTGAAAATGCACTAAGAGCTTGGAAAGGGCATCCCATATTCCAAATGATGTTGTAAAGTTGATTTACTAACAAAAAATGAAACCATTACATGTTTTAAGCAATCAAGGGTATGAAAGATGAATGTTCAGGCTAGAATCATAAACCAGAGTTAAGCACAAGTTGATGGCCAAAATGTTTCATTTGATTAAATCATGCCTTTTACAATTTCTCCATATGATATTTCTCATCAAAAGAAGACAATCAGTTAAGCATAGGAGTTCTATCCACATATAAAAGATAAACCTCATATCATACTAGATTTTCCACCAGAAAAGCAAAACTAAAAACAAAAACTAAGAAAAAGATGATAAAAGGGAAATAAAACTACACTATCGGCCGGTTTCTCTCCCCCTAAGCTTTAAATTAGCAATGTCCTCACTGCATATAACAAACTCAAGAGGATTGCAACTGGATATCTGTCATGGTGAATGATGAAGATGGAGGTCCATTTCTTTGTTTTGAGGCTGGAAATTGTTGTGCTAAAGATTGATGCCTCCTTGCAAATATGTCCTTGATTTGGGGAAAGTGAAAGCACCTATCAACTGCAGTAAGAATAATCTTTTGTACACCAATAATATTTGTCTTTTCATTCCCCTTTGAAGCATCATAAAAATATGAGTTGGGAAGAGTGTTCTCATTACAAAGCAACGTGTCATCTAGAGTGTGAGGAGGAAGGACATGTGGCTTGCTTGCAGAATCAACATGTAGAGCATGTGTTGTAGCTTTCTCTCCTTGATTTGCAGCTTCATAATCCTCATAGGTATCAACATAATCATACCTTGAAGGATATAATTCTATGAAAACACCATTCTTCAATGTCACCGGCCTGAAATATGTAGGATTCATCTCCGGTGGACTAGGCAAGAAAGGTGGAAATGCTTCTTTGCTAGAAAGAGCTTGATGGGCAATTAGTTTCTCCAAGATATGTGCATGAGTGGAAATATCGTCCACCTTATAAGAGAGTTGGAAAAATGACACCCTTCATTGATTGTCTTTGTTGATGGAACTCCTCATTTTGCTGCATTTGAGCTGAAATAAATGTTGCAAGCATGAACACTAATCTAGAAGTTACTTGTGGTTGTTGTGGCTGAATGAAATTTGGGTTCGCATTGCTGTAGAAGCCTAGTAGAGTGTAGCACATTGGAGAATAAATAGAAGAAGCATAACATGTAGAAGATGTGTGTCCAAGAAACCCACATGCATCACACATATTGTTGGATGTTTGAATTAGTTGTGTGCTTAGATTCTCAAACCTTTGTGACAAAGTGTCTAGCCTTGCTGCAATCAAATCTATAGCACCAACCGTATGATCTTCCACTTGCATTTCAGAAGTAGTGTGTGAAAAGGATGGGTGGTAGCTTGTAGCCGGACTCCATTGGAAATGATTTTCTGCCATATCTTCAATAATAGCATAGGCTTCTGCATACGATTTTTTCATTAGTGCTCCATTTGCAGCTGCATCAATGAACATCCTTGTATTATAGCACAAACCATTATAGAAAGATTGCAATAGAAGCCAATTGCTTAGACCATTATGTGGACAAAGATGTTGAAGATCTTTGAACCTCTCCCATGTATCATACAAGGTCTCTCCAAACCTTTGAGAATAATTGATGAGTTGAATCCTCAGTTGCAAAGTTTTGCTAGGTGGAAAATATCTTGCCAAAAAGACCTTTAGAAGCTCCTCCCAAGTGCCGATTGACTTCTTTGGCAAAGTATAGATCCATGACTTGGCTCTATCTTTAAGAGAGAATGGAAAAAGAATTAGGCGTATCCCATCAGTAGGAACACCATATATCTTTATAGTGCTTAGCAACTGCAGAAATTCAGTAATGTGGAGGTTTGGATCCTCCATTGGTCCCCCTCCAAAAGCATTCAACTGTAGCAATTGTATGATGGTTGGGCTGATAGAAAACTCCTCTACCTCAAATTATGAAATATTAATAGACCCACTCATGTGCATTGCAGTTGTACTAAAGTAGTCCTTAAGAGGAAGGTCATCCTCCTTGACTAGTTCTTCATGTGAATCCAGAGGATTAAGTGGATGTGGCGTAGATGGTGGTGGTGTATGTGGTATGGATGAAGGTGGTGGATATGAGGGTGGTGAATTAGGTGTGAATGACAGTGGTGTGTATGAAGGTGGCATGGGTGAATATCATGTGGATGATGGTGACATGGATGATGGTTGTGTGGGTTGCGATTCCCCCATACATGTTTGAGTTTCACTCCTTGCTCTATGAGGGCTGCAAACAGTGTGTTCATTTTTTGAATGTAGAGATATGCACTGTTCAAGGATCTTTTTATGAACATCCCATATGCTCCTAAAAATAAACAAGGTGAGTGAGATACAAAAATAAACATGGAAGATATAATAAATTATGATGATCATGATGAATTATGATTTATGGATATGATGATGGATATGAAGGTTGTGATCTAGTCTCATTTACTTATCAACTACTCTTACTCTAATAGGAATACCGATGCTCCCCGACAATGACGCCAAAAACTTGTTGGCTGTTTAGGCTAACGAGTTTCAATCATAAGAATGATCTTTTACTCAGATAGCTATATCCCGCAAGTATACGAGAGTAGTTGTAGTTGAGGTTGAACACAAGGAGCGTTGGTTAGTTAGGTGCAAGAGTTATGATTTTCAATAATCTAGATCATTGAACACAAGATGATTGGATTAGAACAACTAAATTATAGATTTAAAACAAAATAATAAATTATCACTTACGAAAGGTTAAGATTCAGATATGGAAGGATCTTGGACCTAGGATTTCACCAACATATCATAGCATAAAATAGGAGCATGAAATTTAAACATACTAAGAACTTGTTTTAAAGGAGAGTTGTATGTTGCACTTCACCTATCGGTGCAAGTACAACGATCCTAACTCAATACAACATTCTCATGTATGAATTTCATTTTGGATCACAATCCTACTCCTCAACTCCATAATTTCCACTCTCGTGGTAAAGGAGTTGCTAAGAGAGTACCTCCTTACTCTCCTACTTATCTTCTCATATCAAGCAAGAAAGCATAAAACATGCACATAAAGTGGCCAGCCATACATGCAAGAAGCAAGAAATCGGTACTCGCAAGGTGAAAAAATAAGCAACATAGTATTTAGTACGAAATTACCATGTTCCAAACATGCTATGACATGGGAGCTACTCTCCCATGTCCAAGAAAAGGAAACTACTCGTCCATGAATGTGTACACCAGGAAATGTGTAGAATTTGATAATTCAACATGATTTAGAGAAGGAAAAGCTAAGTAATCCCAAGGTGTAACCCAAGAAAGGTAGAATTCTGACTTGAGGACAAAATACCACTTCTATAGCTGCTCCAAACCGGGCAAACCTCTCTTCCAAGAAGCTTGGTGGAGTGAAGAAGCTCTGCTGCACCTTGGATAAGAAGGTTGGAGAAGGAGAGAAGAAGAATGGAGGTTCTTTGGCAAGAAACCACCTTCTTCCACCCAAAATCGCCCCTCCTCTACTCTCCTCTGGCTCTGGGACGAGGGAACTTCCACCAAATGACCGGAGATAACTTCCCATTCAGTTCCCCTTTCGTTTTAAACAAAAACTCGTATTTTTCAAATTTCTAAAACTGCCAGGTGCACGCCGTGCACTGTAAGTGCACACCATGCAACTTTCTAGAAACTTTCAGTTTGCTCCAGAATGCACTGTGCACGGCATGCGCTGAAGTAATGCACATCGTGAAACTTTCCAAAAACTTTCAGCTCACAGGTGCACGTCGTGCGCTGAAGAAATGCACGCCGTGTAACTTTCCAGAAACTTTCAGCTCCCAGGTACATGCCATGTAATTACGTGCATGCCGTGCAACTTTCCAGAAACTTTCAGTCTGCTCGACGTGCCCAGGTGCACGTCGTGTATTTTGAAGACACGACGTGCACTTGGCTATTATGGGCTATTGTGTATTCTGCTCATAACTTTCAACGTGTAGGTCCGATTTACATGCCGTAAAAAGTGGTATATGCATAGTTTCTAACCCTAAAACATGTAGATACTTGAGGAGTGATCCAATAAGTGATAATATTATATATTCCTCATCATTTCATTGCAAAATATAGTACCTAAAATCCAAACCATGAGACAAGTAAGAATAGCTAAAAATATAGAATCTAGCATGAATGAGAGTGATAATTGAGTCAAAACAACATGGATATGCAACCAGACATGATCGAAAAGATGATATGATTTGTGCACATCAATATATATATATATATATATATATATATATATATATATATATATATATATATATATATATATATATATATATATATATATATATATATATATATATATATATATATATATATATATATATATATATATATATATATATATATATATAGACTATTGTGTGTCAGTTAGGTATATTCACCTAGAAATTGCTTCAACAACAATCACTACTACATAAGGGAGATATATTGTGGGTTATTCTTTCAAGGAAAAATGTCAATGCTATATTTTTTGTCAGTTCTGTAAAGATAATTGTCGCGGTTTTGGAAGTTGAGAGAACATGAATTGAATTTTCTTTTTATCATCAATTTCTTATGAACATAACTGACAATCTACATCTCCCATGAAAGTTTTGTGCAACATTTTTGTGAGGCAATTTGTTTACCTCCAAAAACCTACCTCATCAATTTTAGTCAAGACAACCAATGGGATAAAGTGGTATACGTGCCATGTGTCCTACGAAAATCAATGGGTGTTTCTTATCGGTTTTATCTAAACTGACCAACGAAAAATGTTTACAGACCATGTGTCATGCGAAAATTTTCCTACCCCAATTCATTTATCTAGTCAGTTTCAGCAAAACAACCGACAATGTATGTATCGCTGAGGCACCAATCGTCAATTTTAACAGACAATCGCTGATGAATGTACCTTATTTATCGACAATCTTTTTTAAAAATGACAGTAAATATACTCCATCATCAATTTTTAATGAATGACAATATATATTACTTAACCCCTCCAACAAACCCTTTTTCTCCTCTTTCTTACCCGTGTTTCTTGCGATATTGCTGCTCCAGCAATTTTTACTTGAGATTTCTCCTCTCATCTGCCATTTCTACTGCTCGCTGCTACTATTGATCACTGCTTCTACTCACCGTCGCCAAATCTCGCCGCTCTCTGCTCTGTTGACACTGCCACTACTGCTGCTGCCAAGTTCGCCGCCCTCTACTCTATTGATGCTCTGCCGCTGCTGATCGCCACCCTATACTTTGTTGACACTGCACAGGAGTTGCTTGCATCGACGACCAACTCCTCACCGCCGAATGCCAGAGATGCCTCTGCTGCAGCCACAACTTCTCTCTACCAGAGCTTCCTCCACTAGCCACGTCCTCATCTCCATACATCTACTCTTCTCAGTTTGTCCTCCTCCTCTGTCTCCAACCACAAACACATGTATTTTCCTCTCCTCCTTCTCCCTCTCTTCCATGCTTGTTATTGGTTATGATGAATTAATGGAGATTAATGATATCTGGATAGTTTTTGTAGACTATTATGACTACTTGAACTAATCATGCCATGAAATATGGTCCATTATGCATGTTGGTAATGTGAGATCTAATATCGTTCAATATTTTCTCTAATGATGATCCATTCTACTTGATGTAATCAAATTGGTATCTCTATGATGTTTGTGACACCTAACTTCAATTGGATCTCATCTATGCTGTAATGATTACACTTGCATAAAAACCGACTCTAAATTTACTTGAATTGACAACATCGATGTTTATGTTGACTATCTTGCTCAAATCATATAATTTTCCATTGTTATGTAGATATCGTAATAATTGGAATCCTTGATTGTATTTTGTTGAGTCACAGTAAGTGTAAATGAATTCATGTTGTATGATGTAATATGGTTATGAACATGCATGACCTGGTTTGAAATATTAAAACTAATATGTAAATAAACCCTAATTTGTGAATAAATCCTAATATTTAAACACTATTATATATAAATGTAATCTGTAATCCCTAATTAATTTCTGAACCGTGTCATTGTCCTAGAAACTCGTCTAAGATTTACTCATTAGGAGTAAACCTTGTATAGTCCCCGAATTGGGACTGTTCTTGAGAACTTCTTCTCACTATCATGTAAGTGTATAATGTTTGTTCAATTTCAATACATTTATACAACATTTCTCCTTTGTTCTCTGGGTACATATGTAGGTGGGTATTTTCCCATCTACATCAGTGTACTTGCAGAACTGTGGGGAAATACTGCTGAACTTTATTGAAATCAAACACGCATTTTACAATTACTAGTGAGATGAAGTGCTCAAGAATGGGATAGGTAGTACACATTAATGAATGTAAATGCTACTAGACGATTAGGGCTCAATTATTCAAACATATTTTTTCCTAAAATTATTTTGTCTGGCTAGAACCTAATGAGCTACTCGTCTCCCATCTGATCATATAGAAATGGATCGATCATGGATGTCTAAACCAAATTACTGCACTCTGAAGTTTATTAGTGGTCTCGATGATTTTGTAGTTTTTATAGAGGAACATAAAAAACAACCTAGAGATATGTTCTATTGCTCCTGTAGGAATTGTAACAACAACCTGAAAGTTGACACTATTGACGCAATAAAAAATCATGTCATGTGCAATGGGATTGTACATGGCTATACAGAATGGTACTGGCATGGAGAGATTCCTAGTATGAGATCAACATATGTTGGTAGTGGTAGTTGTGTCCAAGAAGAAATGGATGATGATGTTGATGAGAATGAACCAGTTCTAAGAGTACGTATAGAGAATTGTAGATGCAACCTTGAAGAAATATATAGCTTCTCAGGTGACGCAGAAATCAAGTTCTCCAGCAATCACAGAACATATTCATCACTCGCCCATAGAGTGCATTGGGAGTAGTCCTTCTGACCCACAGGGAACAACTAAGGTAAGATTCAATTCAAGTTAATTTATATTACCTTGCGATAAAATAATCCTTCAAGTTAATATTTATGTTTGTCAAATTAAATTTTGTGTTTTATAAAAATGTAGGTGGCTAGAAAATGTTGTCTTGTCATCGATGAACCAGCAAGCAACATCATGGCAGATGTCGAGGCTTCTATCGCGAATGTGGTTCATGATATTACCCTACCCACTAATCATTATCGTGTGAGAATTATACATGTCTTTCTAGGATGGGTCATACCTCTCACATACGAGCACCCAGATGCCACCACAGTCGGAGAGATAGATGGCGGCTTTACTAGGTGGCCCAAACGACTCGTTATATTTGTTAAGGTATGACAAATGTATATTGAAACTTAAATAAAATAATAGAAAGCTAATATTAGAATACATGCATGTAGCTTCCAACAACTAAGAAGCCCCCCTAAAGTTTTGAAGCCTCCGCCCACTCATTTTATTCCACAAGACTTGTTCAACTCCTTAGGCCCTAACTACCAGATGTTGACAACATGGTTAGACAGTATAGATCAAACATATACCATTGTGATCAACCTTGAGGAGGATATGGTAGGTGTACAACATGATAATTTTATAGTGTGGACAGATGTTTTTGAGGTATTTAAGTATGATTGGATGAACACATCTGTGATAGAACTTTAGATACAGTGTGAATACCCCATCATATGTGAAAATTATTTAATTATTTTCTACATATAAACTGAGTATTGGTTATATAATATAATTCATTCATTTATATTACATGACTTGTGACTTTGGAATAGAAAATGTGGTATTTCTAATGCCATGATTGATTAGTGACATGCTTAAAGATCCAAGTTACGTCAAAGAATATGTGACTACTACGATGCAATATTTTGGTGCTTCCAAGAATGTGATCTTAGATCCCTTCAACCTTAAGTATGTTTTTGTCTTATTGTATATATGTATAACCTATGAATACAATTTTTTTGTGAGATCTAATTTTTTATTTTATTTGCCTTTTGTTCACTTAAAAATAATCACTGACAGTTGTTAGTGATTATTTCCAAGACTTGGAGGGTGCATCTATTTGATCCTTTGGGTGAAAAACTACCAATAAATGAGGGACACCCAATAAAATTGTCTATTCATGCGTAAGTATAGTTTTTCAGTGCCCAACATATTTGTTTAATGTTTACATTGGAATAACCATTTAATAATGCAGCATATATATTAATCAACTTATAGCGGTGTGAAAGCATTTGTGCCAACGGTGGGAAGGTAGACAAGAAAAAGAAATCAGTAACTTGGATGAGTGTTGATGTATAGTCTTCTCATTCCAATTACATAATATATATGACCAACTCAGCTTGATTACATTTATTAATGTAATTGTAAATCTACATGCCCCTATACAAGACAACGACTGGACATGCACATATTACATGATGTTGTATATGCATGTGATTGTCAATCACGCGGAACAAATCAAATGCATAGAGAATGTAAGTTATTAGTCTTGAATCATATTAATGAAGTAGTCTCATTTGATTACAAATAATCAAATCTAATTAGAATTCTCATTGTCTTTGCAGTTTTTTTCGAAGACTGAAACCTATACATCGGAGCAGCTGACCTACGTGAACAGTGGACATCCTACTTCATCGAGAATGTGGACTTGAATGAAAAATTTGACAGTTGATTGATATTTTTTGGTAGTTTGAACTTTGATGTCACATTTTTATATGTATTTTTGCGAGTGTGAATTGAATGTTAAATTTTGACTTAAAATATGGGATGACAGCTGATGTTGATATGTATTTTGTGAGTGTGAATTAAATCTTAAGTGTATATGTGTGTGTGAATTTGAATGTGAAGGCATGAGGAAAAGAATGATGTTTATTTCATCGAGAATGTGGACTTGAATGAAAAATTTGATGGTTGATTGATATTTTTGGGTAGTTTGAACTTTGATGCCACATTTTTATATGTATTTTTGTGAGTGTGTATTGAATGTTAATTTTTGACTTAAAATCTGAGATGACAAATGATGTTGATATGTATTTTGTGAGTGTGAATTGAATATTAAGTGTATATGTGTGTGTGAATATGAATGTGAATGCATGAGGAAAATAATGATGTTTATTTGTGCATATATAAGTATGAATTGAAGTGTGGTTGAGAAATGAAATAATTGAGCTGTGGGTTTATGGGTTTTTGTGCAAATTTGTAGTGAAGAAATATGATAGAATGTGGTATGTTTGTGTTTGTGCCTACTTTGTGTAAAAAATCTTTTTCTTGCAGGTGTGTCATCCCATTGTTAAGACACGATGCTTGTAGAGAGCATGTTGTTCTTTAGAACTTTTAATTCTAAAGAACAACAGTCTTGAGATAGGCTAGCAGGCTGGATAGTAGGTCTGTAGACCTACTATATAAAAAATACATTTATTGTCAGTTATTTGTATATAGCAGACTGCATAGGGTTTCACAGTTGATTTTTCAATAACAGCTGACAGTATATACCTAAAGTTTTCACTGATGAAACTGGCATCAGGAAATTTGGCATCGATAATTTTCAGTATGCGACTGATGAGGAAAGATTTACAACATCGATTATTTACTGCAACCACCAAGCAAAGGTCAAAGAAGTGCCACCCATTGTGCATTACATGGTCGGTTCCATCCTAACAAAGAACCGATGATATAAATTATTGGCGTCATTTTTACTAACTGACGATGAAAGTTTGAGTTTTACCATCGCCCACTTGGTCATTGGTTTGGAACTGATATAGAATAACTAAAATAACCATCGTTATATCCCCATTCTGTAGTAGTGAATTGAAACTAGTTGGTGAATGGACTCATTCAACATGTATCTTTCATATGTCTTCTAATCTAGATACAAGTTCCAACACAACCAAAGTTCTAACATATTCAAGTCCATCTATTAATTTATCAATTATATATGCTAGAGGGAGAGTCAGAGATGTCAAGTATATAAAAGTCCAAGGAGATGAAATTTAGGGTGAGAGTACATGTCCTCTAAATCATCTTCATTTTTATGTACTAGTCATGTTTATATCTAATTTTATTGTTATCCCATGTTTATATCTGTCTCATATAGAGGTCATAATTTTTCCTATCTTTTGAGGGTACGATGGTGAGAGGTAGAAGATGGCGAGGGAGGGGGAGGATCTCTAGAGGCGATGATGGCGTGATGGTGGCGAGGACTTTCCCAATTGAATCGTCCCTGATTCCTCCGAGGAGCTCAGGTGAGGTTGTAGGAGAGACAAGGAGGCCCTCGTACAAGGATGCCCACATCCCTCAAGTGAATCCAACCCCGGAGGTCCCTTCACCCTCGACCTCTTCAATTCCGCATCCGCTGGTGGGAGAACATAGTTCCTCTTCACCAAGCACCGCGGTCGACTGGTTTTTGGTCAGTCGCACTGGAAGGAAGTGTGAAGAAGTCTCTGTGATAGAATTCATTGAGCCTGAGGTCAGGAATGGCGTCAGATGTTTTTCGATCTCGAGTGATGATGAAGCTCTCCCGTCATGGGAAGAGTACATTTCTGTAAAATTCACGATGAGGAAGCCCTATTGGAGCCAACTCCATGGCTAGATCTGCTGCCATTGGCGCCCTAGCGGCCCTTTTGAGGTCATCACAGAGGAAGCAGAGGGGTTTGTTGTTAAGCTCCCGATGGCTATGGAAAGGGAGATGATCTTAGCAGAAGCGTCGTGGAGGATGGATGGATCACTCATCATAGCACAAGCGTGGGAGCTAGGTGTTGATATGTATGCCCTAAGAGCCAATCATGGGATGATTGGTGGGATACATTAAGATTGATTTGATAAAGATCAAAGGCAAGCTTTCAATTCTTTCTGGTTCAGTCATATGAGATAATGATAGAACAGATTGAATGTCTAGAGAATGACAATACTCAATGACGTATGCTTTCAGGTTGAGGACCTGAACGATGAGATCATATAGATGCTAAGAGTTTGTACATTCTTATTATGTCCCTAGTCAGATGTCATTGTGGAAGGTAGATAGACAACAATGACACACAAGACTAGATTTTGGTATTGGTTGATGACAAAATATCATTAGTCATGATATGGAGATATCAAACCAAACACATATGTACTTGTTGGAGAATAAGTTTACCGGACATACCCACTGTGAGTTTGACACATGGAACCATGACATGGTAGTCATAGTCAGTTCTCATAGTGATGGTGGTGCGTGTAATTCTTAGACCTGAAATCACTACACTCAACACATGTCGTTGGGTACACTTTGACATCATCAAACGTAGTCCTGAAACATGGGTTGTTATAAAAGTGATGATTGGGTGACTTTGACACATGGGGATTTTGAGGGGTGAGTGATAGATATGGGATTTGTCCCTCCTCAGGGAGTTTGATATCCATGGCCACTTGATGAGTAGGATTGAGATAGGCGTGCACACGCATGTGTGAATCAGTATGTGATATTGATGTCATACATATATCCTCCAATCTACTCTGAGATCAAGAAAGTGAATGAACATTGACAGGATGACTGTTCCATGCCTTGAGTTCATTCGGGATATCAGTGACAAAGGAATTATACATTCGCTGTAACACCATTCACAGATTGTAGGATTGAAAGTTGTTCTCCAACTTTCTATTTCACTTGGGTAGCTCTGATGTGCGACTAGGAACCGCTCTTTTCTTGTGAAGTAATAAGTGTTATGGACTTTCACTGCCAACGTGAAATGGACCTGCAGGGTCACACACATAGGATTTAACCTGGAAGAGGAGTTTATCCACAAATCATATTTAGATTGATTACTAAAGGAGTTTAGTAGTTCAATTAAACACTCAATCGATTGATAGCTCAATATCATAGTGTTCAAGGTATTGGACCAATTGATCGGAGTATCAGATTGATTGAAACTGCGATTGACTAATTTGCACAAGTCTGCTATTCTATCCGACCAGCTCATGAGAAGAATCGATCGGCTCAGGTTGGTGAACCAATCGACTCAACTGGTGAGATGATCAACTCATATATCAATGAGTCGATTGGCTCAATTGTTGAACCGATCAGCTCATGTGACCAACGGAGATTGTTTGGAAAGTCAATTTTGCAAATACAATTTGTTTCACTTGTACAAATTTGATTTGGAAAAGGATTAATATTTGATTAATCAGAGACAAATTTGGAAGTCAATTTGAGTTGGATCAGGACCACAAACCGATCGGCTCAGGCATGAACCAATCGGCTCAGGTGCCCCAACCGATCGACTCAACTCACCAACCGACCATTTTAGGGTGTAAAACGATCGGTTCAGGTGGCACAAATTGGTTGTTTTGTAGAAAATCTTGAACCCTTCTACTCCTGCTTTAATCATGCATTGCCAAGAATAGAGAACCCTGTCCCATGACCCTCCTATATATAGGGGTATTGGGGGCCTCACTGGTGAACAACTCAGTGCACCAGTTTCTCTGCAGAGTTGTCGTTCTCTCTGGTTTTGGTAACTGAGAGAGAGCCCGAGCAAGTGCTACTCGATAAGGGAGGCACAACAAGGGAAAGACAACTGCAGAAAGCGACTGGTGGTAGGAGAGTGTGTCAGTGACTAGTACGCTGACAGGAGGGTGCGAGTCCTTCCGATTCCCTGTGGGACAAGGAGATCGGAGTTCCAGGTGGTCTGTGTGGACTACTATAGAGGCGGGAGACTTATGCCGCTCGGAGGATAGCTGTAAATCCTGACAGTCCCGGTGAGACCAGGAGGTGCCAGTCCCAGTGCGACCAAGAGCTGCACAGACACCGTCCAAGACTGGAGGTGAAGACCACGCAAGCCACGAGGTAACGTCGCCGAGCAAGCCTTGGGACAAGGTACACCTCTACAAACCATCCTTCCTATTGTATAGACATTGACACATTTCCTTTGTTCTGGGTTTGGGAGGAGAATTGTTTTTGTTTCCTCTGCCTTCTCTGTGTCCCATAAAACCCAACAGTTGTATCAGAGCCACGCCAACTGCTCTATACTTTAGGATTATCGATATGATTGATTTGGGTTTGTCACCTTTATTTATTGAATATGATGTGAATACCATTGGCTTTATGCATGTCCAATCCTAAATCCACAAATCCCAATATACATATATGATATATAATATGAATGCACTCGATACACATCGCCCTTAAATGAGTTTTTGTGGTGGATGTATAGCGTGGTTATGGCCAATAAACCCTATATGTGTGCTTGGTTGTATGTGGTTGCTTGCATCTCGGTCTGCGCACTGATTCCCTATCTCCTATTCCTGATATAACTTGAGATAACATGAGATTTATTTCCTATCTTTTCTCCCCCCGAATGTAACTCAGGGTTTCCCAATTCAAATGTAAATATGATAGATTTTTATTTCCTGTTATGTCAAAGAACGGAGGGCTATCTGACGACAACTGAGACGATCGGTTCAAGGAGTGAACCGATCGGTTGGTGATCCAGACAACCGGTTCAAGGAGCGAGATGATCGGGTGGCAGCCATGAAGAGATGCACGACGACCAGGCGAACCGATCGGTTGGAGGAGCCAACCGATTGGCTGGTGGCACCCAACCAACCAGCATGATGGAGAGATGATCAATCATGGAGATGAGTTGATCAAACCCAATAAAGGCAAAGCACAAAGTTCATCTTGAACAGGTAGCATGTGATGTAGACCTAGATGACCTTGATTCCTCTTGGCTCGAGGAATCACATTAGGATGGCCATAATCATCGCTTTTATCATTTCACATGTTTTCTGTGGGATATAACATGTATATGATATATACTATATATTGTGGTGATTGGATATGTATATGTACCTATAAAACCAAATCCCTCATCAAAATATTAAGTCTTATACGCCTTACATTAGCTACACACATGAAAAACTTGATCGACCAAGCGTAGGTTATGCCAAAGCGTGGTGCACCGTCTATCTTGTGGAAGTGTGAAGGGTAAACATGTAGGTTCTGCCAAAGCAGGGTGCATGTTTACCGTGTCAGCTTTTGGTTTAGACTTAACTGGTGATTCTTAGAGCGTCTAAGCCCAGAGGCACAGAATGTTCACGGCAAGGTGTTGCACATGTTCATTCATCAAGAGTTGCATATGATGAAATTGGCATGATGGCCTACCTAAATAGTCAAGATTGTGGGCGATCAGCCAAAGCTGACTCATGACTTGATGAAATATGGATCTTGACCCACTAGAAGATTGTACACTACAATCTTCCGAATTGATGGTGAGGGCTATCCGTTTGAATAAAATAATGGGAGTGATAATTAATTAAAGTCTTAATTATATTGTCAACCTTTCAAATCAATCAAATAAGTCAAAATTGAGTTTTGGACAAAATTGCATATATTTCCTTTTGTAGTTCAAATGATAACAAACAACAATCACTTTTCATTACGATCGGTCCTTGAGAAGGACAAGCTGAATGGGACTAACTTCCACGACTGGTTTAGGACATTGAGAATTGTTCTCACTCAAGAGTGAAAGCTCTATGTCCTGGATACTCCAGTTCCAGAGGAACCTGCTCCTACCGCACCAAAGGTAGAAAGGGATGCTTATAAGAAGCGTTCTGATGATGCCATTGATGCAAAGTGCTTGATGTTGTGCTCCATGAACCACAAGTTGCAGAGACAACATGAGAATGTGGGTGTGATTGAGATGATTCAGCATCTCAAGAACATGTATGAAGACCAAGCACGGAAAGAGAGATATGATGTCTCCAGGGCGCTGTTCAGGTGCGTCATGATAGAAGGAAATCCAGTTGGTCCTCACACGCTCAAGATGATTGGGTATGTGGAGAACCTGACGAGACTGGGATTTCCCCTGAGCCAAGAGTTGGCTACTGAATTGATACTGCAATCGTTGCCAGAATCCTATAGTCATTTTGTGATGAACTATAACATGAACAACTTTGACAAGCCATTGACAGAGTTGTTGGGCATGTTGAGGACAACCGAGACACAGATGAAGAAGGACAAGCCTAAGTATGTGATGATGATCAGCAACAAGAAAGGCAAGTCCAAGCGTAAGGGCAAGGGCAAAGCTAAGAAGGGTTCTGATGCTAGCCAGGAGCCCAAGGCGTCTTCAGATCTCAAGGCAAAGGGAGGCATGACCAAGAGAGGAAATTGCCACCATTGTTAAAAACCAGGACATTGGAAAAGGAATTGTCCACTCTATCTGGAAGAACTAAAGAAGAAGGAGGCGACATACGTCTCCACCTGAAGGTGTCATGAAATAAACTTGTAACACTTTTGTGGTATATGATACCAAGATATAAAGTGTAAAGCACTCAATAAATGGGGCAAGTGTTGCCTCCATAGATAGGAGTACTTTAGTTTATTTTCAGCCTTGAAGGCATGTAATAGAGTTATGAATTGCTATTTCATATTTTCCAATAGATAGAAACACTTTATTTTTGCATATTGTATGACAATGATAACAATTAATAAAGTTGATGTTTCAATCTCAAAAGATATGATCTTTATGGCAATGCCTTATTTATCTTGTGGTACTTGTTATGCATAAGATAAAATGATACCTAAAAGTTATTGATAACTCAAACAATCAAATTAGCATAAATCATGAGAAGTTCATTTCTAGTTTCCATATGATGGATAATCTAGACTCTTTTGGTTAGAGAACCAGTAAGAGACATGAATCTCTTGGACATGATTAATCAATCTTCACTAGTGGTAGTGGGAGAATGATTATCCTATTAGGTATAATACATGTGATGTATTTACATACCTATTGGAGTTAATGCTAATACCTCAAATGGTGTTTAGAGAAATACCAATATGAATATCTTGAAGTGTTCAAGAATATCATAGATGAAGTATGAATTTGGTAAAGTGTTAATTCTTGATGAGATAAATGAATGAAATACTTGAACCAAATGTTTGAGATCCTTATGAGTGATTATGATAGTGTATCATAGTAAGCTCGTGATTAAGGCATGGTGATGTCTAAATCAAGAAGGAGTCATACTCTAAGGAGTTAGAGGATGATTTTCAAATAACTAAATTCT
Organism: Alisma plantago-aquatica; assembly: GCA_963693085.1. Classification (NCBI taxonomy): domain Eukaryota; kingdom Viridiplantae; phylum Streptophyta; class Magnoliopsida; order Alismatales; family Alismataceae; genus Alisma; species Alisma plantago-aquatica. The sequence goes on from OY856410.1 coordinate 312,394,914, forward strand.
CCTTAAATAAAGAATACCCCGCACTAATAAAGGACATTAAGAATCTCAAAGAGTTGTGAGTTCTTATATCCTTGACAGATACACCTCAATTATCTATGTGATGAGTTGGTCATGTGATGGGTCAACTATCTAGATGAATATGAGGAACCGGATTTTGAATTATGGTTTATGACCATTGCATCCTAAATGACTTCCATGTGAACCACAAGGTATGACCTTGATGGTAGCACCCATTGGGATAAAATCCATAAGTGTGAATGAGTCTTAAGTGTTAAGACACATGGATGACATTTTGAGAAGGATGATGCTTGTTGATTGAAACTTAGTGACTAAGACATTTGGCATACAAATACTAAAATCACATTCCTATGAGGAATAAAACCAAGGATGTGTACATGACACAACCTATAAGGTTTATGAATCCATTAATGCAAATGCACTCTATAAGTTATAATGGACTAATCAATGTGATTGATTGAGTACAAGCAACTCAGAACTGGATCTTTACTTTGATAATATAGTCAAAGGGTTTGACTGATATGTCAAAGATAAAGAAGGGATTTGTGATTTAGTGGGAGCGTATTCACATTCCACATGTTGATGTGAAATGGAAATGTTATAAAATGGAAATCCAAAGTGGAAATTATCTTTAAGGAAGATAGAGATGTTTCCTATGTGATAGGAATAGAGATCTATAGAGATAGTTCTCAGAAAACCTCTTGACCTGAAAAGAGAGAGCATACATTGGCAATCTATACTGAAAGGTTCAGTATGCACAGATTAAGTGGGAGAAAAACTTATCCATGTTACATGGAGTTAGTATCCCAAGGCCAAGTGTGTGATTCTTATGAAGAATGGGAACACTAAGAATAGATATGGATCTATTATGTATGTAAACATCCCATCATCTTGCATGTATGAACATGGCAGGAACAAAATGCATTCATCATCTTGTATGTAGGACATGACAATATGATGTGCTCATCCTGATAACTCGTATGTGGGACATGACGAGTGGATGTCTGTCTAGTACCAGTAAGGGTTACTAGAATACCATAATAACTTGATAAGTACTTGAGAAGTACTAGTTCTATAGAAATAAGGAAGGATTCACTGATGTGAACTTCTGAAAAGGACAGAGAATTAATCGCAATATATATATGGGATATATATAAAAGTGAATGTTTGTTGATAAATGGAAACATTCCATTAAAGTCATTTTAAAAGGAAATGTCAAGTATCCGTGTGTTAGAGAACAACAAAGGATACTATATGGATCTGGAAGTTCATAAGATGAACTTATGGTTATTCCAGTAATTGATGACAAGTAAGGCACGCTTGGTCATGCAATGTGGATAAAGGTTAGCAAAGGAATACTAGATCACATATTATGGCAACTCCATCTCATACGTGTGACATACGATGAAGATATGAGAGACATGTAGTTAATACCGACTTTGGTAAGGTGTTGCCATAACTCACTACATTAGCACTAGAGCACAGTAACATGTGGGACATGTTTGAAGATCACTATGAATATGATTCAAGGGTGATTGGCTCACAGTGCAAGTGGGAGTCTGTTGGTATGTATGCCCTGAGAGCCAATCATGGGATGATTGGTGGGATACATTAAGATTGATTTGATAAAGATCAAAGGCAAGCTTACAATTCTTTCTGGTTCAGTCATATGAGATAATGATAGAATAGATTGACTGTTTAGAGAATGATAATACTCAATGACGTATGCTTTTAGGTTGAGGACCTGAATGATGAGATCATACGAATGCTAAGAGTTTGTACATTCTTATTATGTCCCTAGTAGGATGTCATTGTGGAAGGTAGATAGACAACAATGACACACAAGACTAGATTGTGGTGTTCGTTGATGATAGAATCTCATTAGTCATGATATGGAGATATCAAACCAAACACATAAGTACTTGTTGGAGAACAAGTTTACCGGACAGACCCACTGTGAGTTGGACACATGGAACCATGACATGGTAGTCACAGTCAGTTCTCACAGTGATGGTGGTGAGTGTGATTCTTTGACCTGAAATCACTACACTCAACACATGTCGTTGGGTACACTTTGACATCATCAAACGCATTCCTGAAACATGGGTTGTTATAAAGGTGATGATTGGGTGACTTTGACACATGGGGCTTTTGAGGGGTGAGTGATAGATATGGGATTTGTCCCTCCTCAGGGAGTTTGATATCCATGGCCACTTGATGAGTAGGATTGACATAGGCGTGCACACGCATGTGTGAATCAATATGTGATATTGATGTCATACATATCTCCTCCAATCTACTCTGAGATCAAGAAAGTGAATGAACGTTGACAAGATGACTGTTCCATGCCTTGAGTTCATTCAGGATATCAGTGAAAAAGGAATTATACATTCGCTGTAACACCATTCACGGATTGTAGGATTGAAAGTTGTTCTCCAACTTTCTCTTTCACTTGGGTAGCACTGATGTGCGACTAGGCACCGCTCTTTTCTTGTGAAGTCATAAGTGTTATGGACTTTCACTGCCAACATGAAATGGACTTGCAGGGTCACACACATAGGATTTAACCTGGAAGAGGAGTTTATCCACAAACCATGTTTAGATCGATTACTAAAGGAGTTTAGTAGTTCAATTAAACACTCAATCAATTGATAGCTCAATATCATAGTGTTCAAGGTGTTGAACCAATTGATCGGAGTATCAGATTGATTGAAACTGTGATTGACTGATTTGCAAAAGTCTGATATTCCAACCAATCGGCTCATGAGATGAACCGATTAGCTCAGGTTGGTGAACCGATCGGATCAACTGGTGAGACAATCGACTCATGTATCAATGAACCGATCAACTCAATTGTTGAACCGATCGACTCATGTGACCAACATAGATTTTTCGGAAAGTCGATTTTGCAAATACAATTTGTTTCACTTGTACAAATTCGATTTGTACAAGGATTAATATTTGATTAATTAGAGACAATTGTTAAAGTCAATTTGAGTTGGATCAGGACCACGAACTGATCGTCTCAGGCATGAACCGATCAGCTCAGGTGCCCCAACCGATCGGTTGAGGTTGAACTGATCGGCTCAACTCACCAATCGACCATTTTAGGGTGTGAAACGATCGGTTCGGGTGGCACAAGTTGGTTGTTTTGTGGAAAATCTCGAACCCTTCTACTCCTTTAATTCCACATTTCCCGGGATAGAGAACCCTATCACATGACCCTCCTATATATAGGGGTATTGGGGGCCTCTCTGGTGAACAACTCAATGCACCAGTTGTTCTGCAAAGTTGTCATTCTCTCTGGTTTTGGTAACTGAGAGAGAGCCCGAGCAAGTGCTACCCGATAAGGGAGGCACCGCAAGGGAAAGACAAATGTAGAAAGCGACTGGTGGCAAGAGAGTGTGTCGGTGACTAGTACACCGACATGAGGGTGCGATTCCTTCTGATTCCTTGCCGGACAAGGAGATCGGAATTCTAGGTGGTTTGTGTGGACTACTATAGAGGTGGGAGACTTCTTCCGCTCAGAGGATAGCTGTCAATCCTAACAGTCCCGGTGAGACTAGGAGGTGCCAGTCCCGGTGCGACCAGGAGCTACACAGACACTGTCTAAGACCGGAGGTGAAGACCATGCAAGCCGTAAGGTAACTTCACTGAGCAAGCCTCGGGACAAGGTACGCCTCTACAAACCATCCTTCCTATTGTATAGACGTTGACACGTTTCCTTTGTTCTGGGTTTGGGAGGAAAACATTTTTTGTTTTCGCTGCCTTCTCTGTCTCCCCTAAAACCCAACATCGGGTTCCCCCTCCCCAGTTATCATTTCCTAAGCTTCCTATCTGGGTCATTCTTGAGAATCCAGGTCTTCACTAGACGTCGAGAAGGCTAGGTGGGGTGGCAAGCCTGGTTGGGAAGCCTCTAGACATCGAAGATGCTTGTCTATCGATGGACTGCCTCAAAGATGCCTTGGTCTGCATTGAGATGAATGCAAGCTCTGCTTTCCCAAAGGAGGTGACGATCTTTGTCGATGCAGCTCCCAAGCTATTGAAGGTTGGGTACATTGCAAAGCCCAAGATCTACTCCCATTGCAATCAATTTGGGCATAGACTGCCATCATTTCGATTGACAGCAAGAAGCAAGCCGTTGCCCAACCAACTGCAACTCAGAGTAGGGAAAAATGGGGGAAGGCAAGGTGTTCGTAGGAATGCTGAAGCAAACTCAGGTCATGTGACATGTGAACCAGCCATTGGTGTTTTCATTGAAGTCAGTTCCATTGTGGGTGGAAAAGGACTTTGTGTGACTCAAGAGCCAGACATGCATTGCTGCTCATCGGAGAGGGAATGTGAGCCACTAAACCTCGATTGGGAGCTCCTATTGTCTAGACTAAGTGCTACTCCTCAACACACAAAGCAACTTGCAATTGACACCAGACTAGCTCTGGAATATCGGTAGAAAATTGCTTGGAACTCAGATGAAGTCTCATCAGTTAGTTCCTGTGATATTGACCTGAAGGTGCTCGATGACTTCAGTGTTAACAAAGTCGTCAAGGCAAAGAAAAAGAAGAAGAAGGATAAAGAATCTGGAAGTGAGGATTTCCCCCCTTACTGATCAGTTTCTCTAAAGCTTGGATGGTCCAGAATATGTTTTTTTATCGCGATACTTTGGTTCCCTTGCAGGTGTTTGACTCCGGGTCTGTGTGGCTGTTTGGGTCTTACTGTATGATCTGTATTTGTGGGTGTGTTGATTGCAAAAGTTCTAAGGTTTTATTTATCAGCTACAGTTATCCAATTGATGACCTCTATTAGTGTTCCCTGGTATGGTGCAAGGAATCGTGAGTTTTGGTCTGTTGGATGAAGTTTAGGACCAGTGGCAGTGCTTCTTTTCTTCAAGGAAGAAGGTCGGAGTGGCAGGCTTACCTTTTTCAGTTAGGTTTTTCAGTGATCTAGCTGAATTCTGACCGGGAGTTGTGATCAGAGAGGTCTCTAATTACTTGTTTGGGTGATGAGCTGGTGTTTCTAAAGACTTCTTTGTGGGTATGCATTATTGAGTCTGTATGTTCCCCCCTCATCTTCTAAACATGTGATGTTTATCCGATCTGTATTAATTTTGGTCTCTTCTTAGCTGGAGTTTCTTTCTTTTTTTTTGTTTTTGATCCCTGCCTTTGAGCCCCTACGTGGGACTGTTAGGGATCTTGCTTTTCCCCTCGGGGCACTGTTTGTACCCAAAGTTTTGGTTTTCTAGTAACATGATTTTTGCACGACCAAAACAATATCTGTCTCATCTATGTACACATTTTTCATGTGACTCTCCCATGCTTGATCTTGAGGGTGAGTATAAGAAGTAAAAGGAGTTATTCATATGTGATATAGGCCAGTATTTATGTGCCACAGTCAACTTGGGGTCCACTTTATTAGTATGTGTAGTAGAGTTTAGTCAATTTAGGGATACTTTCCACATCTCCTATATATAGAAGAGGGCTTCACTTGTATCAAGAACATCCTAAAAATAACATAACACAAGTGAAATTACTTGTTTACATGAGACATGGCAAAATATAAGGAAGTTGGAAAATCATGTAACACATGATCATCAAATTATAGTTTTTCTTTTATAAATGTCCACATTGATAAAATAAGAAAGTTATGTATATGCTATTCACATAATACAAGATGAGGAAATGTATTTAATAACAAGAGTAACCCTACTTCAATATAGTTACTATGACTGATGTGGATATTCCATACCCTCAAATTCACATGAGTTGTCCCTAATTTTTACCTAAACCAATAGATATGGCAATACCACTAGCAAGATACATGTCTTATTGTAGTATAGTTAGGATGGAACCTAAAGGGTAACATTTTTAAGAAGTAGTCTGATCAAAGTAACTATGAAGAAATAATGCTTATGTTAAAAGGTTGATTGTTTGATTACACTAATCTTTCAAAAATTAAAAACCTAAATTGAAGTTCTAGGTTTGTTAACAAATGAAAACATTAGGGTGAGTGGGTTTCACCAATTCTACCTAACATTCACTCTCTCACTATATCACAAAAACTCATGAGTATATAACATTGAGGTTAGATAAATCCATCCTTTTGGAGCTAGGATTAAAACCAGACAAATATTATGCACTACCTAGAGATCATGTACCTATCACCTTAGAAAACACCTATTGGTGTGTTTATTGCATCCCTAGCCTATTGACTTGGCTAGACACACCTTAGGCACACAAGAGAGTATTTTGAATTTGTAGGGCCCAATGGACACACTCTTAAACAAAACCTCAAACATAGGCTCAAGAGTAGTATAGGAGTGATAAGTCAAGATCGAACTCAAGGGAGATAGGGAGCACTAGAGCTATCTCAGTTTATCTAGGTTCGTACTGTAGATTCTAGGGTTGAAGGGTTTAGCTTTGGTTTAATTAATTACACTAATGGTTGGAGAAAGCAATTAAATCACAACAAGAACACAACCTACTTTAACCCTAGAAAATTTAAGTCTAATTAACAAGGAAAGGAAGCTAAGCAAGAAAAGAGCAATTTAGACTAAGACAAACAATAGCAAGAAGCTAACACCACACTAAACTATCAAAGTAATCATAGTTAACAACCTACAGAGGCATCTAGATAGATTAGGTAAGAAATTACACTAAACTAGTCAATTAGGAAAAATGGCTATTAAGGATCTAAACTAGCAAGAACAAAGCAATGAACTAAGAAGGCAAGTAAAGCAACTAACTAAGTAAGAATTAACTAGCAACGATGCATTTAAGGTTTTAAGAAATTAGTGGAGGTGTGGGCCATTGGTGTAATGTGATTAGAACCTAGTTCGGGCGTGATAACATACAAGCAATGTTCATTCATTTATATCATCAAACCAAATAATAAGTTAGATGCTAGAGAATTGTCTAAAACTACTAATTGGCCATGGATGGGATAGGGTGTGCATAGGGGAACTTCGTCCCTATCACCTCCTATCCACCCTTGCAAGCATTATTTGGATTAGGGTTTAGGTGGAATTTTAATATTATCTAATCAAGTCTAGATTTCTAGGATATATCTATTTAGGGCAATTGAGGGCCGAGGGTAGTAATGGATGGTGGAAATGAGGGTTTTACATCTCACATCACCTACCATCTAGCCTTCAGGAAGCTCCAAACCAATTTCACTAATGCTTCTAAACTAGCTACTTAGATCTCTCACATACGTGTAGAAGAATGGATTAACATGTAGGATGATAGGAAGCTATCTAGGGATCCATAAGCTGGACTAGGAGCTTTTCCACAAAATAGCTACATACAAGCCATTTACTACAATCCTAGGTGATTTCAAACATAAATCAGCAAGCAACCCATGTGAAATGAGATGAAATTAGAACATTATTATTATCAAATAAAATTACAAATTTTACATATTACATTATCCCAACATGGTATCAAAGTCATATTTTAACCCCAAACTGCCAACCTAGAGGGGCTTACCTATTCATAGAAAAGGAAAATATAAAAAGGGAGACGGAGGTATAAGTAGCTAGAATCTTGAAGTAGTAGTTGAAATCCTCTTATGCAACAGATGCAATCCCAAGCACTTCCCTCCTCCAAGGTGGAATTGCATGAAATAGGTAAGGAAAGTGTCCAAATCCCTAAAGGGAAGGGTTTTGGGGTGAAAGATGATGAAATTGAAGTGTAATGGAGTAGTTAGATGATAGAGATGCTCAAGGGAGCCTAAGAGTGCTAAAAAGTGACTAACCTCGTGCTCCAATCGCCACTCATGTATATATAGGTGGTAGGGAAGCACTTGATTAAGTAGGTGGAAATATGGGGAAAATGATGTAAAAATATGCTAAGGTCTCTAGCCGCCACTACCATTCTGAGCACCACAAATGTGGTGGCTAGGGTGTAGAATGGTCGTGCTCAGGTGGAACAGGTAAGGGTGAGAATGAGAAAATGTCAGGTTGGATTGTGTGGTTGGGAATTTGGGTAGCACGACCGTGGTGGTTACCATAATTGTAGTGTGCAGGTAGTGGCTGAAACATGCTAGGCCACATGATCATTCTAGGAGGAAGGAGTACCTGGTCATTCTCTTCAATACAAGACTACTAATAGCTTGGCAGCACAACCATGGATGGCTATGTGACCATGTTGGGATCTTCTTGTGATGACCGTGTTGTCCCTCCCGTCTATGCTACTGAGCTTGTCTTCAATTTCTTCAACTCTATGAATTTTCTATGAATTTGAATTGGAAAGCACGACTTGTCCTTGGTACTATGGTCATGTTGGGGTCTTCTAGGGAACTTTCATATTTTCTTTGGATTTTCATGGACTCCTTTGCTTTGGCTTGACTGTTGGCCACTAGGGGTAGGTTGGGGGAGCTCTTGGACATCCTCAGGATCCTCAAAGGGTGGAGAAACCATTTGGTCATACTCCTTCTCTCTCGTCCATCCAACACATGGTCCAAGTACTTGAAAAACATGCAAAGAACATCCATAACTACATTTGATAGTAATATACATATTAGGGGAAATAACATGCATTCTAACAAGTTTGGATGTGATTTAAGTACAAGAAGACACAAGATGAATCCTTAAAATAGGGTTGCATCACCTATCCAAAATTCTCATCAAGGGTTTAACAAGAATTGAAATTGATATCCTTATATTTAGGTTAAATGTTACCTACACCTAATTATTTATAAACATACATATATGTTGTCCAAACACATTACCAAGATGCCAAATGATATATTTAAAATGCAATACTTTTCATAAAAATATGGATGTAGTGGAAAAGAGAAAAAATGGGTAGAAAGGCTACCCCAATACCCTATTGAGATTTTTAGTTGCTCATGGAAAAAATAATAAGATTACCAGGACAAGAGAGGAAGAAAGATATCATAAAAGTAGAAGATGAAGGAACATCCTTAGCATGTGTATGATTATCTCTGTGCTTGGAAATAATGGGGGACAAACATAATAGTGAGATTACCCCTTGAAGTTCATCAATGGTGGTCTTGAAAGTAGAGTCTTCCTCCTTTATGGATTTGTTTGTCATTGTGAAGTAGAAATAGGTGGTGATGATGTTAGAGACAATCATAGATGGTGAAGGGATATATTTGGGATGTCAGTGGTCAACCGCTGAAAACCACCAATGGAAAATGAAGATGAATGTCGAGTATCGATTTTAGTAGCCTAGTAGGGTAAAGATGTCTATCCTTTCCATGCAGACATGGACTTTTATTTTGTAGGCTTTTGATATAGGGTTTGCAACTCACCATATACTTAGGGCATTGGTTTCACTCACTAGTCAAAAGAGTAAGAAAGATGAGAAGTATGTTATGACAAGAATTCCCATCGGTGCACATGTTTTGTTTGACAAATGCATAGAAGTTTTGTCAGTGAGTAGTTTGCAAAACTCTCATCGGTTGATAAGAAAAATGTATTATTAGTTGATATGCATAGGAATCATACTAATAGTTGAGCGCAAGACTCTCTTTTATAGACGACCATAGTGTTTTTATCAGCCCTTTATTCATTATTTGTAGCATGAGATTGTCATTGATTGTGGACTTTCACTAGTATGTGGGGTCATCGGTTGATTGAGAATGCAAATCGATGAAAATACAAACTGATGGAAATGTTGGATGAAATAAATTCCCCAGGGAGTGGATGTATTGGCATGGTTTGATGGTCCTACATTATTGTATTTTTCAATCCATGAAACCAAAAGTTGATAGAAGGGTACATTGACGAATAAAAGAATTATGTCAAAACCATAATGGGACCACCATTTTACGCTGGTGTGTGGGGAATGAAGCTAGAACCTTCATTGAAATCAAATAATTATATTAAAACCCTAAAAAATTAGCATCCAAATAAGGAAAACGAAATGAAAGCTAATTCTAAGAAAAATAAGAAATAAAAATGCAAAACTAGATTGAATATGCGACTAAAACTAGCATGAATATGCATTCATCAATAACCTAGACATTGCAGAATTTTACTAGTGGCCTAAATTAAGAGAAGCAAAATGGGTCAACTTATAGTGATCCAATGATCATGAGGAATTACCTAGAGTCATATATGTTGGATGCATGTGGGGCTCTTGTAATATTCATTAGGTCAAGTCTCCCCATCCTTATGAGATCACATATATACAAAGACATGATTTGTATTTCTTCTTTTGATATGTCAAAATTAAAAATGTGATGCAATATGGAAATGGGATGCTAATTCCATATTCACATAGTCTAAGATTTTGGATGATATGGATCCTAACATATCTATCCCTCGACAAAAATTACATGTGATATGTTAAGGTTCTAGTTCTTGAGTTCCTAAGTCATGCCTAAGTTTTGTAATAGGTCACACGTTGAGCTGCCTACAATTATATATGCTCATAAATACTAAGGTTTAGTGAGATCCTACTGGGAAAAGTAACCATACGATCTTATACAGTGACCTATGTAGATCTATTTTAATACTTGTAACATGGAAGGTATATTCAAAGTTAACTAGGGAAAAGTAAATAATGTGGTAGAAAATTGTGTAGTATTAAATTATTTAGTTTTTTCCTTTATAATATGCATGTTCCAAATAATCAATCATATTCTTTTTTGGTCGATAAAAGTCATGTTACTATATAAATTCCAAAAACTTTGAGTACAAAAAGCACCCCTATTTACAGACTCGGGTGACTAATCACCAACAAAGAAGAAATCTAAAGCCATAGCATATAAAATGCTATGGTACTTAATTGACCACCTACCAGAAACAAAGAAAGGAAGAAACTGAGTGTAAAAAAACCATACAGAACCAGGGTGACTGAACGAAGTAAATCTAAACTACACAAGACATCACTAGCATGAAAAGCACCCAGAAAGAGTGAAGCCTTGGATAGCCGGAGAACATCACCAGGCAGACTTGTATTCAATGCAACCAGAAGGCTAAGCTTCTACATGTCAAAAGCTCTGATCATAGAGTTTCCAATGTGCTGAATATCAAATTACCAGGACCTCACCTCTGATCGGTAGATTGTGCAAAAGCTCACAAAATGATCACATCAGTACTAGCAATATCCTCATCCACAAAGTGTACTTATTAATCATTTACGAACATTCACATTCACCACAGAGCCAAAGCTTTAATATTGGCAACAAGACACTTAGCAGGTGAGAAACCAAACAACTGCTTCGGCCTAGGACTACCATTGACCTTGAAATCCATCATGAGATCTGGTTCAAGATCAGTAGACAATCTAACAAACACCATGAAAGGTGTTCCATCACACTGCAGTAGGAGGACTAGTGAGGAGAAGAAACTGCCCCCCTTCGACCAAGCCTACGCATCATCTTGTGGCTATAGGCTAGGACCAGATGTGACAGCCCTCATGGAGAGGAGCAGAGCATAACCATCAACTTGTGCCCTTGCCCATAGGGACAAACCATCAAACACCTTGCGGTCGGCCTGCGAACAAGCCACTCAAACACCTTGAAGGTGCTCCTATACGCATCAGCAGAGGGGACCAAAGAGAAGGAGAAGATGCATTCTACCTTCCCTTGAACCCTCACCACCAGAAGCTCCTGATTTCAAAGAGACATTCTGTCGAACAGTATGAGGGTGACCTATCCGCGCCTGCAGTGAAGCACGAGAGGATCACCAACTCCAGCCGCGAACCCCTTGATGGTCACCCATCACCATCGTCCAAATCCGAGGAAGAGGGCCTGGCATCGTGGTTCGCTGGTGGAGAGGACACGCTGCCGAACCACCCAACAGGGGCTCTGCCACCATCTCCACTGCCATGCGCTTCTAGGTCGATGCCGTGGGTCACCTTTACATTGGATAGCACTAGTAATCGGCTCGGGGGTGGAGGATCACATGTGTCTAATGAGGAGATCGGAGAACCCCTTTTCTTCGCCTGGACGGAGCTACATCACAGAGATATATCTAGGGCTCGACTCCTCTCCACCCATCACTCTTGAACGGGATGGAGTCGACAATGTCAAAAAAACACCGCTTCACAACCTAGATCAATCGTATTCTTGAGATGGTAGTACACATATTCCTAGTTAATATGCTTATAATCACATACTTTTTGTTTTATGTAGGAGTTTTATCATTCTTTGGGAATGTTATATCGAGCTCAATTTATAATGTTCTAGGGTCTCAACAACCCCAAAAGGTTATCCTGATCATAAGTCTCCATCCCTATTATATTATAAGAAGAAGAACTCATTCAGAGTATGAGTTGTGAGAATCCTTTGTGGTAAATAGTTGTTAGTGTGCACTCAAATTATGGACATGTTAATTTTCAAATGATGCATTTATGAATCTAAAAATTTTAGTGGTAGTTGTCATTCTTATAAATATTGAACATATTGTATCATATTTTTGTATAAGATAAGTATGTTTTCTTTGGGTCCTATATCTTATATGAAGTTTCGGTGATGATACCTAAACATAAACGGTGTATATATAGCAATTTAAATGACATACATTTTAATGGAGGAGTCAATTGAGATATATGCTTAACTTGGTAGCTAGTCTTGATTGCATAAGAGCGGATTTGGTTTTGGTTTTACTGCATGACTCCATTATTAGGACATGTTTGTACATTGATTCTGGAATTTGGCATCACAACCTATATCATGAAAATTAAATAGAGAACAAGCACCCAAAGGTGAAAATACTTTGGATTACTTTATTGAATTATGTAAATGTGAATGCAAATGTAAAATGGATCTTTCCATGGATTTTCTAGTGTAATTGTTACTGTGAAATTCTCATTTTTACCAAAAGAATCCTAATATAACATTAACTTCTTGTTGGTAAAGTAGCTTAAGAGATTTTATATTTGTGATAGTATTTTTGTAAGTTCCTCTACTAAGTAGTTTCTCAACTGTACATCATTTTAAGAGCAATTCTTATTTTATCTTAATATTGACTTTAATTGGATAAATTTCCTTATTTCTCCATATATTAATAAATAATAGAAAACTCCAAACCCAAATGACAACCCCGTTATTGCTTTATTTTGATACACCAAACATCCTAGTTATAAATATAGTGTTGTTACTAAAAGTATAATCAAATTGAAATTATCTCAGAATGTTATTCACATGTTCAATACCAAACTGAATTAGGGCTATTGACTTTGGTCTCATCCAATATTTGAAAGATGTAGGTTGACATTGTGAAAGATTGCTATCTGAAACATTGTGAATGTGGAAAATTGATGGAAAATATGCTACCATCATGTTTCTATATTCCTAATGTGCAGTAAATATGGTGAGTATATTAGTCACCTCTTTTGCCAATGTCATTTTCTTGTGCTCTTTGAGAACATGCTACTAGGAACAAAATTAATTGTTTCTAACTTTGTGTACTGACATATTGTGTGGTTTCAAAACCAATAAACATAATTGCATAGATACTATTGTCTAACACTATACCTAGATGAATAGAAACAAACATTTCCAAGATACTCAATTTTTGGTTCAGACAACAAAGAATATCATTTGTGCATATGTTGCCTCTATAACATGATGAAGTAAGAGCCTGAGACCAGACACATGGTTAGAATTCACATTTGTGTCACACAATAACATGAAATGGCCATAAGGCTATCTCCTTGAGGTGCATCTTCCAGGAGGATTTTTTTGCTAGAGTTCTTCCCTAAAAGGATTGAAACCAATGACCTCCTATTTTACATAACACCCCTTTACCAGTTCAGCCAAGCTTGGCTCGCTTTTTCTAACAGAAGTGCCTTTTTTAATTTGTGTATTTTATAATATTTCCCCCTTCTTTAAATTGATATATTCTATGATCTTTTTAGGTGTGGTTTTATACCCACCTCTCTAAAAGATCAACAAAGTCGGAAGCATTCTTTGGTTATAAAAGTAAATTTCTAGTAGGGTTGTTTGTTTGAAGTGGTTTTATAAACACCCATGAAATATACTATATGGTTTTGATCGCTCTTTTTTGTGGATCAAAAGTGTAAACATGATTGTCCAATCAAAGATATCAAACTTTAAATTTATACCCAACTTCAAGAGATGTCTGCAACTCAATACACAATTTATTGGAGTAACATGTGGTCGAACACAAGGAAAAAGAGAACAATAGAATAAGAAGGGGAGATCTTGTCTTAGTTTACTGAAATCAAAGAGGTGAGGTTGATATTCTGATTAAGGAACGAATTCAATCTGATCAAGCTATAAATCTAAGTTAAGAAAGATCAAAAAAGAAATAAAGATAATTGTGAAACGATAAAAAGGGAAACTTGGATTGGGTTTCACAATAAAACCTTCTCTTCCGATTTATATATATTCTTAACATGTTTTGCAAATAGTCATAAAAGATATCCTCTCCTCCCTTCTCCCAAGATCTTGTAGATTTCCATCCAAAGGTACCTCTCTCTCGAGATGAAAAACAAAGGAATAAGTATAACCATATGACTTTCATTATAGTAACTCCTCACTCTTGTGTCTCATTACTAACCTATACTCTAGATCTAACTAAAATCATTCTCTCAAATAAATCCATAGAAAATGTCACAAGATGGTATATAATCAATATGCGATGCATTAAAATAAGAGCATTTAAACAAAATTGTAAGAACATATGTTTTAAATAGAAGAAGGAAAAATTACATGGTTGGGAGGGCCTAAAGGTTACTCCCAACCCAAGTTATGAGTCTAGACACTAATGGTATAGATAATAAAAAGATTTCAATGTGAGTAAGTCATGATAAAGAAAAGAGAGGGAAGAAATCAATACAATGGTAGATCAAATGATTGATCTATCCACCTTTCAGTTGAATTCGATGAGAAGGTTTACGACTAGTGGTCGATGGCCAAGGGTCGGCGGTCTCCTTTCTTTTATACAATAAAAAATAAAAGCAAGTGTCTCCATCGACTATCGATGGAACTAGTTGAATGCCAAGTCTAGAGGTCGATGGTCTATCTAGGTCGATGACACTAGACTTGGATTCTGAACTTGGTGGTAGCCTTTCGTCTTGTTGGCTCCAAAATCCAAGATACATTGAAGTGATGCCTTGGGGGCCTATTTATAGGATTTGACTTGTGCTTTGTTAATCTTGGATTGGTCCATGTGGCATGGACTCTTTGTCTTCCTGCTGTCAACATTTATGGTCGACAAGTTTTATTTACTAATGGTTCTTTGATTATCTGATGGGTCCTCTTCGGTCTTGGAGGGTCGTCAAACTCTAGGTATACCAACAAGGTGATTCATCGATAATAGGTTGACGACAAATGGTTGATGACTTTGGGCTTTATTAGACTTTGTCGATCTCTAGTTTTCCTTCTGTCGAACTCATTTCCATTGTTCCTTGTGATCAATGGTGGGGAACATGATGAGTGAATATATTGATCTTCAAAAGAAAGCTAAAATGTTGACCTAACAGGTCAATGAGTTGCAGGAACTCATCGAGGTCAATGTCTGATGAATGATCATTGTTAGAAGTTTATGATTAGGGCATCGATCTTAAGGATTTTGAGTTGAATTCTTACAATTTTCAACTAAACTAGATTAAAATGAAGTAATTGGTAATTTAAGAATAAAATGAAAAAAATTGGACATTTAACATGGAACCAATGATTTTATTTAAGAAAAAGGTCATGAAATGTGCATGGAAACTAATGTTATCAACCCCCTGAACTTAAAATTTAGCTTGTCCTCAAGCTAATAGAATCATTATGTAAATTCAAGTGAGTATGGTGATTTAGTTATTCTTTGATGGAAATTTTTATATCAACCTCTTATCAAAACCATTTACTTATTCATAAAGTGATCTAACTCTACAAAAACATAATATTTCAAAACATTCATTCTTTGGTCATTTTCTATTTTTTTTCTCATAAACATATTTTCAACATATATCTCACTTTTTAAAGTAGCTTTCACTCTCATCATATTGTTGGTGGTGGATGGAATGGGTAGGAAAAAGGGCTTGTGGGTATCCATTCTTTCTTCTTAGGCCATTCAAGTATAGGTCCACTAAGTGGGTGAGCGGTCCTTGTGTTCCAAACCAGTTGGTTTTAGAGTAGTTATTTCACATCCTAAGTACCATCTACCCGATTTTCCATACCTTTAATGAATACCATTGAAATTAGGGTGTGTATTCTTGATCTTAGAGTTTAGAGAAAGTGATATATCTGTGTTCATGAGTGCAAAAATACATTGTTTTTATCTCTTTTGACTAGAAGTATGGCACAACTCCCTAATTTTTTTAATTTCTACTTTTTAGTCCTCACTATTTTTGGGATTTTGAATGAATTGGGAAGAAATGAGTGGAAAACAAGGAAATTTTTTCTTCTTTTTTGAGAATATGTCTTCCATTGAATATGATATTTTTGACAAGATTCTTCTAATGATGTTTTGAGGTTTAAATGAAAATAGAGGAAGAAGTAACATTTTGCCAAGAGAAAAATATAAAAACAACATCATTCAAGAAAGTAATTATCGTGACTATTTTCTTCTTGTGATTGATTTGGAAGAGATATATCTTAAAAATAAACTAACTTCTGTTAGATGTTTGATCATCTGCCTCTTCATTGATTTGTACATGAAATATTTTCAAAAAGTTAAAGAAAATAAGAAAAATTATAAAAAATGTTGAAAAGGGAAGAAAATAATATTTGTTTTGATAATGTGAATACATATCTCATGGAATTATAACCTCCAAACTTATAACGCACCCTGTACTTAGAGTGTGAAAGTAAGGAAGAAAAATGTAAACACATGAGATTATCTATCAAAGATATACCATTTACCATTCAGTGTTGAGAAGCATCATGTCATAATTGGAGCATAGACAATGATAATTATTGCCATGACTTTCTTCGACAACAACATGAAGAACTCTGGTGGAGTACATCTACTGCAAGATGTAAAAGACACAATCATTATAGAGGCAATATTGTTATGGGCTATGATGAGAGAACTTTGGAACTTTCCATTTCTTCGGCTATTGAGAAACATATATGTTGCCATGATGATGGATCAGAGGAATGAGTTCCTTGGCACAAGTATCAACAATGCCTTCATGCTCACTTCAAATTAAGGTAGAATATTAGAGGCCTTTAATGCTATAAGAAGTGTCTGAACAGTTATAGAATATGATCTGCCTTTCATGGGTGAAAATGATGAGTAAATCCTAATGATTGTCATGGAGCAGATGTAAGAAAATATAATGTGGAATTGACATTTGTAGGCATTGAATGAGCAATCCTTTTTATCCAGAATCATCTTGATGACAAAGATTTGGTTGAAGGTCTACTCCATCCATGTAGACATCAACAATATTTTGACTGAGAAGAATTGATAAGCAACCATAGGGCTGTGTGAAAGATAATCCCCAGGCCTGAGAGTTTCAAGAAGATCATCCCTCATGATAAGAAAATTGTCTCACAAAAAATGATACAGTTTCCTCTGTCATTCTAGAAATGTTTAATGAGAAGTAGAAGTTGGGTGTAAGAAATTTCATAGCAAGAACTTCTATCAAAATTATCAAAACTTTGCTTGATGGACATCACAAGCCCATAGATGGAAAATTGTTTGGGTTTGTCCAAAAAGTTTAAGATATCAATGGCCTCATAGCCCCAGGTAGAAGTAGGGACCGTTGCTGGTGGATGAGATGCCATAGGGGAAGGCATTATCTGACCTTCTTCTATACTTCACATTGTAAAAATTGGCAGAAAGGTTCCTTGGTGGGACGAGGAATAAATGGATAAAAATCTTGCAGGTTATCAAGAAGCTCTGAGTCTTGAAAGAAATGACAATCATGGATGACTTCCATGGCATAGTGTCCACAAAAAGGGGAGAAATGATCAAGATTGAGATTTGCAATAGAGATCTGACAATTGAGTGCCTCCATGATCCGAAGGACAATAAATGCACTATCACATTTTTTGTCGACTTTTCCAGTGCATTAGAGGCTAGATGATGTACTAGTGTAATTAGGATGGTAATAATGATCTTGATGTATGGCTCATTGTAAATGGATAGGATTCGAGGGAGATATGCAGCTGCAAGGTCCCAAAAATGCATGTGAATATTTTGTAGATTGGCCATGCAAGTATTGAATAAAGTAATTTGGCATTTAATCAGATTAGCAACATAGAGAAGCCATAATCCTATAAAGTGAAAAGGTAATAGAATCACTCATGTTCACTGCAACGTCAATTTGGTAAGAAGTGTGTTTATAGTAGGTGCATCCAGATAATACTTGAAAAGACAATGGGAAAGGGAGGGAATTACATTGTAGTAAGGCCACTCCTTGTCACTCGACATCACATCTTCTAGGATAGTAGATGCCAAAACTGTGAAAATCCATTTGGTTATTGTGGTTGGGATGCAAAAAATGTCATGAAACTCATTTCGAGATAGAGATATAGAACCATTGTTGTATATGATTTGATCTCCATCGCGGAGATCATCCAAAACATCTTAAAATACAAATATATCACAAATTGGCATTCCTTGCAAACAGTTAGGATCAAATGCGTTCATCTTATAGGGAATCTGAGGTGCAAGATGTAGTGGTGGGTCTGGGAAGATGGGATTTGGAGGCCTTAGAGCAGATGTAGAAAGAATAGCGGACACGTCACCATTATCTTCACCAAAAGAAGTGTTCTCGTCATCGAATGGACTATTTACATCCTCTTATAGTTCAAGATAAGTGGTATATGATCCCACAAAAATGTGTTCCTCAGATGTATGGTGGCTAGGAAGTGACTAAATGAGACTATCATTACCAAGTAAAATCTCATTCAACTTTCATAAGGACTATCATCAAAATAATCTGCAGGTGTTCTGTGAGTGAGGGGAATGCCATTTTCAGAAGGATGAACATGGATATCCTCGAACGTGCTGATGTAGGTTTCTTATTTATTGACAAAGGCAAGCGAGTTTTAAATAATATTTGTCTCAATTCATCAATCACTCGCAAGTATACATGTTCAATTGCAGTTGAGTTCGAACCACATGGAGCTAGGCTAGTTAGGTGCAAAATTGTTAACTTTCTAAAATCTATATATGTTATAATAAGAGGTTTGGTTTTTGTTCGATCTTTATTGCAAATATAAAAGAAAGAAAATAAAAGCACTAATAACTTGGAGAAAGATTAAAGATCAGATCAAACATATATTGGATATGGGATTTCACTTCCACATCATAACTCAAATAAGAACCACGAATTGACTTATATTAGTTAATCTTCATAGGGTAGGCTGATATAATCTAACATTTCCCAATGATATAGATAGTCCTAACCCTATATAGAATTCCTATGCATATACACAGATTTGAACTACAACTTGGAATTCTCAACATAATCTTAGCCATTCCAATGGTCAAGGGTATGTTGTCAAAATAGTTATTCCCTACCTCTTAATATTTCTTCCCAGAATATAATAAGAAGGATAAAGCATGTAAAACATGATGGACAACCATGCATACAAGAAGATAAGAACCATAACTCATTTTGAAACAAAAGATGAACTAATAACAAATATGAAACTCAAGTCACATTGATTTATGACATGGGAGCTACTCTATGATGTCCAAGAAAAGGAGTTTACTCACTCATGGTGAGGGAATACATGCAAAAATGATAAATCATTGAAATAAACATGAGAAAAGAGAGATGAATAACAAATGGATTTGTGGGAGTGAAGAACAGAAGAAGATATCCATCAAAGAGATACAGATCGGTCTCTATAAATGCTCACCGCTTCAATAACCTTCTCTTTTTGGATTTAGAAAGGAAAGGAGAAGAGAAATGGGGCTAGGAATGGATTCTCTCCTGAGAAACCCTAGCTTTCTCTCCTAGGTTTCCTCCCCATAGATCTGGCCTTGTCTCCAATCTCTAACCATTCCAAATGATGTGATCCACTTCCCAAGGGGCATCATTTATTTATATTTTCAAATAAATGTTTAAAAATAAGAATTGTACATAAAATACATCTTACATGGTATGTAAGTAAGTTAGCACAGTGTTTAAGCTTAGTTTTTTGCTATTCGGTCGCGATCGCAAGTGTTACAATGTGTGTAATGTCCATATGGCGTAAGGGAAGCTTGCTGGAAATTATGATCTTTTTGCATTCCGATGTAAGTGATTTCCACACGATGTAAGTAATTTGGGTTGAAAATTTTGGTCTGTCTGCGTTACTACATAAGAGATTTCCACACGACGTAAGGGAATTTTTCTGAAAATTTTGTTTTATGAGAGTTACTCATCATAAGGAAGGGTCCTTACGCCATCCAAAAGGCTGTCTGTTGAGCTATGAACTCCAGAATTTGGGGAAACTCAGGAAATGACAAATAGGTTGGATTTTAGGCATTTTCCCTTCTTTTTTAGTAGAATTTTAAGTAACTACAATACAAAACATGTCAAGAGTAAAAACAACAAGAAACAAACATTCTAGCATGATTGGGAACCGAAATGTGATAAATGAGCAAAATGTGTGATAAAAAATGGTTAGATATGTGATATGATTTGTGCACATCAAATCCCTCTAAGCTTGGACCATCGGTTGTCCTCAAGAAAAAAGAATTGGATAAATGGGTAAAAATGAATAGTTGGTCACAAATCAGATCCTCATGAGTAAGAACTATTAGATCTCAAAATGACAATTTTCATCATTTAGGTATTTAACCAAACATGAAATCAATTCTAACTCTCAAGATAAGATTTTAAGTTCAAATAGACATTCAATTTTCTTTGAAAGAATGACATAAAGAGCAATTAGAAAAAATAAGATGACATAGAAAAAATATAATGATTTGCCACAAAGCTCACTAATTTCTATCTTCCTGCAATGACATTGTTGATTTCTATCTTCCTACAATGACATTATTATTCAAGAAAAAAAATCAATCTAATTTTAGTGTATGGTACTCGACTGCTAATATAGGATTACGCACATGTGGAAATTGCTTGGGGATTCATTTCTATTTTACTAGATGTTATCCCCAACCATCAATGGGCTGGTAGAAATGTGGGTGACTTAGCCATCTTTTGTGGGGTTTGGATTTATGATTTAAGAACATAATTCCCCCTTTTATGTGATTCAAGCTCCACTTTGGAACCACACAATCCTATTCTAGTTCACCCTTCATTATTTTAATCATGTAGGAAGATTTTCATTTTGCAATAATTTTCAAGTAGAGCAGTGGAAAATGCATTAGAAGATTGGCAAAGTCATCTGTATCGTTACTGAAAGATTTAGAGTTGAAAATTTCAAAACATTTGAATGATTACATGTTTTAAGATCATGAATGAGAGAATTTGAAATCATGTTTAGACAAACACCTAAATATGAATATGAATAGCCAAAAATTTCAAAAACTTTCAAATAGGATGGTTTATGCCCAATCTATCATCATATAGCCATGTTCTTTACAAAATATGATGGTTCAAGTAATAGGGAAAATTGATCAAAATTTTTCACTCAATAATCATGCAATGATGTGAAATAAATGCAAAACATACAAGAAAAAACTAAATGACATAAGAAAATTACTGAAAGCAAATAACATGAAAAGTAAAACTAAAACTACCTGTCAGTTGTAAGCTTGAAATTTCCAGTGTCCTCACTGCTCATAAGAAACCTAAGAGTTCAACAAATGGATATCTCAAGTGCTTCATAAGGTGGGGTCAAATCCCACAAGGTCTTTGTTTTTCTTTTTCAATGTCCTCACTCAAGAGGGAGGTCCAATGCTTTGATTCGAGGCTAGAAATTGTTGCAGTAAGGATTTGTGCCTCTTTGTCAATTTATTTTTGATTTAGAACAAAGATGTACACTTACTATTTACAATAGTCATTTGTACATTGCAGTTGTTTGTCTCCTCATATTCTTCTTCAAGACAATAAGAATCTAATTTGGAGAGGATTTTCTCATCACCAAGCATTGTATCAAAATGTGTAGCAAGGGAAAAAGTGGCTTGTTTGAAAAATCACAAGTGAAGTAGTTGTTGTATACATCTCTATTTGAGCTTCAGTTCCCATATGTTCATTGATGTCAACAGATTCATCTGGTGTCTTCTTTGATGGCAAAAGTGGTTCTCCTATAACAAGTCTACTTTCAAAAGATGTTGTTTATGTTGTTGAAAATTCCAACTCAGTTCAAATAGGAAAGGAACCTGAAGTTGTTGTTTGGTTGGAGAGTGCTTGTTGAGAAATTTGATTTTTTAACCTTTGTACATGAGTGGTGACTTCATCCACCTTAGAAGAGAGGTGACAAATGACATCCTTCATAAATAGCCTATGATGATTGAACTCATCACTTTTCTTCATTTTATTTGAAACAAAATTTTCCAAGAGCGATTCCAAGTTGGAATTTGATTGTGGTTGTTGGTGTGGACTTTGAGCATTGTTGCTGCCTACATCACTTCTTCTATGGTTTCCTCAAATGGAATGAAAGAGGAATATCTTGAGGAAGATGCCTGATCAAGAGCTTCACTTGCTTCAAGGTGTGAGTTGATTGGAAAAGTAGATGGAGTGTCTATGTCTTCAAACATTTGGCACAAGGGGTTCAACTTTTTTGCAACAAAATCTACTACACCAATAGAGTGTATGCCAACTTGCTTCCTAGAAGCAATAGAAGAAAAAGAAGGTTGATTGTTCATCTCAATTATCCACTGATAATGATTTATTGCCATGCCTTTATGATAGCATAAGCTTCCCTATATAATTTTTTCATTAGAGATCCATTTGCATCTACGTCTATGCACATCTTTGTATTATAAAATAAACCATTATAAAAGATTTGAAGGAGAAGACAATTGTTGAGGCCATGGTGAGGAGAAAGGTGTTGGAGGTATTTGAATATCTCCCATGCATTGTAAAGAGACTCCCCATGCTCATGAGAATAGTTTAGGATTTGGCTCCTTACTGTGCTATTTTGCTTGGTGGAAAGTACTTGGCCAAGAAGACTTTGAGAAGATCCTCCCAACTGTTAATAAAATTCCTTAGAAAAGATGAGAGCCATACCTTAGATCTATCTTTCAAAGTGAACAATATAAGAATAAGGTAGATCCATCTGTAGGAAATCCATTTATCTTGAAGGTGCTCAAGAAATGCATAACTTCAGCTATATGTAAATTGGAATCTTCCATAGGAGTCCCTCTAAAATTGTTCTATTGTAACATCTCTATAATGGTGGGGCTGATAGAAAAATTATCCACCCTGATTGGTGGGATATTAATAACCCCATTGATGTCCATAATAGAAGGAAGAGGGTGCAGTCATCTTCCATCATTATTTTATATTGTTGAGAAAGACGCTCAGGTGAAGGTGGTGATGATGAATGTGATGAATGTTGTCATTCTTATCCTTTCCTTTTAAAGATATGCATACAATCCTACAAGGAAACAAGGTGAGTGAAGTACAAATGAAAATGGAAGATATAAAATAACAAAAATGACAATGATAATGAAAATGATGGAAATGAAGGTGGATATGCGGGTATGATCTAGTCTCGTTCACTAATTAGAACTTTTACTCTAACTCATAATTACCGTAGCTCCCCAACAATGGTGCCAAAAACTTGTTAATTACCAAATGTAAGTGCGTTTTAAATAATATAAACTTGTCAATCACCTATAAGTATACATGATCAATTATAGTCGAGTTTGAACCACAGGGAGCTAGGTTAGTTAGGCTCAAAACTGTTAACTTTTTGCAATCTAGACCGGTTATGATAAAAGGGTTGGTTTTTATCAAACTAAATTGCAAATATAAAAAAAAGAAAATAAAAGCACAAAATCACTTGGAGAAAGATTAAAGATCATATAAAGCGGATCTTGGATATGGGATTTCACTTCCACATCATAACTCAAACAAGAACCACGAATTCACTTATATTAGTCAATTTTCAAAGGATATGTTGAATCATTTAATACATTTCCCAATGATATATATAGTCCTAATCCTATATAACATTCCCATGCATATATACGGATTTGAACTATAACCTAGAATCCTTAACATAATCCTAGCCATTCCCATGGTCAAGGATTTGTTGTCAAAACAACTATTCCCTACCTCTTAATATTTCTTCCCAAAATATAATAGAAGCATAAATCATGTAAACATGATGGCCAACCATGCATACAAGAAGATAAGAATCATAGCTAATTTTGTGATAGAAGATTAACTAATACCAAATATAAAATTTGAGTCACATTGAGTTATGACATGGGAGCTACTCTCCCATGTCCAAGAAAAGGAGTTTACTCACTCATGGTGAGGAAATACATGCACGAATGATAAATCATTAAAATAAACATGAGAAAAGAGAGAGGAATAATAAATGGATCCATGGGAGGGAAGACCAGAAGAAGATCTCCGTCAAAGAGATGGAGATCGGTCTTTGGAAACACTCTGCGCCTCAACAATCTTCTTTTTGGGAAGGAAAGAAGAAGAGAAACGGGGATAGAAATGGATTCTCTCCTGAGAAACCCTAGCTTTTTCTCCTAGGTTGCCTCTCCAGAGCTCTGTCCTCGTCTCTAGTCTCTAACAACTCCAAATGATGCATGATCCGCTTCCCAAGGGGTATCATTTATTTATATTTTTGAATAAGCATTTAAAAATAAGAACTACATAGAAAATACATCCTACACAGTGTGTAAGTAATTAATAAGACGTGTAAGGTTAGTTTTTTGCTTCAACTGGTCACGATTGCAAGTGTTACAACGTGTGGAACGGCCGCATGGTGTAAGGGAACTTTGTTGAATATTCTGATCTTTCCGTGTTTTGGCGTAAGAGATTTTCACACGGCGTAAGGGAACTTTGCTGAAAATTCTAATCTTTCTGTGTTACGAAGTAAGAGATTTTCACATGGCGTAAGGGAACTTTGCTAAAAATTCTAATCTTTCTGCAATAAAACGTAAGAGATTTCCACACGGTGTAAGAGAACTTTGCTGAAAATTCTGCTATCTGAGAGTTACACGCCATAAGGAATGGTCCTTACACCGTGAAAAAGGTTGTCTATTGAGCAATGAACTCTAGAATTTGGAGAAACTTAGGAAATGCCAAATAGGTTGGGTTTTAGGAATTTTTCCTTCTTTTTGAGTAGAATGTGGAGTACCTGCAGTTCAAAATATGTAAAGAAGAGTTACCTTGCATAGCATGTCAATTTTGTGACTGTAAATGCCACCCAGTGTTTTGATATATTCCATATATGAAGAGTTTTGTGAGGACGATGTAGAGGGGCACTCCGGTGGAGGTGGAGCGTGGGAAGTAGATGGTGAGGTAGCATGGAGGTGGCTTCAAAGTGGTCTATTAGGGATATCATGAACTTCCTGATGAGGTGGAGAGGGTGGTATGCTTCTTATGGGAGCATGTGTGGGAATAGTTGGGATGGAGGTGGGGACCTTAAGGGTGGATTGAGTGGGATCTCTAGATATAGATTGATATAGTGATTTTTCTACAAACTGTTGATGTTCCTCCAGAATCACTGGAATAGAGGAGGGCTTGGCTTTCCATGGAGGTGAGTGTAAAACTTCAAAATCATCATCATGTATCTCATGATCCTTTTCCTTAGGAGTTATAGGTAAGGGGTTTTTGGAAGCTTTATCCATAGTAGGTATCAGACACACTCTAGAAGAGGAAGCGTCATGCCTATGTGCAAAATCGTCAACAAAGCACAAAATTTAGTGATGAGCTGTATTAATTATTCTTTCGTAAAGAGAAATGCCTTCTTATCCTATTCAGCTAGCTTAGGCACGGAAATGTAGATATTAGTCCTCAAGAAGTGATAATGGATTTTTTCATCGTAGCAGACAATGATGCACGAGGAGGTCAAATACTTGGAGTTGATGATATTGTCACCAAATATCTCTTTGAAGCCCTTGGGAGAAGGAGAGTGTTTGTATGCCCAATAGGTGAGACTGATTAGACTGGTATGCAAAACTCATGTTGTGAAGATGATGATATAGACAACCATCTATCCATCAGTAGATGGCCAATGTTGATAAGCTTTCCTTATATTATAAGAGATAGAATGTAGAGTTCTTAATGATAGATGTTTCCCGTCTATGATTTTGTGAATAGGACATTGGTGACAATCTTATGCATAATTCTCCATATACCTGAATGCAGAGCTGAAGCTTTTGAGGCTTCATATTTGTAATAGTGCTTTCCTGTTAGTTTAGCCCAATAGGTAACAGTTCTAAAATAGGAGTCATCTTTGTATATCAATCCAGTACTAGCCCAGTAAGGACTTTGTCGAAATTGCTGATATAAATTTTATATGTTTGTGTCTGCTTGTAGGATCATCATCTTGTTCGATGGAGACTTCTTGGATGGAATACATAAACTCCATTCTCTCTTCCACATACAATCTGGGATTGGCTAAGCATAATAGAGGTAGGTTTTAGTTTGTATCTAGAGAAGACACCCGCTTCCAATCCAAATTTCTTTAAGAGTGGATTTGTAGGCGAAGCAGGTGGGATTATAGGTGAGGGTCTTCATTTCTTTGTATGCTTCCAAATTCTTATTGTTGCAAGTCTGAAAAGTCCTAGAGTATGGAACCTCAAATTGTGTTCTCTGAGGTGTGTCCATGTCTAAATCAGAGGCACATGCCTTTTTTCTACCCTTAGTGGTTGATGACTCAGGATGTGTGCGCTTCTCTCCCCGCTTGGATGCAATGTGAGTTGTTCTTATCTCATCTTCATTGTGGGCCATTGCTGGATCATAAGATCTTTGAAAAATAATTACATTGGGATTAAAATTGAGAGTGAAGGGGTTGAAAAGTAGTGTGGTTGATAGGGTCATCGACCTCTAAGATTGCAGTTGACATCCATCAAGGACAAAAGGTCAAAAGTAGGGAATTGATAGTTAAATAAAACATCTCATCGAGGTGTTAGATCAATGGGAAGGTCAATAAAAATCATGGGGGAACATGTCAATGATGTTTAAAAGGAAGTGATCGATAGGGTTAGGTCGACAAGGCCGAGATACCTATCTGCATAGTTCTAGCTTGTCAAAGTTATTGTTCTACAATGTAACTGTTGAGCATCAAGGTTGAAGATGTTGTCAGAAAGAAGGCTGATGGGTGAGAGTAAAAAGAGTTAGAGCTTCACTATAAACAGGAGGTTGTAATAACCTCAGTTTCACTTGTGTTTTATATAATTGGAATGCAATTATTTTAATAAAAGAGACATGTTGGAAATTTTTGTGGTTTTTTTTAAAGAATGGGTTTCTTTGCAAATTTCCCCTTGGATGGTTGATTTTGTGATTTCCTCTGAAATATTAATCCAATAATGGATAAAATGAAAAAGGGAGAGAAGAAAATCCCATAATAAACAAAAAAAACAAAGAAAAATGGATGATAGTTGTGTGTCCTTGAGAGAATTATGTAGATCTATAGAAAGTGGCATTGATGGCCACTATTAATTATATTTTGTATGCATATGGTTTTTAATAGAAAGAATAGCAATAATAAAGTAAATTGAAAAGGAAGAAATAGAAAATGATTAGTTTTAATGCCTTAAATGCATGAAATTAGAAGAATACTTGAATATGAAGAAAAGACCCTTTTCAAATTTTGGTCTCATATCATACCCTCAATTAGAAAATGTCTTTATGGACTTTCCCTTAAAATTTGGGATCAAAAAGATTAAAGGATTAGAAGATATGGATTTTTCTAGAAATCCCTAAAGTGAAAGGATTCACAATAAATGTCATGATTTTATTTCCAAATCAGAAATAATCTTTTTTGGCTTTTTATTCAAGCACGTCATTTAAGGATTGTTGGATCCTAGATCCAACAGTGATGCTGTTGCCATCTACCCAAAACCAAAAAAAGGAAACAAGTACTTGATTGTGAGAACTTCCTGGCCAACTTCCTCGATACCCAGTGTGTATGCAAATCTAACAACCCCTCCAATAGAGTTAAGAGAGGATAACACACCATTTCATCCTAGGTATTAATACCTTTGGCAATCATTCAAAGAAAACCCCAATCCAAAACTCCTCGTTGATCTACCCACCATATCCATGGGCTATATAAGAAGGTACCCAACCATGTGATGAAACACAACCCTACATGAGACTCTATGAAACATGAGGCATTAGTACTAGACACTAATTTCACCTATAGTGTTGCCCCTCATCCCCACAACTCACATACATGCAACCAGAAGAACGATCTCATCATCTTCTAGGTACTAATTGTCTCCAAGAAATCAAGCATGGTATGTGAATCTGGCAAGTGCAACGGAGGTGAGGTTACTTTCCTTTGGCGCTAAAAGGGCCTGAAGCCCAAAGTCATCCCTCAAGTTGACTCCTCACTCATGAGAGAAGGAGCAACAAGGAGGAAGGCAACTGAAGAGGAGATTTCCCATCTGCCCTGACGTCCCTATTCTGAGGTAAGGGGTATAGCCATCATTTTCTCTCCTTTTTTTGCTCACCACTTGCTTTGGCCACGCGAGCGCCTGACACAGATGCAGCACGAGCTGATTGGCTCGATCATGGTCTCCCATGCTGGTGATGCCTAGTCAGCTGCTAGGTGGCAACCTACACTTGGACATAATGTATTAGTCTTGTATATATTGTAGTAAATCATAGGATGATCAGAATAAGACAAGTAATATACAAATTTTACTCAAAAAATTACAAACAATCTAATAAAAATGGAATTAAGACTTCAATCTCTCTGTAGTTCAAAAAGTATTCAAAATTATTATCTTTTATGAATAAAAACCCAAATATCTAGGTTTTAATGATTTTAATGTGTTCAGTTGATCTTAATTATCAAAGATTGGTCTTTTAGATAACTCAAATCTAATTTAAGTTTAATAACTCATTACCTGATGAATTAGGGTTTCCTTGAGATTAATAGTGAAATTAATGTTAAGATTAGGGTTTCTAACCTAAAAGAGCATGAAAAGTGATAATTACGGTTTAGAAAGTCAAAACCCTAATGAACCCTAAGTTGACCCAAATCCTTACTTGGAACCCAAGTCAGTCATTAATGGTATATTTTAGATAAAATAATAACACATGGGCATTATACTTTAATTTTAGGGTAGTTGCTTGCTTGCTTGCTCTTGTTATCGTTTGCTTGGACATCAATTTTCTTCTGAAATAGGTATGTGGTTACGCCTATGACTAATCACATTAGTTTCATGACATTTTTCCAAGTTTTTTTTGGATTGCTTGAAATTATATGCTTGTGTGATATGTATTTCCTGCAATCTATAAAGTCACTATGGCTATCAAAAATTATGTTTATAACTTGCTCGAACCGTACATACCAACTCTGGAGGTTTGAAGATGGAAAGGAATGAAAAGTCATGGTGATGACTTAAGACCGGGCCCCAAATTGGCAAGGTCATATGAGGTCAGGCCCCAAATTGGGAAGACTGACATGGCATCTAACACGAGATTGAGAGGTGGCCAACATAGGCACCTAGATTTAGATTGAGAGATGGCATACAGTCCACTATAGGGACGAAACCCTAAGAGAGGGTATCCTAAAGGTTGAATAAAATGGGTTGAAAAGTTATGAAGAAAATGATAAATTTTGTTTCTGTAACAATAATTATTGTGGATACGTTGTTACAAGTATATGCGAACATTTTGTTTCCCCCACATACCAACATAACTTGTTATACTGACCGACTATTTTGTTTGTCAGTGTTTTAGGGTAATATGTTATTATTATGCCAAGACAAGGAAATTTGAAATTACAGAAAAGAAGAAGGCGCCAAATGAAGAGAATTTAATGTAATCATGGAGGATATATTGGATGGGAAAATTTCATGTGGTAACACTAGCAATCCATATTTTTGAAAATCATGTTATATTTTGTACATAACTCTTTCCCAAATTACTGAAGTTTATTAATTATTTTTGGTTAATTTCTAAACCTTTGATCTTGTATTAGAGTAATGTCCCTTGCCCGCTCGGTCTGCCTGAATAGGGGATGATAGGGGGAGGGCGTTGTTGCATTTGGTATCAGAGCATGGCTTACCATTTAACCTCTAATAATTATTAAAATTTTAGGATTCTATAGAGCCCAAAGGGAATTATTAGAGTGTTGTCAAAAGACAATGGTGTCTAGAAAGGACCATGATCTGGGGGGCTGGCAATACTTTCCTCTACACTACTAGTCGGCTTACGAGGACTCCCAAACCTGTGCATCCAGCCTGGACAAAGTTAGAGGATTTCCCTCGAAGTAAAATACCTCTAGGGTCCCTTCTCATCTTATTTCATCACTTCTTTACCTCCTTCACCCACAAACCCTAGGTACACGTGACTGTTCTCCTTATTCCTTTTTGAGTACTAGGTTATGGTTATTAGGGATTAAGTCTTCCTCTGCCAAATGATAAAATGCATGTAAATAAGATGTCATGGACATAACCATAGGATGCATTAATATCCTAAGTATGAAGATGATATTAATAAAGTTAGTTTATGTGAAAAAACATGTCCCGCAACAAGATCAATGTCATCCTTGACCACCAAGAGAAAATCCCCCCTATAAGAGTATGTTGTCTATAAGAGAGATGATGGAAGACGATATGACCAAGAAATAAAAGAGGCCATAAGAGGAAGGTTTCGAGCCCAAAGTCTCCCACTTTGACAACCTAAAACTGGAAGATGGTCCAGACCCTAGGTGTAAAACTATGATGGAAGATGAGCCCAAGGATGACCCTGGCCATGATGTCAGTCTTGAACCTACAATAGGGAAAGTTCATGCCGATGAAGATCTCTAGCTAGGGTAACAGAAGGAACTCACCAAGACTGTCGGTGTCCTGGAACCCAAACACATCGCCAGATATGAGGATGGTGAACCCCTACCTATCCGCCCTCATCATGAAGACATTGTCCTCAACTTCATCAAGTTGGGTATAGAGAAGTTTTGGGATGAATACAACTCTATAGTGGAAGATTGGCTTCGTGTGGTGGAAACTGGTTTTCATATTTTGGGAGTACAACCCAACATGAAGGTTTTCCTTACTGCTCACCTACTTCAGGGAACTACAAAACTTTTGTGGGAGAATTACGTCACTGACTAAGATCTGGCCACACAATCGATGGCCTAGAATGACTTCTGCACCATTATCTCTGTCTACTTTTTCCCTAACATGAACAAAGACGTTGTGACTATTTAGAACCCACCTAAAGGATATCTAAGGTTTGCTAAAGACATTTCTACTACAAGGAATGGTAATAGAAAAGATCAAGGTTGTAATTATAAAAGGAATAGGGATGAAAGAAAAGAAAAACCCCAACACAACAATTCCAAACCATCCTATCATAACTGTGGGAGGAGGCATTACGACGATGCCATTATGAGAATAAAGTATGTTATTGCTATCGACAAGAAGGACATATCTGGGAAGAATGTCCTCTCCTTGACCCTCAAGGACCAAGCCCAGTAGCATCCGAGACAAAGACTACAACACTACAAGGGGCAGTCCCTGTTAATGAAGGACATTGACAGGTTCAAGTTTTCATCGCCGATGACAAAAAAACTCAGGAAGATGCAAACTGACTTCTAGGAAGTGATCATCCCTAAAAAGTTGTGGTACACCTTGTGTTGGAAAATGAGATGAGATGTATCAGATTTTGTATAACCAAATTGGGAATGAAGCATTTAATAGTGATCTAATTCTTGAATGGTGACTCATATGGTATAATAATATAGTTCTAGGTAGAAGATACATGGATGCAGTAATGAGAAATATGCCGAAGAGACATGTTCACCTGTGATGATATAAACTTGGATTCAAGTATGTTTTGTGAACCTTAGTATTGTTAAGTATTAGTTTTATATTTTCTTGGGAAAGGACACCTCCTAAAAGGAGTGAGTTCACAAATTAGTTAAGAATTACGGTAACTTTCAAGGTCACTTAGAAACTTGAGAGATTAAGTACAAGATGCATAAAGTAAAATATACTGAGTATTATTTGTTGCACCCAGATATGTGATCTCTAAGGGACATGCAGGAAAACCACCATGGAAGTAACTAATATAATGGGACCTAATCTAGATAGGGAGGTCACCATGATTCCCATGAAGGAACATAAAGAAAATGATGTGTGCCCTAAGAGATGAAGGAAATTTGGGTGAAAAAATTCTAAGGGATGTATGTGTTTGGATATTGCATGAGAGATTGCAAGCTAAACGTGGTTTGAAATAAAATAAAATTATGATATCTCAATATAACCCTAATCAATCCTAAGGTCAAGTAGGGATGCGATCGATGGGAGTAGGAGTTGATTGTTCCTTGAATGCACAAGACTGTGTAGTTGGGAGGTAACAACTATGTTTTCCCATGGTCCATGAGTGAGGAGCTTGGCCGCCTTCATTAGTTCATGGGGCCCAAGGGGTAAATACAAGAAGCACTCCCTAGATGCATAAGGGTAAGATCACCCCAAAAGTTCTGACACCCTATAGAACTTAATGACTAAGGATCATGAATAGGAGTTATGATAAGACTCAAAGAGTATGAGGAGAGTTTTTCCTATAGGTGTACATGAATTAAGGGATTGGTGGTATTCGTCGTTTGGAGTCATGTGGAGAATGATTCAACCTAGATTTGACAATAAAATGGTTATGTGTGATGCACCGTCTCTACTCTTGGAACATGATGAGCTTTGTATTTGGACTATAGCCAAATGCTTATTTCATCTTGTTATGAGTGTGAGAGATGAGACAAACACATGCCATATTAGGAACAAAAGTGATATGAGGAATAAATACTTAAGTTAAATTCTTTTTATGATAATTGTGAATTGGAGGAATTATCACACCCTTAGGAGAGAATATTGGATAAATGATTTGGAAAAATAGGTGAGCAAGATAATCACCAAATTAATATTTCAAATGAGGATATAATTATCAAGTGGAATTTGAATTCTATAGGTATAAGATTTGAATCCGGTTATCAAAATAATGGATGTAAGAGTTGAGGTACCAAATAAGGTAAACCGAGTCTGACTTGTTGACCAAGCTTGAAACAACCCAATTAGATGATTTAGAGTTAGTTGAGATGTAATGGTTTGAGGGAAAAGCATCGTACACATCCCTTGATAGGATTTCCCCTTAAATAATCATATCCCATAAGAGGATCATGATTTAAGTATACAATACACCCTGGTATCATGGAGATGTTTTAAAGACTTACAACGACATTTCTGGAGACCTAGAATGAAGAAGGACATAGTAGTATATGTAGCCAGCTGTCTCACATGCCAGATGATGAAGGATGAACATTAACGACCCACTGGGTTACTGAAATCAATGGAAATTCCTAAGTAAGACCAGGTCTATATGGATTTTTTGGTAGGTCTCCCTAAGACAATGAAAGGTCATGATGCAATATGGGTTGTGGTGGATCACCTTTTACCAAGTCCACACATTTCCTTCCCTTAAAGATATTATCAAAGTGTCAAACCTAGATGAACTATATGTTATAGAAATAGTACGTCTGCATGGTGTTCCAAGTTCAATTATTTCTGATCATGACCCTAAGTTCACCTTCAAGTTGTGGAAGCAAGTGCATGAGGAACTCGGTACAAGGTTTAAATTTAGCACAATCTATCACCCCCGGACTGACAGATAGTCAGAAAGAATGAACCAAACTTTGGAAGACCTGTTGAAAGCATGTGTTCTCATTTAAGGTGGATCATAGGAGCAGTACTACCCCTTAGCTGAGTTTTCTTACAATAATAGTTATCAAAAAAGTATCAGGATGCCTCCATATGAATCTCTTTATGGGAGGTTGTGTCAGTCATCACTTTACTGGGATGATGTTGGTGAGAAGACCTTGTTGAGGTTATAAGAACTACAATTGTATGCTGATAAAGTCACTTTGATCAAGAAAAGGCTAAAGAGAGCCCAAGATCGACAGAAGTTGTATGTTGGTGCAAAGCGGACTGACTTGCACTTCACTGTGGGTGAACATGTGTTTCTAAAAATCCAACACCTCTAGTCTATTTAGCTAAAAGCAGAGGACAAACAAGTCCCTGATACATGGGTCCATTTGAGATATTAAAATAGTTTTGTGAAGCTACTTATTGTTTAGCATTACCCCCAAGTATAATATGATGCAATCCAAAGAGCTATATGAAGGATGATGTGAAGGATCCAAGCCATGTGCTGAGCATTGAACCTATTGAACTCCAAGGGAGACTGACATACCCTGAGTCACTTATGAGGGTAATGGATACCAAGGTGAAAGAACTCATGAATAAAAAATAGAGATGTTAAAGGTTCTTTAGAAGCACCATGAAGTGGATGAAGCCATATGGGAGCTAAAGAAAAACATGGAAAAGTCTTATCCTGAGTTGTTTGTTTGATTAGTCGAATTTTGAGGACAAAATTCCTATAAGAGGAGAAGGATATAATAGCCTCAATTTTACTTGTGTTTTATATAATTGTAATGCAATTATTTTAATAAAAGAGACATGTTGGAAATTTGTGTGCTTTGTTTTGAAAGAATGGTTTTGTTTGCAAATTTCCCCTTGGATGGTTGATTTCATGATTTCCTCTGAAATATTAATCTAATAATGGATAAAAGGAAAAAGGCAGAGAATAAAATCCCATAATAAGTAAAAAAAATGAAGGAAAATGGACGATAATTGTGCATGCTTGAAATAATTGTGTAGAATTATCTAGAAAGTGGCATGGATGGCCACTATTAATTAGTTTTTGTATGAACATGGTTTTTAATAGAATGAATAGACAAAATAAATAAAATAGAAAAGGAATAAAGACAAAAGGATTATTGTTGATGCCTTAAATGCATGAAATTAGAGGAAGACTTGCATTTGAAGAAAATACCCTTTTTTTTTCAAATTTTGGTCTCAAATCATACCCACGGTTAGATTATGTCTATATGACTTCCCCTTAAAATTTTGGATCAAAAAATTAAACGATTAGGAGATATGGATTTTTTTTGGAATCCCTATAGTGAAAGGATTTACAATAAACGTCACAATTCTATTGCCTTATCAAAAATAATCTTTTTCGGCCCTTTATTCAAGTGCATGGCTTGAGGACCATTGGATCCCAGATCCAACAGTTATGTTGTCGTCATCTACCCAGAACAAAAATAAAATAAAACATAGACTTGACTGTGATATCTTCCTTCTTGATTTCCTCGATACCCAGTGTGCATGTAAATCTAACAACCCCTCCAACATATTCAAGAGAGGAAACCACACTATTTCATCCTAGGTTTTAATACCTTTCAAAAGCAATTAAAGAAAACCCCAATTCGGAACTCCTCGCTGATCTACCCACCATATCCATGGGCTATATAAACCCCATGAGGAAACTCAACCTTGCACAAGACTCAACGAAACAAGAGACATTAGTCCCAGACATTGGTTTCACCTATAATGTTGCCCCTCATCCCCACAACTCGCATATGTGCAACAAGAAGAACGATCTCATTGTCTTCTATGTACCAGTTGTCTCTAAGAAATCAAGCATTGTTTGTGAATCTGACAAGGTGCAACAAAGGTGAGGATACTTTGCTTTGGCGCTAAGAGGGGTTGAAGACCGAAGTCAGCCCTTGAGTTGAATCCCCACTTGTGAGAGAAGGAACAACAAGGAGGAAGATGATGGAGAGGAGATTACCCATCTGCCCCAATGTCTCTATTTTGAGGTAAGGGGTATAGCCGTCATTTTTTCTCCTTTTTCATTTGCCACTTGCTTTGTCCATGCGAGCACATGACACAAATGTGCCACAAGATGATTGGATCAGCCGTGGTTCCATGCCATGTTGGCGATGCCTAGTCAGCCGATAGGTGGCGACCTACTATTGGCCAGAATGTATTAGTCTTGTATATATTGTAGTAAATCATAGGATGATAAGAATAAGATGAGTAATATATGAATTTTACCCAGAAAATTATGAGCAATTCAATAAACATGGAATCAAGACTTAGATCTTCCTCTAGTTAAAAAGTATTCAAAATTGTTATCTTTTATGAATGAAAATCATAATATCTAGGTTTTAATGATTTTAATGTGTTTAATTGATCTTAATGATCAAAGATTGGTCTTTTGGATAACTTGGATCTAATTGAGGTTAATAACTCATTAACTGAAGAATTAGGGTTTCCTTGAGATTCAAAGTGCGATTAATGTTAAGATTAGAGTTTGTAACCTAAAAGAGCATGAAAAGTGATAATTTGGGTTTAGAAAGTCAAAACCCTAATGAAACTAAGTTGACCCAAAACCCTTACTTGGAACCCAAGTCAATTAGTAATGGTAGTTTTGCATAAAATAATAACACATGGACATTATGCTTTAATATCAGGGTAGTTGCTTGCTTGCTTGCTCTTTTAATCTTTTGTTTGGACATCAAGTTACTTTTGAAACATGTTTATGGTTACTCCTATGACTAATCACATTAGTTTCATGGCATTGTTTTGAGGTTTTTTTGGATTGCTTGAAATTCAATGCTTGGGTGATATTTATTTCCTAAAATCTATAAAGTCACTATGGCTATCACAAATTATGTTTATAACTTGCTCGAACCCCGCATACCAACTCTGGAGGTTTGAAGATGGAAAGGAATGTAAAGTCTTGGTGATGAATTAAGATCAGGCCCCAGATTGGGAAGGTCATATGAGGTTGGACTAGGCCCCAGATTGGTAAGGTCATATGAGGTCAGACCCTAGATTGGGAAGACCAACATGGCACCTAACCCTAGATTGAGAGGTGGCCAACATAGGTACATGTCTCTAGATTGAGAGGTGGCCTATAGTCCACTATAGGGACAAAACCCTAAGAGAGGGTATCCCAGAGGTTGAATAAAATGGGTTGAGAAGTTATGAAGAAAATGACAATTTTATTTTTTATAACAATAATTGTTGGGGATATGTGGTTACAAGTATATGCAAACATTTCCCCCCACATGCTAGTATAACTTATTATATTGACTGACTATTTTGTTTGTCGGCGTTTTAGGGTAATCAACTGTTATTCTGCCAATACAAGGAAAATGGAAATTACATAAAAGAAGGCACCAAATGAAGATACTTTAATGTAATCATGGAGGATGTATTGGATTGCCAAATTTCATATAGTAACATTAGCAATCCATATTTTTTAAAATCATGTTATATTTTTTACAAAACTCTTTCCCAAATTACTGATGTTTATTAATTATTTTTGGTGAATTTATAAACCTTCGATCTTGTATTAGATTAATGGCCCTTACCCTCTCAGTCCTCCTGAATAGAGGAAGACAGGGGGATGGGGTCGTTATAGAGGCAGTGAAAGAAAATTACAGCAGGGTCTTCTATTTATAGGCTAGGGGTAAGAGTCAGTAACATAATTGGGCAAACAAGTACAACACCCAAGATCATTGAGCTAGTTCATCGATGACCAGGTCGATAGTCATTAGAAAAGGAGGTTGACTGGTGAAGGTCGATGCCCGTGTCGAAAACTCATCAATGGAGAAAAATATAGATGCCTTCAAAAAGGTTGTTACAAATGAATCATAGTTTAGGTTGATGGATCCCTATGAAGGGATCATCGACCAATCATCAGTTGTAAAAAATAGTTGTCCATCCAGTCGATGAAACATTTTACAAAGGAATTTTATATAATAAAACAAAAATAAAAACAAAACACATGATAAGAACAAAAGATAGACATGTGGGTTGCCTCCCAAGCAACTCTTTGTTTGGAGTCATTTAGGTTGACAATCATATCTCATTATTCTACATTTGGTGCCTTATACAGGTCCATGTCCGCCTTCTTTATGATAACTTCATCTTCATAATAGCACTTCAAATCATATCCTTTGACTAAAAAGGTTCATACTTCTTGCTATGAATATCCATCATTCCTGAGGGAAAAATGGTGATAACAGTAAATTTTTGACCAACAAGAGATTAGCTTTCCAAGAAAGAGTCAGAGTGCTGATTTGAACAAAAGAACCTTGTTTCCCTCTAAAATATCCATTTTCTTAATGTAGGAATCATGTCAAATTTTTGTGCGTTCCTTGTAGACTTAGTATTTTCATAGGTATGTAATTAGAGTTCTTCCAACTCTTGTAATTGCAGAAAGCATTTATTTTTTACAATATTAACATCCATGTTTAGGTTTTTAATCACCCAAAAGGCTTTGTGTTCTAGTTCTAGAGGAAGACGTCAGGATTTTCCATAAATGAGGAGATAAGGGGTGGTGGAAATGGGAGTTTATAAGCAGTTCGATCCCAAAGAGTGTCATCAAGTTTGGAGGACATGTTCTTTCTAGATTTTACCACTATTTTATCAAAAATTTGTTTGATTTGTCTATTTGAAACTTCCACCTGACCGGAAGTTTGAGAATGGTATGGAGTAGAGATCTTATGTTTTACTCCATGTCTTATTAGAAGCACCTCAAAATTGTTTTTCTATAAAATGTGAGTCACCTTCACTTAAGACCGTCCTAGGGACTCTGAATCTTGAGAAGATGATTTTTTGTGAAAACACACATTACTATCTTGGAATCATAGGTTTTTGAGGGCACAACCTCAACCCACTTTGAAACATAATCAATTGTGACTATTATGTATTTGCTCCTAAAAGAAGGGGAAAATGGTCCCACAAAATCTATTCCCCAAACGTCAAAAATTTCAACTTCTTTCCAATCGGCGAGAGGCATTTCATTCCTTTTTCTAATGTTCTCTATTCTTTGACATGCATCACATTGCATAACATAGGTGTGAGAATCTTTGAAAATAGTTGGCTAGTAGAAACCTGAATTCAATATTTTCATAGAAGTCTTTTAAGCACCCAAATGTCCTTTGTAAGGATCAGAATGACATTTCTCCACAATAGATTGAGCTTCCTCATTGGAGATGCATCAACGATAGATATTGTTTGCACATTTTCTGAATAGGAATTGATCATCCCAATAGTAGTTTTTAAAGTCAGGAAAGAACTTCTTTTTCTAGTTACATTTCATCTCGGGTGACAACTGTCGGTAGGTGAGATAGTTGTAGAAATCACCATACCATGGTGTTACTGATTTCATGGTGCAAATAGTTATAATTGACTCATCTTGATAGGATTCATTGATGGGAAGGCGATTGTCTTCATCATCACATATACAAGAAAGATGATCTGTAATCACATTATCATATCCCTTTTTGTCAATAATTTCATGATAAAATTCTTATAGCAAGAGAGCCCATCTTAGAAGATGAGGTTTAGTATCCTTATTTTGAATTAACTATTTGATCTCTCCATGATCTAGACTATTACTTCCCCACCCAATAAATATGACGTACACTTGTCGAAGGCATAAATGATCATGAGCATTCCTTTTCTGTGGTAGTATAGTTTATTTGTGCATCATCAAGAGTTTTGTTGGTGTTATAGATCACATGATATTTCTTATCCTTCTTTTACCCTAGGACTGCTCCAATGTCATAGTCACTAGCATCACATGAGCTCGAAAGGGAGGTCCCAATCTGGGGCTTGCATAATTACTGCAAGGTTAGGGCATCTTTTCGAGTATGGAAGTCTTTAAGACATTCTTAATTGAAAACAAAAGGTGTGTGCTTTACTAGGAGTCTAGACATGGGTTTTGAAATTTTATAGAGTCCTTAACAAAGTGGAGATAATACCCGACTTGTCTTATAGAACTTCATATGGATGAGACAAAAAAGGGTGGGGGAAGATTTGAGATAGCTTCAATCATGCTTTTGTTAACTTTGGTACCAGCTTCAGACACCTTGTGTCTGAGTACAATTCCTTCTTGAACCATAAAATGACATTTCTCCCAATTGAGGATGAGTTGTTTTTCTTCACACCATTGGAGAACAAGAGATGATTTCTTTAGACAGTCTTTGAATGATGAGCCATATACAAAAAAATTACCCATAAATACTTACATGATCTCCTCAATGAAATCAACAAAGTGTTGGGTTTTGTGGAGGTGACATGAGTAATGGAAGTAAAAAAAATTTTCTCCACACATACCCTACCAGAGGATCTCATTAACAATAGCGTATTCGGAATGAGGGTGCATGGATATACCTCGTCCCAGAGTAAGTATGGAAATGTCCCTTCTCCCGGTGATGTGTTTCGCTCCTAGCATGCACAGATGGTTGTTATCCGCCAACTCAGCATCTGCGTCTCTACTTCATCCACTCTGATGGAGTGGAACTCCATGTCAGCTTCCTTAAGCCAGCTAGAAGGAGTAGTCTTCTTCTTGATGATGTGCTAACGCCAATTGCTCTCCTTCTCTCTCGCTTGGGGATGATGAA
Organism: Alisma plantago-aquatica; assembly: GCA_963693085.1. Classification (NCBI taxonomy): domain Eukaryota; kingdom Viridiplantae; phylum Streptophyta; class Magnoliopsida; order Alismatales; family Alismataceae; genus Alisma; species Alisma plantago-aquatica. The sequence goes on from OY856410.1 coordinate 312,435,183, forward strand.
GGATATGGTTCATGTACAAGGGCGTAACCCCAGTGTCTAAGCGTTAGCATTGGTCAAAAGACGGTCATCATACCCTTATTAATAGCATAGAAAGGAAGCATGATTTCCCAAAACCCTTGGGAAACAAAAGGGCATGACTTCATTTAAAGCGAGCCATTCATGGACCAATAAAAGAATATTCTAGAAACAAATAATTTTCATTATCCATATCTAGTTAATACTATGGATCAACCAACCAACTTGACAATGGAATCTAATTAATTGTCTTAAACACTTTAACCAATTAACTCTGATAATATTTCAATATTATAGTAGATTACCTACATGTTTTAGTAATCAATTTGGTTTAGAATATTTCCAATCATGTCCACAATCATACTCCTATTCCAATCACATACTGTGTGTGTGACCTGGTAGACTCCACATTACCTTGGTAGTGGTATTTATAATCATATTATGATTTCACAATCAATGATTTGTATCTAGAAGGACTTCATTTCTACCCAAGTAATTGGAAAAGTTGGAGAATAACTATAAGGCTCCTGACCTAGATTTTGGGACTAACACCATTTCTTTGGCCTAAGATTATTCTTAGAATCCTAATCTAGACCCTTGCACATTTTATGATCATAAGAGGCACCTTTGTTTCAAGTTTGAGATCTTTTGGATAATGTTTGTGCTTTATATGCTAGTTTTGGAATAAATTGCAAATTAACCATGGTGGATGGTTTAACATGCAATTTGTCACTTCCAAAGTATGCCTTTCCATTCCTGGATATCATCTTGAGGAGAGATAAAAGGTGGGTGCCTTGGATAGACCTTTTTTTTGATTGGATAGACCTTTTTTTGATTATATGAACTCATGTGATGATTAGGGCTTTTTAGGGTTTCCTTGTACCCATGCACGGATGAGCTTGTAGTGACCATGATGAGAGTGTTGGGAACACAAAAAATCACCCTAAAGAGGTGTGTTGTGACTTGGTATGGTTTAAAATGAGGATGGGGTCTCTAAGGTTCCATATACATAGGCTTTGTGAGTGTTGCAACCACATGCATGAAAGGTGAACAAAGTGTAGCGAACACTACACTTAACCTAGTGTTTCGATCACAACGCTAGGACTAAGGGTCACTACACCACCTCGAAAGTATCACCCTTCAACCCATGTGAGTGGGTAAGACTTGCATTCATGTTTTTTTGGCAGACAAGTGTCCCTTATGAGCCCTAGAATGTTGACACCTCATCCAACCATCACCACCCTCCTCTCTGAGTATATAACCTCTCTCTTCTCCACTCAAACCCTCCTTTTTGGCCCTTCTTCTTCTTCCTCCTTCTTGTGATCGGCCATGGAGTTTTTTGAAGCAAGTGGAGATGTCCTAGGTTCTATGGTGGCCGATCATCTCCTCTAATTAAGTGGCGCTTTGGAGCTAAATCACCTCCTTTGTGGTGACTCTTGATGGCTCCTCCTCTACGTGAGTTGCTCCTCTCTTTGAGCACATTTTTGGGTCTTCTTCTTCCCTTTCTTCCCTTCTCTCAACCTTAGGCTATGGTTTACCCATGGTGGTCATCTCATGAGAGAAACTCTTCCTCACAAGGTCCTTAGACCATGGTTCGTCCAAGGTGGTACCTTTGTGAATGGAGCTTCCCTCTTTTCTTCCTTCTTCTTCTCCACCATCCAAGTTCGTCTTAGGGCCTTTTTTGACATATTTTGAGATATCTTTAACCATGTAACATTTTTCTTGTCTTGAGGTACCCTTGTGGCCGAAGATGGAGTTTTTAGGAGACTCTTCTTCAACCTTCAGAAGAGAAGGAGATCAACCTTAATTTTATGTGGGTGATATAACCTTCCTCTTGTTACTATTATTGCACCTTGTTTCTTGGTTGCATGTGGATATTTATAACATAAAATCACAATCCTAATGTGTTAGATAGAGTTGTCATGAGATAGAATGAAATTATTGGGTATATTTATTCATGGTTTGCATCTAACCCTAAATCTTAACTCTATGAACATGATCTTGGTGATGATGATGAGATGCATGTTCCCTTCTTGTTTTTAGTTATGAAACTCTACGACTTTGATCATGGATAACCTACCTTGTAAATGAGAGTGGTTTGGTTTGGTTTGCATGAGTGGGAAACTTGGTTTCCATCCCTTGAATGATGATCCTCATGGTGGGTTTATGTGACAAATACTATAGTGTTTTGATGATTATCTTGTACAGAGTTTTTCCCTTAGTCGATGCTAAGTTGGTTTGGGATATATGTTCTGTTGCGACCATGTTTGAGTGGTAAGTTGGGGTCACAAAACCCCCCATGACCTTTCCCTAGGATTGTTACCCTTATGGTAGTTGAAAGGGTCACAACAAAAACCCTAATCCATGAATGGTCACTACAATAACATGTACATATGGGTCGTAACGCCTCTCTTTCCTTTTTGACTGAAACACACCTTGAGCATGGGTGGTCTCTACACCCTTTAGGTCTCAACACCTAGGCCACTACACCCCTAGGTCGAAACAACATGGTCGCTACACTCCAAGGTTAAAACATCTTATATGTTATGTCACTACACTTGGTTAATGTGATGATTAGCTATCATGGTTTGATGTGACATATATAAGGTGATGTAATGATGATAGGGTGATCCTAAGATGCTTGTGTAAATTCTTTTACACTCTAATTTAAAGATAGAGGATGTATTAAAGCCTTATATATTAAGAGAGATAATGAATCCCAATTTGATTAAAGGAAACAAACTCTAACCCTAATTTAAGGTTTATGATATGGCGAATCATCTCCAATCATCCTAGTGACTATGATGAGATACAATGGTGACTAAACAACCTTAATCATCTATGGTTAATCCTCATGTGCCTTAAGAGGAAAAACATAAGGAGATGAAGGTTTGATGACATTATACATTTTTGGAATTCCTAAACTTGGGTGAATGAGATACTTGTCCATCTATGTTTGAGATAATTACTTTGTGATGAAGTTTTCTCTCTCTAGATCATAATCTTATCATGCTATCAGGTGATACCATGTCATAGAGATTGAATGGTTAAGGCTATCATGCTTGGTTCACTCATAATCCAAAACCCCAATTCCTATTTATCTGATTTTGCGTTGATGACAATATGGTGATGCTCTTCCCTCTCTTAATCTTATCTTTGATTATTTTCCTTAGGTTCATATAAATTGGTATTCTGTGTAGTTTTAGGTCTTGTTTTGGGTGTGCTAAATGTGGTTTATCTCTCTTGCATGAAGTCCTTTCTTGGTGGTTGTATGATACACACTTTAGGGTTTTTTGGTGACCGATTTTATGAGATTTTCACCTCCATGCTGATGATGGATTTCTTTGGTGTTCTATTCTATATTATCCATGCAAATATTCTATTTTCCTCATGTGTTGAGGTTCAACTTTCTCTCTCCTACGTGATTTTTCCTTAGTGATCTTCATGGAGCTTGTTTTAGGGTTTTATGGAATTGGATCCTTGAGTTTTAAACCTTGATGGCGTTTGGTATTCTATTGTTAGATCTTGTTTGAACTAAGATAGTTTTGAGACTTGGTGTTTATGGTCAAGTCATGTGCTTCCTTGCTGCTTTGGGGTTGAGGCCCCTTGCTTTCAGTTCTGATCAGGTTCCATATTCTTGGGTTGACCATAACGCCTGCCAAAACAAATTGATTTCAATGCCTTGCTCTTATGCTGGATGTTCCCTACTCTGGAACATGTACAATATTTGCTATACAGTAGCGGTAGGGTTGCTATGTCGTGATGGGATCGCAACACCATGTAGTGTTCCTAATCGAGATGTCTGTGTTGGTGTTGTTCCCAATGCCTTGTTGCGTCGCGGTCATGACCTTCTTTGGCAACGGTGATCGCCACATGGTGCCGTAGAATTGTAACCACAATGAGTGTTGATTGCAATGCCATGCCCTATCACGGTCATGACACAAGGTGGGATGGTGGTCGCAATACCTGGTTAATGTGTGGTTGTGACGTGCGCATAATATCATAATACTATACACATATATAATAGTGATACCTGGTGTTGTTACATGATGAACCATGTATGGTTCTTTTTGGTGGGATGCCTATTCAACTCTAATATATGCTCTTCAACTCTAATATGTTCTAAGATTATGGGAGGTGACATCCCTAGGGTTTAGGGATGGCATATACCTATAAAACCCTAATCAGCTAAGTGTAGAGCCCTAACCCTAATCTAGGGACAATTGATATATTTACTCCTCTCTCTTTGAATGGTTATTTAGTTATGATGTTTTCTCTCTCCTATATATAAACCTCTAACCTTGCAGGTGATGTACATATGAAATATCATATCTAGTATATGTTGTACGGAAATGATGTGATACAGGATGATGGGCATGAGCCCCTATAAGGCATGATGAGACACATGTGATACATGAATGATGTAATTAGGGTCTTGTGACTTGGTAGAGGCTTGTTTCCTAGCTTGAGGTGTTAACCACCAATGATGAATGAGGGATTGATATCCCATATATAATGTGGCAATGGTGATGGTTATGAATGGCAGTAGCATTACATGGTGTGGTGACAAGTTTATGTTCTAAATGTTTAATATCTTTTAAAGTTGTTCTATGCCTTACTTTTGTAGGATTTGTTTATGGTTTATACAATATAACTTGGTTGATGCTAAAAGATGCTTAATCAACATAATGAATCAAGTGGAACTTAATCATATAGTTTTCCCTATGCCATAGATCCATCTTTAGTGTCAGTACTTGCTAGATGGTAAAACAAGCTCTCCTTAGTGGAAGCTCAAAATCATATATTGTTGAGTATATGCATTCACAGGATTGGTTGTGGGCCATACGCTAGAACGAGTGCAGTTGAGGGTCATATCTCAATGATATGATGTTTTTGTGGTTTCATAGGATTGGCTACGGGCTATACCTTGGCATGGAGTGTGGTTGTGGGCCGTAGATTAGTTTCACTAGCGTTGTGACCTATCCCAAGGTGAGCTAGGAGTTTACAGCTTGACTATATGTCACTGGTTATAGTTGACTGATATGTCTCTGTGGTGTACTTGTGTATTGACCATGAGGTGTTCGGGAGGTCATGGATTCTGGCTCTTCCATTGACCTTGTATGGCACCGATTTTGACTTATCATTGGTCAGTTGGATTTGGGTGGTAGGACTCAAATGCTTAGGGCATAATAAAATATTGATCAGCCGTGTAGCATACTTACTTAGGATCAAGTATGAAAATATTGGTTGAAGCCTTGCCTTGCTTCTATATATGATTAGTTAGTAGAAAATATACATGTTCTTCATATTTCCTTCTAAAATGATAAGATGTCCTATTTCTCAAATATAGCTATCTTAGTTTCTTAGATGATAATAACTTCCTTGCTCATATCACTTAGTTGAATCAGCTTAGCATCATTAATAGACTTACTTCTTGTTCTTCCTTATTATATATGTGTGTTATAATAGTGGCTTGCGGAGAGTTATGTCTCTCGCTGGGACGTTGGTCTCACCCTGTGGGCTTTCCACATCTTTTAGGTAGTCATGCATGAAGATGTGAAGAATGTGCATCCAGTGAGGATCAGTAAGGAGAGCGATAGCTATGAATGTTGTAGATGTCTTGAGTTCCTTGGAGTAGAGTCCTATTGTCATCCCGGTACACTCAGGTCCTTGGGATGTTTTCTCTTGTGTGTTGTCAGTTTCAACGTTTGGGCATTTCTGCCTTGTTGTTGTGGCAAGTTTGTATCAGTGTAAAAGATAGGGAGATAATATGTATGCTCTCTTATGAGGAAATGTAATACAAATAATAACATTGTGGATTCCTCTATAGAAGTTTTCTTGAGATGGAATAAATGAAAAATTGGTTTTAATTTCCTCTGATTTATGGTAATCCAAATGTTTAGTGTTTTTCTTTCGCATATGTTTTGGGTAATCTCATTAGTTTGTGACACGGGGTGTCACAACAACTTAAACTATCGTCTGTCACTAGTGTTACATTGAATGTATAGTTCCTTTGTTTCTGATATCTGAATTGAACTCGAGGCATGGAATCATCATCCTCTTCAAGCATTTCAATCAATGTTCCTTGAACTAGAGCAGATTGTCTCAAATATGTGTAAGCTCAATATCACATATTGACTCACAACAAAATGGGCATGCATTTCCCAGTCTCCTTATCAAGTGTCTAGGATATCAAAATCCTATAGGAGGGAAAAATCCCATCTACATCACACCAATCATCCCCATGTGTTACAGTGCACCCAAGCACCACCTTTATGGTAACCCTTATTTAGGATCATGGTAGATGATGTCAAAACACACGGAACGACATGTGATGAGTGTAGTGATTTCAGGTCTAAGAACTACAATCACCACCATCACTTTGAGAGATGACTCTAACTACCATTCATGGTTTCCATGTGTCACTCTCAAGGTGGGTTTGTCCGATACACTATTCTCTAACAAGTATTTACGTGCTTGGTTTGAAATCACATATCATGACTAATGAGATTATGTCACCAACCATCACACACTCTAGTCTTAAGTGTTATTATTGTCTATTACCTTCCACAATAACATTTGACTAGGGATAAAACAAGAATGAATATACTCTTGACATACATATGGTCTCATCGTTTAGGTCCTCAACCTGAATACATATGTCATTGAGTAATATCATTCTTTAAACATTTATTATGTTACATCATTGTCTCATATCTGAATAACAAAATAAATTGGAAGATTGCCTATATTATTAATCAAATCGCTTACAAGATATGCCATTACAATCATCATATGATTGGCTCTCTGGGCATACATACCAACACAAAGATGGCTAACATACACATTTAAAAGGGGTCAGATCATGGCAGAGGCTAAAAGGCATATGTCGGAATGTGTGTGTTCCATAAAGACAAGTAAAAGTGGTTTTCTCTTGATCATCGGGATGAATGAGTACTTGGTAGAAACTAGAGTAACCGTTTAGATAATAGAAATGGGGATGATGAGTGAGTCTCACTAGGACTTGGTCAGTAAAATAAAGAGGGAAATGATCTTTTCTTGTTGTGGCATTAAGCAATCTGTAATATATGCACATTCACCAACCAGTCATCGTGCAAGTGGCTTGTTCCTCGTCATCACCCCCTATTACTACTGTCATGCCTCCTTTCTTAGGTACAACATGCATTGGGCTACCCCAAATACTGTCACTCTTGGCATGAATAATTCCAATGTCATAGAGCTTAATTACTTCTTTGCGCACATCCTCACACATCTTGTCATTTAAATTTCTTTGTCCTTAAACATTTTGTTTAGTAGTGTCTCAAAGTTGATTCACGTATGCATATAGTAAGATAAGAGTTGGCATGTATGCTCATAGAGCCATCCTGAGCAATCACATGGAGTTGGATATTAATTAATCAATTAATACAATTAATTAGTTAATTAATATACTCCAAAATATTCTAACTAATCCAAGAACGTTTTAATTAATACAGTCTTTCTATTTACCATAGGGTTTAGGAAACCCTTCTTCCTTTTGTCTCTTATTTAAAGGGGCTTGACGACCTATGTCTTTACTAGATATTGAGAGAGGCTTTTCAGTTTATGCTCATGTACGTAAACCCTAGCCATCACCATCCTTAGGAGAGAAAGGAGAGCACTGCGACGCTAGCACGTCATCACACAGAGGCTACTCCTTCCTTCCGGCTTAGGAAGCACGACGTGGAGTTCCAGTACATCTGTGTGGACAAAATAGAGATGCAGACACTAAGATGCCTGCATTCAGAGGACATTAATTACCCTCCATACCCGCTATGACTGGCATACATCACCACACAAAAGGAGCATCTCCATATATTCCCACGACACATTCATAGGATGGGAGAGAAGTATCGTCTGTGTAAGCCAGGAGTGTTGCACACCATCATATAGAGGGACATCGCCTGACTTGATCTGTGACAAGGTATATCCCGCGAACACTCTTTCTAAATATGTTGTTGTTTAAGAGATCCTGTTGTAAGTTGTGCGGAAATATATTTTATTTTTTTGCTTCCTCCATGCATGTTTCCTCCACAAAACCCAACAATAGGTCCCTTGCTGTCATCTATACATTAACTAAGAGATTTTTTCCGAAGTTTGAGTTTAGTCAAGATTTGTTTCTGCTGATCAAAAGATGACTGAGTATTTATAATTATAGGGTTCCTCTGCTCATCATCTAGGAATTTGTACTTCAAACCTTCTGGAAAGGATTTTAACTCAGGTACAAGCTTTTGTGTCGAAATGTCCCTTGGTTCTCCCTAAAAAAGACACACTTGGAGGTTTTAATTGAGCCTTGTTAGTTGGCTGATTCTTCTTATGAAGATTACAAGTAAGCTATAATTTCTTCCACTTTAGGATCGATGATCCCTAAATTTTTATTTGTGAGGTCCCGCATCAACGGATCCACAATCACAATGTGTTCTTGAATTTCAACACACAACTGACTATGACAGTTAGTAAAGTAACTTGTACCAACTGGGGAAGGGCCTTTCATGTGGTCTAGCACATTGAAATAGATGCATTCATTGCCAACCCTTATGGTAATCATCCTATCTACAACATCAATTAACACGTGAGCTGTAGATAGGAAGGGTCGTCTGAAAATCATCAAGCACATAGGATCTTCAACTACATTAATTATGACAATGTCTCACAGGATAAAGAAATTTCCAATTCATATAGGGACGCCTTCTACCACACCAAATGAACAATATCAGTCAAAAGCATTATGGTTGCTAAGTTGTGTGGCATGAGGCTTATGATAGCTCCCAAATCATCCAAGACATATCTTGATGAAGTATCTTCTATGAGAAAAGGTATGGTGAAAGCTCTAGTGTCTTTCTTCTTGGTTGGCATAGTGGACGGGAAAAAGGTTGTTACCATCCTTGCCAATTTCACTATTTCTATTTCTCCTCCTTTTCTCTTCTTGATAATAAGATGCTTCACAAACTTAGCATAAGTAGGCATTTCATCGACCACGTCCAGAAGTGAGATGTCCAAATGTATCTTCTTGATGGTATTCAGGAATTCGGTGTATCTTTTCTCAAGTTGAGCCTTAATGAAGTGATGGGAAAAGGTGCTTCTAATGGAATTTCATGCCCTGATGGACATATTAAGTTTAGTTGTCCCTTGGGATTTCTTGGTTGCAGGAACATCTCTTTCACTATGGTTGATTGCACCATCACTTTCTTCAGCGGTTGGCACAATAGCTTGTGGTACATTGGAAGTGGTTCCAAATTGAAATGTTGTCATTATTGCACTTTCACTGTTCAGATTTTCTTCAATACTTAAAGGAAGCTGCCCAATTGGATTTTTGATTGATGTTGATATAGAGGCTAGTTGTTGGTTGATCATCCTATTATTTTGTTTCAGGTCACTGATTTAGGTATTCACGTTCCCCAATCGGGCTTGCATGCTCGACATCAAGTTACTATTACTCACCATACATTCTCCCAATCTTTTAGTGAGGAATGTAAATCATTTATGGGATTTTGCTATTGTTCAAACATATCCCCCTTGGTTTTTGATTGAAATTTCCTTGTTGTTGTGAGGGTTTATATTGTTGAAACCCTAAAGGATTTCCTCTTCCTATAGCTTGTCCCCTACGTTTTGATTGTGGTGTTTGATTCAGTTGGAAAGAGTTTTTTTTGTAGCAGAGGTATTTCCATAGGAAAACCCTAGGTGGTCAAGTTGTTTATAATTTACATAAGACACATTATCCAAAGAATCATCGGATTGTCTTCTGACTTGTGGGTATAGATGCAATGGTCTATGTTGTGGGAACCTTCTCCACAAGTAACCCATTTTACTTCTGCCTCAGCATGGTATCTAGAGTTTGCTTCTTTCAGGTTATGTACATCAGTTTCCATTCTGTTTAGTTTGTTATTTAAACTTTCAAGCAATTTTGACATAGAAGAAGTATTTGTTGCATATGTAGTTGCGAAATAACATCTGTCATAATCCCTTCCTACATGTAGTGTGGCAATATTATTAATGATCTCTTTAGTGGTTTCAACATCATGTTTCATAAAATGACTTCCTGCTACCACATTGAGAGATGTCCTTTTTGTGGAAGGAAGCCCTTCATAAAAGGTGATTATGAGGAAACCTTCATTGTAGCTGTGATGTGGGAAATCTTACAAATATTCTTGGTATCTCTTCCAAGCCTCATACAAGCTCTTAGCAAGCTTCTACTTAAAGATGATGGTTTTGTGCTTGCATGTGAGAGTCTTCTCAATAGGAAAGAATTTTTCAAGAAAGCTTTAGATAGTTGTTGCCAGGTGGTAATTCTTTTTTGAGACAAGTACCATGATAGGACCTTGTCTCTTACGGAAAGACAAAAATATTTCATGTAGATGACATCTTAAGTGACCCTATGTATCATAAGGGTGTCACAAAGATTTTTGAAGGCATCTATGTGATGGTACATATTCTCTTCAACACAATTTCCTCCAAAAGTTTAATGTTGAATGATGTTGAGGAAAGTAGGTTTCAGCTCAAAATTTGCCACAAGTATGGAAGTTATGACAATAGGTTCTCTATTTTGGCATGGGCTATAGCAAAAGAACGGAGGGAAGGATGATTTCAAGTGATTATCCTGTAGGTGGTGGAGAAACCATTAGATCATCAAAAACGTGCTCTACGTCTGTAATTCATTAAAAATCTCCAATGTTGAAAAAGGAACTTAGCTAATTGAAGATAAATAGAATGAATCAGAGTCTAAGACTAGAACATAAATGATACTGAAAGGTAGACATAAATAATAAAAATAAATAAAAAAGGATGCAATGAAATTGGTTGCCAAACTCAAAAGCATAGACTAATTCTAACTAAACCTCAAGGTCTTAGAGGTTATTTGTTACCTTGTCCCCGACAATGACGCCAAAATTTGATATCTCTTTTTCATGGGTCAAAAGTGCTAACAGGATTATCCAGTACTTTAAATTTGTACCCGACTTCAAGAGACGTCCGCAACTCAATATAGAGTTTATTGTAATAATACAGGGTCAAACATAGGGACAATGTGAACAATAAAATAAGAATGGAAGAAATTTTCCTATTTTAGTCAAATCAAAGAGGTGAAGTTGATATTCTGGTTAAGGAACAAATTTAATCTAATCAAGCAATAAATCTAAGTTATTGATAAAAAAAAGAAATAAAGATAAATGTGAAACAATTAAAAGGGAAACTTGGATCGGGTTTCACCAATTAGACCAACCTCAACCATATAAAACCTTCTCTTCCCATTTATATATAAATATAAATAAATATATATATATATATATATATATATATATATATATATATATTCTTAACATGTTTTGTAAAAAGTCATAAAAGATATCCGCTCCTTCCTTCTCTCAAGATCCAGGTAGATTTCTATCCAAAGATACCTCTCTCTCAAGATGATAACTAAAGGAACAAGTATAACCATATGATTTTTGTTATAGTAACTCCTCAAAATTGTGTAACTGAAATCATTCTCTTAAATAAATCCATATCAAATGTCACAAGAAGGTAACTAATCAACATGTGACACATTAAAGCTAGAGCATAGAAACAAAATTGTAAGAACATATGTTTTAAATAGAAGAAGGAAAGATTACATGGCTGGGAGGGCTTGACGGCTACTCCCAACCCAGGTTATGAGTCTAGCCACTCATGGTACATATAAGAAAAAGATTACAACTTGAGTAAGTCATGATAAAGAAAAGAGAGGGAAGAAATCAATACAAGTGTAGATCGAATGATCGATCTCTTCAAATTTTGGTTGAATCTGATGAGGAGGTTGACAACTAGTGATCAACGGCCTTATTTCTTCCGTATGATCAAGACTTGAAGAAAGTAGAATTGTTGACCTGTCCATGCAAGTATTTGAATGCCAAGTCTAGAGGTCTATGGTCTATCTAGGTCGATGACACTAGACTTAGATTCTGAACTTGGCGACACTACTACAGAAACGGCCTTTGGCGTCGGTCGTTTAACCCCATTTGGCGTCGGTTTCCGACCGACGCCTATGTGGGCGCCGCTAAAGGTCGAACACTTCGGCGTCGGTTTTTTAACCGACGCCTATTTAATCTATAGGCGTCGGTCGTTTAGTAGAGAACCGACGCCAAAAGGGTTCGCGCCACAGAAAACGGCATCATCTAGGGCACTTTCTGCGTCGGTGTTTTAGTAAATAACCGACGCCACTATGGAATATAGCGTCGGTCTTTTAGTAGATGACCGACGCATAAAGTGCCCTAGATGACGCCATTTTTTGTGGCGCGAACACTTTTGGCGTCGGTTATATACTAAACGACCGACGCCTATATGTTAAATAGGCGTCGGTTTGATATGAATATCCGACGCCATTTCCAGGACTGCTTTGGCCACATCAGGCGTCGGTTTATTGAAAAAAACCGACGCTGTAGGTCTTTCCTGACGGTTTTCTATAAATAACCGACGCCTATTTATATTTTTTTTTTTTCATATCAGTTTGCAGGCCTGCTGTGGCTGGTCAGCAGGATGAGAACCTGCAGTTCAGTTTTCTGAACTGCAGGTTTACGACATCCATTGATATCAGCCTACAAACAGGCCGCAAACCTGCAAAAGTCACAAGCAAAATTCTACACAAGTACATACATTCAGACATCAATTCAATTCTCACATTCACACACATATAGAAACATTCAAATACATGTATTAACATTCAGAAATATTCATTTACATAGTATCATTCATTATCGCTATCAACATCCCAATTATATCTTACAGTTGCCACTGCTTGTATGGCTTTTGCCCATTCTTCTCTTACTTCATTTAATGCTTCCATCGTATATGGAGCATGTATATTTTTTAAACGTTTACCTGTAGTGTTGTCAGTTTTAAACACCTGCAAAGAGAATGATGTATATATATAAGTAATAATATAAAAATAATATAAGATTGATATATTGCATACTAACTAATGAGACTATATATAATACCTCACGTATGGTATCGATGTCCAATGCGGCATATTTGATAATCATCTGCATAAATCGCATCACATAGTATGCGCATGCCCATCCATTGTCTTGTGTAGCACACTATAAATTGAAACATACAAAATAATACAACTAAGCACAATTCACATCAATAATATATATATTTGAGTCGGGAACTTACTTGTACGTTCTGCCAATTTATTGGCTGGTTCTTTTTCCTTGGGACCGTTCCTCCAGCCTTTTTGAATGCATCTAAACCCCTACATGTTAATATAACACAATAAATTGTATAAGTAAATAGTAATGTAATAAAAGATGTTAACGGATATAAAAATGAAATATTTCTCACCAGAATAATGGCATTCTCATTACGTGTCCAATTTTAGTGTTCAATGTACTCCCCGCAGGATCTAGATAATAAACAGTGAATGTCCCGGGGACAATAACTAGTAACTCCCAATGTCTACCGCTAGAAGTAAGAAGTTAACAATTAATAACTCAAAATGCAAAATAAAAATGGAATTTTCTTAAGTCCAAATTATAAATAAAGTAAACTTACTTGACATTGAATGGAGCTATTATTATCGTCTTATTTTGCTGACCAAAAATTGTAAAAGCATCTATACAGTATTGTTGAACATTATCAGGATCTTTAGCTACCAAACTAATCAATGATGGAATCAAAAATCCCACATGATCAAATGCAAATTGTTTGCAATGATCTTCGACTAGGTAGCTGCAAAACATATAGGCGTATGCATTAATATATAAGAAACCAGATCACCGGATCTTACACAAGGTATATGGATGTATAAACAAGATCTCACCTTATCCATGTCTCTATCATTGATGTATTCAGCCAATCATACTTAAACAGCTCAATAATATCTTGTATAAATAAAGAGCTATCGTATGATTGACCTGCATAATCTGCATCTAAAGAAATAATTATAGGGCAATGTACATTATGTGCCCGTAGCCAACATGCCATTCCCCTACAAGCAGGACCTAACGGGTATGTTAGGTCAGTTGGAACCCAATCGGGTAATGCGGGAAGTGGAAGTGGAGGCCTAGGTGCTCCTGGTGTCTTTTCTTTAACCTGTACATATAATTTCAGATCAGTTGACATCATATATACACATTAACAGTCTAAATCAATGTAAATTTATCTTACAATTTCAGTCGTGTAGACGACATCTGCTTTGGGCCACAATATCACCCCGCCTTCTGCCTCACCAAGTGTATCAATATCCGGGTGGGCATATGGCAATGTAGCTTCTCTCCAATCAGGTAACACACGTATCGGGCTCACACGAACGTAGCCCTGTGGCATTGGAGTCCCGTGAAACATTGCCCCAGGAAGGGACGGGTAAGCCTGCGTCTCTGCAACAACGTAGTCTTGCATTCTTAAGCGGCATGGCTTCAATGCCTACAAATTTACGTAAAGAATATTATACATATATACATATCATCTTGAAAACATAACAACTTGAAAAGACTAACTACAATGTCATAAACAATACTTACAGCAGACGTGCTAGGCGATGGGTCTCCAGGATTACTCGCAGTCTGTGCATCAGGAGAAGAGTGGGTCGCCATAGGCGTATTGGAAGCCTGAGATGCCTGCCACCGCAGCAATTCTTCCTTGACCTTCTCAGCAACTACATCGTTGATCTTCTTAGCAACTAAATCCTCAACTCTCTTATTCTCCTATACATGGATAAAAGAAACATTAGCTTCTTATTAATGAATTTCCTTTTGCAGTAACATTCTAAAAAAAGAATAGGTTACCTCTTCTTGAGAAAGTCCCGCTCTGGGTTTGCGCTGGGATGGCCCAAAGAATGCTTTGATGCCAACACCAGCGCCGGCACCTCTAACACGTCCAGGATGCTCTGGGTTACCCAGAGCAACTGTCAATTCATCCCTTGTGCCCTGAGGGATGAACGTGCCTTGTTTCCTCTGCTCGTGCAGCTCCCGCTAATCACCATAAATAGAAATTGGTAAGTTAACACCACAAATAATCAATATTCAAATGATTTCTCTAAGAGTTGTATTTTACCATTTTTGCAGCCGCCTCAGCAGTTACAGGCTTCTTTATTTCACCCTTCTTGTTTTGCCTGCCAGCTATCCAGATATCATGGCGAGGAATGGGTGTGGCAGACTCCTGAGTAGGAGCAGACTCCTGAGTAGCCGCAGACTCCGCCTGTAGTCTTTGGCGAACGCTTGCATAGCCTTTTGGACCCATAGTGTGGTCATGCACATTCAGTGCACGCCTTGCTTTTTGTGCGTCACTGAGGGCCTAGTTAGTATGCACATTAATGATTTGGTTAGTAGCACTAAATGCTAATCTTGAATAGGTGAATACAATGTATATTAATTAAATTAGGAGTGACGCCTAATACCTTGAATTCTTCAGATTTTCTTGAAGCAACAAAATTGTCCCAATCTTCTTTGTCCAAGAAGTTCCATTGTTCAAGGGCTGACTTCTTCTTCTTATCACCCTCTTTTATGTATTCTCTGTTCAGATTTGTCCTATAATTCCTAAGCATCTTTCCAGCGCGTTGCATCACATTTTTACGATGCAACTTCTCATCCAATGCAAACAGATTCTGTAAAATAGAAATGTTATTAACTAGTATCCAAAATAGAATTGCAAATAATAGAATTTGTAATCTACAAAATAGAATTGCAAATAATAATAACTCACGCATAAATCCTTCCATATCGAGTCTTTTTTCGCTTGAGGAACTTTATGCCAATTGTCATACTTAACACCACAATGGCCCCGAGTGGTACACCCAAGATAGTTCACAAAATTATTGCGGTTCACTCCAATTGGATTTCCTCCATTATCAAACTCCACCACCAATTTAGATCCACTACCACTTAGCGCTAATAACTTCTTCAACAGGGTGATGCCCCTTTTCTTGTTAAGTGTCTGGTGTTGCGCATCAAGTTGCTCCAGTGCTTCAGTGGGTACAGGTGCATCAACCTAAAATTTGACAAAAATAAAACACACTAACTTAGCCCAATATAGAAATATAGGATATATGACATAACTAGAAGATAATGAATTTTATAGAAATACAGGATATGTTTTTAGAACTTACATTAGTATCCTCGCCATGCTCATCATGGACTTCATGCTCATCATGGACATCATGCTCATCATGGTCAGCCATCTGAAAATGTCATTAAAAAGGCAAACATTTAGCATTTGTATTAACTAGAAAAAGGCAAACATTTAGCATTTGTATTAACTAGAAAAAGGCAAACATTTAGCATTTGTATTAACTAGAAAAAGGCAAACATTTAGCATTTGTATTAACTAGAAAAAGGCAAACATTTAGCATTTGTATAAACATACATGTCTCTAAAATTGTGATCTTTTATCAATTAACAATCCTTCATTGTGATCTCCGCGCACATATAAGTCATCATTAGCTTCAATATTTTGTGGAGTTGGCAACCCAACTGAGAATGGACTGGAGTCATCATACTTATCATAGTACTCTTCTTCATCTATAGGATCTTCAATGAACTGTCTTTTACCATGAAGAACAACCGACCATTTATCATTTGCAGGATCATCGATATAGAATATTTGTTTCGCCTGTGATGCCAATATGAATGGTTCACCCTTCTCGCCAATCTTTTCAAAGTTCACCAAAGTGAAACCCAATTCATCCACTATAACTCCTTTGGTGTTATCAACCCAATTACATTTAAAGAGCGGAATTTTGAAATCTATGTAGTCAAACTCCCAAATGTCCTCAATGACACCGTAATATGACATTTTAGCTTCACGTGGACTCTTATCCTTTGCACTTGCAAAGTACATAGTCGACGCTTGAAGAGTGACCCCACTATTTTGGACGACACTCTTATCATCTTGGCGCTTTGTGTAATATGTGAATCCATTAATGTCAAACCCTTCATAAGACATAACATTCGGTTTTGGTTTAAAGGCGAGGCATTTGATAGTTTCTGTAATATCATTTGGTGTTTGAGATAGTTGATGTAAGACTTTATCTTCAAACCACTTAGTAAAAGTCTTATTATGCTCTCTAGCAAGCCACATTGAACTTGCTCGAGGATGTTGTCTCTTTATGAAATTGGTATGTTCCTCGATATAAACACTCACTTCATCCATATTGTGTAAAATATACAAGTGAGCTTGTTCCAACTGCTCACGGCTGATTACTTTCACCCGTAATCCCAAAATTCCTTTGCCCTCCTCAATATTCTTGTCATTATCAGGAGTGTCATTACCACTGAGAAAGTCATTACAAAAATCCATAACCTCTCTCGCCACATAACCTTCAATAATACTCCCTTCAGGCCGATAACGGTTTCGGACATCACCTTTAAAAACGCTCATGTATCGTTCAAAAGGATACATCCAATGCAAGAAAACTGGTCCCAACATTTTCACTTCCCTAGTCAAGTGGACAACAAGATGTACCATGATATCAAAGAACGAAGGAGGGAAATACATCTCAAGCTGACATAGGGTAACAACCACTTCTCTTTGCAAATTATCGAGAGTATCAGGGTCAATAACTTTGCTGCATAGACTATTGAAAAAGAAACAAAGTCTGGTAATTGCAAACCTTACATGCTTCGGCAATATAGATCGAATAGCCACAGGCAATATTTGTTGCATTAGAGTGTGACAATCATGAGATTTAAGACCTATCAACTTCAGATCTTTCATTGATACCAATCTACGGATGTTGGATGAGTAACCATGTGGCACCTTAACATTTACCAAGCATTCACAAAAAGTTTTCTTCTCCTTTCTAGACAACGTGTAACAAGCGGGAGGTAAGTATGTTCTTTTATTACCCATTTCACGTAATTCTGTTAATTCTGACCTTATTCCCATTTCACGTAGGTCCAGTCTGGATTTTATCCCATCTTTAGTCTTACCTGGTATATTTAATAGAGTACCAATGATGCTATCACAGACATTTTTCTCAACGTGCATTACATCGATACAATGCCTGACTGTCAAAGAACTCCAATAAGGAAGATCCCAAAATATTGACTTCTTCTTGAATGAAGAATTGTCACTCCGTGTGGCCATACTACATTGTGATTTCTTACCAAATTCATTGACAATGTCTTTTACTCTTTCATAAACAACATCCCCTGGTATAGGTTTAGGTGCACTCCGTTCATCATTCCATCCATTGAATGCTTTGCGCTTCCTACGATACGGATGGAATTTTGAAAGAAACCTTCGATGACCAAGATATACAGTCTTGCCGCCATGTTTTAGTCTTATTGAATCAGTGTTTTCTTCACATATAGGACACGCTTTAGCTCCTTTGACACTATATCCAGACAAATTCCCATATGCTGGAAAGTCATTAATAGTGCAAAACAACATAGCGTGCAAACGAAATGTCTCTTTTGCTGAAGCATCATAGGTCATCACACCTTCAGCCCAAAGTTTCTTTAAGTCATCAATCAAAGGTTCAAGATAAACATCGATATCATTTCCGGGTTGTTTAGGGCCCGATATCAACAATGACAACATAACGTACTTATTTTTCATACACATCCAGGGAGGAAGATTGTATATAACAAGCATGACTGGCCAAGTGCTATGTTGGCTGCTCAATGTCCCGTACGGATTCATCCCATCTGTACAAAGCCCAAGTCTTAGATTCCTATCTTCTTCACCAAATTTAGGGTACAGTAGATCAATCTTCTTCCACTGTGGGGAATCAGACGCATGTCGTAGGATCCCATCATTATTTTTCTTAACATCTGCATGCCACCTCAGATTCTTCGCATCTTTCGGATTTGCAAACAAGCGTTGAAACCGTGATATTATAGGTAGATACCACAACACCTTGGCAGGAGAACCAGTTTTGGACTCCCCCGAAGTCGTCAATTTATACCGTGACGCACCACATTTTGGACAATCTTTCAAATCTACATAGTCCTTTTGAAATAATACACAATCATTCGGGCATGCGTGTATCTTCTTGGCCTCCATTCCCATTGGACACAACATTTTCTTTACCTGGTATGTTGAGATTGGAAGCTCGTTTCCTTCAGGAAGAATTTCTTTCAACAAAGTCAACAATGAAGTGAAGCTTTTGTCGCTCCATCTATTGTTAGCTTTCAACTTATACAATCTCAAAACAGCGCTAAGCTTCGTAAACTTAGCACAGCCTGTGTATAACGGTATCTCAGCATCATGCACAATGTTTGTAAAGATAGGAGGTGGATCGGTGTGCTCTACCCTACAACTATCCAGCATCGCATCAACGATGTCTGCTGGAACTGGTTCGTTCACATTTACGTCATCGGAGGCAATTTCTTCTTCCACCCAAGCACTACTATCGACATCTACTGGTTTCGATTTTGAAATCTCTCCATGCCAGTGCCATTCTGTATAGCCTTGTACAATCCCGTTGCACATGACATGACTTTTGATTTCCTCACCAGTGTTGACTTTCAAGATGTTACCGCAATGCCTACATGGACAGTAGAACCTATCTGTAGGTTTTTTCCTATGTTCCTCGGCAACTCTAATAAACTGATCAAGACCAGATATAAACTCTGGGGTGCAACGATTACGAATGGACATCCATGATCTATCCATTCTATGATCAGAGAAAACAAGTATATATTAGGAAACAAGTATATATTAGGAAAAGATTAGGGTATACACTTACATCCTAAGCGTATAATGTGATGTCATTCTTATATATAATAAATGTGTACCACCTATCCCATCCTTGAACACCTAATCTCACTAGTAAGTGTATAATGTATATTTGGTTTTCAAGAAAATTTCGGCAGCATTTCCCCGCTGTTCTCTAAGTACATATGTACTTAGAGAACAAATGGGGAAATGCTACCGAAATTTTCTCGAAAACCCAATACACATTATACACTTACATCCTAAGTGAGATTAGGTGTTCAAGAACAGTCCCAAACCGGGGACTATCCAAGATTTACTCCTAATGAGTCAATCTTGGATGGGTTTCTAGGCCAACAAATACATTTGATGTCATTCTTATATATAATAAATGTGTACCACCTATCCCATCCTTGAACACCTAATCTCACTAGTAAGTGTATAATGTGCATTTGGTTTTCAAGAAAATTTCGGCAGCATTTCCCCGCTGTTCTCTAAGTACATATGTACTTAGAGAACAAATGGGGAAATGCTACCGAAATTTTCTCGAAAACCCAATACACATTATACACTTACATCCTAAGTGAGATTAGGTGTTCAAGAACAGTCCCAAACCGGGGACTATCCAAGATTTACTCCTAATGAGTCAATCTTGGATGGGTTTCTAGGCCAACAAATACATTTGATGTCATTCTTATATATAATAAATGTGTACCACCTATCCCATCCTTGAACACCTAATCTCACTAGTAAGTGTATAATGTGTATTTGGTTTTCAAGAAAATTTCGGCAGCATTTCCCCGATGTTCTCTAAGTACATATGTACTTAGAGAACAAACGGGGATATGCTACCGAAATCTTCTCGAAAACCCAATACACATTATACACTTACATCCTAAGTGAGATTAGGTGTTCAAGAACAGTCCCAAACCGGGGACTATCCAAGATTTACTCCTAATGAGTAAATCTTGGACGGGTTTCTAGGCCAACAAATACATGTGTTGTCATTCTTATATATAATAATTGTCTATAAACTACAGGAAACATGGTTAATCCTAATCAACAGAGCATTATTAAATAATAAATCAAGAAATCAATAGTTTTAAACAAAAGGTCTAGGAATCTTTACTAGACATTATATGTATCCCTAATCATCATATTTAACATACTACATTATTATGAACATCCAGATCAGATTAAGATCATACTATGTTATAACCATTGGTTTAGTAACCCTATTTCCGCATGTACATGTTTATCAACTTTAAAACCCTATAATTCATGAAATCATTCTAACTCAATTTAATATGTTGGGATCACACAATTATATAATGACATCAGAATATATAGAAGAAACATAATTAACATGTTTAACAACATGTTCATCAAACTAGGGTTTTCTTGAATATCATAAAAGGTAGAAGAGCATTCTTTTCGGTAAGTTGACCTTTTCATATTACTTTGACCATTACAAACACATGTTTCTAGGCCGACACAAGGTGTAACATGTAGGTGATATACCTAGGTTGACACACCTTAATGAGTGTAGGCCGATACACCTTGAATATAATGAATGGATACACTTGAAATTAATGAGAAGGATACACTTTGAAAAGTGTAGGCTAGCTAGTATACCCTAAAAAGCAGCAGACAATATAACAAGTTAAAGTTGAATCTAATATTCTAGTAAGGATGAAAGAAACTTGTACTAATTGTATGAGAAAGGTAATACCTTATAATGATAATTGATGAAAGTAATCAAGTATAATTGAATACTTAAAGTAATGAATTAAAATCCTAGATGTCGGGGTTATGAATTAGGGTTTGTCTGTTGAATAAAACCCTAACGACCTTAATCGGATACAATAGAAGTCCTAACCCTAATTATGAAAGGTTGTGACTTGATTGATAGATTATTTGTGATACAATTGAATGTAAAGATAATAATATAAGCTCCTAAGAATGAGGAGTTATGATATAGGGGTGATGATTGAACATAACCCTAAAAACCCTAGTCAAGTTCAAAAGAGCAACCCTAACCCTAATGACAAAAGGTAATGTAACTTGAAATGGAATGAGAATAATATTTAGTGGTAACCGTGAATTACTTATGATTATAGCCAAGTAAGGTAAACATGGGTTATAATCTATTATAGCTTGATTATACCTCATGAGAACTATGACATAATAGTTTCAAAAATAATGTATATAGGTCTAATGATCTAGAAAAAACATATATTATAGCTTGATTATAATCTATTATAGCTTGATTATACCTCATGTTTGTAAATGGCAGAGAAAAAATTGTCCCATCATCATATTTCAGTAAGAAAAAATTGTCCCATCATCATATTTCAGTAAGAAAATTTCAACTATGGCAGAGAAATTCATCCCCAAGCCTCACCCCTACTATCGTAATCTCTATTGCAGCAATACTACCCTCGTAATCCCACCAATCACCCGCAAGCATTGTCACACAAATAAAATACATGTACATCAATAAAATACAGAGAAGAGGGCATACCGGTTTGGAGGTCTGGAGAAGACGGCGGTAAAGAGGAGCTGTGGTGGCGGCGCGGCGGAGAAGCAGCTAGCTAAACCCTGGTGGCGGCGCGACGGCGGTGGAGAGCAGCTCTGTCGTCCTGGCGGCGGCGGCGAGACGGCGGTGGAGAGTAGCTCTGTCGTCCTGGCGGCGGCGGCGTGGAGGCACTAGCAGTTGCGGCGGCGGCGTGGCGGGAGCAGTCGGGTGGGGCGACAGCAGTTGGAGGGTCCAGCAGTTGCGGCGGCGGCGGTGTGGAGGGGAGGGGCGACAGCAGTTGGAGGGTCGGGCGACAGCAGTCGGCTGTTTAGGCGATGAAACAGAAGAAAGGGGAACAGTCGGGTGATCGCAGGATATAAATTTCACCTATAGCGTCGGTTGTTTGTCACAACCGACGCCTAAAATAATTTAGCGTCGGTTGTTTGAAACAACCGACGCTCAAATGGACGATATTTTCACGAAATTGTTTGGCGGGAACCACTTTCGGCGTCGGTTATCAACAGATAACCGACGCTATAAGTGACACTTTGCGCGCAAAGTTTTCATCACATATAGGCGTCGGTGGCTATTTAAATAACCGACGCTGTATGTGACATTTTTTCTTTTCGCTCGAAAATTGGATTTCGCAGGAGCTTTTAGGCGTCGGTTTGTTATTGTCAACCGACGCTAAATACAAAGCGGTACCCGTGTCTGGCTGGTCTTCGAATATAGACGTCGGTTTGCTTAAACAGCCGACGCCCTATATGATAGGCGTCGGTTTTTCTTAATAACCGACGCCCAGAAAAGCGACACTGAATGCTATTTCTGTAGTAGTGCGACAACCTTTCGTCTCGTTGACGCAAAAATCCAAGATATGTTGAAGTGATACCTTGGGGGGCTATTTATAGGATTTGCTTTGTGCTTTGTCAATCTTGGATTGGTTCAAGTGGTGTGGACTCTTCTTCTTCCTGATTTCGACCTTGATTGTTGACGAGTTTGATTTTCTAATGGTTCTTTGATTAATTGATGGGTCCTCATCAGTCTTGGAGGGATGTGATATCTAGGTATACTGACAGGGTGATTCATTGACAATAGGTCGATGACCAATGGTCATTGACATTGGGCTCTATGAGACTTTGTTGTTCTCTAGTTTTTCCTTCTGTCAACCTCAGGTCCATCGTTCCTTTTGATCAATGGTCAGGAACATGATGAGTGAATCTATCAATCTTCAAAAGAAGGCTGAAATGTCGACCTAGTAGGTTGATGAGTTGCGGGAACTTGTCGAGGTCAACATTTGACAAATGATCATTCTTGGAGGTCAATGGTTAGGCCACTAATCTTAAGGATTTTGAATTAAATTCCTACAATTTTCAACAAAACTAGATTAAAACAAAGTAATTGGTAATTTATGAATAATGAACAAAGTTGGAGATTTAGCATGGAATCAAATGATTTTATTTAAGAAAAAGGTCATGAAATGTGCATGAAAATTGATGTTATATGGTTTGTAGTTATATTGAGGTGATGTATTGTAGGTTTATATATATTTCAGATTTATTACAAGTTGCATCCGGTTTCTCATTTAAATGGCACTAGAAGTCCACAACCTAATTTGTGAAAATAAAACTACTACTATTCTATCAATTATTATCTAGAAACCATTTTGATAAATAACTTTTATATGTTTGTATTCTATGACAAATAGACATACAACAATATATAGACATTAATTAACAAATGACATCTTTGAACGTAAATACATATCAGCCTAAGAGATATTAGTATTATTGTGATTTATTTTTTTCAGTTAGTATATATCAACTTGGTATGGATTTAGTCTATATATACTTTTTACAAAATAAGATGATATAACTGCTATGAATATATGTGTTCTTATGGATTTTTCCTGACAACTATAAAAGTATATGACTAAGCCCCTCCCCTTGAAATCATAAACTTATATGACAATGGTTTCAACCAAAGCAAATCACATAACACCATTTTAGTTTGGATCAATTAGAAATATTTGTGAACCAATAAAAATTTTAGATTTGGGGGGTTTAGGTCCAAATTAAAACATACTCACTCTCACCAATAGATATAAACTAAACCTTGATTATACACATAGTAATAAGAATGTAGGAAGACATGTACAATCTCCTGGTATCATTTTATCTAACATCATGTTCAATGACTAAGAAAAAAAATCCCACTCTCCAAGTTGTTAGTAGCTTGTTGAAAGAGAACAATCTTACAAGACAACATGATCCTCTTATTTAAGTTTTCCATGCATTTACGTACACTGTGTGGAAAATCTTTTGAAGAATTCGCCCAACTTTGAGTTTCTTCAGGCAGTACACATTTTCTCTATTAGTATCTAATGACGTTCTTCAAAAACAAATGGCATACATTGTAGGTGTAGACTGTAATAGTTATTTTCTCCAATGCAATTTAATTTTAGGTCTTATTTTAACTAAGGTTGATTCTTCTTATATGTGATTGCATCTTTAGTAAGACTTACAATTTATCATATATAGTAGGTGAAGACACACCTAATTTCTTGGACGCTAGTTAGGAAAGTGTTAAAGGAGGAATGGAAGATTGATTTGAAATGTGGTTGTTATAGGTAAACTACTTAGACAATGAATTGAAGGGAAAAGGATAGTTGTTCAAAATAATGAGGATTCTAGTTTTGAGGTATGTGTAAAAGCTAAAAGTTACTCTCTCTTTCGATGGTGTTACCCAATATTTATAGACTTGTGAGTTCATATAAAACTCATGGGTCAAGTTCCCTAATGGAAAACATAAATAAATAAAAAAGTATATTTCAAGTCATAAAAATTAAACAAACTTGGATATAAACTTACCACTTTTGTTAGGATGGGTTGGCATATGTTCACTGTTGATATATAAGCACAATATTTGAATTGAGTATGCTCATAAGGTTGTATGTAAGATGGATTTATATTTTTTTCCATGAATATAAATGTAGCCTTGGTTCAATGGTCAAAATTTTAAAAACATATGAACCTCCACAATCATGATTTATATGGAAATGGTCTCCAATCAGACCAAACCAAGACACGCCATGAAGCACAATTTCATTGTGCTATTTCTTATTTGCTACAAATTGTTAATTTTTGGTTTATATGTCGATAGTGAACCACACTCACTCCTACCTATAGATGAACTACCAATTTGTTGAAACAAGTAGTATAGACACTCTCTAAACAAATGTACAATCACCAGGTTGTATTTTGTCTAACATGATGTAGAAGGACCCAGACCCAAATCCCTAAGACTAAAGATGACAATAAATTGATGATAGTGCCTAACTATACCTACCAAAATGAGCCCCTTTTGTATGATTTGTCTGAACTCATACACATGATGTGAATACTTTCTAGGGAGGTTACACATCCCAGAGTTTCTCCAAGTGAGATGTGCTTTTCTTGAAGTTTTGAGTGATGTGCTTCCAAGTTGAAAGGAGTGCCTTTTTGTATAGATTGTAATAGTCAATACTTCCAAGACCATTTGTGAATGTATTATCTCTAAGGATCTTCCAGGTTATAAAATATTTCATCTTTATGATTGTACTTATGATTTATTTTACACAAAAGGTGATGATAGAGATAATTTCTTAAATCCCAATTATGAAAGTGGTAAAGGAGGAAGAGCACACTTATTCGAATGGATCTAGGGGTTATAGCGTTTAACTTTTAAAATAGTTGAAATATATTAATATGTCATGAATTTAAGGGTGAAGTAGACATGTGGAGACTAAAAAGCTCCATATATTCTAGTTTTTAGGCATATGTAAGAGATAAAACCAGTGTCTATTCTATTGACTATCATTTATTTGTCCAAGATAAAGGCAATTCAAGTTCATAAAAATTAAGTTAAATTGGACTGAAACTTATCATATTTAGTTAGGAAGGAACTTTTGTGTGATATGTGAATGTGGTATAATGAAAAGGTTGTTTATTGATTCCTGGTGCAATATAGGGACTTATAATGGATGACTAACTACTAGCAAATTTCGAAAGATTAGAAATAGTTGGTTTTGCTCAAATGAAGGGCCAACTACCCACAATGTGAATGTTCACTGTTTATTAGAAATGAACAAGTGTTATGTGGTTAGCTATGCCAATATGATTGCATCCCCTCCCTACTCTTTAAAACCTATAGCATCTTATACTCCAAAATATTTTTAGTATGTTTGGAATTGGTCAAGTGTGTATAAATTGAATAATGGGATATATCATTATTATTTACACTTACATGAATTTATTAATTAATTGTGAAATGATTAGGGATATCATGAGCTTGGTTTGTATCGAGGTCAAATTAGGGTGGGCTAGCTTTGTCTAGATGAATTGGTTTTAAGATGTATTTGAATAAGGATAGTAGAAACACATAATTGAGATTTACAGTTGTGATTGAAGGTCTTTTAACTAAAGTGTGATATATATTTAACCGCAACATGCACTGGATTTGTAGCAAAATGAGGTATCCGTTAACATCTTACGGAGGCATGTCAATAGGGACAGAGGCATTTTCTATAAAGGTGTAATCCATTTGGCTTAATTTAATTAAATGGTTGTAGAGGAATTTGTGAATCAAGAGTCTAAGGGTAAAAAATATTTTTCATAAAGCTTCAAAAATTCTTTTTGGGCATGTTTAAAGAGACAGAAGACACTTTCATATGTTGATGTTGTCATATATAGAGTTAGGCTAGAATACACTCGAGTGTACATATCACATGAATACAATCAAGTGTGTTTGCATATCAAGACTATTTTTTTGCAAAATATAAATCATTGATCTTCATCATCATACTATAACTAGGCTACATACAAATTTTGAGCCCATTTCGATGAGTGTAAGTCACTCATCGAAGGGCAAAAAAATTGACGCGCGAAACTAATTTGAAATGCATATTTTTTGCGGTCTTTATAACATGACATATAAATGTCCAAATGTGCTCAAATTTTGCGTATGAGCTATTCACAAGATTTTTAAGAAGATCAATGGATTAGATTTTTGAAAAAAAATATTGCATCATGAAAACTACTTGAGTGTATTCTGCTCCGAATACACTCGAAGTATTCTAGCCTGACTCGTCATATATATATACATATATATATATATATATATATATATATATATATAATTTTAAAACTCACAATAGAGTTCCATGATGAGAACACAAAATTATCAAAGTGCAATCCAATTCAAGCTCAAAAAGATGCTTAAGTATCATTTAGACTACAAGTAACAACTATTGATTGACATTCAGTTGAGATATACATTTTTTCATGATATGTTGCATCCACTATGGTTTAGAGGTTGTTTTGAAACTCAAAATCATCTTCTAGGGTTCTAATTACTTGACTCTTGGTAATAAGAAGGAATTAGTAAGCTAAGAAACAATTTTGAGAATAAAAAAAATTATATATAATTAGTAAAGATCATATGTTGAACCAACTACTTACATTGGATATTTATTATCTAGAATGTCTGAGTCTTGAGCATAACTATAATGTCTTAGATGCTCATAATTCCTCGCTCCTTCCCAAGACCAAATCATACAATGACAACCTTTCATTGTTTCCTTATAAATGATATTTTTGGGTACATTTGGAAGCGTCAATGTTGTCCGGATTGGGATGAGGTGGACTAGTTACCATCTACGTTTGACATGACACATATTAGATTTGAATTGAGATGCACCAAGCTCAATTTTTTCATCAGAGTTAGATTGGAATGGGACAAATTGGTCTAGGTGAACTACTTCTAGGATTTGATTGAAATGGCCTAGTAGACACATATGATTAGGATATACAACTGGGACTCACAGTCTTATGACTAAGGTGTTGTGCATATTTTGGCAAAAAAGGTCTCATGTTTGCACTGGGATTCGTTATTCCTAGATATTTGATTTAGACATATCTATAGGTTTGACTAACACAATTATCCAATTGGCATGACAATAAGTCCTTTTATTTTCTTGGTCATTTATTTGGTTAAGACAAATTATTACGTTAAGTCCATGATGCATTTTAAATCAAAGAGTGGCCAATAAAATTGCAATCTTGAAAATCTAACTAAAAGAGTGGCCAGTCACAATGCGCTATCTCTAACTTAATATGCATTCTTGATGTCTAACTACAATTGTTATTTAATTACTTGACTCTTGGTAAAAGAAAAGGAATTGATAAGCTAAGAAACAATTTTGAGAATTAAAAAATCATATACATTTAGTTAAGTATGTATGTTGGGCCAACTGCTCATATGTGGACCTTTATTATTTGAATGAATGACTCTTGAGCATGATTGTAACATCTAGATGCTCGTAATCTCTCCCTCCAAGGGAAGAATATTACTTTGAAAATTTTTATCTTTGTGTTTAAATGGTATTTTATTATATTTGGAAGTGTCAAGGTTGTCTAGATTGGGATGAGGTGGACTAGTTACTATTTACATTTCACATGACTTGGTTTATGTATCGGGAATTCATTTGTGATACACGAAGTTGGGTTTTGTCATTGAAGTTAGATTGGGATGAGATAAATTGGTCTAGGCGGACTACTGAGAATTGATTGAAGCGGGCTAGTGAACTATATATATGACTAGGATATATAATTGGGACTAGAGCTCTTTTGACTAAGGTATTATATATATTCAGCCAAAATAGGTCTCATGTTTGCACTGATATAGACATTTCATTGAGGCATTTCTATAGGCGTAAATGCATTTTTGACTAATATGGTAATCCAGTTGACACGACAATGAGTCCTTCTATTTCCTTGACTATTTATGGGGTTAAGATGAATTATTATAGTACAACCATTGTAATCAACATTTTCTTTTAAAGAAGATCTATATATTATATTTCACACCAATAAAATGTTGGAGAATTGTTACAAAGGAATGGAAGAGAGACGGGCAACAAGATGCACAGTCAGTCCCTTTTGAATGACAAATCGAATCCTCTGGGAAACCACATCCATAGACCTAGGGGTCAATAGTATTATTATGTATAATTTTTGGACCCTCTTAAGAAGATCTACAATATCTTGTGCCAAGAATCCAAAGGTATCAAATGTGAAAGGGATAAAAATATTGTTGATTGTCAATACATACTTTCTCATGCTTGACCACTTTAGTTGAAGAAACTTTTCTGACAACATCTCATCCAGTAAAATCACCACTTTTTAGGTCTATCAGTGAGAGACTCTGGTAAGATCCACACACCCATGTTTTCCTCTAGATCACCCAAACATTAAAACATATGCTGGTTTAAGCGTCGATCTCCCCTCCTGTGGATCAGTTAAAACATTCACAGACGCTTCTTTCTTAGAAGCAACTCCAACGTGTCTAAATACATCATAAAGAATATCCATGACAAGATCATGTCCGTATTTGAAGCCTGAGAGTTCCCTGCAATGAACTGCTTACTCCCCAAAGGTGTCTAAGCATGATTTATGACAAAGTGGAAGTCATTTATTTTTCTACTGCGGCCAGAAACATTCAAAGGAATCACCTATATCAAATGTCTCCTCCAAGCAATGGACTTTTTTTAATGAAAATGACATACAACGACTAGAAAAAACATCATGGCAATAATACACATCTGCAACAATAAATATTTAGCTTGAATTTGACATATCGTTAAGACAGTTCAGTTTTTGGAATGATGGGTGCAACCGTCCTTCATGCGCAATCATAAATGTTGGACCATTGTTACCCATAATAGCGTTACATCATGTAATGTGCCCCTCTATTTTTCTTGAACATGTTACTGCGACATCGTTGGACAGTCACGACAAAGTGCACCAGTAATCTTCCTTTTTTTTCTTTTCTTTTTGGAATGGAGGGGTGGGCTGTAAGCGTAACATCATTCTTCTATCAAGAAACCTTCTGAACTTCGTTTTTCAACTTTCTGGTCTTGGTCCTAGTATAGAATGCTGGAATCATGCAGTTCTTGACGGGAATCCATATACAAGAGGCATCCATGTTTGGACGTCCATCGGTTGCAGTATCTCACCACTACTCACAGCTAGCATCTGCGGATAAAATACGTCGTAACAAAGTTGTGACTAATGTAAGTAATGTTATATAGAAAAATAGTTCCAAGATAGAGATCAGATTGGGAAATTACATAAACGGCGTCATTATTGGATCTAAATAACACATATTTCAATCATTTCATAAATAACGCACGCATTGGTACTTCACCCTATTCTTGGTTTTGTGGGACGCGCATTGCGTGCAACACCTCTTCCTTTAACCCCTCAACTCTAACCCTACCAAAAATCGTTTTAACCAAAACTTATTTTAAAAAAAGCCACGTCAATTATGGGGATTTTGACCTGTAGTCTGTTAAATATGTATATGTATCTTATAAAACAAATAGGTACACATTAAAAGATTGAGCTATGTACTCAACTGGTTAGGCATTCTGTCAGAGAAGATTGAGCTATGTACTCAACTGGTTAGGCATTCTGTCAGAAGAAATTTTTTAAGCATAACGTGTTAAATCATTAGCCCGAAATAAAATGCTCCTTTGTTCAGCTCAAACAAACTGACCTATGAGAATTCTATCTGGAACCCGAAGGCTGACAAGTGACAAGTGTACCAAATTGTTTGATTCTCGGTGACTTCGATTATTGTGACAAAACATTGGGAAATGTAACGCAATCTGTTTTGTTGGACATATATACCGAAAAGATAATGACATGAGCAAATAGAAGCCCACCTTTTACCGTGCTAATACTCTTGGAACTCAATTTATCCTCAGGTCGTACTGAAGGATAGCAGTAAGAGGTGAAAGGCTATAGAAGAAACCAGGATCTCCACCAGGAAGGGTAATCTGCACAAAGAAACAAATATTTATGTATTAATCATCTAACGGGTGAACAACGACTCGATAATCAATGCGTGTATAGAGATGATGACGATTGAAAGAGAAAACACTAGCAACAAAGCCATGGATGGATCTGTACTGTCGTCACCCCTGCCAGGATTGGCATTACCAGGCGCACCACTACCACCGCCGCCGCCATCGACGACGTGGCTTTGGTGAGCACTAGCGCTCGTCTGTTGGTAAGCCGCCCACCTGGGCGCGGACCCCGCGGCCAGTCCGAACGGCCAGCGCAGGCCAAACCGGTTCCAACGCCGCCCCGCGTTGTACTGCGTCGCCGTCCCCCGGCGGCGATTCCTCTCAGCAGCAGCAGGGGACTCGAAGTCCGGTAGCGGGGCTCTGCAAACGGGGCAGGAGTTGTGCTGGCGTAGCCAGGGAACTATGCAGTCCGAGTGGTAGACGTGGCGGCACGGCATCTCCCTTGCCGGTTCCCCGAGCTCGAAATCCTCTTTGCAGACGGGGCATTCTGATGAAGACCCGCCACCTCCCCCAAGGTGCCTCGCCTCGATGGTCACCGTCGGCATGGCGTCGATAGCCGAAGGAGAAGCGGGAGAGGGGCCTGGGCGGTCGTTCTGGGTGATCTGGTCAATGAGCTCGTTGAGGTTGGGGCCTGCGAAGTAGTCCCCTGGGTTGACGGCAGTCGAAGCGTCCGACGGGGCCGTGGTAGAGGTCGTTGGCGCTGGAGACGGGGGATCGGCGGGGATGATATGGGGAAGGCGGAAGGAAATGGAAGCGGTATCGTTGATGCCGCTGGACACCGATAATGGGTCGTTTTCATGATCATCGTAGCCGTCCATAGGACGGGGACGGAAGACGAGCCAGGCGCCAGAGAGGCCGAGGGCGGTAATAAGGGCGTCCAGGAAGTCGGGAGAGGGTGACGGTGCCGGTTGGCGGTAGTGGACGAGGAAGCTGGGTCGGGGATAGTCGATGAGGTGGAGGAAGCGGCCGTAGCAGCGTGGGCAGAAGACGTCCATGGTCGGGGAGGAGATGATCCTGACCGTTCGCTGGCACTGGAAGCACCAGAACAGGCGGGACACCCGCCGGGTCGCCGTCAGCCTCACCGTCGGTGGGCTTGGAGGAGGTATCGAATCCATTACCGGCAGCGGGATTAGTTCGCTACTTAGGACGTGGTTCGGTACTTCCTGCAGGACACAGACGAGAAGCTATCGACGTTGAGCACAGCAGAAGCTATCATCGAATGCTGTTGATGCTGGTATTTGTATGGCGAGGAGAGAAACCAACACCAAAATGACTTCACGCGGTGAGCCGCGGGTGGGAAGGGATGGCTTTCGTGAGATGCAACAAGATATTCCAAACTTTCTCACCATTCTTATTAATGTCTTGTTATGTAATCTTGCACAACAAAGATAACATAAGGTATATGTAATCCAACTTAAAAGGGGATCGTAAAATGCATCATAGACTTACGAAGAAAGCGAGCGTAAAAGAAAAATTATGGTTAAGAAAAAAAGAAAAAGTGTATTTATCACAGTATGATTTTTCTATTTTAAAGTAATATTTTGTCCCTACATTTTGGTGGAGCTTATACGTACGTATATGTTTCAAAAGATCACATTTCACACTGCGAAACTTGGTTCAACTTTTTCAACTTTTGTTTCAATAAATTAGGATATAAGACACACTGAGAGAGTTAGGAGTTAGGACTCTCCAATTCATGGTTGGGGCCAATTTATGTTGAAATTAATTTTAAGCAATTGTGTGTTGTCAAAATCAGGTCAAATAAACAACTAATGAACAAGACCATGTTTAGGTCGAGTTAGACATGTATAAGATTATGTAGATATATATATATAGCTTTTCATTTGAAACATGTTTGGAGCCACTTAGTTTTTTGGTTTGAAGTTAGATCAATTTTAAACTGGGTGGAGATGGCCCAATGGATTGGATCATGGGCAACTAATGAAGACGCTTGGGTTCGATCTCTGGTGTAACTATCAATGGTCCTCATCCCTACTCATGATGGTTAAGAGGCAAAAGGGGGCCACCCCCTTATGTCATCCTCAAGTTTATATGATAAGAATATTACATTTAAAAATATATGAATACATGTATTAATGATGATGGTTTGAGTATGAGTAATCCATAAGTAAACTTTGGTGATAGAGTTCAATATGTTGGTGTATATTGTCTTGAAATTCTGTCATATGATGATTGTAATAGGATACTTTGTACTTGATTTGCTTAATAATAAGGCATTTTTTTGTCATATTTGTTTTAATATGAGATCATAATTGCACATAGTAATTTACTAAGAATGTATGACTCAGTGACGTTATTTCAGGTTGAGGACTAGAACATGAGATCATGTGTATGATAGGATTACCCATTCTTGTTTAAGTCTCTAATCAAACATTATTGTGTAATTAAAATGCAATAATACATCAAGACTAGTATATGTGTTGACTGATGACTATGTCATTTGTCTTAATATTTGATATCAAGTCAGCCATATGTGTTTGTGATGTATGTATATTCATCATGAAATTCAATCACCATCTTGGGCCCAATTCAACTCAATTCATTTAATTTCATCTCCTAAATCTCACAATTTGCAAAATTACTTAATTGGTTCAATCATCAAGACTATTAACTAAATTTATATTGATTTTATGCAGGACATGATGAGGTTCAACCATTAGCTGACACCCACCTCCATTTAACCCTAATCCACCTTCAACATAATCACCACCACCGCTTGCTTCATACCACCTTTATCTCCATCAACCATCATCCGAATCAAACCTTAATAAGTGGGGCCCACATTTCTTCGCCCTAGATCTACCTTCACCCAAGATCCTTTCATCAACGGTCTTCAGTCTAGCAGTCTTGACTAAATGGTCTTGACCCTAGCGGTCTTGGCCTTACGATTTTAACCTCTCGGTCTTAGCCATTCATCCATACGATCTTGGCATTGCACTGACCTTTCGGTCTTACCTCTACGATCTGAGCCTATCCACACCATCAGATCCCCGATCTATGGTCCTCATCTACCCCCTCCATTTAGTTTGGGTTGCACATGCCCTAACGGTCTGCTCCTTCACCTCTCCTCACAATCTCAAGACTGTGTAGCATACCTTTCGTAAGACCGTATGGGCAACCAAGATCGCCACCATCACCTACCACAGTGATCTCCTGCCAAGACCTACAACAAGCCGCGAGGTCCTTCACTTGCTAACCGATTGCCTCTGCTCCCTCGCCTTCCTCTACCTACCTGCAACCCTAAAAGCAACTGCACCTCCGCCGTCGTTAGTAGTAGATTGACGCAGTGCTCGCCTGCCTCTTCCATCTTCATCCCTACCTACAACCCCTACGGCATCATCCACTCCACCACTCACCAGCAACGATCACCTCCACACTGCCTTCCTCCACAACACCCAGTGCCACCATCGTGCGCCCTTTGCCCTTCAAACTGATCGGTGGCAAACGGTATTCAAGACTGATCTTCGACAAATGGTCTTCAAGACCGATCAGTAGCAAACTGCTTAGTCCTCAAGACCGCTAGACCGAAGACCATTTGGACGCAGATGCGATGACCATGAGGAAGCGAAGACCGGTTGGCGTGCAAACCGTGAGACGAAGACCGGTTGCATAGCAGACCGTGAAGAACACAAAGACACAGACTGTTAGGGCATCAAGACCGTTAGAGTAGAAACCGTTTGGAGGCAAAAATTAAGACCGTTTGGACTTAGCAGACCGATAGAACTCCAAACCGTTTAGAAGTGAAGACCATTTGGAGGCAAACACTCCAAACCGTTTAAACTCTAAATGGTTAAGAAGACTAAACGGTCTCCAAATCGTTAAAGCAAATATGTGAAAATTGCAACTGGGTCCAATTCGTGAAGACCCCATCCAAGCCTATAAATAGGACCAGTAGGGTCCTCATTAGAGGCATCGGACCCAGGATGCCGACAGGCTGCCTAAGCACAAGTTCAGTCCATGTCTATCCACACATTTGCCACTTCACTTGCTGCTCCTACTATGAGCAAGGAGGTCAAGATGAGAAAGAAGGCGGAAAAAAGATCTACCTGACCTGCCTTGGTGGTTCTTCCTCCTCATCCAGATCTGCTCCGACACAATGTAGAAGACCACATCATCTTTACCGAGCTGCAACTACCTTCTACTTCATGCTCATGTCAGAACCTTCCCTCTCTCTTGTTCTTCTTATTTCTCACATCATGAGTGAGTAGTTCCTTTTCACTGGGGTGCGAGGACTAACCCCGGTGCCCATACAAGCATGTTCTCTTGTTAAACATTCCATGGCAATGTATATAACTTTTCATTTCATTGTTAATCGTTAATGTGTGTATATTGATTACCTGCTTGCTTTTATCTTGTTCTTTCTTATGTTACGAGAACTTCAATATGTAGGATAGGATGTCGATTAGCACACTTGACTCCCTTACTAGAAATAGAAAGGGATTCTTTGAGGTCGTAAGTGTATGATCCGCGAGGGGATGAGCCATCTAGCCCACGATGATGCTTCTTTGTGCCTAACACCTGTATAGGGGGGCCACAACTTCAGTTGGATATCTGTATCTTCATTGTTAATCGTCGATGGTTGCTTGTAGATTAATCACCTGCTTGGTTATCGATTAACATGGTTGACTCCTTGACGAGAATGTCTGATAGGATTCCTTGAGGTCGTAAGTGTATGATTCGTGAGGGAACGAGCCATCTAGCCCACAGTGACGCTTTTGTGGCCAAAATATCCTTCAGGGAGGGTCACAACTTCAATTGGATATCTATATTGGTTGAGCCGTAAGAGAGTGATATAGATGGTGATGAGACATCTGATACCTAAGGTGACGCGCAAGCCTAATGCCTATATGGGGGATTTTGCAGCAGCTCCATTTGGACAGTTATATCTTGCATGGATGTTTGATGTTTGGATATGTTTGCATGTGTAGTGGTGGTGAAACCCGAGACCACCCCAGTGATTCCATATCATTAATCTAGATCAAACTTTAATCTTGCTCTTTACTTTCTCACATTTAGTTTAATTAACCTCAAATCAACCCTTGTTCTAAATATTAGCCTTACTTGAACTGGACTATACTAGCAACAATTCTTAAAAATGTTGTCCCTTGAGATTCGATCCTTAACTATACTACGATAAGACCCATCCGCTTGTGAGTGGTATTATTGCACAAGGTTTTGGTAAAAACTCTGGGATTTCAACCCCGAGTGAATTTGTTAGTGCGATATTAAACCACGTGAAATTATGGCACCGTTGTCGGGGACAACAGAATCAGTTAGTCAAATCTAGTTCCATTAAGGCTAATTTAGGTTTTTTCTTTTCTTTTGACTGATCATCTACTTGAATTTGGTTCTACTCCATCAATCTCACTTTTGAAAAATCTTTCCATCACAGGTAGAAACAAAGTCTAGTGCATGCACCACTCAAACAGTCCCGGTCTCACTGCTAGCTTTGATCCTGAGATAGACAGAACTTTTCATTCTCAGAACAAAGAGAACCAAGCAAGGATGGCTCAAGAGGAGGAAATAGCCCGAACAGTTTCTCAAGCCCTTGCTGCACAAAGAGATATGCTTATGTAAGAAGCCTGAGCTGTAGTTGAAACAAAGAACCGAGAAGCTCAAGCAGTAGAACTGCAAAAAGACCTTAGGGATTTCTCTAAAGCTGTTGATGTTCATCACCCAGTGCAACCTCCTCCCATCAATGCTCCAATCTTTGAGATCCGAGCACATTGGATTACCTTGATTCAAAACATCCCATTCTATGGTAAGTAAGGATAAGATAGTTAGGAACATCTTCTGAGGTTTATCGATCTATGTGCTATGATAAAGCAAAATGGAGTCACAGATGATGCCATCTGACTCCGTCTCTTCAAGTATTCTCTTGCTGATAGAGCTATACGTTGGTACAACTCATTGCAATGTGAACCCATCACCACTTGGGAACAACTTCAAAATGTCTTTCTAGTAAAATTCTACCCTCCTTCTCTCACTTATGAAATCAGGGGGCGTATAACTCAATTCACTTAGGCCCCTGGAGAATCCCTAGCTAAAGCATGGGAAAAATACAAAGAGCTTCTGCGCAAGTGCCCACACCATGGCATTCCTAAGAATCAGCTCATTGAGATCTTCTATAGGGGTTTGGATGACGATATCAAGAGATTTTTAGACTCCTCATCTGGAGGAAACTTCATGCGTCAAAGTTATGATAGCGCATAGAAGGTTGTCACCCTCAGAGATGAAAATCAAGCTAATTGGGGTAGATCTGTAGACAAAAGAGTGTTGAAGGTAGTTATGGCTAAAGCTATCCATGAGTACAAGTCTATCGATGAAACCCTCAAACTCTTAGTTGCCAAGAAAGACCACATTGAATCATCCCTTACTGCCTATGAAAGAAGACACTCACTCCCACAACAACAAGAACAAATCAAGTCAGCTTCATTGTTCTGTGAAGCATATAAAGGCACTGATCATTCTACGCTAGCATGCAATATTCTCTATGATGTTGTTTTAAGCAACGTTTATGGTCAAGGAGATAATAGTCAAATGGAAAATCTTAATGATGTCAACACCATCCCTAGTCAAGGATATTACAATCTGAATTAGAACAGGAACCATCATAGTTTTCAATATGGAAATCCTTCAGGAGCGGAAAACTAAGGACAACTTGGTTCAAATAATCAGCAACGAGGCGCACTAGGATTCCAGTATAATCAACAACAAAATTTCGATAATCAAGGAAACTTTAGGGGTAACTTTCAGAACAAGAACTACAACCAGTATCAAAACAATTCTCAATTCCAGAATCCAAATCAATTCCCTTACCAGAATCAACAACAAGGGCAACAAAGCCGTCCTGTATCTCTAGATGATAAGGTAGAAGCCATCAAGAATATGTTGTAGTCGTAGCAGACTATGATATCTAACTAGCAAGCTCATCAGAAGGCTATGAAACTCAACTAGCTCAACTTGCAGCTAGCATGAAGCCACCTGCTGGAACCTTTACTGGCCAACTAGAGAACAATCCTAAGCACCCTGACCAACTGAAAGCTGTCACCACCAGGTCAAGAAAAGATTATTTTGATCCTCCCGTCAAGACACTAGTGATTATTACAGATGAGGAAGACTCTATGGCTGTCCAAGACTCTACAACACCTGAGTCTCAACCAAAAGAAACAACAACTGCTGATAAGACAGATGAGCAAAGTTCGGAGAAACAACTGATACAGAACCAGAAACACCTGAGCCAGATGCGCCAATATACAAGCCTCGTATTCCTTTCCCAGCTCATTTAAGGCAGACCAAGCTTGACACTCGATTCAACAAGTTCAAAGAAGCTATAAAGAAACTTCATGTTGATATACCCTTTCTTGATGCGCTGGCGGAAATACCAACATGGAAAAAATACTTAAAGTCTCTCCTCACAAGGAAGTATATAACCGAAGAGTATCAGACAGTGAATTTAGCAACAACCACATCTGATATCATCCAAAGCAAGATGCCCAAGAAGCAGAAAGATCCATGATCTTTTGGGATTTCGTGCCATATTGGTGATTCCTCCTGTAAGAAAGGATTGTCCAATCTTGGTGCCAGCATCTCTATCATACCACTTAGCCTTTGCAATAGGCTAGGGTTTGTTGAACTGCTCCCGACTGGCATGACCATACAACTTGCAGATAACACAATGACTCTTCCCTTGGGTATCATCGAAGATGTTTCTATCAAGGTAGGCAAAAACTCCTATGTTCCTTGTGACTTCGTCATCATGGACATAAAGGAAGACGCTATATACACTCTCATCTTTGGACGTCCGTTCCTCACCACTGCAAGAGCTCTAGTTGATGTTGAAGTAGGAACCTTGCTTCTCAGACTAGGAAAAGAAACCCTCAATTTTAAAGTTTTTGAAAGTATGAGAAGACCAAGCATGCAAGAAGAAGTCTACTTGATTGAGTGCATAGATCAGATATCACTCCTCTCGCAAGAGGATTATGAACAAGAATATTCCTTAGTAGTGGCCCTTACTAATCCAAATGCAGATAGTTCAGTTGACAAACAAGTGAAAAGTTGTGTTCTCTGCCTCGATACTATTGAAGAAGATCGTGGAGCCAAAAATTAAGGAACTCAAAGCTGTGGATATCCCTGAAGAACCATGTGAAAAACCACAAGCTCCTAAAATGAAACCCCTACCTGAGGGATTGAAGTATGTGTTTCTAGATGACCTCAAAGTCTGCCCAGTCATCATAAATTCTGATCTAACGACAGAACAAGAAGATAAACTCTTGACATAATTAAAAGAAAGAAGAAAAGCCATAGGCTACAAGATGAGTGATCTCACTGGGGTCAGTCAAGCACTGTGCATGCACAAAATCCCCATGATGGAAGATTACAAGCCAACGGTTGAACACCAAAGGAAGATTAATCTGAATATGAAAGAAGTTGTCCACCTTGAAGTTATAAAGTTGCTCAAGACAGGAATTATCTATCCAATCTCCGATTCACCATGGGTAAGTCTTGTGCACGTTGTCCCGAAGAAGGGTTGAACTACAGTGATACGAAATGAAGACAATGAACTCATCCCCACTCGAACAGTCACCGGGTGGAGGATGTGTATTGATTAGAGGAAGTTGAATAAGGAGACAAGAAGGATCATTTCCCAATGCCTTTTCTTGATCAAATCTTAGAACGGTTGGCTCATCAAGAATATTTCTGCTATCTCGATGTTACTCTGGATTCTATCAAATTCCTATACATCCAGATGACCAAGAGAAAACAACCTTTACTTGCCCATTTAGAACATATGCCTTTAGAAGGATGTCGTTCGGTCTCTCACTACTATAGAAATGGCTTATGAAGTCACTTTCCAGTCGTCGGTTATTAACGAAGAACCGACGCCTAAAACCTACAACGTCAGTTTAAAACACAAACTGACAAATATCGGAGAGGAGTGGCCAGACACAGGTATCTCTTTCTTTATAGCGTCGATTCTAGAATAAACAGCCGACGCCTAAAATTAACCGCCAAATACCAAATTTCACGTGAAAAAAATTACCTCCAAAATTTGACATCTGGCGTCCGTTATTTACTAACAAACCGACGACAAAAGGTTATGCGCGATACAAAAATTGGGAACATTTTGGTCATCAGTTGTAATAAAAGAACCGACGCTTATGGGTTTTCACGCGTTTTTCCGGGAAAATTTTCACACCCCTATGAGCGTCGGTTTTAGAAATAAACCGACGCCTATGGTTATTAAGCGAGAACAATTTTTTTAATCGGCATATGTAGATAGACGTCGGTTGGTTTTCTATTAAAAACCGATGACTATAGTTAAGAATAGGTGTCGGTTGGTTTGTAGAACCGACACCTTTAGGTTTACGTGTCGGTTGTTTTCAATAACTGACGCCGATTGATAACTTAACAACACCCGTGAGCCCGACTCTTCCCCTTTCTCTGTTTCATTCATTGTCTCGCGCAGCTGCTACCCCAGGGTTTGGCGATTTCTGGTGATTTCTCCTCCGTCTCCGTTTACTCCGGTCGCGTGCTGCTCCGCTCGCTTGGGTGGTCCTCTGCCCACCTCTGCCGCCGCTTGCCCTCTGCCCCAGCTCCGGTGGCCTTCTCTCCTTCTCCGGTGACCTTCTATCTTGCTCCGGCGGCCTGCTCTCCTACTCCTGCTGCTCGCTACTACTACCCTCCCCGCCAACACCGCCGAAGGTACATGCTCTGCTCTTCTTCCTCCTCTTCTTCCTCTGTCGAGGTGTGTGAAATCGCAGGTTGGCACGGTCGTGCTGGGTAGCACGGCTATGTTGGTAGCACGACTGTGCTACATATCACGACCGTGCTAGCACGACCATGTTGGTTGATTTTGTGTTATATTTCTCAATTATAATCGGATAGCCTATAATGTTGTGCTACATTACTCTTCTAAAATTATTCTTATATTGTTGAATCGGGTTAATGACCACACCTGCTATTGTACCTGAATTATGCCATGTATGTTTGTACAAAGTGAATCTTATCGCTCTAATTGTGAATTATTGCATGTTTGAAACTATTGAATTCTTGATTTATTATTTAATAATGCTCTAATTGTTAGTGATGCAATGTAAGTGAGCAAATACATGTAGTGGATATGTACTCATTAGCCTAGAAACCCGTCCAAGATTTACTCATTAGGAGTAAATCTTGGATAGTACCCAGTTTGGGACTGTTCTTGAACACCTAATCTCACTTAGGATGTTAGTGTATAATGTGTATTGGGTTTTCAAGAAAATTTCAGTAGCATTTCCCCGTTTGTTCTCTAAGTACATATGTACTTAGAGAACAGCAGGGAAATGCTGCCGAAATTTTCTCGAAAACCCAATACACATTATACACTTACTAGTGAGATTAGGTGTTCAAGAATGGGATAGGTGGTACACATTTATTATATATAAGAATGACATCACATGTATTTGTTGGCCTAGAAACCCGTCCAAGATATACTCATTAGGAGTAAATCTTAGATAGTCCCCGGTTTGGGAATGTTCTTGAACACCTAATCTCACTTAGGATGTAAGTGTATAATGTGTATTTGGTTTTCAAGAAAATTTCGACAGCATTTCCCCGTTTGTTCTCTAAGTACATATGTACTTAGAGAACAGCGGGGAAATGCTGCTGAAATTTTCTTGAAAACCCAATACACATTATACACTTACTAATGAGATTAGGTGTTCAAGAATGGGATAGGTGGTACACATTTATTATATATAAGAATGACAATACATGTATTTGTTGGCCTAAA
This sequence comes from Alisma plantago-aquatica, assembly GCA_963693085.1. NCBI lineage: Eukaryota > Viridiplantae > Streptophyta > Magnoliopsida > Alismatales > Alismataceae > Alisma > Alisma plantago-aquatica. Next base: position 312,477,084 of record OY856410.1, read on the forward strand.
GTTTTAATTAACCATGCAAAAACTCTAATCTGTTAACCCTAGACCCTAATCTTGTTGTAATGTATATTTGATTTCTCTTTGATCATAGAATGGATAGATCATGGATGTCCATTCGCAATCGCTGTACCCCAGAGTTTATTTCTGGTCTTGACCAGTTTATTAGATTTGCCGAGGAACATAGGAAAAAACCTGGAGATAGGTTCTACTGTCCATGTAGGCATTGCGGTAACAACTTGAAAGTCAGCACTGGTGACGAAATCAAAAGTCATGTCATGTGCAACGGGATTATACAAGGCTATACAGAATGGCACTAGCATGGAGAGATTTCAAACCCGAAACCAGTGGATGTCGATAGAAGTGCTTGTGTGGAAGAAGAAATTGCCTATGAGGACGTAGATGTGAATGAACCAGTTCCAGTAGACATCGTTGATGCGATGCTGGATAGTTGTGGGGTAGAGCACACCGATCCACCTCCACTTTTTAGAAACATTATACATGATGCTGAGATATCGTTATACACAAGTTGTACAAAGTTTACGAAGCTTAGCGTTGTGTTGAGATTGTATAAGTTGAAAGATAACAATAGATGGAGTGACAAAAGCTTCACTTCATTGTTGACTTTGTTGAAAGAAATGCTTCCTGAAGGAAACGAGCTGCCAATCTCAACAAACCAGGTAAAGAAATTGATGTGCCCAATGGGAATGGATGCCAAGAAGATACACGCATGCTCGAATGATTGTGTATTATTTCAAAAGCACTATGTGGATTTAAAAGATTGTCCAAAATGTGGTGCGTCAAGGTATAAATTGACGACTTCGGAGGAGTCCAAAACTGGTTCTCCTGCCAAGGTGATGTGGTATCTACCTATAATATCACGATTTCAACGCTTGTTTGCCAATTCGATAGATGTGAAGAATTTGAGGTGGCATGCAGATGTTAAGAAAAATAATGATGGGATCCTACGACATGCGTCTGATTCCCCACAGTGGAAGAAGATTGATCTATTGTACCCTGAATTTGGTGAAGAAGTAAGGAATCTAAGACTTGGGCTTTGTATAGATGGGATGAATCTGTATGGGACATTGAGCAGCCAACATAGCACTTGGCCAGTCATGCTTGTTATATACAATCTTCCTCCCTGGTTGTGTATGAAAAATAAGTACGTAATGTTGTCGTTGTTGATATCGGGCCCTAAACAACATGGAAATGACATCGATGTTTATGTTGAACCTCTGATTGATGACTTAAAGAAACTTTGGGGTGAAGGTGTGATGACCTATGATGCTTCACGAAGAGAGACATTTCATTTGCATGCTATGTTGTTTTGCACTATTAATGACTTTCCAGCATATGAGAATCTGTCTGGATATAGTGTCAAAGGAGATAAAGTGTGTCCTATATGTGAAGAGAACACTGATTCAACAAGACTAAAACATGGCGGTAAGACTGTATATCTCAGTCATCGAAGGTTTCTTACAAAATTTCATCCGTATCGTAGGAAGCGCAAAGCATTCAATGGATTGAATGAGGAACAGAGTGCACCTAAACCTATACCAGGGGAGGTTGTTTATGAAAGAGTAAAAGACTTTGTCAATGAATTTGGTAAGAGATCACAATGTACTATGGCCACACAGAGTGGTAAATCTTTATTCAAGAAGAAGTCAATATTTTGGGATCTTCCTTATTGGAGTTCTTTGATAGTCAGGCATTGTATCGATGTCATGCACGTTGAGAAAAATGTCTGTGATAGTGTCATTGGTACTTTGTTGAATATACCAGGTAAGACTAAAGATGGGATAAAATCCAGACTGGACCTACGTGAAATGGGAATAAGGTCAGAATTAACAGAATTTCATGAAATGGGAAATCAGAGAACATACTTACCTCCCGCTTGTTACACATTGTCTAGAAAGGAGAAGAAAGCTTTTTGTGAATGTTTGGTAAATGTTAAGGTGCCACAGGGTTACTCAGCCAACATCCGTAGATTGGTATCAATGAAAGATATAAAGTTGATAGGTCTTAAATCTCATGATTGTCACACTCTAATGCAACAAATATTGCCTGTGGCAATTCGATCTATATTGTCGAAGCATGTAAGGTTTGCAATCACCAGACTTTGTTTCTTTTTCAATAGTCTGTGCAGAAAAGTTATTGACCCTGATACTCTCGATAAATTGCAAAGAGAAGTGGTTGTTACCCTATGTCAGCTTGAGATGTATTTTCCTCCGTCGTTCTTTGATATCATGGTACATCTTGTTGTCCACTTGACTAGGGAAGTGAAAATGTTGGGACCAATTTTCTTGCATTGGATGTATCCCTTTGAACGATACATGATCATTTTTAAAAGTGATGTTCGAAACCGTTATCGGCCTGAAGGGAGTATTATCGAGGGTTATGTGGCGAGAGAGGTTATGGATTTTTGCAATGACTTTCTCAGTGGTAATGACACTCCTGATAATGACAAGAATATTGACGAGCAATTTGGCAAAGGAATTTTGGGATCACGTGTGAAAGTAATCAGTCATGAGCAGTTGGAACAAGGTCACTTGTATATTTTACACAACATGGACGAAGTGAACGTTTATATCGAGGAACATACCAATTTCATCAAGAGACAATATCCTCGAGCCAATACAATGTGACTTGCTAGAGAGCATAACAAGACATTTATTAAGTGGTTTGAAAATAAAGTCTTACATCAACTATCTCAAACACCAGATGATATTACTGAAACTATCAAATGCCTCGCCTTTAAACCAAAATTGACTGTTATGTCTTATGAAGGGTATGACATTAATGGATTCACATATTACATAAAGCGCCAAGATGATAAGAGTGTCGTCCAAAATAGTGGGGTCACCCTTCAAGCATCGACTATGTGTTTTGCAAGTGCAAAGGATAAGAGTCCACGTGAAGCTAAAATGTCATATTATGGTGTCATTGAAGACATATGGGAGTTTGACTACATAGATTTCAGAATTCCGCTCTTCAAATGTAATTGGTTTGATAACACCAAAGGAGTTATAGTGGATGAATTGGGTTTCACTTTAGTGAACTTTGAAAAGATTGGCGAGAAGGATGAACCATTCATATTGGCATCACATGCGAAACAAGTATTTTATATCGATGATCCTGCAAATGATAAATGGTCAGTTGTTCTTCATGGTAAAAGACAGTTCATTGAAGATCATATAGATGAAGAACAGTACTATGATAAGTATGATGACTCCAGTCCATTCTCAGTTGGGTTGCCAACACCAATAAATATTGAAGCTAATGATGACTTGTATGTGCGCGGAGATCACAATGAAGGATTGTTAATTGATAAAAAATCACAATATTAGAGGCATGTTTATATTTTTTTATATGTTTTATTTTTCTGAATGTGAACTTTACAATGTGAATGTGAACTTTACAATGTGAATTACTTTATAATGTGAATGTGAACTTTACAATGTGAATTACTTTATAATGTGAATTACTTTACAATGTTAATCACTTTACAATGTGAATTACTTTACAATGTGAATGTGAATTTTTAGATGGTTGAGCATTCTCCTGATGACCGTGCTGATGATTAGCGTGAGGGTGAGGACATCAATGCGCTGCCTCACAATGTAAGTTTTAAAAATATATCATATATATATCTATATGTCCATTTATAGTTATATCTTGTAAATGTGTTTATTTTGTCAAATTTTAGGTTGATGATGCACATGTACCATCTGAAGCACTTGAGGCACTTGATCAGCAACACCAAAAAGTTGACAGGAGAAGGGGCATCACTATGATGAAGAAGTTAATAGCGCAAAAGGGCAATGGACCCAAACTTGTTGTGGATTTTGATAATGCAGGAAATGCATCTGGTGTGAATCGCAATTCATTTATTTCATATCTTGGGTATGTTATTCGTAGCCATTGCGGTTGTAAGATAGATTCTTGGCATAAAGTTTCTAAGGAGAAGAAAGACGTAATATGGAAGGATTTATGTGTGAGTTATTATTAATTTGCAATTCTATTTTGTAGATTACTAATTTTTTGGATACTAGTTAATAGCAATTCTAATTTGTAGAGTATATTTGAATTGGATGAAAAGCTGCATCGTAAATGCGTGATGCAACGCTGTGGGAGAGTCCTAAGGAACTATAGGACAAATCTCACCCGAGAATACATAAACAAAGCTGACAAGAGGAAGAAGACAGCCACTGAACAGTGGAACTTCCTGGACAAAGAAGAATGGGATGCGTTTGTTGCTTCAAGACAAATAGATCAATTCAAGGTATTAGGCGTTAGTCCCAATCTCATTAATATATGTTGTATTCACCTATTCAAGATTAAAATTTACTGTTACTAACCAAATCATTAATGTGCATACTGACTAGGCCCTCATTGAGGCACAAAGATCAAGGCGTGCACTGAATGTGCATGACCACACAATGGGTCCAAAGGGGTATGCAGGCATTCGCCAAAGACTATAGTCTGAGGATACTGCTCAGGCTACTACTACTCAGGAGTCCTCCACTATAGGTAGCACACCTCTGCCTTGCCATGATATCTGGATAGCTGGGAGGCAAAATAAGAAGGGAGAAATAAGGAAGCCCACAACTACTGAGGCGGCTGCAAAGATGGTAAAATACAACTCTTACAAAAATCGTTCGAATATTGATTATTTGTGGTGTTTACTTAATTACAAATTTTTGTTTTGGTGATTAGCGGGAGCTGCACGAGCTGAGGAAACAAGGCAAGTTCATCCCTAAGAGTACAAGGGATGAATTGACAGTTGCTCTGGGTAACCCAGAGCATCCTAGACGTGTTAGGGATGCAGGCGCTGGTGTGGGCATCAAAGCTTTTTTTGGGCCATCCCAGCGCAAACATGTCCCAAAAGTGGGACTTTCATAAGAAGAGGTAACATATTTTTTCCTAGTAGATATTAATGTAAAAGAGAATTCAATAATTAGAATTTGACGTTTCTTTTATCCATGTATAGGTAGATAAGCTATTTGATAGGAAACTCGAAGAAGCAATGAAAAAGTGGCAGGCATCTCAGACTGCCACTTACCAGACAGTACCTATGGTGTTTCCTACTGTAGGCTCTACTCCTACTGCAGAGGTTGGGAGTAATCCTGTAGACCCACCACCTAGAAAATCCGCTTTAAGTATTTTTATGACATAGTAACTGTTTTTTTAATTTAAGATGATATGTTTTCAAGATGATATGTATATATGAAATTGTAGTCATTTCAAAAAAAGATGATATGTATATAACATTCTTTACACAAAAATTTGTAGGGGTTGAAGCCATGTCGTCTAAAAGTTAATGAATATGTCTTTGCAGAGGCGTCGGCTTACCCATCCCTACCAGGGGATATGTTTCACGAGTCTCCATTACCAGCTGGTTGGATTCGTGTGAGCCCGGTACATATATTCTCCAAGTGGATGGATCTTCCATTGCCATATGCCCACCCAGATTGTGAAACGCTTGGTGAGGCAGAAGGCAGAGTGATATTGTGGCTAAAAGCGGATGTCATCTTTACTGAAATTGTATGGTAAATTTACATTACGTTAAATTGTTAGTGTGTGTATATGATGTCAGTTGATCTAAAATTATTATATATATATATATACAGGTTAAAAAGAAGACACCCACAACATCTAGGCCTCCACTTCCACCTCCTACATTACCCAGTTGGGTTCCACAGGACCTACCTGTCCCGTTAGGTCCTAACTGTAGGGGTATGGCAATATGATTAGGCGAACATGATATAAATTGCCCTATAACTGTTTCTATAGATTCAGATGTTGTAGGTCAATCATACGAAAGTAAACTATTTATACAAGATATTTTGGAGTTGTTTCGATATGATTGGCTAAATACAATTGTGATAGAGCTATGGATAAGGTGAGATCTTCTTTATACATCCATATACCTTGTGTAGGATCTGGTGATCTGGTTTCTTATTTATAAATGCATGCGTAATTAATACATATTTTGTAGCTACTTAGACAAGATATGTGCAGATTTTGCATTCGAACATGTAGGATTTTTGATTCCATCTTTAATTAGTCTAGTAGCTAAAGACCCTCCGTCAGTTCAACAATACTACTGTGAGGCTTTTACAATTTTTTCTCAAAATAAGAAGACGATGATAATGGCTCCATTCAATGTAGAGTAAGTTTACTTTGCTTATTATAATTTGGACTTAAGAAAATTACATTTTTATTGTGGAATTTGAGTTATTAATTTTTAACTTTTTTTACCTCTAGTGGTATGCATTGGGAGTTACTGGTTATTGTCCCCGAGACGTTCACTGTCTATTATCTAGATCCTAAGGGGAGTAAATTGAATACAAAATATGGACACATAATGAAAATGGCATTATTCCGGTGAGAAATATTTCATTTTCATATCCGTTAACATATGTTATTACATTACTATTTAATTATGCAATGTATTGTGTTACATTAACATGTAGGGGTTTTGATGAGTTCAAAAAGGCTGGAGGAAAGGTCCCCACGAAAAAGAACCAGCCAATAATTTGGAAGAACGTGAAAGTAAGTTCCCGACTGCAATATATGTATATATTATTTATGTGAACATTGCTTAATTAGTTGTATTTTTTAATATTTTGTATGTTTGAATTTATAGAGTGCTACACAAGACAATAGATGGGCATGTGGATACTATGTGATGCGATTTATGCACATGATTATCAAATATGCCGAAATGGACATCGATTGTATTGTTGAGGTATTATATAGTCTCATTAGATATATAATATGAAATATATCAATCTTATTTATAGCTCATCTATTATATATATATACATCATTCTCTTTACAGGTGTTTAAAACTGACCACACTACAGGAACGGCCTTACCAGATGTACACACTCCCTATACGACGGGAGAATTAAATGAAGTAAGAGAAGAATGGGCAACATCCATACAGGTAGTGGGGGATTTAAGATATAATTGGGATGTTGATAGTGAATAATGACTAAAGAATGATATTTTGTAAATGAATTTCTGAATTATAATATATGTGTGAATGTTTCTACATGTCTGGATGTTTCTACATGTGTCTGAGTGAAAATGAATGAAACTGTTGGTTGCTATATGAATGTTTCTATATGTGTGAATGTGAAAATGAATGGAACTACAGATTGCTAGCTACATGAATGTTTCTAAATGTGTGAAAATCAAATAGAACTGTAGGTTGCATTGCTAAATGTGTGAATATTTTTGTTGTTAATGTTGTAAGTTTGTGGCTTGTTGTTGGCTGATATCAATGGATGTCATAAAACCTGCAGTTCATAACTGAACTGCAGGTTTCTCATCCTTCAACCAGCCATACAGCAGGTCTGCAGACTGACAGAAAAAAAAACAGGCATCGATTATTTGTATAAAACCGACGCCACATCGTTACAGTGTCGGTTTCTAATAGTAATCGACGTCTATTTCCTTAACACCACGGCCTTGCTGGCCAGCATGGCTGTGGCGGCGGACCAGACACCACGGCCGTGCTGGCCAACACGGCCGTGTTGGGGTTTATATGACGTCGGTTCTTATTTAATAACCGACGCTGATAGTGCCCAAGATGGCACCCTTCTGTGGCGTGAAGGTATATGGCGTCAGTTTCTTACCTAATAACCGGCGCTGATAGTGCCCTGCTGGCGCGTTTACGGTGGCACGCGAAGGGTTTTGGTGTCGGTTTTTGAACCAACGCGTAACAGCTGGGCTTTTAGCGTCGCCCACATAGGTTTCGCTTAGAAACTGACACTAAAGGCCTTAAATAACCGACACTAAATGCCGGTTATGTACTAGTGTCTGTAATACGCCTGCAACCTTCCAACGTTGCATGGAAGCTATATTCGCTGGTCTCACTAAAAATATCATGGAAATTTTTATGGATGACATTTCCATACATGGAGATTCATACGACTTGTGCCTGAAGCACCTCTCCCTTGTACTTAAACGGTGTGAAGAAGCACATCTTGTGCTGAATTGGGAGAAGCGTCACTTTATGGTAAAGGAAGGCGTAGTTCTTGGCCATAGAGTCAGCAATACAGGTATCGAAGTGGACAGAGTGAAAATCGACGTGATATCCAAGCTCGCCATTCCAAAAAAATGTAAGGGAGGTTCGTGCATTCCTAGGTCATGCAGGCTTTTATAGACAATTTATAAAGGATTTCTCTAAGATAACCAAGCCGATGACAGATTTGCTGCTAAAGGATGCTGAGTTCCATTTTGACGAAGAATGTGTCAAAAATTTTAATAACCTAAAACAAGCCCTTACAACAACACCCATCATTACAACTCCCGATTGGGATCACCCATTTGAAATTATGTGTGATGCCAATGATTATGTTGTAGGTGTTGTCTTAGGCCAATGTATAGAAAAGAAACATTATGTGATCTACTATGCATCGAAGACCCTCGATGAAGCTCAGAGGAACTATACAACTACTGAGAAAGAACTTCTTGCATTAGTGTATGCCTTCGACAAGTTCAGATCTTACCTCATTGGTTCTAAAGTCATTGTCTACACATATCATGCCGCTATCTGTTACCTCCTGGCAAAGAAGGATGCTAAATCCAGGCTAATTAGATGGATTTTCCTATTGCAAGAATTTGATCTTGAGATAAGAGATAAGAAAGGTACAAAGAATGTCATAGCACACCACCTAAGTCGCATCCATACTCTGGAAATCAAGAAAATCCCAATTAACGATTCTCTTCCGGACGACCAACTTATGAAAGTCTCAGAAGCTACTCCTTGGTACTCGAACTATGTGAACTATCTCGCCGCTGGTGTCATCCATCCTAAATGCACCAGAAATGCACTGAAGAAATTCATGCATGATGTGAAATCGTATCACTGGGATGAGCCATACCTATTCAAGCTCTGTGCTGATGGTCTCTACAGACATTATATCAATGAGGAAGAAGTCAAACTCATTTTAGAACAATGTCGCTCAGGCCCAGTTGGAGGCCATATGAGTTCTAAGAAATCTGCTATAAAATTTTTGCAATGTGGATTCTTTTGTCCAACCATATCTAAAGATTCCTACAACTTTGTTCTATCGTGTGACAAATGTCAAAGAACAGGAAACATTACGAAGTGAGATGAGACGTCGCTGAAGTTGTGGCAAGAAGTTGGGATATTTGATGTTTGGGGTGTGGACTACATGGCCCATTCCCATCTTCACATGGATTTTCCTACATCCTAGTCACGGTTGATTACGTCTTGAAATGGGTAGAGGCCATACCAACCATCACTAGTGATTCCAAACCCATAATCAAGATGTTCAAAGATATTATTTTCCCCCGATTCAGAGTCCCACACACTGTGATATCTGACAGAGGATCTCATTTCCTAGAAAGAAGCTTTGAAGCGTTGCTAAGGAAATATGGTGTAACACACAAAGTAGCCTCCCCCTATCATCCACAAATAAGTGGGCAGGTTGAGGTTCCTAACCGTCAACTCAAGGCTATCTTAGAAAAGATAGTAGGCCGCAATCAAAAAGATTGGTCAGTAAAAATCAATGATTCATTGTGGGCCTAGCGAACCGCTTTTAAGACTCCCCTTGGAACTAAACCATTTTGATTAATATATGGAAAGTCATGCCACCTACCTGTTGAACTTGAACACAAAGCATGGTGGGAAATAAAATAGCTAAATTTTGACATGAAGGAAGCAGGCCAATCCAGGATTATGCAACTCCAGGAGCTGGAAGAACTTCGGATGATAGCTTATGAGAATGCACGAATCTATAAAGAATGCACAAAACTTTGGCACGATGGCCATTTGAAAAGAAAGGACATACTGACCGGCCTAAATCATGCGTCCAAAAGTGGAGGCGGATTTGAGGTAGTCGAGCTTTTACATTTATAAACCCGAATCCTTCTAGGCCCCCACAACTTTGCTTACGGGGTCGAAGTAGATATACGGGGTCGAACACAGGGATAAGGGTGGTAGTGTTGAGAACCCAGAATCGGCACGCTACACTCTGACAGGTATAAAGAGATAATAAATTCCCAAAAGTGAAACAGCAAGATGTCACAAACAAAATAAGAAATCTATCTCCAACTGGAGCTACTAGAGAGATTTAAGGTTTTTAGTCAATTAGCAGTTTTTAGGGGTTTTCATGCAACAGAAATAGAAAGATAAAACTAGAGCTAGAGCAAGGTACGAAGGATGAGACTTCACTAAAACAAGCGGCACCAATAACATCCTACACCCCTCCTCTCAGAGCGGGTACCTCTAACCAAGCATCAACACCCCTCTCGAGGTTGCTGGACTTTAAGTTAGGGTGGAGTGTTACTGAAACAACTCTGTTCCAGGCACTCTCGTACTCTAGAATTAGACCAAACACTAGAGCCACAACACAACTCTCGAAGTTGTTGCGACGGGAAAATACGATTCAGTAGCTAAGCGAAATGCGATCCAAACATGCAAGCTAGAGTTCAGATATCAAACATAGAAGTCATCCAACATATTGCACCAAGCATAGAGCAATAAGTAATTAAGCTTTTCTATTACCATAAACATTAAGGATCTTAATACATTGCGTAAGAAAGGAATTAAATAACAGAATTAAAAATAGAGGTCGCCTTCTTGATGTAGAAGGGTGATAGACTTGTGTGGCTCTCCAACCTAATACTAGACAGGAGCCTAGCCCGATACAGTAGTTTCGGGCGGCACACTCTCTCGAGCGTCACACCGTGATGGCCGACTGTATCGCTCAAGGACCCTGGCCGATACGCTCAAGTCAGGCGGCGCATCCTCTCGGGCGGCACGCATGACGGGCGAAGCGTATCGGGTTCAATATCGTGTCGGGCATGGAGCGATGCGTTCTACTATCGGGCACTTGTGTCGATCATCATCGTTGGCTGATATCGGCCCGCAGTGTCGCCCGGGGCAGTCCTAAGTGAACCATCCCCTCCCTCTCGGGACGAGGAAGAACTGACCTAGAGTTGCCCGACACGAGCACTGATGCACGATACTCTTGCTCTTGCAATTTTCCTCCGAAGATCGCTCAAAGTCTCCAACTGTCCGAACTGTCTCTTCAGCTTCCTGTAGTTGCTATTTATAGGCAGCGGTTGGGGAAAGTTATGGTGCTCGAAGAGCCACGTGTCCTCCTTATTCACGGGTGTGTGGACGGCCGATACTGGTATCGCTCGACATGGGGGTGTCGGCTATCGGTCACGTGACGGGCGGCGCGCCTGCCGGTGGGTGGTTGTGTCGCCCGACAAGCTTGGGTTGTCATGGCAAGTTTGGCTCCCTGTCGGGTAGAAGACGTGTCGTCCGTCAGTTTCTTCTTGCACGACATCCCTTTGTCATGCGTCATTGTGTCGCTCCACCCTATCAGACGGAGGTCGTATCGGGCGTCAGGAAGGCTGAAGCAGACTTGGACTTATTTGTGGGTCGGGACGGCCTTATTGTACCAAAATGAGGAGAAACTCTGCAAAAGATGGAAATATTGGATTAAGAGCGTTGCTTGGACAATTATTGTGAAAGTACTAATAAAAGAGAGGAAAATACCAGAAAAGGGCAGTTTTAATAACAGAATAAAGGGCAAAAACATCACAAAAATTGGTATTATCAACTCCCCCAAACTTAGCATTTTGATTATCCTCAATCAATATTTAAACTTTATTTTGTGATGCTTCTTCTTGCTTGGTATAGCTTTCAGGCCAAGAGGTAAAATAAGTATAGTAATACCTTTAGAGATAATGCTGCCTCACTGCAAACAAAAGACCATGTGCTTCCTTGCTTTATTATTTCAGTAAAAATTTTCTCTACAGCTTCGGCGAGACTTTGTTGTATGATTCTGAAGTTAGCTTACGCACCAAACAACTTTATTTTAGGGTAGAAAGTTGTGTATAAGGTAGGATAAGGCTTTTTTGGGGTTTTTCTTGTCTCCCATCGGTCCATCCAGGTAAGGGTCCGTTAAAGGGCAAGTGGTCCCTGCAGTCCAAGCCAGTTGGCTTTAGAGCAGTGATTTCACATCCTACGTACCACTGTCCCAGATCTACCATGCCTAAAGATGGGTACTTTTGGAAGACAAGTGTGTATATATTTTTTTTCTTTTCTTTTATCGGGCACAACTCTCATGCTTTTATTAACCCTCATAAGGCTGCTTTCTCTTTTTGGGATTTTTGTTGGGTAAGGGGAAACAAAAAGATTCTTGCTGTTTGGGCAGCTTTTTCCTTCTCCGTACTCGTCTCTTAGCTGTTTGCGAGATTATTATATTTTTCGAAATTTTTGGCATGGAAAAACGTAATCTTCTCATTTGTTTTGAAGAAGCATTATCAGAAAGATATAACAGAATCTGTATCTCGTTAAGCACATAGAAAACTAACTTTGCAAGCAGTTGCATCAGGTACTAATATAGTGACTTTGTACATATACATGAGAACAAAAATAAGCAGAATTTTTCAAAATTTTTATATGAGCATGGCATTTTATACGAGCATGGGTACATACACATGATATAGGAGAAGGACGAAATGACACAATGGGTGGAGGTGAAGAAAAATATTTTTATACCTCCTTCACTGGTACATGGATACCCCCCCCCAAACTTACTCCGTACTCTGTCCCAGAGTAGTGAAGAAGACAGGGTGAGGTCATGCTAGTCCAGTGAAGGTTAGATGATGCTTGCGCTTGTGCCTTCGAGAAGCTGCAATATGCTTCTTTGCTGCCTCCATTTTATTTCCCCAGCTGGATGTAGCCGGAACAAGCGCAAAGCCCTCAAAATTGTTTACCCCCCTTTACTCCTGGTACTTCTGTTGTGAACATGAACAAAATGACTGATCATCAATCTCAGTTCAGTCCATTTGAGTCCATTTTCATTCCCAGGAGTGTGTAGTCAGAGGGCCTCTCTCTTTTTATTGTCTTCCTCTTTTGGAGATGGCCCTAAACCACCGTAGAAGACAGACTATGATAAGGAAATGCACTTCTCTTGCTTTCTTTTTGGCAGATGGTGGCCTAGCTATCTCGGGATTTTGGCATTTCTATCCGACTGTTGTTGCTTCAGCCACGACGTCGATTCTTCTGCGGTGTTTGCCAACTCTTCCGGAGGTCTGTTGTGAATGATTCATACCTGTTATCAAGTTCAAAGATTATTTAAATGTTAGGTAGGAAAACTAAAAACTCGATAAAACCTATCTCGCGGGAAAATGCTCGGGTATCGTTCAAAGAAAATCCAGGGCGATACGGGATCGGACGATACACGTTGATCTGCGTGACACAACCCGCTGCCCGACACGGGTATGTCGGGCGACAAGGTTGCATGCAACAAATACCCGACAGGACATCATGACGGAAAAACGTGCCACCTGATATGGCGTATCTGGCAAATGCTAACGACCGATGAATCGTGCTTATACATGTCGGGCGATACAAGAGAAGTCGACTGAGCTCATAAACTCGATATGCAGCGTGCGATATGAAAACCCTGTGTCGGGCGACAGACTGTCGGGCTATACCTTTGCTCTTTGGAGCCATCGCCCGATACAAGGGTATAGCAAGATGGCCGTCACGCGAGAAAAATGGGCGGATTACTCCATGTGTTACAGGTGGCTGAAAAGAGTAAGTGTAGCAGCCTGACACGTTGAAACCACCTTACTATATATAGCAAACTCAGCTGGGGGTAAATCAGGTAGTTTTGGGGCGCACATCGGCCGTTTGAGACATGTCGTTCCTGAGACGATGGTCCTGTCAGTCTAATTAAGGGCATTTATCCCCATCCACGATACGGTTGTCGCTCGGGAATACCATCCGTCATGGCTCTTGAGGTGCCCAAGAAACTGCAGCCTGATACAAGCGTGACCGTGCTCCAGCTGAGCTGCTACCCGATACGGTTAAGGCAAGCGGCCAAAAACTAAAACTAGAAAAAGCGATTAAAGGGTAAAACATCATCGGCTAAGGGTTAAGCCCTTGACCTCAGAGGGTAATACTCTTCAAAGCCTTGCAGAACATAGCGGTGGCCCATAAAATAGAAGAGTCGGTACGCTCGGCGCGTGCACTGACTCGGGCCTTATTACAATCCATAAAGTTTGTTTTTACAAGTAATAAGAAAAATGCATCCTACTCTATGAAAGAAAGAAAAACTCGGGCTGCCTCCCGAGTAGTGTTGAAGTTTGTGTCGCCAACTCGACCAGTGTAGGATCATCTTGTTCAGACCTTGACTGTACCCATATCTTGCAGGTTGATCTCTGCTCTCCTGACAAAAGCTTCATCCTCATAGAACCTTTTCACCCTGTGCCCATTCACTTGGAAGACTTTGGTCGGATCATCCTTGTCGTAGAGTTCCATCATTCCTGATGGGTATATCTTCCCAGGGAAAAGACATATGGAGGACTTGAATAACAAGACTTTATCCCCTTCGCTTACGTCTTTTCTCCTGAGGTGGGCGTCATGCCACAATTTTGTCCTCTGTTTGTAGATTTTTGCATTTTCGTAGGCGTTCATTCTTAGCTCTTTGAGCTCTTGAAGCTGCAAAAACCTCTTTTCTCTTGCTTTGTCGAGGTCCATATTTAGGAACTTGATTTCCCAAAGGGCCTTGTGTTCCAATTCTAAAGGCATATGGCAGGACTTTCTATAGATAAGCCGGTAGGGGGTGGTTCTGATGGGCATTTTGTAAGCAGTACGGTAGGCCCAAAGCACGTCGTCAAGCTTCATAGACCAGTCTTTCCTCGTTCGGCTGACAGTTTTCTCCAAGATCTGCTTAATTTGTCTATTGGAAACCTCTACCTGCCCTGATGTCAGTGGGTGGTAGGGTGTAGCGATCTTATGCTTCACTCCGTTCTTGCGCAGGAGTGCTTCAAACTGTCTCTCTCCAAAGTGAGACTCTCCGTCACTTATAACAGTGCGTGGTACACTGAAATGAGGAAAGATGGTCTTCTCGAATAGCTTGATAACCGACTTGGCGTCGTATGATTGGGTGGCTACCGCTTCTACCCACTTCGATACATAGTCCACTGCCACGAGTATGTATTGATACCCCTGGGATGGGGGAAACGGTCCCATGTAGTCGATCCCCCACACGTCAAATATTTCTACTTCGATCCAACTCGCCATTGGCATTTCATTCCTCCGCCCTATGTTCCCTGTAAACGGGCACTCTTTGCAAACTTTTACAAATCGTGTAGCATCTTTAAATAAGGAGGGCCAGTAGAATCCTGACTGTAGCACTTTTGCAACTGTTCTCTCGCTACCCAGGTGTCCACCGTAGGGGGAGGCATGGCATTCTTTCAGGATGTCTGCGGTTTCTTCCTCTGGGATGCACCGCCTGTATAAGTTGTCAGTGCATCTTCTGAACAGGAGAGGATCATCCCAGTAGTAGTTTTTGGCATCCGCAAATAGCTTCTTTTTCTGATTGTATGTGATGTCAGGAGGCAGTTCTCTGCAGGCAAGATAATTGTAGATGTCTGCAAACCAGGGTAAACTTTCTTCTTGAGCTTCTGCCAACATCGGAGCCTCGTTGACATAGTCATCGTTGATTGGTGGTCCTCCCTATCTCTCAGCCACGATCCTTGATAGGTGGTCGGCGACTACATTTTCTGCGCCCTTCTTGTCGATAATTTCATGGTCGAACTCTTGGAGCAATAAGGCCTACCTCAACAGTCTGGGATTTGCGTCTTTCATTTGCATTAAGTATTTTATTGCCCCATGATCTGTATATACCTTGACCTTTGCTCTGACAAGATATGACTTGAACTTATCGAACGCGAAGACGATCACGAGCATCTCCTTTTCAGTTGTTGTGTAGTTTACACGAGCCTCGTCCAATGTGCGACTAGCGTAGCAAATCACATTGTGCTTTTTATCTTTCTTTTGCCCCAAGACTGCTCCAACCACGTAGTCGCTAGCGTCGCACATCAGCTCAAAAGGTAAACCCCATTCTGGCACTTGAAGGATAGGTGGTGATGTTAAAGCATTTTTCAAGGCCTGAAAAGCACTGAGACAATCGTTAGAGAAAACAAATTCAGCATCTTTTACCAGAAGATTGGACAGCGGTTTGGAAATCTTTGAGAAGTCCTTGATAAATCTTCGGTAATATCCAGCGTGCCCGAGGAAGCTTCTCACTCCCGTCACGGATTTCGATGGAGGAAGCTTAGATATTGCTTCGACTTTGCTTACGTCCACCTCGATCCCATGCCTTGAGTTCTTATGCCCTAGAACGACGCCCTCCCGCACCATGAAATGGCAGTTTTCCTAGTTCAGGACCAGGCTGTTCTCCTCGCACCTTTGAAGGACCAATGACATATTATTTAGACAGCTATCGAAGTCCTTCTCATAGACCGAAAAGTCATCCATGAAAACTTCTACGATATCTTCTAGAAAATCTGAGAACATCGATATCATGCATCTTTGAAAGGTGGTGGGGGCATTGCAGAGTCTGAAGGGCATCCTTCTGAAGGCATAAGTGTCGTAGAGGCAGGTGAATGTTGTTTTCTCCTGATCGTCGGGCAAGATGGGTACCTGATAAAATCCTAAAAAGCCATCCAGAAAACAAAAAAAATCGTGATGCGCTAATCTTTCAAGGACTTGGTTAATAAAAGGTAGCGGAAAATGATCCTTTTTGTAGCCTGATTTAGCTTTTGGTAATCTATTCACATCCGCCATCCGGTGATAGTCCTTACCGCCATCTCGTCTCCCTTCTCACCCTTAACCACTGTCATCCCGCCCTTTTTGGGTACTATGTGGATCGGACTCACCCAATCTCAATCGTTGATTGGGTAAATGATCCCCACATCCCTAAGCTTTATTACCTCTTTCTTGATGACCTCCTTGAGCATCTGGTTCAGCTTCCTCTGGGGTTGAGCCAGAGGCTTGGCAGATTCATCTAAGTTGATGTGATGCATGCACAAGGCGGGGCTAAGGCCTTTGATATCATCTACTGAATATCCTATAGCCCCCCTATGGAGCCTTAACTCCTCAAGGAGTCGGTCTAGCTGATTGCTTGAGAGATTGGCGTTTATGATAACGGGGTTTCTCTGCTCTTTATCTAAGAACTCGTACTTCATGCATTCAGGCAACACTTTTAACTCTGGCTTTGGTCTGGGTGCCTTCTCTTGAGGCTCCCCCTCGAGAGAGGCATACTTCGCAGATTCCGCCACTTTATCCTTTTTTGCAAGTCTTCATCAGAAAGGTCGAGATATCTCGTGACTTCAGGATCTTCGAGGTCGGGATCCTGACAGCTTATGGCCCTCGCGAGGGGGTATACTGTTTGGATATCCTCATCTATTTCCTTGCAGAATTTATTGCAGCTATCTGCGAAACACACTGATTCAGACAGGGACAGACTTCTCATGATCTCCTTCAGCTTGAAGTCCATATGGTCGCTTCCGACCCTCAAAGTGATCATCCCCTTGGAGACATCAATCAACGCTCTCCCTATTGCCAAGAAAGGACGTCCAAAGATGATCGGGTAGCGGGGGTCTTCAGCTGTATCGATGACGACTATGTTGCAGGGAATAAAGAATTCGCCAACCCTGATCGACACATCTTTGACAATGCCGAAGGGTCTCTTAAAGGTGTGGTCCGCCAGTTCAATCCTCATGTTGGTTTGAGCCATGTCAGTTAAACCCACCCTTTGCGCGAAACTTAGGGGCATGAGGCTGATGCTTGCCCCCAAGTCTGCTAGACCCTTGCGCTCGACATTGTCCCCGACGACAAATGGGATTGTGAAGGCTCCGGGGTCCCTTCTCTTATTTGGCAGGTTGGGCTTCACGAAGGTAGAGGAAGCAGAAGCTAGGTGCACTGTCTCAACCCTTCCTCCCCTTCTTTTCTTTGTGATAAGGTCCTTGAGGAACTTGGCGTATGTAGGCATCTCCTCCAGTGCGTCAAGGAAGGGCACTTTGAGATGCAGGTTCCTGATCGACTCCATGAACTTCTCATGACGCTTTTTCAGATTCGCCTTTATCTGCTTATACAAGAACGGAATCCTAGGAGCGTAAGCATTCCTTCCGCCAGGTAGCTCTTCAGGGAACCTTTGCGCAGACTCTCGAATGTTTTCCTATCTTTCTTCCTCCTCTGCTGGAGTTGCACCCTCAGGCCTTGGCTCGAGCTCAGGCCTGACTTCATTAGGGCGCTCTAGCGTTCTTCCAGACCTCAGTACTGCCATTCTGGCAGTTTCAGGGTATGGGAGTGCTTTTACTATAGGAACCTTCATCAGAGAAGTCATCTGGGTCAGCCGCTAATCGACCTCACGCTGGCGCATCTGCAAGCTTGCCATCTGGCATTGCATGGAATTCAGAGCTCCAGAGCTAGGAAGCACACCCTGCACCAGTTGGTTGATGATGTTGTCATGTCTTTTTCTGTAGGCGGAAAGCTGACCAACCAAGTTAGGCTGGCTCGACCTCTCGCCTTGGCCCTGACATCCACTCTCAGAAAGAGTCTGCTCATAACGAGACATGGTATCAAAGCTCGGTGGAACAGGTCACAATTCTTTAGAGTTCCTGAAATGGCACGAAAAATCAAGTTTAGAAAATTGAATTTTTACTTTTAGGAAAAGAATAACAATAAGAAGAAAAAGAAAAAGAGTGTTCTCAAACTCATTTTTAAGCTTGAGGCACTGGGTGTAGTTAGTGGATTCAGATTCGTCTATAGTACCATTTTCGCCTTGTCCCCGGCAACGGTGCCAAAAGGTTGACCGACATAAATCACACGTCCAAAAGTGGAGGCAGATTTGAGGTAGTCGAGCTTTTACATTTATAAACCCGAATCCTTCTAGGCCCCCGCAACTTTTCTTATGGGGTCAAAGTAGATATACGGGGTCAAACACAGGGACAAGGGTGGTAGTGTTGAGAACCCATAATCGACACGCTACACTCCGGCAGGTATAAAGAGATAATAAATTCCCAAAAGGGGAACAACAAGATGTCACAAACAAAACAAGAAATCTATCTCCAACTGGAGCTACTAGAGAGATTTAAGGTTTTTAGTCAATTAGCAGTTTTTAGGAGTTTTCATGCAATAGAAATAGAAAGATAAAACTAGAGCTAGAGCAAGGTACGAAGGATGAGACTTCAGTAAAAAAAACGGCACCAGTAACATCCTGCACCCCTCCTCTCAGAGCGGGTACCTCTAACCAAGCATCAACACCCCTCTCGAGGTTGCTGGACTTTAATTTAGGGTGGAGTGTTACTGAAACAACTCCGTTCCAGGCACTCTCGTACTCCAGAATCAGACCAAACACTAGAGCCACAACACAACTCTCGAAGTTGTTGCGACGGGAAAACACGATTCAGTAGCTAAGCAAAACGCGATCCAAACATGCAAGCTAGAGTTCGGATATTAAACATAGCAGTCGTCCAACATATTGCACCAAGCATAGAGCAGCAAGTAATTAAGCTTTTCTATTTCCATAAACATTAAGGGTCTTAATGCATTGCATAAGAAAGGAATTAAATAATAGAATTAAAGATAGAGGTCGCCTTCTTGATGTAGAAGGGCGACAGACTTCTGCGGCTCTCCAGCCCAATACCGGACAGGAGCCTAGCCCGATACAGTAGTGTCGGGCGGCACACTCTCTCGAGCGGCACACCGTGATGGCCAACTGAATCACTCAAGGACCCTGGCCGATACACTCAAGTCGGGCGGCACACATGACGGGCAAAGCGTATTGGGTTTGATATCGTGTCGGGCATGAAGCGACACATTCTACTATCGGGCACTTGTGTCGCTCATCATCATTGGCCGATATCGGCCCGTAGTGTCACCCAGGGCGGTCCTAAGTGAACCATACCCTCCCTCTCGGGACGAGGAAGAGCTCACCTAGAGTTGCCTGGCACGAGCACTGGTGCATGATACTCTTGCTCTCGCATTTTTCCTCTGAAGATCGCTCAAAGTCTCCAACTGTCTGAACTGTCTCTTCAGCTTCCTGTAGCTGCTATTTATAGGCAACGGTTGGGGAAAGTTATGGTGCTCGAAGCACCACGTGTCCTCCTTATTCGTGGGTGTGTGGACGGCCGATACTGGTATCGCTCGGCATGGGGGTGTCGGCTATCAGTCACGTGACGGGTGGCGTGCCTGCCGGTGGGTGGCTGTGTCGCCCGACAAGCTTGGGTTGTCATGGCGAGTTTGGCTCCCTGTCGGGTAAAAGACGTGTCATCCATCAGTTTCTTCTTGCGCGGCATCCCTTTGTCATGCGTCATTGTGTTGCTCCACCCTGTCGGGCGGAGGTCGTATCGGGCGTCAGGAAGGCCGAAGCAGACTTGGACTTATTTGTGGGCCGGGACGGCCTTATTGTAACAAAATGAGGAGAAACTCTGCAAAAGATGGAAATATTGGATTAAGAGCGTTGCTTGGCCAATTATTGCGAAATTACTAATAAAAGAGAGGAAAATACCAGAAAAGGACAGTTTTGATAACAGAATAAAGGGCAAAAACATCACAAAAATTGGTGTTATCACATACAAGTAGGAGACCAAGTTCTATTGTTCAATTCAAGACTAAAATTATTCACAGGGAAACTCTGTTCTTGCTGGTCTGGACCATACAACGTCAAGAGCATGTACCCACATGGTGCTTTCTCTTTATGGAGTGAAAAGTCAGGCAAATTTGTAGCTAATGGTCAATTCTTGAAGAGATACTTCACCTCAGTCGACATAGGCACCAAAGCAATGTTGGAACTCACCAATCCAACATTTCCACTGTAAAATTGAAGGATTCAGTCGATCCATAGACATAAAAAAGGCACTTGTCGGGAGGTAACACGATCAATAAATTCGTTTTACTTTTAATTTTGAATTAGAAATTTTCCTTAATTCTATTTTACCTTTTAGATAATTTTACACTAAATAAAAATCACATCGCGAGATGTTGTCTTGAGTTCTGATTAATCTTCATTTTTGAGAATTTTCAGATGGAGGACGAACATTGATTGGAACGCAACCACATCTGGTGGTCCATCCAACATGAATTTTCCCCTCTATCTTAGATTTAGAGTTTGCTCAGTATGAGCAATTGTCTAAGTTCGGAGTGGAGGGTGGGTGGTACGCACTTTACTTTCCACCTTCACCCATCTATTTTAGACTTAAGATTTCATCGTTGCATTGTTGACCAAAATTTTTAAAGTTTTTCAAAGAAATTGAACAGATACTTAATGAAGTTTTGACGGTTTCTGTTTCATAAAAAGCATTTACCTAGCCATCTATGCATTTTGAATCATTACACCCTCCTTATTCGAAGAAAATCCTCATGAGGACCACTTTTTGAAACTAACCTTTTGATTGAAATCATATTGTGAAGCTTGTAATTCCTAACATCATGATCCTTCTATGAAAATGATAAGTGTCTATCTAACTGATAGGGATCAAACATGAAATGCTTCCTAACTAACTAGTGGAACAACAACATGGAACCCCCACCAGATCCTCATCAAGTCATTATTTGAGTAGAGTAAAATAAAGAGAATGACCCGGTGCACTGAATTGTAAATCAAGTTGCATTCTCATCTGAACTCTCTTCTACACTTCTTCTATCAGCTTCGTACCCCTCCATCCATAAAAAAGAAACAAAAATAGCCAAAATAGTGCCAAACCCTAAGTTCGGGGTGGCATGCCATCTCTATCTATATATTCTTCTTCAATACCCCTCGCAAATTAATAAGGGTGTACCACCAAGAAAAGATGCCAAAGCGCACAAAAAAAAATGCAATCTCGAGTCGAATAGAGGAGAGATTCGAACAAAAAAAATGAAATAAATGAAATTGCAAATCATATAATAAAAATCTCGAGTCGAATAGAGGAGAGATTTATTTCTTCCTTCCATACCACCCTTCACTCCCTTTTCTACCTAAAGGCACAATGAATGCCTCCACTATCCTGAAAAACACTAGTGTCAGATCAGGTGAACACTCTTTGTTCTGTGGGTATCTCTAGACTCTTACGAAACTCTTAGAAATGCTTGTTGTTGGAAAAAGTGAGAAGGAAGTGATGTTGGAAAACAAACTCAGGAATGAAGATATGGTAAGATGTGTTCAGTGGTCTCGGGAAGTTGAGATATTTAGTCATACTAAGCAGAAAGAAAACAATCATGATGTGAAGAGGAGGGAATCACACCACTTGAAAGTATTCATTTGGTGGCAGTTTTATATTTTGTGTTACTTGAGGACGAGCAACATTTAATTTTATGGTGTTTTGATGTATGTATATTCATCATGAAATTCAATCCCCATCTTGGGCCGAATTCAACTCAATTCATTTGATTTCATCTCCTAAATCTCACAATTTGCAAAATTGCTTAATTGGTTCAATCATCAAGATTATTAACTAAATTTATATTGATTTTATGCAGGACATGATGAGGTTCAACCATCAGCTGGAACCCACCTCCATTTAACCCTAATCCACCTTCAACATAATCACCACCACCGCTTGCTTCATACCACATTTATCTCCATCAACCATTATCCAAATCAAACCCTAATAAGTGGGACCCACCTTTCTTTTCCCTAGATCTACCTTCGCCCAAGATCCTCTCATCAATGGTCTTGACCCTAGCGGTCTTGACCAAATGGTCTTGACCCTAGTGGTCTTGGCCTTACAGTTTTGACCTCTCAGTCTTAGCCATTCATCCATACGGTCTTGGCATTGCACTGACCTTTCGGTCTTGCCTCTACAATATAAGCCTATCTACGCCATCAGATCCCTGATCTACGGTCCTCATCTAACCCCTCCATTCAGTTTGGGTTGCACATGCCCTAACGGTCTGGTCCTTCACCTCTCCTCACGATCTCAAGACCGTGTAGCAGATCTTTTGCAAGACCGTATGGGCTACCAAGTCTACCACCATAACCTACCACAATGATCTCCTGCCAAGACCTACAGCAAGCTGTGAGGTCCTTCACCTGCTAACCGATCACCTTTGCTCCCTCACCTTCTTCTACCTACCTAAAACCCTAAAAGCAACTACACCTCTGCCGTCGTCAGTAGTAGATTGACGCAATGCTCGCCTACCTCTTCCATATTCATCCCTACCTGCAACCCCTACAGTATCATCCACGCCGCCGCTCACCAGCAACGATCACCTCCATGCTACCTTCCTCCACAGTACCTAGTGCCACCATCGCGCTCCCTTTGCCCTTCAAACCGATCAACGGAAAACGGTCTTCAAGACCGATAAGCGGCAAACGGTCTTCAAGAGAGATCAACAACAAACTTCTCGGTTGTCAAGACCGCTAGGCCGAAGACCGTTGGGACGCAGATGCGAGAACCATGAGGAAGCAAAGTCCGATTGGTGCGCAAACTATGAGATGAAGACCAGTTGCACAACATACTGTGAAGAACAAAAAGACGTAGACCGTTAGGGCATCAATACCGTTAGAGTAGAAACCATTTGGAGGTCAAAACTCAAGACCATTTGGACTTAGCAGACCGATAGAACTCCAAACCATTTGGAAATGAAGATCGTTTGGAGGAAAACACTCCAAACCATTTAAACTCTAAATGGTTAAGAAGACTAAACAATCTCTAAATCATTAAAGCAAAGCTATGAAAATTGCAACTGGGTGCAATTCATAAAGACCCCATCCAAGCCTATAAATAGGACTAGTAGGGTCCTCATTAGAGACATCAGACCCAGGACGCAGACATGCTGCTTGAGCACAGGTTCGGTCCACGTACATCCACACATTTGCCACTTCACCTGCTGCTCCTGCTGTGAGCAAGGAGGTCAAGACGAGAAAGAAAGTGGAAAAGAAGATCTGCCCGGCCTACCTTGGTGGTTCTTCCTCCTCGTCCATATCTGCTCTGACATGACGTAGAAGACCGCATCATCTTCATCGAAGTGCAACTACCTTCTGCATCATGCTCATGGTGGAACATTTCCTCTATCTTGTTCTTCTTGTTTCTCGCATCATGAGTGAGTAGTTCCTTTTTGCTGGGGTGTGGGGACTAACCCCGCTTCCCATGCAAGCATGTTCTCTTGTTAAACATTCCATAGCAATTTATATAACTTTTCATTTCATTGTTAATCGTTAATGTGTGTAGATTGATTACATGCTTGCTTTTATCTTTCTCTTTCCTATGTTGTGAGAACTTTAATATGTAGGATAGGATGTCGATTAACGCAGTTGACTCCCTGACTAGAAATAGAAAGGGATTCCTTGAGGTCATAAGTGTATGATCTGTGAGGGGACGAGCCATCTAGCCCACGGTGATGCTTTTGTGTGCCTAACGCCTGTATAGGGGGCCCACAACTTCAGTTGGATATCTGTATCTTTGTTGTTAATCATCGTTGGTTGCTTGTAGATTAATTGTCTGCTTGCTTGTCGATTAGCATGGTTGACTCCTTGATGAGGACTTCTGATAGGATTCCTTGAGGTCGTAAGTGTATAATTCATGAGGGAACGAGCCATCTAGCCCACAGTGACACTTATGTGGCCTAAACATTCCTCAGGGAGGGTTGCAACTTCAATTGGATATCTATATCTTTAGAGCTGTAAGAGAGTGATCCAGATGGTGATGAGACATTTGATACCTAAGGTGACACTTACGCAAGCCTAACGCCCATATGGGGGGTTTTATAGTAGCTCCATTTGCACAATTATATCTTTCCTGGATGTTTGATGTTTGGATGTGTTTGCATGTGTAGTGGTGGTGAAACCCGAGACCACCCCAGTGATTCCATATCATTAATCTAGATCAAACTTTACTCTTGCTCTTTACTTTCTCGCATTTAGTTTAATTAACCTCAAATCAACCCTTGTTCTAAATATTAGCCTTACTTGAACTGGACTAAACTAGCAATGATTCTTAAAAATGTTGTCCCTTGGGATTCAATCCTTAACTATACTGTGATAAGACCCATCCGCTTGCGGGTGGTATTATTGTACAAGGTTTTGGTAAAAACTCTAGGATTTCAACCCCAAGTGAATGTGTTAGTGCGATAATAAACCACGTCAATTTGTTAGTGAACAAATAAAATGAACAAACCCAATTTTTGTGTGATGTATAGAAGCCATGGAAAGACAGTCAAAATTATATCTCAATGTCATACTGGTGATTGTGGTCCATAAACATGAAATAACTACGATGATCACATGTTGTTTAGTGAATTTTGATATTATTCAACTTGACCTTAAATGAGGACTATCATACAATTAATGATTGGGTGCACCGTGACACGTATGGATTATTATGAGTGGCATATATGGAATTTGTCTCTTTAATTGGAGTGATTTCATGACCACTTGATAACCGAGACTGTGAAATGTTTGGTCATTTTCATGTGAGTTAATACTTGATATTGAGCTCACGTATATCTCAGTAGTCTATTGTGGATCAAGAAACATAGATTGAATACTAAGAGGATGATGATTCCATGCATTGGAATTAATATGATATTATGAAAAAGTGATTATACAGTCATGGTTACACTGATCATACATATGTTGACGTTACTCTCCAACTTATCTGATTACTTGGGTAGAAGTGATGCACTACTAGATATTTCTCATCAGTTGTAAACTTTTAATGTGATAGAGACATCACTACTAATGTAATATGGAACCTATACAACCACACACACAGGATGCACATGAAAGAGGAGTATAATTGTGATGATTGAAAATGTTCCAATTTAGATTGGTGAGTAAAATGTTTAAGTAAAATACACAACTATCTAGAACCCTAGATAGTAGAATAGAAAGATTATCCAATTGCCTAGATGTAGATGGTCCACACATGTTATGAGTCAATCAACTTCTTTAAGTATTAAGTTTAGTAAAACCTCAGATAAATGACTTGATTCACTAGCCAATCGGTTGGGAAACAACTGGTCGACTAATATGTTTAGTTAATCCATTGCTTAGGAATGTTTCTAGGACATTATGCTCATCCCAGTCGATCAATTGGACCATCCAATCCATCAAATGAAAAGTTTGTAAAAAGCTACAAAAATTCTATCTGTGGGTTTTTGTCTCTAATGTTGCATTTGAAAACCCTATTGTCTACCTCCACTATTTAAAGGGGCATGATGAATAGGGTTAAAGGAAAATAGTTTTTTGCATGTGACGTATGCCATCCGTTGCTACCCACAAGGGAAAGATAGAAGGAGATAAAGAAATATTATCACGTTACCAAGACAGTTCCCTCCTTCCCTTTGGCTTAAGAATAATGTGTGGAGTTCTCCATCTTTCACATGGTCTATGTAGAGATGCATGACAAGAAATTTCTTTAGGAGAATGCCATCAACCATTGTCTATTAACTACTGCAAGTGATTCACATCATTGCATGATGAACGCCAAAGGTTCTACTCTACATCAATGTATATGGTACACTCTTCTTCCTAAATATAGTGTTGTTGTAAGATCTTCTTGTGGATTTTATAGAAAATATTTATAGCTTCCATCATGCATGTTGTCATCCATTAAACTTAATAGTAATATTAGAGTCACGTCAATACATTATGTACTTGGATTTAACCAGTATGATTAAATTAATTTTTCTGTCATTTGTACAATCACTGCCACACAAATGAAATATATTGTATGCATATCCTTCTAAATGCCACATGCATTAGATCTATTTCTGTCATATTGGACGATTCAAGTATGTAAAAATATGATTTTTCTTAGCTTATGTAAGTAACATTTTATAGACCTTTCCATGTGCATTGCCCTTAAGACCCGTGAGGGGCGGTGTAAGGTCCCTAGACTTGCTTAATAAATAAATAATTTTTTTGCTTAATTATATGCTTAGTTTTGAAATTAAACCTTTCTTATGATAAAAAGATTCATTGATTA
Source organism: Alisma plantago-aquatica (assembly GCA_963693085.1). NCBI lineage: Eukaryota > Viridiplantae > Streptophyta > Magnoliopsida > Alismatales > Alismataceae > Alisma > Alisma plantago-aquatica. Next base: position 312,503,847 of record OY856410.1, read on the forward strand.
ATCTATGTTTAAAATTTGATCCAAATAGAACTTTATTTGCTAAAGTTATACAATTTTATGTAACTTATGCACTTTCATACAATTTACCTATTCTTGGGGTTTGGAACTAATCTTAAATGGTGTTATTAAAAAACATACAACATTTCATCTCCTTTAGATGCTTTTGAACTTTGATTTCATGGGGTTTATATATATGTATGAGTTGGTTAGTAGTAGTGTTGAGTTTTTGTCGGTCGACGGCTCGATGGTTGACGGTTTCCGCTATCTCGTCAGAGGAAGAGTGTTTTGGGGTAGAAATATTGTCACATTAACGGTGGTGTTTCTTATTCTAGTCGATTGATAACCATCAGAATGATGGGTTTTGGGTAAGCTGGTACCTCTCGTTATGCATGTACGTTTGTCGGGGCCTGACCAACAAAGTGGCCCTATTGTCAGGTGGTTATGCACAGGTTGATGAAGACCTTATCAGATCATTGTTTAATGAATTTTGAATGCCCAAATAGGCCATGGGCTGTTTGGTTGATGGGACCTTGTCTAATCATCAGGCCGATGGAATTGTATACCCAACGAGCTTTTAGGTAGGTGAGACTTGTTGCCGATGAAGAATCTAACTTCAAGGAGGTCGACGAAGGTTAGTCCAATGAAGTCCCTGACAGCCTGACGAGAACATGGAATGGAAGATCGACAAGAGTCTTGAAGTAGTGGGGATTTTGAGCTTCAGGTCAATGATCAAGCAATCTCCCCTTGAGCCCAACAAAACCTAGGGGCAATGGGATTGTTAGAACAACCAGACCAACAAAAACTCTACTTACAAATACCCCCTTGTTCTACCTCACTCCTCTCATCTTTTGTGAATCCTTTATTACAAACTAGAGACTGAAGAGAACCCATCTGGGTCAATGATTGTTTGGTTCATGGATGCATGTTCGAGATCTAGTTTTCCTTGGACTGATCAAAGGCTTTCAATCTCGCTCCTTGCTCTATACATGTCAGATCCTTGTTTCTAATCTTTTTTTTTTCACTCCTCCTCCTACTATGTCCGAGTTTCATTATGTTTCATGATGTAAACCTATGCATAAGGTTTAAAAACACTCTCTCTTCCTCTCCTTTTCCTTAGATTCACCTTGTTTGTGGAGATAGGAGGCGTTCTTGGAGTTTTGGTTAACTACAATAGGTGTTTTGTTGCTGATTCATAGTTTTCCCTTTTGAAATTTGGATTCTTCTTAACCAAGGTGAGTGATATAACTTTAAAAGAATTTATTTCCTTCTTTCTACATGCATGATTTAAATCTTACTCTGGAACTTTGTAAAATGCTAAAAGATGATCTTATAAAGCATTGTTCATATAACAAGATGACAATACGAGTTCTTAAATTTTATTTTGACTCTATGAATGTTTTTTCTATAAAGTGAATAGTTCTTTGAATATGCAAGGTCTGAAATCCGAAGTACAAGTGTAATGACTCCTAAAATGTTATTCTTATGGAGTTTTCGTACCCAATAAGAAGGAAATTCGACCCATGTACTATTCCTTACTAAATGATGGTTATCCTATGCAATTTTATAATCTATAATCATTGTTATGATGTTGTAATGATGGTTGGATGAAACCCTAGTAACTAAGGTAGCTCATCCATAATAGGTTTTGACCATATGATTGCCTATTTCTTAGAAATACCATAACTCTTACATCCATTGAACTTTTATACTAACATTTTGGGTGTTGTCTTGTTTATGACTCATTAAGCGCCCTACAAAACTTTTATATGTTGGTGAAACTCATATGAGAAGTTGTTACTATTTTGGTTATAGTGATAATTTGGGATTTTATATGTCCTAGTGTGTGGCTTTATTCTCTTTAAGATTGAGGATGGATACCTACACCTTGATGGAGTGGGATGAGACTATGTTGTATTTTATATCTTCTGAAGTTGCATTCTCCAAATTATTTTATAAGAATCTCTTAGTTGTTTCTATGTAACTTGGTTGATGTAGTAAAAAATATTCAACAGACTTACATAATAAAATGTAACCTCAATCATGTAGTGCCATGAGATCGTAGAACTATCTCAGTATAGAACTTGCTGGATAGTGAAACAAGTAATTTAAACAGAGCTTGGAGTCATATATTGTTGTGTATATGAAGGTACACAGAGGGTATATTCCCCATCATCCTAATTCCAAGGTAGTAGATAGAGGTTGAGGTTGTGTCTTAGATTCTGATGTGATTGAGAGAGACTACATTCATAACTCAGATTTTAGGGTTTATACCTAGGTTTTTAGTGTTGTGGATTGTGTACTTAGGACGAACCTGACTAACTTTAGTAGTTGGGTTGATGTACGGATGCTCCTATTACACTCGTAGTCTTTGAAGGATGAGAACCAACTATGATCTTATTAAATAAGTCCAGGAAAAGAGGAATTCCCTCATTTTTTTCTTATATATAATATGTTCTATCTTGATTTTTCTTTTGCTAGGCCCATAGCTAAAAACCCTACTTTCTTACAATTACGGGATTTATTCGAATATGAAATCCAATCTCAGAAATATAGCAATCCGCTTTTTGTATTTGACTTGGATTTGTCTTTTTGAGATGTACTGGACAAGGATGAGGAAGCAACTCCTGGGAATGTACTTAGTTTTCTCTGAGCGATTTGGCACCCAACCAATCTTCCATGTCTCATTTTCTGTCTTGAAAAATATGTCCCCGCATAATTACTCATACTAACCATGATGAAGAGATCTTTAGGATTATGGTCATCCTAGATATTATACCAGGCTGATTGTGACTTTGTAGTAGTCAGCTAGTAGTTTTGATGGTACACCTCAAACTACCTAGGGCTAAATAAAAGGTATTATCCATCCTTGTAGTATAATTATTATGGTTATATGGTGAATCACTTTGGATGATAACTATTGCTTTGCTTTTATTTCTAGAATTATGTGTAATTCATATCCTCACAAGCATAATTAATTGTACATGTAACTCTACCTATGCTTGATCATTTTATATGAACCACATAGTTTTTCAACTCTATTGTACTATCGGCCTTAACTGCTTTAGTTACATAATCTGCATGTAAGCAATAAATGTTATTAGGGTTTATATCATAATACTAGGACATGGATATCACCTTGTGGGTTTCCACATCCTTTTTGGTGATCAACAATGTAGTCAGACCCATGGTGATGAGGCGACACTATTTGAAGATCAGTAAAGACAGAAAGGTAGGTTGGATTGTGTACACTACTACAGAAACAACGATCAACGTTGCTTTTAGAGGTGTCAGTTATTTACACAAACTGACGATGTACACCTTTAACGTCGGCGATTTAAGAAATCTGACATCTATGTTTGAAGACCCGCCAGACACATGTATCACTTTTAATTCAGTGTTGGCTGAAGAAAAGAAACTAACGCCTAAAATAACCCATGAAATCCAATTTTTCGAGCGAAACAAATTGCCCCCAAAGTGTCCCATACAACGTCAGTTTTTTACCTAATAACTGACGCCTAAAGAATCCAAAAATTGCACGAAAAGTTCCAATACGGGCGTCAGTTTTCTCAGTGTAACCGACACTGATAATGGTTTCCGCCAAAAATTTTAGGGTAAAGTTTGTCCAATTGAATGATGATTTTTAGTAGCAACCGACGCTTATTCCATTTAGGTGTCAATTTTTTAAATAACCTACACCAATTGTTAACTTAACACCACCCTCTCAAGCCAGACTCTCCCCTGTCTCTCTGTTTCATTGTTGAGAACATAGAGCTCACGATTTGCGATTCTCCTACTGCCATCGTCGTGGCCTTCTTGCTATGCTCCTACTGTCGTCGCCTGCTTCCGCGTGCACCGCCGCTGCTCCTGCTCCTGCTCCTACTCCCGGTGCCATCCTACTCCTGCTCCTGTTCCCGGTGCCGTTTCCCACCGGTCCTGCTCCTGCCCTGCTCCCGCCTGCCGCACGGCCGTGGTCAAGCCACCGCCGCCCGATCAAGCCTCCGCCCCTGCTCCTCACACCATCGGAGCTCAAGCCTGAGGTCACCGAAGGAACTGCTACATTGTCAGAGCTTGAGCCTGAGGTCACCGGAGCTAGCTTCTGCTTCCCCTACTGCTAGGTAGGTTACATATCTTGATTTTACTTATTTCCATCAACTGATTAGTTTTACTTATCTACTGATTTGTATCTACTCATTTGTATTTACTTATCTATTGATTTGTATTTATTACCTACTGGTTTTTATTCCTTTATCTACTGATTAGTAATAATGTACTGTTTTAACTTGTCTAATTCTCATGCTTGACCTAATTCAATAAATTTTGATGCATGTTGAAACTTGTCCATTCTAGTATCCTAATTTGATTTGATTATGTTCTTTGAACCCTTGAAACATGCATGTTAAATATACATTGATGTTGAATGTCAAAATTAATTCACATGTGGGTCTTCTAAAGATTATGTGAACTCCTAAACTAGTAACATATATTATTCTTTGTGCACCCCAATACCTTGTGAATCATGTATGCACCATAAGGTGATTAAATGCCTAAATCTTGACTTGAAATATGACCTAGTATGTATGTTGATATATGAAGCTCTAGTTAAAACTTCAAGATTGACCCCTGATTCAAATCTTTGATATATGGAATCAAGGTTTATTTACTATTTAGTATTTACTAACAATCATGATTAATGATGTTACACAAAACTTAGGATATGAATGATGAAATTAGGTTTGTAGGTATAAGATGACAACATACATGTATTTGTTGGCCTAGAAACCCGTCTAAGATTTACTCATTAGGAGTAAATATTGGATAGTCCCCGGTTTGGGACTGTTCTTGAATACCTAATCTCACTTAGGATGTAAGTGTATAATGTGTATTGGGTTTTCAAGAAAATTTCGGAAACATTTCCTCGTTTGTTCTCTAAGTACATATGTACTTGGAGAACAAGGGGGAAATGCTGCCGAAATTTTCTTGAAAACCCAATACACATTATACACTAACTAGTGAGATTAGGTGTTCAAGAATGGGATAGGTGGTACACATTTATTATATATAAGAATGACATCACATGTATTTGTTGGCCTAAAGTTTTAACCATGCATAAACTCAAATCTGTTAACCCTAGACCCTAATCTTATTGTAATATATAGCTTGTTTTCTCTTTGATCACAGAATGGATAGATCATGGATGTCCATTCGCAATTGCTGCACCCCAGAGTTTATTTCTGGTCTTGACCAATTTATTAGATTTGTCGAGGAACATAGGAAACAACCTGGAGATAGGTTCTACTGTCCATGTAGGCATTACGGTAACAACTTGAAAGTCATCACTGGTGACGAAATCAAAATTCATGTCATGTACAACGAGATTGTACAAGGCTATATAGAATGGCACTGGCATGGAGAGATTTCAATCCCGAAACCAGTGGATGTCGATAACAATGCTTGTGTAGAAGAATAAATTGCCTCCGATGACGTAGATGTGAATGAACCAGTTCCAGTACACATCGTTGATGTGATGCTGGATAGTTGTGGGGTAGAGAACACCAATCCACCTCCCATGTTTAGAAACATTGTGCATGATGCTGAGATACCATTATACACAGGTTGTACTAAGTTTACGAATCTTAGCACTATGTTGAGATTGTATAAGCTGAAAGCTAACAATAGATGGAGCGACAAAAGCTTCACGTCATTGTTGTCTTTGTTGAAAGAAATGCTTCCTGAAGGAAACGAGCTGCCAATCTCAACATACTAGGTAAAGAAATTGTTGTGCCCAACGGGAATGCAGGCCAAGAAGATACGTGCATGCCTGAATGATTGTGTATTATTTCAAAAGGACTATGTGGATTTGAAAGATTGTCTAAAATGAGGTGCGTCACGGTATAAATTGACAACTTTGGGGGAGTCCAAACCTGGTTCTCCTGCCGAGGTGATGTGGTATCTACCTATAATATCACGGTTTCAATGCTTGTTTGCCAATCCGATAGATACGAAGAATTTGAGGTGGCATGCAGATGTTAAGAAAAATAATGATGGGATCCTACGACATGCGTTTGATTCCCCACAGTGGAAGAAGATTGATCTATTGTACCCTAAATTTGCTGAAGAAGTTAGGAATCTAAGAATTGGGCTTTGTACAGATGGGATGAATCTATACGGGACATTGAGCAGCCAACATAGCACTTGGCCAATCATGCTTGTTATATACAATCTTCCTCCCTGGCTGTGTATGAAAAATAAGTATGTAATGTTGTCGTTGTTGATATCGGGCCCTAAACAACCTGGAAATGATATCGATGTTTATCTTGAACATCTGATTGATGACTTAAAGAAACTCTGGGGTGAAGGTGTGATGACTTATGATGCTTCACGAAGAGATACATTTCGTTTTCATGCTATGTTGTTTTGCACTATTAATGACTTTCCAACATATGGGAATTTGTCTGGATATAGTGTCGAAGGAGCTAAAGCATGTCCTATATGTGAAGAGAACACTGATTCAACAAGACTAAAACATGGCGGTAAGACTGTATATCTCGGTCATCAAAGGTTTCTTACAAAATTCCATCCGTATCGTAGGAAGCGCAAAGCATTCAATGGATTGAATGAGGAACGGAGTGCACCTAAACCTATACCAGGGGAGGTTGTTTATGAAAGAGTAAAAGACTTTGTCAATGAATTTGGTAAGAGATCACAATGTACTATGGCCACACAAAGTGACAAATCTTTATTCAAGAAGAAGTCAATATTTTGGGATCTTCCTTATTGGAGTTCTTTGACAGTCAGGCATTGTATCGATGTCATGCACGTTGAGAAAAATGTCTGTGATAGTGTAATTGGTACTTTGTTAAATATACCAAGTAAGACTGAAGATGGGATAAAATCCAGAGTGGACCTACGTGAAATGGGAATAAGGTCAGAATTAACAAAGTTACGTGAAATGGGAGATCGGAGAATTAATAGAATTATGTGAAATGGGAATAGCTCCATTCAATGTGGAGTAAGTTTACTTTGCTTATAATTTGGACTTAAGAAAATTACATTTTTATTGTGGATTTTGAGTTATTAATTTTTAACTTTTTTACCTCTAGGGGTATGCATTGGGAGTTACTAGTAATTGTCCCCAAGACGTTCACTGTCTATTATGTAGATCCTAAGGGGACTAAATTGAATTCAAAATATGGACACACACAATGAAAATGACATTATTCTGGTGAGAAATATTTCATTTTCATATCTGTTAACATATGTTATTACATTACTATTTAATTATGCAATGTACTGTGTTACATTAACATGTAGGGGTTTATATGAGTTCAAAAAGGCTGGAGGAAAAGTCCCCAGGAAAAAGAACTAGCCAATAATTTAGAAGAACGTGGAAGTAAGTTCTCAACTCCAATGTATATATTATTTATGTAAACAATGCTTAACTAGTTGTATTTTTTAATATTTTGTATGTTTCAATTTATAGTGTGCTACACAAGACAACAGGTGGGCATGTGCATACTATGTGATGTAATTTATGCACATGATTATCAAATATGCCGCAGTGGACATCAATACCATTCCTGAGGTATTCTATATAGTCTCATTAGATAATATGAAATATATCAATCTTATTTATCTATTATTAATTATATATATACATCATTCTCTTTGTAGGTGTTTAAACTGACCACACTACAGGAAAGGCCTTACTAGTTGTACATGCTCCCTATACGATGGAAGAATTAAATGATGTAAGAGAAGAATGGGCAAAAGCCATACAAGTAGTGGGGGTTTTAAAATATAATTGGGATGTTGATAGAGAATAATGACTAAAGAATGATATTTTGTAAATGAATTTCTGAATTGTAATATGTGTGAATGTTTCTACATGTCTGAATGTTTATACATGTGTGAATGTGAAAATGAATGAAATTGTTGGTTGCTATATGAATGTTTCTACATGTGTGAATGTAAAAATGAATGGAACTGCAGATTGCTACATGAATGTTTCTACATGTGTGAAAATCAAATGGAACAACATGTTGCTAAATGTGTGAAAATTAATGTTGTTTATTTTGTAGGTTTGTGGCCTGTTGTTGGCTGATATCAATGGATGTCGTAAAACCTGTAGTTCATAACTGAACTGCAGGTTTCTCATCCTGCGACCAGCCACAGCAGGCCTGCAGACTGATAGAAAAAAACATACAATAGGCGTCAGTTATTTGAAAAAACCCGACAACAAATGCTTATAGCGTTGGATAATAGCTAAAATCAACGCCTAATGATGCCAGACACCACGGATGTGCTGGCCATCACGGCCGTGGTAGCAGGTGATATGGCATCGGTTATTAATAATAAACTGACACTGATGGATACTTACAGTGTCGGATAATAGCTAAAACCGATGCCTAATGAGGCCAGACACCACGGCCGTGCTGGCCAACACGGCCGTGGCAGCAGGTGATATGACGTCGGTTATCAATAAAAAAACCGACGTTGATGGTGTCCTAGATGGCACCCTTTCTGTAGCCTGAAGGTTTATGGCATCTGTTTCCGTAGTAATAACTGATGCCTATATCCCCCTGCTGGCACATTTTCGGTGGCGGGTGAAGGTTTCTGACAACGGTTTGGAAACTGACGCCTAACGGTTTGCCTTTTAGAGGCGCCCACATAGATGTCGCATTGAAACCGACACTAAAGGACTTAAATAACTGACACTAAAGGTGGGTTATGTACTAGTGGTAGAGTCGTAGAGTCATCCTTGTACTCTTAGATCATCCTAGGAGGTTTTGTATATTATGTATATCAACTCAATATTTTGATTGTATGCCTTGTGGAACATGTACATGTTGTAAATATTTAAACAACACCTTTTTGTTTACAGATTATGGTTGAGGCCACTAATTTTATGTAAAATGACCTGGTATGTATATATACATATACATACATATATATATATATATATATATATATATATATACATATACATATATATACACATACATATATAGGGAAATATGGCTACAGAGCAGGCAAAAAAAACAAAATCTTATATACCATATTCCCCTTAATCAATAGATCGCGTCAATAATTATAATAACGAAGGATGGTTTCGAGGATATACTTGGTCCTGAAGAAAGTCCAGCAAGAATCCTTGTCATTGTAGATGTGCAACTCTGAATCCTAGTTGCACTAGGACTCATCTGACTATTGTGCCTCTTGGTTTGAACCATGGATTGCATCCATGAACTGTGTCTTCTTCAACAGCTCATCTTGTCACAGACTGTTGGTTGACATTGTCCGCCTAGTGGTAAACACCAACCTCCCGCCTCTATGGTAGTCCACACAGACTGCCTAGAATTCATGTTGTTCTGATATAACTATTAAGAAGGATTCGTTCCTCCCGTTGGTGTACTAGTCACCAACTTTCTCTTCTACAATAATCATCTCAATTGCTCTTTTCCTTGTCTATTCCTTCCTAGTCGGGTAGGACTTGCCTGGGCTCTCATGGTTACCACAACTAGAGAGGACAATGTTTTTCAGATTAACTATTTCTAAATTGTCGGTGTTATATTCTGGGAAGCCCCAGTACCCCTCTATTTATAAGCGGGGTTTAGGTCCAGGTTCCTAGTCAATGTGAGAGTGGAAAGGACCGGCATATTTCAAATTTTCACAACAATTCTAGAAAATTTGCAACCTGCGACAGCCCATACAGTCGTCTGGCATGCCAGACGGTCATTTGGCACAACCCATATGGTCATTTGGCTATTTATTAGTTGTACTCAATTTTGACAATTTGTTTCCAATTAATATCATGTATTAATTTCCTTGCACAACAAATAATGTGAAACTCAAACAAATTAGGAGATATCTAGAACCTTCCCTGGGCCGAAGCGGACCATCTCGCCCATGCAAGACGGCCATCTCAGTGCACCCAGACAGTCATCTGGTGACCCAAGTTGAATCGGTCTGTTTGGTCATTTCATTTCCTTAGCCAATTCAAACTCATAATAGGCCTGACTCCCTAGATGCTCGTCTCAATAATTGAGACGACCGTTTGGCACTTCCAGAAGAATGTCTCAACACTTGAGATAGGTGTTTAGAAGTGTTATCAATCTATTTGTTGCCTGAATCATATACCTGAACACTTTAGTACTTAATCTGATTGTCATTTGAGATGAAAACTCCTCTTCTAGGTCGAAACCTATCTGTGTGACCCTATAGGTCCCATATTATGTTGGTAGTGAATGTCCATAACAACTTATGACATTGCAAGCTATGAGTGGTGCCTAGTCGCGCATCAAAGCTACCCAATTAAATGGAAAGTTGGGGTACAATTTCAACCTACAATATGTGTATGGTGTTATAGTGTTTGCATAGTTCCCTTTTCACTAATGTCTAGATTGAACTAAAAGCATGAAGTAGTTACCCTCATTATTATTCAATCTTGTTTCTTGAACCAAGAGAAGAGTGTGTAAGATATATGTAAGCTCAATATCACATATTGACTCACATGTGCATGTCATTCATTTCTCAATCTTTCTATTCAAGAGGCCTAAGATATCACATTCCAGTAGAAGGGACAAATTATATACTATCACTCACAGTCAATCCCCATGTGTCAAAGTCACCCAATCATCACTGTTATAACAATCCATATTTCAAGACTGTGTTTGATGATGTCAAAGTGTACCCAATGACATGTGATGAGTGCAGTGATTTCATGTCTAAGAACCACTACCACCACCATCACTGTGAGACCTGACTGACTTCAGTGATGATGGTTTCCATGTGTCAGTCTCACAGTGGATCTTTCTGATACATTGTGCCCTAACATGTATCTGTGTGCTTAGTTTGATATTTCCATATCATGACTAACAAGATTTAGTCATCAACAAACTCATACTCTGATCTTATGTATCATTGTTGTCTATCAACCTTCCACAATAACAACCGATCATGGACATAATGAGAATATGTATATGTACTCTTAACATTTGTATGATCTCATCCACAAGGATAGTAACTTGAATACATATGTCATTGAGTAATACAATTCTCTAGACATTTGTAATGTTACACCATTATCTCATAGCTAAATTAAACAGAATAAATTGGAAGCTTGCCTTTCATTAATAATCAAATCGTGTTTACATGATATTCCATTATGATCATCACATAATTAACTCTCAGGGCATACATAACCAACAGACCCCTACTTGCACTTAGAGCCAATCATCCACGAATCTTATTCGAGTGACCTTACATGACTGTCATGCTTTTGTTGTGAAAGTGCCTTTGTTAAGGGATCAAAAATGTTGTTCTCAGTTGGTACATTGCAAATCTTTACATCTCCACACTGCATGATCTCTTGTATGAGATGGAACTGTCTTTGTATATACTGTGAGAAGTGATGAGATCTGGGTTCCTTATCTTGTGTAATAGCTCCATTATCATCACAATATAGCTCGATTGTGTCCTTGATGCTTGGAACGACCCCAAGTTCTATGATGAACTTCTTGATCCATTCAACATCCTTTGTTGCACTTGATGTAGCAATATACTCGGTCTTCTTGTAGAATCGGCAACTATTTCTTTCTTGGAACTCTTCTGGATCACAACTCCATTGTTGAGGTAGACCATGAATCCTAATTGTGATTTGTAATCATCTTGATCAGTCTGGAAGCTTGCATCAGTGTAACCCATTACCAAAAACTCTTCTCCTCCTCTATAGACCAAGAACTGATCCTAAGTCCTTCTCAAGTACTTGAAGATGTTCTTCATGGCTATCCAATGAGAACCATCTAGATCTTACTGATATCTACTGCCATGCTCAAGGCATATGATATGTCTAGACGAGTACATAGCATTGCATACATGATTGATCCAATTTCTGAGGCATATGGACTCATACTCATGTGTTCCCTTTCTTCACAAGACTAGGACATTGAGATCTAGATATGGGCACACCATGGCGTGCATGTAGGTTTCCTCTCTTTGAGTTCTCCATGTAGAACGGCTTCAACACTTTATCAATGTATGTGCTTTGACTTAGTCCAAGAAACCTTCTGGATTTATCTCTATAGATCTTTATCCCCAATATGTAGGATGCCTATCCCAAGTCTTTCATAGAGAATGTATTTCCAAGCCATTACTTTACCTTTTATGGAGTAGGGACGTCATTCCCCATTAATAGCATGTCATCTACATACAATATGAGGAATGTCACTATGCTCCAACTAACCTTCTTGTCATACAAGGCTCATCTTCATTTTGAATAAAGACAAACCTTTTGACTGTCTCATCAAAACAAAGATTCTAGGTCTGAGATGCTTGCTTCAATCCAGATATTGACCTTTGTAGCTTAAAGACTTTATTTGCATCCTTTAGATTGATAAAACCCTCAGATTGTGATATACACATCCTTGAGTAAATTCCCGTTAAGGAATTTTTTTAACATCCATCTGGTAAATTTCATAGTCATGATAATCTATAATAGCAAGCATGATCTTGATGGACTTAACCATGGCCACTATAGAAAGGGTTTCATCATAGTAAACACCTTGAACTTGTATGAAACCCTTTGCAACTAATCTTCCTTTATAGGTTTGAACTTTCCATCCATGTTGGTCTTCTTCTTGAAGACCCATTTGCACCCTATGGATTTTACCCCTTCAGGTGGATCCACCAAAGTCCATACTTTGTTTGTATACATGGATTCCATCTCATACGTCATGGCCTCAAGCCATTTCTCAGACTCTGGCCCCTCTATAGTATCTTGATAGGAAATTGGATCATCATCTATGACCAATTCATTTCCTTATTGAGTTACAATATATCCAAATCTCTCAGGCTCAAGGCGTGTCCTATTAGATCTATGTGGTTCCTATGTTACTTAAGGATTTTGAGACTCCACAATTTGAGTTGAGAGTTCTACATTGTCCATATTTTGATAATGACTTAACCATTCCATTCTATGTATCTAATATGTATGTTCAAGATTGATTTTAGGCTTTAGGTACATGAAAAGGATCAAATTCCACAAGCCCTAGCTTGTTCAAGTTCAAGTCAAATGCAATGCAAGTACGTGTTTTGGGAAATCACTCCAAATAACCTTAGATGATTTTTGTAATCACTTGTATTGATGATATGACTTGTAACTAAGATGAGAAAAAATCAGGGACACTTAATTCTAACGTTTGATCACTCAAATGTCAAATTAGAAAATTTGTCACACACTGTTTATAAGTCGAGTTGGAAACTCAATCGATCCAGTGATAGATTTTCTAAAGAGACCAATCGGTTGAGTTCCACACTCATAGAACTCAACTGACCGACTCACTGAGAAAAACTGATTTTAGCTCATCGGTCAAGTTTCCCAGAACAAACTCGACTGATAGTTTGAAATTTGTGTTTGTCATTTAGTGGATCGGTCGAGTTACCTTTATTGAAACTCAACCGAATGTACTATACAGAAAACACAGAGAAAGTGATTATAACCATTGGTGAGTTGTTTTGGGTGAGAATAGATTTGTTGTAACTTGGAAAATGGCTTTATTTTACCCTTAAGTGATCCCACACTCAAGGGAACACCCCCAGCTATAAATAGGACCCCTTGGAGTTCATTCCAAGTTTTATCATTCATGCTATTCCAAATCGTTGCTATAGTTGAGTGTGTTGAAACTCTGTGAGCCCCTTTATCTCTCTTGTTTACACAACATTTTGTCATTATGAGTGAGTTAGGCCATTTGTAAGAGATCTACTTCCTTGTGCTTGTAAAGCTCTCATTCCATTCCATCTTCCCTACCCCTTTCCTTAACGAAGCAAAGGTGAAGCAAGCTACTCTGAGTGAAGGTGGAGTTGTTGTTTTTCTTCTTCAAGGTTGAAGAAGAGGTGAAGACACTACAAAAAACAATGATCTTTAACTACAAAAAAATATATGTAACGAAAACCCCATATTTTGTAGCTAAAGGTTTTAGCTACATTTTTCTTTACACATACAAATTGTAGTATATGCTCGCATAGCTAAAGTATTTAACATTGGATGGGTATTAAAAGATGTTTATTATATTACTAATTTCATTTTTTTGATGGGAGGAACCACTAACATTGTGGTTGTATAATCAGACCTAGAAATAAAATACTTTCACCTTTCAAGTCATCTCCATTTTGAGTCATGTCACCTTTCTGTATTACCATCATTAGTTTCAAAATTACTCCTAGAAAACCTAAAACAAGCCTCCACTACCATTTTATTATCAACTAGCCTCCACTACCATTTCATTATCAACTAGCCTCCACTGCTTTTTCATTATTAACTAGCCTCCACTACCATTTTATCATCATGTTCCATCATGTATATAGGGTAACACTAAAGAAAAAATACTTATTAGTGGCATTTAATATATTGGAAATTCTTAAAAATGCCACAATACAATCATCTATATAGGCATTTGTTACTCAAAAGCCACTACATACCAACTTTAGTTATTTACTGAAAGACTCCATTACTAACAACGAGTTTACATAGAGTAGTGGCATTTTTAAAATGCCAATTCCAAATTGGTTTATGTGTATATTAATTATCTTATTTTATAGCTGTGAAAAATAGTCTTTTTTTTCACACCCACGGCACATTGATCCATGTCTAACGACAAAATTGACTCAGAATCTCTAATTCAGCGTCCACCATCTGTCTCCAGCAATGGATTCCCAACGCACTGCGACAACAGTTTGAGGTGAAATTTTCAATTATCCCCTAGTGGAGAGACGACGACTCTATTATTTTGCGACCAAAACCGTTCACAAGATTTTTCCTCCACTATGCCGCTTCACAAATGTCGATGAATAAAAATAATCGGTAACCACAACAATGCCTCCTTCTCCGTCTGCCTCTCATAGTGAGCCGCAAAATATCTGCGTCATTGGTAGATTCTCTCATGCTAAAGCATAGCCACAAATCTAGGAAGGCATATTTCAGTCGCCTTCGACTCATGAGGGAACACTCATCAGGTGTGGGCAGGGTAGACATTGTTTATTACATGCTTAAAGATTAGGGATTCAGGATGACTACTCGATCATCTGATAGACTAAGGGAGAGTGGACACTTGGTTTTGTATCAAGCAAGCTGCAAACATATTAGGTACTTAATAATTGGAAACGATTGGTGGATACCTCACCATGTGGATCTATTTTTGTCATCTCTTTCCAAAATTCATGCAATATATTATCGAGGTAGGCTGTTTCATGTGTATCATGTTACTTATTGTCAATATTGTACAATAATGTTAGTTATTATTGTCAATATGACTCCTAGGTCTATGGATGTCGTGTTTCGGAGGATTGGATTTGCTATTCAGAAGGGATTGGAGGCACAACTTATTGCCCATATCCCTTCTATTTTCTTGTAATCTCTATGAAAAGTTGGATGCAAATAAAGTAATAAACTATCGATGATAACTAAGTGAAAATTATTATTGTTGGAATATTACATAATATTCCATTACCTAATTACAATCCGGTAGATAATTATAAATGTAATTAGGTTGTTTTGAGCTTTACTTTTGTACCGTGTTCATCCATTTTTATAGTAAGGTCTCCCCCTTTGTAATAATATATTTTAACTGAAGGTTTATATTTGGTCTATCCTATCTCTTATGGTAGTTGTTATTGTGAATGAGACCTTAATGTGGCATTTGGTGGTTGTACAAATGGTTAATATGCAGAATGTCAGATTGATCTAAACTATGTCAAATCTAGAATTACAAAGATAGGCTATGCATTTGCGTATGTCATCACCCTTTTTAAAGTTTGATATTGTTCCCATCTACAAATCTTTTTTTTGTAAAACTTCACAAGAACATGGTCCCTAAAAAATTGGAGTCTCTCATGGTGACCCATTTTTCATGGAGTTGTATGCTTTAACTCATTTTAGGTTTAACATATGGAATCCTATGGTCATTAGGATAAAAGGAGTTTGGTAGTTCCACAGTAAACTATGGCTGATTCTTTACTTTATTCCCAATTCTGTCTTCATTTTTTTTTTAATTTTCTTTGCTCGCATAACAAGTTCTGCTGTTATTGGATCCAACTATAATTTTATCCATGAATTATGTGAGATAGTACTCAAGGGAATGATAGTCTTCCTTCATTCTGTATCGAAGGTAAATGAGGTATCTTTCTTCTTCCACCATATTATGTCGTCTTTCATTGTGATTGTGAATGTGCTCGACTTTTACTTCTGAAAACTTTATAAAGAGGACAAAAGGTTTATATATAGATATTGTTAAGTTGAACATGTACGAATATTTTGTGTATATACACCAATATTCATACTTGTTTATAGGTTAAGTTATATTTTGGTTGTTTAAGCAGTTATCCAACTTCTTACAAGACGATCGAGGCAGCTATGGGATGTTTTGCTTATGCACATGGAAATCTAGGTACTTATATGCTAACACACAATACATATTGACTGTTATTAATTATACTTTGCATTTGATCTAGGTTTTGTGTTGTAGTTAGTTGTATATTTTAGAATGACCAAATTTATGATTGTTTGACATCCTCATGTTTCCAACCAAGTGTTTTCTGTATTAAAAATTTGCATATCTCTGCTCAATCCACAACCTTCCTAAAATGAAGTGCATTTTAAGCTGAAAAAATACAAATATTCTCAATTATGGATGGCGAACTTACCCTTAGTTGATAAAATACTTAGATCTGAAAAACAAAAGGATATTTACAAGTGGATTTTTCTTGTAATTTCACAATGGCATTGACTATTTCCCCCTCTAGATATGGCCAAATACTCCTTTTGTATATTCCTTAAAAAAATTAGGTCCTTGATGATATAAGTTCAATTGCCGACTAGGATTTAGTGATAACACCATGGTTGTGGTGTCGTCAAGGTGATTATGACACAATACATACGACAACCTTCACATGTATATTTAGTAGTGATGAATCATAAAATTATATATTTACATGACACAGTCATCTGTGTAGTTACACTATGTGATCTATATCCCCTATGAATTTATCCCATACTACACAACCCATATTATTGAATATGGTGACAAGATTATTAAAACACTATGTTGTCATGTAAACCCTTTCTTGATGAAAAATCATTTTTACAATACTACGGCTTGGAGGTTATGACATTAGAAAGGACGAATGTATAATATTGTTTACAACATCAGAGCATTTGAATGACAATGAAAAGTTGGGGGATGAAAAATTGTTTTATGAGATGCTCTAAGGGAACAATAGCTCTTATGAGTGATAATTCCATATTAATATTTGGTAGGTTGTTACATACTCCCAAAATATGGGAGGATTCTAGACCTCCCATAGATACAGTAAGATTATCTGCCTCTTTGATAAATAAAAATATTGTTCCTTCTTTTTAAATCTTATTTAATCAATACTTGTCCAATACTCATTATAGGTTGTTGCTTCTTAGTAATGGCCTGAAGTCACAAAATCCTCTTGATTTGTTTGTGCTCAAAGACATAGACAAGAACTTATGCAAGATCTATTCAAAGTAAGGGAAGATCAATGAGGAACTATTAGAAGGGTAATGGTCTAGTACATAACATAATTATTCTATTTAGTGTTTCCTCCTAGAAAAACTAGTCACGTGATACTAATACACAAAGTTGTGATTTTCTGGATTGAACGTTAATAACTTTTTAGGAAAGCGATGGCTGAGTTTACTATAATGTTGTTATTGGTGACACATTCAGAGAGCTAATAGTCCCATTTAAAAGAGGAACCTAATAGAAGCCTCAACAAAACACATTTTATGTTTCATATGTTCATTGGAATTGTTAATCATTTGAACTGCCAACCTTCGTAATTTTAGGTAAACCTAGTAATACCATAACGAGGTTATCCATTTCCATCAAACACCATTAAAATGAAATTAAATTATTATCATTCTATCCAATAAAATCAAATTAGTAGTAATATTAATTTCATCTACTCATTCATGATTTCATGTAGACATTCTTATTTTGATTATTTATCCAGACATCGTTACATGTAGTTGTATACTTATCCTCAATTATGAAAGTAAGAGTTTATGGTAGTTGTATACTTTCAATATATGGTCAATATTCAAAGTAGGACAAGCATAGAAACCTCCTTCATATAGTATTTTCCAATTTGTTATTTTGTATAAAACCTTAGAAGTGAAGAAAATGGTCTCACTATATCATGAATCTAAGAATTTCAAGATAAATTTGGGTTGGGTCAGGGGGGGTTATAAACTTTCTACATCCCTTTTTCCCAAGACCAGTCACACTAAAAGGTTACATAAATTGTTCATGTGTGAATATCAATGTCCATCGTCCAAAGACTTATTATTTCTTAGTCATGACTCACTCCTAACAAGTGACTTTAAAATTATCATATTTTTCCCTAGAACTGACTCATATATTCATTTTTTGGCTTTCTAGGTAGATAGTAGACAGCCGTGATCACTTTATGATGGAGACATTTGATGTTGATGATGATGCATTCAAGCTTTATTTTTGCCATACTATCATGAACTGCATTAATGCTTGTCTGAAAGGATTGAGCCCTGCACTTTAGATAAAAATATCAAGAAGAATTAAGAACAAAGGTCAAGTTCAAATTTAAAGCCATACTATTGCTAGCTCAACTTCCTTCCATACTCTCTTGTAAGTATATTTACATGTCTTTTGTATTTCTACTAATTGCAACCATACATGATTAAATATAAATCTCTAATTACTTACTGTTAAAACATATACACATGGATAGTTTTAGTAAATTTGATCTGGTAAATGGAGGTCAAATTGCAATTGGAGTAATGTTAAGTTTTGACTTTGAAATTCACAGTTTAGATGCATAAATTTCTACTATTCTTGTTCTTAAATCTAATATAATTGTCCTCATTTCATCTCCACATAGAGCTCTATTTCTTTGGTTCATGATTAAAATCAAACGCTCCTCGTTGAAATTGTTAGTATTTCTAAGATCCAACTTGTGTCTACTAAAAAGTCTTAAGCCAAATTGTTGTGTTATTTTGTTTCTACTGCTTTCCTAATACTTTACAAGCTATCCATTGTGTTGGTGTGGCTATTGTATGACCCTATTGCTCAGTAGAGGCATTTCGATTTTTTTACCTCAGTCTTTCTACTCTTAAGTAAAAACAAAAGCAAGCTTGTGAGAGTAAGCCTTGCAATGGCTTTCACAACATGTCATCATCATCTGGATAGTCATATCTTCATGTACAACCACTAATAGACAAGTGTTCTTCATCTTTTTTTCAATAGTGGCAAGCAGATGTAACCTTGTAGTGGCTTTCCACCAACTCTCAGCATGATAACCTTACAAGTAAAAAACATACATTCACCCTATCAAACGTTCAACTTAAAGATATGATTTTTTCTGTTCAGTACACCAATAATAAAAACACTTTAAGAAATGATTTTCAACACATTGATTAATTTTTTGTTTTCTTGTCAAACATATCTAGCTAATTGTCACCATCTTTTACTAAATGGATTCAAACATATTCTTGTAATTGAATATGCTCCTTCAAAGATAGTCCTTACTAGATGGTTCCTGAAGTAACCATCATTACTTACATCCAAGAACATTGCAGTTACATGTCATATTGAATTCCCATGAGTACAATTTTTTTGTAGACATATGGAGCCTTAGACGTACTATCATTGAAATGGTTACTCCTGAAAAAATAGAGCATGGTTTGGTCTTTTTCTGGTTTTTGTGAGAAGGATCCCAAGTTCTTGAAGAATGGTGATGTAGGATTTCTGAAGAATATTTCCACCAAGAATAAGTTCTTGTTGCCAAGTTAATAAATACAATAATCAAACTGAGAATATCCAGTTCACATGTGTATGCTTTTTCATAATATCAAGGAAGAGATGGTCAAAGGATGTACAAATTGCTATATTAATTTGGGAATGTTGTATGAAAGAGTGTCTCTTGGGTGTTGTATTTCATAATAGGGGCAAGGAAAAATGTCCTCCCCATGTAATTTTCATTTGATTATAAATAAAAATTATTTATATTCATAATCTATACTTTTGAAAATGTGGGTCTAAATTACAATTGATGTTCATTTAGAAATCTTGGTAAAGAACTGAAAATGGTAACACTAAAAGCCATGAAAATTGCATAACACACAATATGTATGCCACTAGTGGCATTTTTTACACACCACTATTCTCAGTAAGAACAATTTCCTACAACATCCTAATACATAGTTAGTGGCATTTATATAAAAGCCAATTATGTAATAGTGGCATTTTTACAAAATCCAAATGATGTTTTAGTGGCATTTTTTTGGCATTTATTAAAAGCCATTAAAACCAAACATTTAGTGGAATTTAAAACTTATGTCACTATCTATCTAGTGACATTGGTACCAGAGGTATTTGTAAGTGTCAAAAAATGCCACTAAACACTTTTAGTGGCATTTATATTTTTTAGTGGCATTTGTTAAATGACACTAATGAGTAAGTTTGTTGTAGTGTAAATTTATATGATTCATGCTCTAAGAGATATTATATAGGATGAACGTGCCACACAAACTTGGGATGTATTGTTAATTTCTAGAGACGAATGACCTGATACAGACTTACCTTCAGGAAGGTTGGTAGGTATGACTAGATGTCCCTACAAACTTGTAACCTGGAATTTATACATGTCGATCAACAACAAGAGGTAAAAGAAAGGTAAATAGATAAACCACAATATATTATAATGAAACATCATTTTAAATGTACATTACAGGAAGAATGTTTAGGGTTTAGGGTTTAGGTTTATAAAGAGAGATTTTGAATCTCTACATCTCAACCAAAATATGACCCATGATAGAGCTGAATGGAAAAGAAGGATCCATGTCACCGACCCCAACATAGTTGGTATTGAGGCTTATTTGATGATGATGATGATTACAGAGAATGTTCTATATGAAATATTATATTGGAAACACTATAGAACCCACCCAAATCCTAGAGATGTAGGGGGCATTATTAGAAGTCCAAGTATTGATATCTATATCTTCATAATTAGAAGATTTAAAGGAGAGTGTGTAGTGACCCTAGAGAGGAGCTCGGATTATGAGTTCCTATATGAGTATCAAATAGAAAATGTTGTGAACAAAATCCAACTAGGATTCTGAGTTCCTATTTGAGTACCCAACAAATAGTGTTGTGAACAACAATCCTATCCTTGCCACCTCCAACAAGCAACATGGAGGCTGGTGTTTGGGCATTTCCAAACTAGATCAAATAAGACTATCAAGGGAGTGATATTCTTGTTATAAAACAAATATATCAAGTAGAAAGGTAGACAAACCCTTCATAAGGTAAAAGACACAATTTCAAGAAAAAATGTCAAGGGGTGTATTTTCAAAATCCATATCATCTAAGTTCCAAGATTCATATCATATTTACCCAAATTTAACTCACTTCAATAGAACATTTAGGTTTAGTATGTATACAGATCATTGTGTGGGTGAACTTAATACAATATTTTAAGATATTCACCTATGCAAAGTATGAGCTCATCATACTAGGATGATTACCCAATCCCTAATCCCAACTTGTCCTATAAGTTCACTAATGTCCCCTAGGATGTTTTTTGATTTTGATGATTCTTTGATGAGAAATCAACATAGTTGGATCAAATAAATAAAAAACAAAAGAGAATTAGTACCTTTTTTCCTAGTCATAAAATCATATGGAAATTCACTATTTATTGGACAACCAGACTGAAGATTTTCTTATGCCCAACTTACAGATTGATGGAGTTCAGATGGAACTACAAACCTAGCCCAATGAACCCTCTTTATATAAACTTTAGTAGATCATACTTTTGGTGCTCGAATTTCCATCCACTTATAAAGACTATAAAGCCCAACACCAACTCCATCACATTGTTCCTACAAGCAAATAATATGAAACTCAACACATTCCATTTTGCATGGAAACTAGTATAGTACTGACATAATCAAATATCACACAGAAGAAAACCATAAATCAACCATCTAAATACTAAATGAAAAAGTGTGTGTAGGATGTTTCCTGTTATCTATCAATGATGTATAAAGCCGCTCTATTATCTTTCTATTTGTCTCAACTTGAGGATTGTCACAATATGCTTAGAAGGGTTATAGCATATACTACAAGCTGGTGGGGCTAACAAGTTCATGAGTATTATTGAGGGAATAGATTGAGAACCTACAAAGTCATGACAAGATTGAGATATACTAGAAGGATATGAAAATCCTTGAGACATATTGCCATGAAGAGGAGGAGCATGCCATGACTGGAGGTGAATCTAACAATTTTCATTTTGGTGATAATAACCCAGCAAGACCTTCACATGGATTCCTATATGGTTTTCATTGTGTTATTATAGATGAGCATAGGTACATGTATATCAGTCACGTTTTGCTTCATCAAAGGATGCTATAGTCATGTGATTTTCTTGGTATGAACATAGTAGCATACATTGGTTCTTGAAGCAGATAGATACGTAAAGACTCAAGCAATACAAGTTGACATGAGATTTGCACAAGCAACTAGACCTTATCTAGAAACCACTATAAGGATTAGACCATCTTTTGTAGTAAGAGAGAAGCACCAAGAACTACTGTTAATAATGTGACAATGTAACTCCTAGAATTCAATGCTTCAACAGAGGAAAACCACCAACAATAGTTTGACCACCAGTCAAAAAAAAAGAAGAAATTGATGGAATCACATAAGGAACCATCCTGAAGCATAATTCTATCTCATCAACATCTTCAACAAAGAATCTTGATCATCAATGGTAAAAAAACTGACAAGCAAAATGACTTTAAGACTAAAAATCGAGCTACTATAGTCTTGGAGAGACATAATGTTAGAGTTCAGTTTGAAGTGAAGGTTAATTTAAAATTAGAATAGAATACAATCTGCAGCATATTACATACCATTTATTCTAACCTTGCCTATTGAAGATGAATATTAAACAACTAGGTTTATTGGAATCCACACATTTCAAATTTGTGTCATCATTTGTAGAAATAAAACATACCTGGATCAAAAGGGTGTGGTTCAGTGTTTAATAGAAATAGGAGGTAGCTCAAATGTCTGACATTCAATTCCAGTTGCTTTGCAATATGATCCAATTTTCTTCTTGGTTTGAACCCTAGTGGATTTCACTATCCCTTGATTACCTACCCCACTCATTTCAGGCTTCCGCAAGGTTACATGTCTAAAAATGTGGTGAAGTTCATGTTGGAACCACTGGTAGGTGGCAGTAAGATGAAACCAGATGTTGTTATCTAGTTTATGTAGGTTGGAATCCATACAATACATGCCTTGGGTTGGGACCAGAGACATGCTAAATATTGAACAAATAAAGAAGAACACATTTCTTTCATCTTGAATGATGAGGAACTTGAGACCACACTATGTATGTTGTGAGGTTGTGGGGGATAAATAGAGTAGTATTTCTAGGTCCATATCTCCTTTGACACTTTTATAAATCATATAGATCAACACCATGTGTGCAATAAACCATATTTTCAAGTAAACCATAAGATGATGAACTTAGTTCAAGGAAGGCATAATATCATCAATCCCACATGGTACTACAGAGAGGTATCCACATTTAAGAGCAGACACCCACATATTTCCTTAGTTTTCGAATCGAATAATTGTTTGATTCAAACTCAAAACAAACTAACAATACACCATTTTCAAAGTTTCCATGGTTTAAGGTTCTATATAGTGTTGCAGATGCAATACAACTATATTATGGTTACCTTTACTTTTGCATTTTGGCTTGAGATGATAGGATTATATGAGTATATTCAAGAGGAATATACATGTTTTTATACTCATGTAGGGATGAGTGATGTGTTTTGATATTGCATATTAATTTTTTTTACCTTGTGAATAGATAGCAAGGTACAATGTGATCTAAAAATAGATTATTAATGAAATAAAGTTTGTATAACATAAAATTGTTTAAAAAAGGTAAGTTTCTAGATGACAATGATGTTTGATGGACAACAATTTGTTGTTTCCGTGTGCTTGCAAGAATCCATGTTGTCATGGATGTAAGACAATGCTCTATATATCTATAAATATAAATGAATAAGAACAATAAAAAAAACCATACAACCAAAGTAACTCATTTCAACTTGAAAAGAAATAGTAGTTATAATATTCATAATAAGTATAATAAAGTGAAATGGGACAAGAGGTGTGGAAAGCATGCATACAAAAAACACATTTGATGATATAACCACAGTGTAACATCCAACTTGAGCAAACAAAGATGTATCTATAAATCCAAATGATCAAGACAAAACCTTGACGTATAATGGTGGATTGTGTTGGCTTATCTTGTTCTAATGTTTGATCACACAATTCACAATATCGAGACATTCTTGAGACCCACAATGAGATAGATTTCGTCCTATTTGGTATTCAAAAGTAAGGATCAAGAGACACAACATTCAGGAGGATTAAATTCATGATATATAGCTAGTAGATCATGTACATTTTGTCTTAAGGGACGCTCTTTATAGTCACACCTTAATATAATGTAATTATTATTGTGTATAATGCAAAAAAAAACAAATATATGCTAACAAGGAGGATAGGAGTGTATTTCAAATTGAATTAAAAATGGGTATTTTATAAAGCGTAAAACTCAAAATGTAACTTGTATATTCTGCGACATGCTCATCTATGCAGTTGAATCCTGTAATGAACCAATAGTTGACTAAAATTATCAATGTGTGTTATTAATGTTATTAGGTATGTATAACATCTGATATTTCATAATAATTATGAATTCTCCTTCTTAGGTTGGATATTGTACTCTTACTTCTAATAATTGTCTCAAATATGTGGTCATACTAAGTCTTATTTCTGATATCCGCCAATGCTTTTAAATGCTAAATCATCATTTCGAGGATCTACATTTAATGTGTGAGTGTGAGAATGATAGAAAAGAGAAGATATAATCATAGAGAAAACTTCAAAAGCTACCTTGTTGTCTCTAATTTTCATATCACTCAATTTTGTAAGGCATCAAGTTGACAACAGTGCTAATTTGATGTTGAAATGCCTCAGATTGTGTGTAGGAACCACACTAAAGAAGCTAGCAGATGGAGGGTTCACATAGAAGTAGGGGTCAATGCAGTAGAGATGATAAGGTTAGAAGTCGTGGAAGTTGTACACTCAGGAAAACACCTTGCTAGATAGGTACATAAGAAAACAAGCAAATGCAAAAGAACAAATGTACCATTAACAAACAATAGTTGAAAAAGACAATCATTGGTAGTGGTAACGATCTTCCATCGAATTATTATAATCGCTAATTTTTATATTCCATATGGCCATGTGTGTCACACACATAAAAAGTAAAGAGGTTCCTTTGATGTTGTGGCATTTTAGATATTCACAACAAGGTCATATGGAAATCCAACTTTAAACAAAGATTTATTGTGCTATCAACTTATTTGATAAATTCATATGTGTGTATATAATATGATTATATAAATATGATTGACATTGTATTACATAAAATATTTAAAGCATTGTACAAATAGTAGGGAGATGTTTCGTCCAAACCTCATGATCTTTAGTCTAATAAATATAGTTTTCTTAAGATGATTACCTTATAGGCATTCTTCAAGGAATTATTATTGTAGCTATGATATCTTTCTAGGTGATGGCTGAAAGAACATGAATCTACTGTTTGTTTTCTTGAATGAGAAGCATTATTTACATTACAAGTTTACTGACTTGAATAGTAGTTGGGCTCATTGATCTTGTAACCTAAAATTTGATTGAGTAACACAATTATCCATGGTGATTACAAAAGGAAACAAATTAAATGAAATTGGTATGTAAATCAAAAGGTATTAAAATAAAAATAAGGTCAAGAACACCATTACATCATCTAGTATGATTTAAGGAACTTAAAACTAACAAATGGTATTTCAGATGGACAAACCTTGTATTAAAACTACATCGTATCATGTGCCTCTTAACATCTAGATTTTCATCAAACCACTCCAGGAATCTGTAGGCTCAATTGCATTAGATGGATATAAGAAACTCTAAATAAACTACTATTAGAATAATGAAGTAGAGAGGAAATATAACATATAGATAATTACAGAAAAAATTATGTCAGATTCTTGTATTAGAACAATGGCAATTGCTACTTCCATGTATCATCATCATATAAGTTTCCTTTAGTATAGATTTCATCAGCCCACTCTAGAAGAATGAGGAACCAGGCATAAGAACATGATTTCGACCTATAGCAATATATAAAGAACTAGAAATAAATAGTCATTAGAACAAAGAAGTAGGGGGAAGTATTTATATGAGAAATTACATGATATTAACCATGTATTAGAAGGACAACCTTTATTGCCAAAATATTATCATCATAATCCTCACCTCTTAATATTATACTTTTCGTCAGTGCTCTTAAGCTTTTGGGCGTGCAATGCCAGACAACATATACCATCACATGACAAGAAGATAAAATAGAGCTACCTACAACACTGGCAGCAAAATTAAATGGAAAAATTGTGACCTTGACTTTGGTGAACAAAGAAGCTTCCAAGAAAGACCACAATTCATGTGCATCGGCATCTTCTCTTCTTCTCAATATTAGCAGTTCTAAAGCTCGAGTTGTTTCAGTGAATTTCATTTGCTGAAAATATTCAGAGTTTCGGACATGACGATCAGAAAGGAAAAGGGTCAAAACCACCAATCACAGAATAACCAGTAGATTCAAGTAGGTTAACAAAGATTCTAGCAATAGCGTCTCATTTGGTATACTTATCTCTTTGGGACAAAGATAGTTAATGAATTCGAATTCCTAAGGCAACCTGTTGAATATAATCATCATTTAATAAAATATGTAGGTCAACCCAGAGAATTTTACTGGATTTGGGGAAGAACACCTTAATGAGCTAGAACTACTATCGTGGTGATTTAAATATTTCTGATACATATACTTTTTTCCATGACGTTAACACGTAATTACATACACACCAGAACCTTAACTGTCATGGTTCTTTTCAGTTCATGAATTTGAACCAGAAAGCTTAACATCATTCAAAGAGACCGATTATTCATTTTCCAAAGCACCCTATCACCAGTGTTCCTCCAAATAGCTGCTAGCTATTCAAACAAAGTGGGATAAAAATCTGAGCACTCGTTGCCAACTATGCTAAGAAGATCCAGTCCATTCTTACATCATTGTCGTATATCGAATGACTAATCCAACTGAGCAGAACATGTAGTAATGTTATTTCTGTAAATGAAGCATCCATGGAACCAAGAACAAGAGTACACTACTAGCTTGGGGAAAAAATATATATACAAATAAAAAATAACAATACGTAAAAGAAAGCAAGGAAGGGCAATGAGAAGCATGCTTCCAGAATCTACTAGTATTAATGCAGAAAGAAATAAATAAGGAAAACTTGACCAGTGCGTGCCGTCCATTATCATTCAAGTTGGACAAATAGCAAAAGGTTAACATTGAAAATAAATCAATCATCGAATAGACCGTTATCATCATCCCTTCGCATTGTGGTTTCCCATCTGGAACATGTTGGGAGTGTGTTCGTAGAGCACTATCATATAATAATCAAACACACAGAGCTCAACCACTTCGTGAGACATCCCTCCCCTCGTCGAGCACTCTCACTTCCCGAATATCCTAACCCTTTCGTTTGTTGGGGTTAGGAGAAAGATACGCCTTCGTTGGAAAGAGACATCTAGTGCCGAAGAGGACGTCTCCTTCTTTGATATCACTTACTTAGGATAGGGCGGAAGCTTTAGTGTGATGTTACCTAGGGATTATTCGCTAAAACAGATTGTAATTTGGTTTGTAGCGCTAGCTTAGGAAATCAAATAGGAATTTGAAATCGTTCCGGCGGGTGGTGGCGGGATAGATAAAAAAGTATTTGCTCAAGCACAAATAGATAAATACTAGATCAGATGTGTGGGTAGATGACTCCGTGTATTTGATTAGTGACATATGTTTTCCTTACTCTTATAAAAATTGTAAAGAGAAATAGTCTTTGGCTATATATAATGTAATTGTAGTAAGATTAAGTGTAGCTAATCGCTGCTTTTTTGTAGTGAGATTTTCTCCAAGTGAAGGAGAAGGCAAAGGCTAAAGATCCAAGAAGAGTGGGTAAATCTCTTTAAGGTTGAAGACTTGTGCAAGAATAGGTAAGTCCTTGGAAGAAGGCAGAAGACACTTGCAAAGTGGGTAAGTCCTTGGTAAAGTTGAAGAATCTTTGTATTGGATAGGTAAGTCCTTTAATGAGTCTTTTATTGTAACTCTTTGGTGAATATATAGAGGAAAGCACTTCCAAAGTCTTAGAGGTTGACCTCTCTAGGTAGTAGATTGACTCTTTCCTAGTTTGGAGAGTGGAACTACTCTAAACGGCCTTATTCAAGTGCTTATTTCATTTTTTCTCATCCTTGATATACTTGTTAGTTAGGACTTTAAATTGTACTTAAGCTATTTATTTTGAATGATATAATTTGAAGGTCTAATCTATCTTGTGAGAATTTGTGAAGCTCTATTCACCCCCCTCTAGAGTCCTAGATTTAACAAGTAGTATCAGAGCCAATGATCTTCTCCAACAATCTCCCACGAGATGAGAAGATGGGTGACAACCTACTTGGTTCACTCAACCTAGAGGGAGGCTTCTCCATGCATCTTATGGTCTTTGACGACACCAATTTCCTCTATTGGAAGAGGCGTATGCAATTCTACATTGAAGGCATGAACTTTGATATGTGGAAAGTGATGCTCACACTATACAAGGAGCCAACCGGAGTTGTTGCAACATAGACCAAAGTTGCACTTAAAGAAGCCCAGCTCAATGCTAAAACTATAAGAATCCTCTATGTAGCCCTTACCCCCAACGGAGTTTAACCGCATCTCATCTTGGGACACTGCCTATGAGATTTGGGACACATTGTGCATCACTTATGAGGGCACAAAGAAAGTCAAGGAGGATAAGATATACATATTGAATTGCCTTCTAGAGAACTTCAAGATGGACAAGAAAGAAGGGATTGCGGAGATGTACTCAAAACTCAATATCATCATCCATGGGTTGGCTGCTTTGGACAACACTTTGGATAGAGGTGTAATCAACTCTAAGATCTTGAAGACTCTACCAAAGAAATGGGAGTCAAATGTGACCTTCATTGAAGAAGTGAGGAGCCTTGGTGACATCCCAACCAAAGAGCTCATTGGCAACATCCAAGCCCATGAGCCAAGGCTTGACAAGCATGAAAAAGAATCCAAACAAGAAGAGAAGGAAGCCAAGAAGATCAAAGATAGTGCTTTCAAAGAACAAGTGGAGGTGGTCATCCTTCAACAACAACTTGCTTTTTGGATTTCTCCTTCCTCCTCTAGTGAAGATGATGCCCCAAGTGAGCATGAAGCCAACTACATCAAGGGTAAGCACTTTAAGGGAAAGCAAGCATCCTCTACTCCTAGATGATAAAAGGGTGGACAAAAGGGACACTACAAGAGTGAATGTCCCAAGTCAAGAAAGTCACACCAAAAGGGTAGATCAAAGAAGGAGAAAGAGTAAAAGATGGAGAGCAAGTATAAGAGGAAGGACAAGAATGAGAAAAGACACAAGAATGCAGCTCAGGCAGCTTGGGAAGCTTCAGCCTCAACTAGCTCAAAGTTCAAAGAAGATGGAGAGTGCCACCTTGCACTCATGACCTCTACTAGTGAAGAAATTGGTGAGGAAAAAGGAAGATAGATTGTTGATAGTGGTTGCACTAAGCATATGATAGGTGATATAAAACATTTCAACAACTTCACCAAAATAAAAGAGGTTCGGTAACCTTTGGGGACAACAAGAAAGGTAAAGTAAAAGGTGAGTGTGATGTAGGTGAATCCTTGTGTATCAAGATTGTTCTTTTTGTAGATGGCCTACATCACAATTTAATTAGTGTTAGTCAATTATGTGACAATGGTTACCTTGTGTTATTTACTTCCTTTGAATGCTTGATTCTAGATTCCCTTACCTACCAAATTATATATAAGGGAACTAGAAGTGGTAATCTTTATGTTATTGTTCTTGAATCTATTAAGATCCCTAGTAGTCAATTTGAATGATATTCTTCTTTGACACCGTCATCTTGGTCATGTAAATATGCATCAGTTGAAGAAGTTGAGGAAAAAGGACTTGGTCAAGGGACTTCCCAAATTGTATTTTGAAAAGGATGAGGAATGCCAACTTTGTACCCAAGGTGTCCTTAGTACCAAGAGAGCTCTTGAACTTCTTCACATTGATCTATTTGGACCAATGAGAACTCAATCATTTTGTGGCTCCAAGTATTGCCTTGGTATTGTTGATGATTTCTCTAGATATAATTGGACCTTCTTTCTCATTTCTAAGAGTGATACGCTTGATGTTTTCTTGAAGTTTTGTAAATGAGTTGAGAATGAAGACTCTTGTTGCATTGTTTCCCTCTGTAGTGATCATGGGGGAGAATATGAAAATGTTCTTTTTGAATGTTTTTGTTAGGAATTTGGTCATGCATATAACTTTTCTTCACCTCGAACACCTCAAAAAATGGGTTTGTAGAGAGGAAGAATAGATCTTTACAAGAAATGGCTAGAACCATGCTTTTAGAGTATGACATTCCAAAGAGGTTTTGGGCCAAAGCAGTTAGTACCTCATATTTTGTGCAAAATTGGATTTTTACACATCCTTCTTTAAAGAAAACCCCCTATGATCTATGACATGGTAGGAAGCCTTCTATCAAGTATTTCCATGTTTTTGGATGTCCTTATTTTGTGTTGAATATGAAAGATTCTCTTAACAAGTTTGATCTAAAATCTTACAAGGCTTTCTTTCTTGGCTATGGCACTACTAGTAAGGCTTATAGAGTGTTTAATGTTGATCTTGCTAAAGAAGAAGAATCTATAAATGTTAAGTTTATTGAGACTAACCCCTCTATTCCTAAAGATATTGTTCCAAATGATGATATTGCAGGTGAAGTAATTCCTATTCTAAAAGAGCTCAACATCACGCAAAAGGGAAAAGATGTGGTCACTCAAGAAGAAGAGAAAGATGAAGTGAAGAAGAATCTAACTCCTCGGTTTGTAAAGAATCATCCAAAAGAGCTGATTGGAGGTGATCCATTTGAAAGAGTAAATATGTGGGCTGCATTCAACAAAGAACAAGCCAACAGAGCCTTCATCTCACAACTCGAGCCAAAGAACGTCAAGGAAGCTCTTGGGGATGATGAGTAGATCTTAGCTATGCAAGAAGAGTTGTAGCAATTTGAAAAGAACAAAGTATGGACCCTAGTGTCAAGACCAAGTGATAGAAAGATCATTAGAACCAAGTGGGTCTACCACAACACGATTGATGAAAGCAGTAAAGTGGTAAGGAATAAAGAAAGGTTAGTGTCTCAATGCTACAATTAGCAGGAAGGCATATATTTTGATGAAATATAAGCACCTGTAGCTAGACTTGAATCCATTTGTATGTTACTTGCCTTTCCTAGTGATAAAAACTTTCTTATGTATAAAATGGTTGTTAAAAGTGTGTTTTTGAATGGTACAATTGAGGAGGAAGTGTATGTTGCACAACCTCCTGGCTTTGGACATGATAATTTTCCTAACCATGTTTACTTGTTGCAAAAATCTCTCTATGGACTCAAATAAGCACCTCGAGCTTGGTATGAGAAATTAAAGAACTTTTTGCTAGATCATGGATATATATATCATGGGCAAAGTAGATTCTACCTTATTTCTAAAGCACACTTCTAACAATTTTCTTATCATTCAAATATATGTTGATGGTATCATTTTTGGCAGAACTAACCTTGATCTGCAAAGAATTTAGTCATCTTATGCAGAGTGAATTTGAAATGAGTATGATGGTTGAGTTCACATTCTTCCTCGGCTTTAAAATCAAGAAAACAAAATATGGGAACTTCATCAACAAGGCAAGTACACAAGTGAGTTACTCAAATGCTTTGGGATGAAGAACACCAAGTCGATGGACACACCCATGTCAAATACTGCCAAACTTGATAAAGATAAAGAAGGTGAGAAGGTAGATGAGAAGCTCTATAGAGGTATGATTGGAAGTTTACTCTACTTAACTACCTCTAGACCTGATATGATGTTTAGTGTTGGCTTGTGTGCTCGCTTTCAATAAAATCCTAAGTAATCACATCTTATAGTTGTTAAGAGGATTTTAAGGTACTTAGACAAAACTTCAAATTTTGGTCTATGGTATCCCAAGTCAAGGGACTTTACTCTTACTACTTATAGTGATGTGGATTACGTAGGATGCTTGATTGATAGAAAGTGCACAAGAGGCACTTGCTTTCTCCTAGGACCATGCTTGGTGTCTTGGTTCTCCAAGAAATAGAGGACAGTGGCATTATCAACCGCCGAGGCTGAATACATTGTAGACGGGAGTTGTTGTGCCCAGGTCCTATGGATGAAGCAAATGTTCTAAGACTTTAACATTCATTTTAATGCTTCTCCTATCTATTATGATAATACTAGTGCAATTAAATTGTCATATAATCATATCTTGCATAGTAGAGCTAAGCATATAGAGGTTTGCCATCATTTTGTTCATGATCACATTGCCAAAAAGGATATCTATATTACGCATGTGGACACAGAAAATCAGTTGGCGGACATTTTCAGTAAGCCTCAAGCTAGAGAGCAATTTAACTTTATTAGATCTAAACTGCTCATAACTACTTTGAATGAATCTGATATGCCTTCTATCTAGTTGTAATCTATCCTATATGCTTTGCCTATGTTTTGATCACCATTGCATGCTAATATGCTAAACGTAGTTTTTCATGTTCTTTTGCCTTGTTTTCCTCTTTTTTTGGGTATTTTCACAAAAGCTTACTTTATCACTAAATAGTACCCAATGATGAGTGATATGTGCCTAAGTATATTTAAAATGCACAATGGACTTGAAAAATAAATTTAATTAGCATGCTAACGAATTGAAATTAGAATTTTTTATTTTAGGTTAGGTTGACCATCGGTCGAGTTTAGTGGCTGAGAGTTTTTTTAAAGAGCCTATCGGTTGAGTTTTTGAGTCATAGAACTCAACCGTTGGTTGGGTTGGAACAAACTTAAGATAGGTTTGACTGACTTTTATCCCTTCTCAACTAGAGAAAATTTGATTGATCCAACCTCTAGCTCCCTCAAGCTCTCAACCCTGGCCCCGACCTTCCTCTCCCTAGCCCTAGTTCAACCTAGAATGATCTCCCTTGATCTTCTCCCTATCAACCCTAGTTTGGTGCATGAGTTTTGGTGGTGGTTCTTTAGCTTTTTCTCTCTCCTTCCTCTCCTTTCATCTCCATGGCATCCAATAGAGGGAAGAGGGTCGCCCCAGCTAATGCACCTTCATCTTTGTCCAACTCTTGATTGATTCCATTTGATGACATTTTCTTTATCTCAAATGAGGCTCTCAATAGGTACAAGGAGCTCCTTCCATGCCCTTTTTGAGCCACGCCCACAGAGGCAAGAGGTCATAGATCAAGAGCGGATCTGTTGTATGACCACCATCTCTCAGCCTTGGGTGTTGAACGCATGTGCTATAACAATTACATCACAAGCACCACAGCCATTCACAAATTCTATGTAAAATTGTATTGGAACTATGACTCCCTCGTACCCCCGCCTAATACTCAAGTAATCCTCACATCTATGATCTCCGAGAAGAAATTTTAAGTATCTGAGGATACCCTAAACATCTTTTTTCTGGGTACTGAAGTGATTGACACCTGGCATAAGAATTGTCCTGAGTATATTGACCTATTCGAGCCTGAGGCCTTCTACAAGCACTATTATCTTACTCTCCCTTATATTCACAAGTTCTTTAAAAAGACTCAATTCCCTTATAGGAATAAGGGCACCCTTCCCTCCTCTTCCTTACACCTCAAGAGAGGCATACTTGCCTTCATTGTTAACTACAATATTCATCCAAAGAAAAATCAGACTGAAATTGTACAAAACACTACGGTAATTATGTACTATCTCATGAAGAACATAGGAGTCAAGTGGGTGAGATATGTTCTCTATCATATGACATGCTTTGACTTAGTCAAGAACACCCATGGCACCCACCCACCCTACCCATCCCTGATATGTGGTCTATATCAGCTTGCCACTAGAAAATCTCTTTTCCATGACATGCACTACAAACCTGCCCAGAAAGGAGTTTGCATCAGTGAGACCACACTTCAGAAGTCAGTGTGTATCCTATCCTCTACCACACCTGGTGCCTCTACCTCTTCCTCTACCCGAAAACCTCCACCACCTCAGCCTACCTAAGGGAATTTGTTAGTCAATATTTTCCTGAGACCTATCTAGATGAGAAGATATCTCAGTTTGAGAAGATTCGTCAGGGGGATATGACTATTAATGAGTATGAGTCAAAGTTTATAGAGCTTTTGAGGTTCTTTCCACACATGGAATCCACTAACAAAGAAAGGATCCATAGGTTCAAAAAGAACCTAAGTACTGAGTTGACTACAACAACATCAGCCCTAGTAAATAGGGACAGGTTTTCCATCTTTGTGGAATCTGTAAGGAGGATTGAGAGGTCTACCATAGAAAAACATGAAGCTAATGCTAAGAAGTGACCAATTCAATTCCAAGGACAATCATATGGAGATATTTACTCCATCAGAGTCACAGCATAGGTCGTCGACTTTTAGTGAGAAGAGGTCATCCACTCCATCCCAATGGACCCCGAGTAGAGGTAGAGGTCATAGTTTTCCACCTGCACGAGCCCGAAACACATCATCAATTTTAGTGACAGGGACGTCTAGGCCATAGTATGAAATTAAGACATGTCATAAGTTTGTACAAGTGGGACACACAAAATGGTATTGCCATGTGAAAGATGAGGAGGTAACACAACAACCAAGACAGAGTCAGCAGAGTTCACAACAACAACAGTTTAGCACTGGTAGTGGCAGATGATGCGGTTAAGCATCACAGGTAGGATCATCTGGATAGGTTAACAAAGGACTTGGATGATAGTAGGTGATGGTAAGGTTCTATGCCATGACCCAGCCAGAAGTAATGGTCAATCTAAGAGTCATGACATGTCAATTGGAGTTATTTCATTCTGATTTGTTTGCTTCTTGTTTCGTATCTGTGTTAGTAGACCCAGGTGCGACACACTCTTTTATCACCAGAGAGGTGATAGATAGTTATTTTCTACCTGTTAGTCATAGATCTAATAGCTTGCGGCTAGAGACTCTTTTGGTTGGTTTCGCCGAGTTGCGGGAAGTGTGCCCTTCTTGCGTTCTTTCTTTTTCTAGACACAATATTCAAGTGGATCTTTTGCCACTTGGCATGCATGGTTTTGATGTAATCCTAGGAATGGATGCCTTGGAAAAATATAAGGTAGTCTTGGACTGTAGTACTAAGGTGGCGACGTTCCATGATGGAGATGTATAATCGATTTTCTAGGGTGATAGGAAGATTCTTCCTACATGTTTGATGTCAGCTATAACAGCTGAGCGGTTGATGAGACAAGGTTGTGAGGCTTTCTTAGCTCATGTTGTGGATACCAAGGCAAGAGGTCCTAGTATCCAGGAGGTACCAGTGGTGTGAGAATTTGAGGATGTCTTTTCTAAGGAATTTCTTAGCATTCCCCCTCCTAGAGAGATTGAGTTTGAGATCAATCTTGTTCCTGGAACACAACCCATAACACAGTCAGCATACAGAATGACACCAGCAGAGATGTACGAGTTAAAGAAATGGTTACAAGAACTATTAGAGAAGGGTTTTATTAGGTCGAGCACTTCCCCTTTGGGTGCTCCTATGTTGTTTGGTAAAAAGAAGGATGGTTCAATGAGGTTGTGTATAGACTACAGACAGTTGAACAAGGTGACAATAAAGAATAAGTATCATTTGCTGAGGATGGATAATCTTTTTTATCTATTGAGAGGTGCCACTATGTTTTCAAAGATAGACCTGAGGTCAAGTTACCATCCATTGAGAATTAAGGTTGATGACATACCCAAGTGAGCTTTTAGGACTAGGTATGGTCATTATGAGTTTTTGGTTATGCCATTTGAGCTAACCAATACACCTGCAACTTTTATGGATCTGATGAATAGGGTGTTTAGACCTTATCTTGATCAGTGTGTGGTCGTGTTCATAGATGATATCCTAATATACTCCAAGGATAGTCAGCAGCATGAGAAATACCTTCGCCAGGCATTGACTTTGTTGAGGGAGCATCAACTATATGTTAAGTTCAGCAAGTGTGAATTATGGTTATCTGAAGCATCTTTTCTTGGCCATGTTATATCTGCAAAAGGCGTTAGTGTTGATCCCAAGATAGTGGAATTTGTACTAGAATGGGGACAACCAAAGACACTAACAAAGATCTATAGTTTCCTAGGTCTGGTAGGTTATTATAGGAGGTTCATCAAAGACTTTAGTTCTATAGCATTACCCCTAACTAGGTTAACCATAAAGGATGTTCCTTTTGCTTGGAATGAAAAGTGTCAACATTTTTTTCAGCTGTTGAAAGAAAAGTTGACTAGTGCATCAATGTTAGTACTGCCAAAGCAAGGGAAAGTCTATGTTGTCTTTTGTGATGCTTCAAAGAATGGGTTGGGATGTGTGTTGATGCAGGATAAAAATGTGATTTCTTTTGCTTTGCGACAACTTAAGAACCATGAGGAGAATTACCCAACACATGATATGGAGATTGAAGTGGTGCCCCATGCCTTAAAGATCTAGAGACACTATCTTTATGGAGAAAAGTGTTAGATCTTCACTGAGCACAAGAATCTACAGTATATCTTCTCAAAACAGGAGTTGAATATGAGGCAGAGGAGATGGATGGAGTTGATTAAGGATTATGATTGCACAATAGACTACCATCCAGGGAAAGCAAATGTGGTAGTTGATGCATTGAGTAGAAAGTCATCTTCATCATCAATGGTAGATAATGCACAATTAAATTCCTTGATGTTCCATAAGAGAGATATGCTAGTGTCTCTTCTCCAGATGAATGTACAACTAGAAGTTTCCTTGTTGGCAGGATTGTTGGCATAATTACAAGTGAAACCTACCTTGAGACAGTAGATTCATGATGCACAACAAAATGATATTGTGATACAGAATATTTGATCAAGGATTTCCAATGAAAAGTATGATGGCTTTCATGAGGCAGATGATGGTATAGTTTGTTACCACAATAGAATAGTAATTCCTGATGTTGATGGGTTGAGGAAGATGATACTTGAGGAGACTCACTCCTTCATGTATGCAATACATACTGGAAGTACCAAGATGTACCAAAACTTGAAAGACATGTATTAGTGGCTAGGTCTAAAGCATGATGTGGCAGAGTTTGTTGCCAAATGTACAACTTATTAGTAGGTGAAGGCTGAGCACCAGAAGCCTACAGGGACATTACAACCCTTTCCAATACCATAGTGGAAATGAGATCATATTACTATGGAATTTCTGGTTGGTCTTCCTAGGACAGCCAAGGGTCATGATTCCATATGGGTGATAGTAGACAGATTAACTAAGTCAGCTGATTTTCTTCCGGTCAAGATGACATTTACAGTAGAGAAATTGACACAAATATATATTGATGAGATAGTCCATCTGCATGGCATTCTAGTGACTATAGTTTTTAACAGAGGTCCATACTTTACAAGTCAGTTTTGGGAGTGTCTGCATTCAGCAATGGGAACACAGATGAGATTCAACACAACTTTTCATCTACAGACTGATGGCCAGTCTAAATGACTATTCAGACTTTAGAGGATCTCTTGAGGGTATGTTTGCTACAATTTCTTAGTAGTTGGGATGTACATCTGACTTTGATAGAGTTTGCGTACAAAAATAGCTATTAAAGAAGCATAGATATGGATCCTTATGAAGCTCTATATGGGAGACGATGTCAGTCTCCTCTTTGCTGGTATGAGACAGGTGAATATCAACTTTTGGGTCTTGAGCTAGTACAGTAGACTACAGACGAAAGAAGGGTAAGTTGGCACCTAAATTTATGGGACCATACCCTATCCTAGCTCGTGTTGGAAAGGTAGCTTAGAAGTTAGATTTACCACCAGATCTACATAGATTGCATAATGTTTTTCACATCTCTACATTGAGGAAATGCCATCCAGATGTCGAGCAGACAATCCAACCAGTAGAGGTTGAGTTAGATGAGGATATCTCCTATGTTGAGGGTCATGTGTTGATCCTAGATAGAAGGGTGAAAAAATTGAAGAGAAAAGATATAATACTACTGAAAGTTTTGTGGCATCACCATGGCATAGAAGAATCCACATGGGAACTAGAGAATGAGATGCGTAGAAAATACCCATCTCTTTTTGTGTAGGATTTTGGGGCATAATCCTTGTTAGGGGTTTATAGTTGTAAGGCCCCTAAACTTTCTTAATGATTTGAATAAGCTTAATTACCATAATTGAATTCTTAGAGCCCTAATCGACCTTTTTATATGCTTTGAAATCATAATACAAGCTTAAGTTTCAAATTTGGTCCAATTTGGACCATGTTTGAGCAAGTTATGCAATTTTATGTACGTTTAGGACTTTTCTACAATTTACCCAATTGAGGGGTTTTCTTTGCAATTTTTCACATAAATTATGTTCCTTAGATGTTATATTATCATTCTTGAGTATTTTGAGCCATGGGGATCCTATTTGAGCCATGGTTTGAAGGTATTTTTCCTTAAGGGTATTTTAGGGTTTACCCCTTCATGGATGAGCTACCTTTAGTAGCTATCAACTAATGAATTATTTGATTTTCTTGGAAATTCGAAAAAGGAGAGATAATAAGGTCTATATGTATTGTGGAGGAGCTTCTTGTGTGTGTGCTTGTATATTCTTAATAGTTTAAGGCCATGGACACTTAGAAAGATACTAGAACTTCAACTTTTTGTTTTTCTTTATCTTAAAGTTTTATATACCTATCCCTAAGCACCCCAAACAAACAATTTTTGCTCCACCACTTCCCTCCTTCTGTGAACCTCATTATCCCTCTGTGATTCTGTTAAGTTCCTATCCAAGGAAGAAGAAAGTGGGGATCTTCTTGGAAAAAGAATCTAGGGTTGTAATTGACTTCCATTAGGGGTTCCTAAAGCTCCTTCCTAGTGATCTTGACCTAAAAGTGTAAGTATTACCTTATTTTTCTCCACTTATTTCTTTGCACTTCTTCCTCTTATATTTCTCCAGTTTAGAACCTTGTTGTTCCATGGTGAAAGTGGCTCTAGAACTCAAAAATATATCCTTCTTGTTTCTTCTTCTAGAGTTTTGCTTCTTTGTGGAGAGAAGTGCCTACTTGGCCTAGTTCAGGTCTGAATCTAGGATTTTCTTGCCTTATTTTCTCAAGATTCTTGCTATTTGGGATCTGACCTACTCTATAGAGGCAATTTATATAACATTCTTCACTTATATTGCTTGCTAGAAGCTTGTTAGTTCATGTTTATGCTTTAATGTGATGATGCAAGCATAAAGAAACCATGATTGTTTAGGATTACAATTTTTTTATGATGTTCCCTGTTCTGTTCCAGTTCTATATGAACTTGTAAACATGTGTACAACCTTTATAATGTATAATATGATCTGGGACAGGTTTATAGCAACAACCTATGGTTCTAAGTACAAAACAATTGATGGTTCAAGTTAGGGTTTTCAAGCTATATCCTTCCCTAACACACAATCAATGGTCATATCGTTCAACAACCAATGGTGTTTCTATCTTGGAAACTGATGTTCGTGTTCAAGGGTGTGAAATTTTATTGTGACAACCTATGGTCACCCCCTTAGGTCAGGTTTTGGCTCAATTAGAAGTTTAATTATCATCCACTAAGGATTTTAGTGATGCTATCAATCAATGATAACATTAGCTTAATATTTTATGGTGTTAAATGAATATATTTCTGATCTAATAACCAATTGTGACTTAATGACCACAATTAATGGTGGATCATATCATCACCACATATGGTAGGTTAAGAATGTAATTGTAGATTCGACTAAACCTTAAACCAATGGTTCCTTGGTTCAATTGATCTAATGGTTAGACTTATACTTCAATTGGTAACCTTAAACAATTAACCCGACCCAATGAATAATATTGGATGCCTCAACATCTAATGTATTAGAATAACTCCCATGGTATTATATGTGGGTCCTAGCAATGAGAATTTGATGGTTCAATACCATTAATTTGTAGTCTTACCTTTGCTCTTGTATAGTTATATTTGATAAATCACTATAAGAAGTGGATGTGTAACTCCAATGTGATATAGCTTGTTATACCTAACCTCAATGTAATTAGATGATGTTGATTGGTTATAATCAGACCTCTTGAATGATTAATGTGGCAATGTATTACACTCTTCTTGTGCTAAAACCACAATGTAGTGTTATTTGAATATAATAGTGCCTTGCCATAATAATACCTATGGATACATAATTGCTTATGAACTTTTGAGCCTTGTTTAAGGAATGGAATAATGAGGATGACCTTTTTATGAATAATTTGATGGTATTAAATGACCTTTGGGCATGTTGAGCCCTGATTGAGGTGAAATCATTTTCATGTTCCAATAAGGGTTGAAACCTTGGAGCTTGTGATAAGAAATGGATATCTTGAAATGATATGATGATAATGTAGTTCATTATAATGCAATGGAGGATAGAATATGGTAATATGATTGAGAGCTATACTTCAAACATTTTATATCTTCTAAAGTTGTAATGTTTATATACTTGATATAAATGAATTAGGGTCTGTATGTCCATTTGTATGATGAAGCCTTAATTCACCCAATTGGCAATGATTAATCAAGTGAAATTCTAATCATGTAGTGCCATGTGCCATAGATCCATCTGAGTGTCATAACTTGCCAGATGGTGAAACAAGTATTATAAGTGAAACTTGGAGCACAAACTATTGAGTAGTGGGGTGCTTGTCATCCTAAATCCAAGTTCTTAGGGAGGATGATTGTGGTCATACCTAGCCCTCTTTTTTTAGAATGGTTGCGGTCGTGTCTCGGTGATTATCACGTGATAAAGGTTTTGCTTTGCATAACTTGGTCTCTAGCATCATGACTTGTACCAAGGTGGGCTAGTTGTTTACAGGACTATATATTGTTGTTTTGCAGTTAGACTGAGATGTCACTATAGTGCAGACTCATACTGATCGAGTATGGAGAAGGTCTTGGAGTCCGCCTCTTCCTTGATCTTATATGGAACTGATTGTGACCAAGCAGTGGCCAGTTGGACTTTGAGTGGTATGACTCAAACTCCCCAGGGGATAATAAAAGATATAATACCAGTTGTGTAGTATAATTGCTAGGGTTTAATGCGTAGCATATTGGTTTATTAACCCCTGTCTTGTCTTTACACTACATAGTATGATTAATCTGTTCAATCTGTTCATATTGCTTATTTAATACCCTAATTTCTTGATGTATTTACTGTTAACTAATATGTTATAACTAATATATGTGGGAGAGAGTTATATCTCTCGTTGGGACTGGGTCTCAGCTGTGGGTCACCACATTTTTTTTGGTGGTCTCGGGAAATGAGGTCGAGGTTGCGCTGTAGAAGAGAACCAACCTGGTGATCAATAGATTTAGAAGGTTGGTTAGTTGTATATGTTAGTAGTAGAGTCCTAGTGTCGTCCCTATACTCTCAAGTCTGGGTATGGGACGTGTTTTCTAGATGATATACTTGTATCGACACAAGATTTTGGTAGTATGCCAATGTTTGTAAATATATGGCATGTACATGTGAAATATCTTTTTATGCAGGATGTGACTGAGGTCTTTGGACCCATATATGAATACTTTTTACAATATATGAGAATGGAATGATGGACCTTTATGTAAATATTCTTAGAGTTTATTTACATTGTTGGAATTGGTTTTAATTATTCTGCATTTTTGACTATGTGATTAATTAGTAGTTGATCATGTTTTGTATTTTGAGTAATCTCTTTTAGCATGACGAGGTGTCACAAATAGGCATACAACCTTCAAGTTTAAGAGAACCTACATCAGGACCTTTATTCCATCATTTCCAACATGAACATGCATGAGAACACCCTTACCTTGTCTACCAGCCCTACCTAGGAGGTGACTATGCATCCTTTGCATATGATCACTTTTACGCTACCCATCTACCTACATCTTCCACTGCTACACCCTCTGTTGTTGGTGGATCTACCCCTGGTGTTCTGCCTCTAACAGTTGGACCCTTAGCCACTCTTCTTTCTAGTCTTGGTAGTTCTACTCATTCCTTCCCACATGCTAATGAGCTCCATGCTCTTGGCATGTCTTGGGATGAGCAGGATGCCCGTTGGTTTGGTGGAGGTTTCAGTTCTCTTACTAATGCGGAGATGACATACCAGGCTAATGAGGAGGTTGTTGTTGTGAGGAGGCTGATGAGGATGATGGTGATGCTTCTGATGATGGCTCTAATGGCTTTGATGGTGCCTTTAGTGATGAAGGCGATGTTGCTCTCTCCGATGCACCTTCAGACAGATATGATGACTATGAGCCAGACGCTTATGATGTTTATGATGATGATGTTGTGGACATAGATAGCTTAGATGTTTAGTTTTTCTAGTTTTTAGTCTAGATGTTGATCATATATATTTTTCTAGGCTATTTTTATATTTAAAAACATTTGGGCACATTTTTTTATCTGTATTATTTTATCATCTAGCTTTCATCACTGTTGGCTTGTCGTTATTTTTTGCGAATATGCTTTCTAGGTTGTAATCTTAATCCTTTATACACTTACTCTTTGATTTACTATATCTCATGAGTTGTTGCCATGTTTACCATATTTTGAGTATGACTTAGTTTGTTTGTTTCTCTTGTCTCTATTTGGTGTATGCTTTGAGATCGCATGTTGTGGATGTATGTTTTGGTTGCACTTAGAGAAGACCCATTTTTATGCTCTTATACCCCCCTTCCCTTTTGATAATGTCAAAAGGGGGAGAGAAGTTTAATGTTTTGAAGATCAACCATATTCCTTTTATTGCCTATGTGATCCTTTTCTTGTTCATTATATGATTTATCATGTGACCTTCTAAAGGAGCATATAGTGTATATATATATATATATATATATA
Source organism: Alisma plantago-aquatica (assembly GCA_963693085.1). NCBI lineage: Eukaryota > Viridiplantae > Streptophyta > Magnoliopsida > Alismatales > Alismataceae > Alisma > Alisma plantago-aquatica. The sequence goes on from OY856410.1 coordinate 312,547,073, forward strand.
TATATATATATATATATATATATATATATATATATATATATATATATATATATATATACAGAGAGAGAGAGAGAGAGTCAGACTGGAATACAGTCGAGTGTATCCGGAGCATAATACACTCAAGTAGTTTTTCATGATGCAATATTTTTTTTTTGAAATCAAATATATCGATCTTCTTAAACATCTTGTGAGTAGCTCATATATAAAATTTGAGCCCATTTGGAAATTTATAGGTCATGTTATAAAGACCACAAAAATAATGCATTACAAATTAGTTTCGTGTGTCGATTTTGTTGCCCTTGAATGAGTAACTTACACTCATCCAAATGGGCCCAAAATTTGTATGTAGCCTAGTTATAATATGACAATTAAGATCGTCGATTTACATTTTGCAAAGTTATAGTCATGATATGCAAACACAACTTGAGTGTAGTGCGCGATCTGTGCACTCAGGTGTATTCTCACCTGATATATATATATATATATATATATATATATATATATATCATTTTGCTTTGTGTATATAGACTAACTATGCAGGTTAGAGTAAGCATAGATTGAGGGGGATCAATTCACATTGTTCAAATCCTAAATCCCCTTTCAATTCACAAGGCAAATGTATAACTTTACATATCCTTTTCAATATGATTGAGGAATGGTTTGTCATTGTCAAAAAGGGGGAGAATGTTAACTTGGGAGTTCTACATTGTCTATATTTTGATAATGACTTAACCATTCCATTCCTATGTATCTAATATGTTTGTTCAAGATTGATTTCAAGCTTTATGTACATGGAAAGGATAAAATTACACAAGCCCTATGTAAAGAGTGGGATAAACCCACCTCTCTACTCAAAACAATGGTAAACAAAATCCAATTTGGATAGCAGCGGAAGATAAAATTTTGACTATATTCAATTTCAAATAAAGTGTACATAAAAATTCTCCCAATATGGGTGTACATGCTTTATACAAAAAGAGGATCTAAGTAGAGGGAAACTAGACTACTACACTTTTGTCTCCAAGCAACACATCCATCAGCCAAGTCCATGCCAAAACTACGATCTTCATGCCATATCCAACACCTTGCTCCACATCTGGGTGGTTGGGAAGGCACCCAGCAAAAAGGGAAGGAAAAATAAAAGTATGTGTCGCTAAACTATTCTAAGACAGTAAGATAAGAAAAGTATGTAAAAGCAGGATAGGGTTCATCATAAGATGAGACATCAAGAGTATGAGGCTGTTATTAAGGAAACTTGCCAATAACAAAAGTAAATAAAGGATTTGCATGTAAATTAATATGTCTACCTAACTAAGTAGGGTTGAGGCACCTACCGGACCTCTAACCTTAGGTGAGGGGAGAATAAGACATTCCCAGTCACCTATAATTTTTATTATGGGGAGAATTATAAACATTCCCCTAGGGTGATTATATACATGCCCTCTATGGGTGGTTGTACATAAGTACCACTACTTAAACATTAAATAGAACATTTAATTACATGCTAGCAAAGAGTTATGGCAAGATTAATCAAAAGAATATATAACATGGTAGTGGGGTATGAATACCCAATCAAGATAATACTACAACTACTTTTGAGGCAATAAACAATTTAGGTTTCAAGAATCAAGGATTAGTTCAGATTAAGCCTCATTAGGGAATATGGGTATTGGTATAAAATTTTCCCAACTGAAGGGGGTAGATGCACATACCTCTTTTCACACATAAAGGTTAACTTGAATAGTATACTTTGGTCCACAAAGTCAACTTTTCATCCTAGAAACACATTATGTATATTAGCCAAGTCAAAGTGAACATATTCGTTCCTATTGTATTTTTATATTATTATTACCCAATTCCCGACCATGTAATGTCATGTTAGGGTTTATGATTTTAATCTTTGTTGAGATAATATGTGATGCTTTACATATCTATCTTAGTTCTAGTTACCAATATTTAGTCACATAAGTTTATATAACTCATATATGTGGATAATAATATATATGTTGCAAAAATAGGTGTAATGATGTGAGTCCATATTATTCCTAACATCATGCTCACCATGTTTATTGGTGTAAGTATATTCCATATGAATATTTATTAGGTTCACTAATATACACATGATTTGATCCAACTAACATGTTGTCTAGATATATGTTTATAAAAGTATATTCCTTTACACATTATTATCTTTTTTTTACTATTTAATTCCTAAGAAGACAATATCATTAGATGAATTCTTATACAGATTTCAAGTTCCCTTAGGATTAATTTAGATGAGAGTGTTCCCTAGATCCATATGTATTTCTAATTATCATGTAATGCACCTATATATATATATATATATATATATATATTTCTAATGTAAAGGTTACATTAACACAAGGATACACCATTAATGATTCTTAGAGTTCGGTAAGTATACAATAAGCAATTAGGGTGATTCTTTAATCATTTTTGGATATCAATCTACCCGGGTCTTATACAACATCTTTTATTTAATATCAAGTTTCCACTTTAACGTATCATTACAGGTTTGATTTCATGCAATCTAATATTTACATTTGTATACAACAAAGTTGATAGGTAAGATAATTGACTAGTTCATGTTATGGTTTTAAATAACTAGATCTTCCTTACTCCATTCTTACCCCATCTTTATAATCTATTATCTAAAACAAAACTATTGAAAATGAAATGAAGACTTACATGTCTAAAGTTACCATGGGGGTTGCATGTCTGGTTGATTCACAACAAGATGGGGACCCAAACACATCATCACGTTCTCTATGATCATGTGACCCAGGAAGAAGCAACATGTAATGAGTCACCATCGTCAGGTTGAATGGAGGTGTTTGCAAACATCATGGTCTTGCAGATCTAGCAGTTGCGAATGACAGCGTCATTGTCAAGGTCGACGACGTTGCACTTGGTGGCTACGATGCCCTGCTGTCATAGTGTGTTGGTGTCGGGGTTGCTCTGGAAGTGGTGTTGTCGGCGTCGGGGCGTCAGGGCGTCGGGGCGTTGCTGCATCAGGGCGTCGGGGCGTCGCAGCATCAGGGCGTCAGAAGGGCAGGTGGTAGAGACGCTAACGCAGCGTCGAGGCGTCGGTTGGGCAGTTGTTAGTGACGCCGACGCAGCGTCGGGGGCTGCTGGACGTCGAAGGTCAGATGTGAAGATGTTAACGACGCCGACGCAGCGTCGGGGTTGCTGGGCGTCGAGTTTCAGGCGTCATTTGGGGAGAGAAAGAAGAAGAGGAGGAGGTGACGCTGCCCAATGATTCTCAACTCTGTTTGGTGTTGCTCGCCATGGTTGGACGCAAGGTGAGAGTAGGCTGGGCGGCTAGGGCTTCATGTGTTTGAGGAGAAAAGAAATGAAGGGAGGAAGATATATAAATAGGATACGTAGAGGAAGGGTTGGGCGTTCCCCGTTTTGGAAGGGGGGAAACGTGAGGGAGAGGAAGCAACGGAGCGTTGCTTTACATTTGCATTAGGAAAACAGTAATTTGTTTAATCAAATACCACTATTAAAGCCTATGATAATTATGATTTTAAATACCAATTCAATTGGGAAAGCAAGCATTATCCAGTTAAATATAAAATTTGAACCCTTTACTATTTAATACATGTAGATCCCAATTGTAACATTAGTTTTTTTTTTGGTAATTCTAAGTATTTTATTTAATCCCTTTAAAGTAAATCATATTTTCTCTTTCTTAATATATTAGAGACTCATATAATTATCAATTAATGTGCAACTTCACTCTCAAGGAAAACAAAATATATGGAACATGAATTTGTTATTAACTTCATTTGTTTAGTTATTTTAATTAATGATTTGAATATTTTACACATGTTCTCTCTCCTAAATTCACGTTCTCACCAAATATTTTCCAAATTGATTCAAAATTCATCCAAAGGTCTATTTTAACCTATATCACACGAATTTAGCATTATTTTATTTTTTAAAGACTTTTAATATTTTATTCAATACATTTAAATTTTATCACTTATTTTATCCTTTTAATTTATTAGAGGCATCTAGAAACCTTCTAAAAATATAAAACTTGGTCTACAAGTAATAGTAAACGTTAGGAACACGTTTTTGACATTAATTAATTTTTATCAATATATATTTAATATTTTTGATCTTTAAGTCATTTTCTCTCTCTTGAATAAAATAAAATATTAAACATTGACCAAATTAAATGCAAATTTGCCCAAAGGATTATTTTTGTGTTTAGAATACGAATTTGGAGTTATTTTTCTGATTTGAGAACATTTAGTATTTTATTTCACTTTATTGGCATATTTCCTATTTTCTTTTGATAATGTCATTAATATTTATATTATGTTCCACTTTAAATGATACTTGGCCCTTAAGTTACTTTTTGATCAAGGAAACGAATTTGAGTATCAAATTATCCTGATAGGTTTCCAATTATAATATTTTGTGCAAAATCTTTCTCATTATCTTCTTTACCCATTAATTCCCATATTACCTTTAATTCTTGCATTTATCTTCTCCTTTATTTCAAATTCGGATTTTCTCTTATTTCTCTTATTCTAGTAAGTGCCAGAAAGTTCTAGGATGAAATATTTTATTCTTTTTATTGTTTAGTGTACAATTTGCATTTTAGGCCCATTATCTAAAGTCTTACTGAGGTATTTGTGCATAAACCCAAATATTGGAATAAAAGGTGAACAAATGTTCATTAAACCATCATATTGTCCACAAATTAAATAGAAAGGCCAAAGAGGATAGAAATGAAAGGAAAAGATGGAAAAAGAGGACCAAAAGGAAAAATGCCCAGATTTCGGTATGTTACAGCACTCCACCCCTTAAAGAGGATTTCGTCCCCGAAATCACTAGCAATTAGGGAAGGGTGAGTGTGCAACCTCACATCACCAAAACTTAAGGTTGTTCCTCCAACCATACAACTTCCACCAAAACATACACTTCAACTACCCCTAAGGGTTTAGAAACTTCACATACAGCTCAACATAGGTTGGGTTCTCAAGGATCACCTAGGGTCCATTATTAAGATATTCTTTTTAAGAGATTTAACTTTATTTACATTTTTGACTTATTAACATTATATCACATTATCATCATTATTTTAATTATGTCATGTCATATTCACTTTATTGTCAAAAGGGTTATATTTCATTATTATCCATTAAACTATTTATATATATATATATATATTTCTCATTTATCTTATTAAGGATTTTATCACAATTAGTTGTTACTCAACTATTTCAACATTCATTATTATATTTGATCATTGTCCTTAATAATTTGTATTTATACTTCATTATCCTCATATTACTATTTTATTAATTATAACAAATTATTTTACATGAATATAAGACATTCTATCCAATTTGTCGTTAAGCATTCAATTATTTCAATTAACGTCACATTAGTTACTTATATTCATATTAACGTTGTCACAATGTCACATTATCATTATTGCTCACATTAATGTCATCATTAATCATTATTCATATTTATTCCTTTATATTATTGATTTTGCACACTTATGTGAATCCAATTACTTCATATTCACATTGAAGCATTATATGTATTTTAATGATCAAGGTGGAACATATGTCATATTAATGATTTGATTCACACTAAGTGACTAATAACATGTATATTAGTTAACAAGGTAACACTCATTCATATTGATGACTTAATTAATATGTGATTAGATGATCATATATATCATTTATGTGTATCAAAGTATGTTAACTGATTATGGCTCTTAACATCATTAATGTATCATGAAAGGCATTAAGGATGCATATATTAGGGTTAGATATTACAACTTAGGGTTTAGGTCAACATGACCATTATATTTCACTTATTCATCCTTAGCATGCATTAATTACGCATTATAACCTTACTCATCATATCATTAGGGTTCATTGGTTCATGACATTATTAACATCTTGCTTATTGACAATTAGCATTGATATTCATATTATGTGCATTGGATATTCATTAGGGTTCAAGAATATGATTTATTCCTTAGATGATAATTATGTGTTCATTAATATATAAACAAGCATGTTAGGGTTACGATTATTACTTGTTTGGTCAAGACCAAGGATCCAAGCATACTAACCTCCTATCTATGGAGTTAGGGTTTCTAAAGATAGATCAAGATGTTATAGGGTTCCATCCCCCTAAAGAGGATTTCATCCTCAAAATCTAACCACTCAAACATCATCAACTAACCATACTCCACCCCTTAAAGGGTTTGACCTACTATACTAGGGTTAAAGGATAAGTCTAACTAAACCATTATCAAGATCCATCATGCTTCCATTGTGCACTCTGATATTCTCACAAACACCCAAACTCCAAGGTCTAGGTTCTACGGATAACTATTCAAGCATATAGTCCTAAGGGACATAAGGAACTGTATAGGGTATATATCCTCAAACAAGTCAACTTAGGGTTCCCAAAGATAAACAACATAGAAGCTAAGGTTACTATTGCCTAAAAGCAAACTATTTCGGACAATTCGTATCAGCGCAGGCCAGACCGGATCATATGGGTACGGGAGTCCTCGTATACCAAGCTAGTGGTGCGGAGGAAAATTTTGCCAGCCCCCGAAACCCTGATCCTTTCTAGACACCCTTGCTTCAACTGCATTCCCTAATAGTTGCCTAAAGGTAAACCTAAACAACATCAAGTTATGCATATTTTAATTATAAGTATTTTAGGATTTTATTGATCAAGGTTCTGATGTGGAACTATTGGTTCCTAAGTCAACCTATCATCAAGGTAGATCAAATCTAGACAAACATGTTACTTAAAGGAAACTATGCAAGTCTAGGGTTCTAATTAGGGAGACAAACTGAAATAGTCAAAGATCCGACTACCATTGGCTCTGATACCATGTTGTAAAGAGTGGGATAAACCCACCTCTCTACTCAAAACAATGGTAAACAAAATCCAATTTGGATAGCAGCGGAAGATAAAATTTTGACTATATTCAATTTCAAATAAAGTGTACATAAACATTCTCCCAATATGGGTGTACATGCTTTATACAAAAAGAGGATCTAAGTAGAGGGAAACTAGACTACTACACTTTTGTCTCCAAGCAACACATCCATCAGCCAAGTCCATGCCAAAACTACGATCTTCATGCCATATCCAACACCTTGCTCCACATCTGGGTGGTTGGGAAGGCACTCAGCAAAAAGGGAAGGAAAAATAAAAGTATGCGTCACTAAACTATTCTAAGACAGTAAGATAAGAAAAGTATGTAAAAGCAGGATAGGGTTCATCATAAGATGAGACATCAAGAGTATGAGGTTGTTATTAAGGAAACTTGCCAATAACAAAAGTAAATAAAGGATTTGCATGTAAATTAATATGTCTACCTAACTAAGTAGGGTTGAGGCACCTACCGGACCTCTAACCTTAGGTGAGGGGAGAATAAGACATTCCCAGTCACCTATAATTTTTATTATGGGGAGAATTATAAACATTCCCCTAGGGCGATTATATGCATGCCCTCTATGGGTGGTTGTACATAAGTACCACTACTTAAACATTAAATATAACATTTAATTACATGCTAGCAAAGAGTTATGGCAAGATTAATCAAAAGAATATATAACATGGTAGTGGGGTATGAATACCCAATCAAGATAATACTACAACTACTTTTGAGGCAATAAACAATTTAGGTTTCAAGAATCAAGGATTAGTTCAGATTAAGCCTCATTAGGGAATATGGGTATTGGTATAAAATTTTCCCAACTGAAGGGGGTAGATGCACATACCTCTTTTCACACATAAAGGTTAACTTGAATAGTATACTTTGGTCCACAAAGTCAACTTTTCATCCTAGAAACACATTATGTATATTAGCCAAGTCAAAGTGAACATATTTGTTCCTATTGTATTTTTATATTATTATTACCCAATTCCCGACCATGTAATGTCATGTTAGGGTTTATGATTTTAATCTTTGTTGAGATAATATGTGATGCCTTACATATCTATCTTAGTTCTAGTTACCAATATTTAGTCACATAAGTTTATGTAACTCATATATGTGGATAATAATATATATGTTGCCAAAATAGGTGTAATGATGTGAGTCCATATTATTCCTAACATCATGCTCACCATGTTTATTGGTGTAAGTATATTCCATATGAATATTTATTAGGTTCACTAATATACACATGATTTGATCCAACTAACATGTCGTCTAGATATATGTTTATAAAAGTATATTCCTTTACACATTATTATCTTTTTTTTTACTATTTAATTCCTAAGAAGACAATATCATTAGATGAATTCTTATACAGATTTCAAGTTCCCTTAGGATTAATTTAGATGAGAGTGTTCCCTAGATCCATATGTATTTCTAATTATCATGTAATGCACCTATATATATATATATATATATTTCTAATGTAAAGGTTACATTAACACAAGGATACACCATTAATGATTCTTAGAGTTCGGTAAGTATACAATAAGCAATTAGGGTGATTCTTTAATCATTTTTGGATATCAATCTACCCGGGTCTTATACAACATCTTTTATTTAATATCAAGTTTCCACTTTAACGTATCATTACAGGTTTGATTTCATGCAATCTAATATTTACATTTGTATACAACAAAGTTGATAGGTAAGATAATTGACTAGTTCATGTTATGGTTTTAAATAACTAGATTATCCTTACTCCATTCTTACCCCATCTTTATAATCTATTTTCTAAAACAAAACTATTGAAAATGAAATGAAGACTTACATGTCTAAAGTTACCATGGGGGTTGCATGTCTGGTTGATTCACAACAAGATGGGGACCCAAACACATCATCACGTTCTCTATGATCATGTGACCCAGGAAGAAGCAACATTTAATGAGTCACCATCGTCAGGTTGAATGGAGGTGTTTGCAAACAGCATGGTCTTGCAGATCTAGCGGTTGCGAATGACAGCGTCATTGTCAAGGTCGACGACGTTGCACTTGGTGGCTACGATGCCCTATTGTCATAGTCTGTTGGTGTCGGGGTTTCTCTGGAAGTGGTGTTGTCGGCTTCGGGGCATCAGGGCGTCGGGGCGTTGCAGCATCAGGGCGTCGGGGCGTCGCACCATCAGGGCGTCAGAAGGGCAGGTGGTAGAGACGCTAACGCAGCGTCGAGGCGTCGGTTGGGCAGTTGTTAGTGACGTCGACGCAGCGTCGGGGGCTGCTGGACGTCGAAGGTCAGATGTGAAGATGTTAACGATGCCGACGCAGCGTCGGGGTTGCTGGGCGTCGAGTTTCAGGCGTCGTTCGGGGAGAGAAAGAAGAAGAGGAGGAGGTGACGCTGCCCAATGATTCTCAACTCTGTTTGGTGTTGCTCGCCATGGTTGGACGCAAGGTGAGAGTAGGTTGGGCGGCTAGGGCTTCATGTGTTTGAGGAGAAAAGGAATGAAGGGAGGAAGATATATAAATAGGATACGTAGAGGAAGGGTTGGGCGTTCCCCATTTTGGAAGGGGGGAAACGTGAGGGAGAGGAAGCAACGCAGCGTTGCTTTACGTTTGCATTAGGAAAACAGTAATTTGTTTAATCGAATACCACTATTAAAGCCTATGATAATTATGATTTTAAATACTAATTCAATTGGGAAAGCAAGCATTATCCAGTTAAATATAAAATTTGAACCCTTTACTATTTAATACTTGTAGATCCCAATTGTAACATTAGTTTTTTTTTTGGTAATTCTAAGTATTTTATTTAATCCCTTTAAAGTAATTCATATTTTCTCTTTCTTAATATATTAGAGACTCATATAATTATCAATTAATGTGCAACTTCACTCTCAAGGAACACAAAATATATGGAACATGAATTTGTTATTAACTTCATTTGTTTAGTTATTTTAATTAATGATTTGAATATTTTACACATGTTCTCTCTCCTAAATTCACGTTCTCACCAAATATTTTCCAAATTGATTCAAAATTCATCCAAAGGTCTATTTTAACCTATATCACACGAATTTAGCATTATTTTATTTTTTGAAGACTTTTAATATTTTATTCAATACATTTAAATTTTATCACTTATTTTATCCTTTTAATTTATTAGAGGCATCTAGAAACCTTCTCAAAATATAAAACTTGGTCTACAAGTAATAGTAAACGTTAGGAACACGTTTTTGACATTAATTAATTTTTATCAATATATATTTAATATTTTTGGTCTTTAAGTCATTTTCTCTCTCTTGAATAAAATAAAATATTAAACATTGACCAAATTAAATGCAAATTTGCCCAAAGGATTATTTTTGTGTTTAGAATACGAATTTGGAGTTATTTTTCTGATTTGAGAACATTTAGTATTTTATTTCACTTTATTGGCATATTTCCTATTTTCTTTTGATAATGTCATTAATATTTATATTATGTTCCACTTTAAATGATACTTGGCCCTTAAGTTACTTTTTGATCAAGGAAACGAATTTGAGTATCAAATTATCCTGATAGGTTTCCAATTATAATATTTTGTGCAAAATCTTTCTCATTATCTTCTTTACCCATTAATTCCCATATTACCTTTAATTCTTGCATTTATCTTCTCCTTTATTTCAAATTCGGATTTTCTCTTATTTCTCTTATTCTAGTAAGTGCTAGAAAGTTCTAGGACGAAATATTTTATTCTTTTTATTGCTTAGTGTACAATTTGCATTTTAGGCCCATTATCTAAAGTCTTACTGAGGTATTTGTTCATAAACCCAAATATTGGAATAAAAGGTGAACAAATGTTCATTAAACCATCATATTGTCCACAAATTAAATAGAAAGGCCAAAGAGGATAGAAATGAAAGGAAAAGATGGAAAAAGAGGACCAAAAGGTAAAATGCCCAGATTTCGGTATGTTACAGTACTCCACCCCTTAAAGAGGATTTCGTCCCCGAAATCACTAGCAATTAGGGAAGGGTGAGTGTGCAACCTCACATCACCAAAACTTCAGGTTGTTCCTCCAACCATACAACTTCCACCAAAACATACACTTCAACTACCCCTAAGGGTTTAGAAACTTCACATACAGCTCAACAAAGGTTGGGTTCTCAAGGATCACCTAGGGTCCATTATTAAGATATTCTTTTTAAGAGATTTAACTTTATTTACATTTCTGACTTATTAACATTATATCACATTATCATCATTATTTTAATTATGTCATGTCATATTCACTTTATTGTCAAAAGGGTTATATTTCATTATTATCCATTAAACTATATATATATATATATATATATATATATATATATATATATATATATATATTCTCATTTATCTTATTAAGGATTTTATCACAATTAGTTGTTACTCAACTATTTCAACATTCATTATTATATTTGATCATTGTCCTTAATAATTCGGATTTATACTTCATTATCCTCATATTACTATTTTATTAATTATAACAAATTATTTTACATGAATATAAGACATTCTATCCAATTTGTCGTTAAGCATTCAGTTATTTCAATTAATGTCACATTAGTTACTTATATTCATATTAACGTTGTCACAATGTCACATTATCATTATTGCTCACATTAATGTCATCATTAATCATTATTCATATTTATTCCTTTATATTATTGATTTTGCACACTTATGTGAATCCAATTACTTCATATTCACATTGAAGCATTATATGTATTTTAATGATCAAGGTGGAACATATGTCATATTAATGATTTGATTCACACTAAGTGACTAATAACATGTATATTAGTTAACAAGGTAACACTCATTCATATTGATGACTTAATTAATATGTGATTAGATGATCATATATATCATTTATGTGTATCAAAGTATGTTAACTGATTATGGCTCTTAACATCATTAATGTATCATGAAAGGCATTAAGGATGCATAGATTAGGGTTAGATATTACAACTTAGGGTTTAGGTCAACATGACCATTATATTTCACTTATTCATCCTTAGCATGCATTAATTACGCATTATAACCTTACTCATCATATCATTAGGGTTCATTGGTTCATGACATTATTAACATCTTGCTTATTGACAATTAGCATTGATATTCATATTATGTGCATTGGATATTCATTAGGGTTCAAGAATATGATTTATTCCTTAGATGATAATTATGTGTTCATTAATATATAAACAAGCATGTTAGGGTTACGATTATTACTTGTTTGGTCAAGACCAAGGATCCAAGCATACTAACCTCCTATATATGGAGTTAGGGTTTCTAAAGATAGATCAAGATGTTATAGGGTTCCATCCCCCTAAAGAGGGTTTCGTCCTCGAAATCTAACCACTCAAACATCATCAACTAACCATACTCCACCCCTTAAAGGTTTGACCTACTACACTAGGGTGAAAGGATAAGTCTAACTAAACCATTATCAAGATCCATCATGCTTCCACTGCGCACTCTGATATTCTCACAAACACCCAAACTCCAAGGTCTAGGTTCTACAGATAACTATTCAAGCATATAGTCCTAAGGGACATAAGGAACTATATAGGGTATATATCCTCAAACAAGTCAACTTAGGGTTCCCAAAGATAAACAACATAGAAGCTAAGGTTACTATTGCCTAAAAGCAAACTATTTCAGACAATTCGTATCAGCGCAGGCCAGGCCGGATCATATGGGCACGGGAGTCCTTGTATACCAAGCTAGTGGTGTGGAGGAAAATTTTGCCAGCCCCCGAAACCCTGATCCTTTCTAGACACCCTTGCTTCAACTGCATGCCCTAATAGTTGCCTAAAGGTAAACCTAAACAACATCAAGTTATGCATATTTTAATTATAAGTATTTTAGGATTTTATTGATCAAGGTTCTGATGTGGAACTATTGGTTCCTAAGTCAACCTATCATCAAGGTAGATCAAATCTAGACAAACATGTTACTTAAAGGAAACTATGCAAGTCTAGGGTTCTAATTAGGGAGACAAACTGAAATAGTCCAAGATCCGACTACCATTGACTCTGATACCATGTTGTAAAGAGTGGGATAAACCCACCTCTCTACTCAAAACAATGGTAAATAAAATCCAATTTGGATAGCAGCGGAAGATAAAATTTTGACTATATTCAATTTCAAATAAAGTGTACATAAAAATTCTCCCAATATGGGTGTACATGCTTTATACAAAAAGAGGATCTAAGTAGAGGGAAACTAGACTACTACACTTTTGTCTCCAAGCAACACATCCATCAGCCACGTCCATGCCAAAACTATGATCTTCATGCCATATCCAACACCTTGCTCCACATCTGGGTGGTTGGGAAGGCACCCAGCAAAAAGGGAAGGAAAAATAAAAGTATGCGTCACTAAACTATTCTAAGACAGTAAGATAAGAAAAGTATGTAAAAGCAGGATAGGGTTCATCATAAGATGAGACATCAAGAGTATGAGGCTGTTATTAAGGAAACTTGCCAATAACAAAAGTAAATAAAGGATTTGCATGTAAATTAATATGTCTACCTAACTAAGTAGGGTTGAGGCACCTACGGGACCTCTAACCTTAGGTGAGGGGATAATAAGACATTCCCAGTCACCTATAATTTTTATTATGGGGAGAATTATAAACATTCCCCTAGGGCGATTATATACATGCCCTCTATGGGTGGTTGTACATAAGTACCACTACTTAAACATTAAATAGAACATTTAATTACATGCTAGCAAAGTGTTATGGAAAGATTAATCAAAAGAATATATAACATGGTAGTGGGGTATGAATACCCAATCAAGATAATACTAAAACTACTTTTGAGGCAATAAACAATTTAGGTTTCAAGAATCAAGGATTAGTTCAGATTAAGCCTCATTAGGGAATATGGGTATTGGTATAAAATTTTCCCAACTGAAGGGGGTAGATGCACATACCTCTTTTCACACATAAAGGTTAACTTGAATAGTATACTTTGGTCCACAAAGTCAACTTTTCATCCTAGAAACACATTATGTATATTAGCCAAGTCAAAGTGAACATATTCGTTCCTATTGTATTTTTATATTATTATTACCCAATTCCCGACCATGTAATGTCATGTTAGGGTTTATGATTTTAATCTTTGTTGAGATAATATGTGATTCTTTACATATCTATCTTAGTTCTAGTTACCAATATTTAGTCACATAAGTTTATGTAACTCATATATGTGGATAATAATATATATGTTGCCAAAATAGGTGTAATGATGTGAGTCCATATTATTCCTAACATCATGCTCACCATGTTTATTGGTGTAAGTATATTCCATATGAATATTTATTAGGTTCACTAATATACACATGATTTGATCCAACTAACATGTCGTCTAGATATATGTTTATAAAAGTATATTCCTTTACACATTATTATCTTTTTTTTACTATTTAATTCCTAAGAAGACAATATCATTAGATGAATTCTTATACATATTTCAAGTTCCCTTAGGATTAATTTAGATGAGAGTGTTCCCTAGATCCATATGTATTTCTAATTATCATGTAATGCACCTATATATATATATATATATATATATATATATATATATATATATATATATATATTCTAATGTAAAGGTTACATTAACACAAGGATACACCCTTAATGATTCTTAGAGTTCGGTAAGTATACAATAAGCAATTAGGGTGATTCTTTAATCATTTTTGGATATCAATCTACCTGGGTCTTATAAAACATCTTTTATTTAATATCAAGTTTCCACTTTAACGCATCATTACAGGTTTGATTTCATGCAATCTAATATTTACATTTGTATACAACAAAGTTGATAGGTAAGATAATTGACTAGTTCATGTTATGGTTTTAAATAACTAGATTATCCTTACTCCATTCTTACCCCATCTTTATAATCTATTTTCTAAAACAAAACTATTGAAAATGAAATGAAGACTTACATGTCTAAAATTACCATGGGGGTTGCATGTCTGGTTGATTCACAACAAGATGGGGACCCAAACACATCATCACGTTCTCTATGATCATGTGACCCAGGAAGAAGCAACATGTAATGAGTCACCATCGTCAGGTTGAATGGAGGTGTTTGCAAACATCATGGTCTTGCAGATCTAGCGGTTGCGAATGACAGCGTCATTGTCAAGGTCGACAACGTTGCACTTGGTGGCTACGATGCCCTGCTGTCATAGTGTGTTGGTGTCGGGGTTGCTCTGGAAGTGGTGTTGTCGGCGTCGGGGCGTCAGGGCGTCGGGGCGTTGCAGCATCAGGGCGTCGGGGTGTCGCACCATCAGGGCGTCAGAAGGGCAGGTGGTAGAGACGCTAACGCAGCGTCGAGGCGTCGGTTGGGCAGTTGTTAGTGACGCCGATGCAGCGTCGGGGGCTGCTGGACGTCGAAGGTCAGATGTGAAGATGTTAACGACGCCGACGCAGCGTCGGGATTGCTGGGCGTCGAGTTTCAGGCGTCGTTCGGGGAGAGAAAGAAGAAGAGGAGGAGGTGACGCTGCCCAATGATTCTCAACTCTGTTTGGTGTTGCTCGCCATGGTTGGACGCACGGTGAGAGTAGGCTGGGCGGCTAGGGCTTCATGTGTTTAAGGAGAAAAGGAATGAAGGGAGGAAGATATATAAATAGGATACGTAGAGGAAGGGTTGGGTGTTGCCCGTTTTGGAAGGGGGGAAACGTGAGGGAGAGGAAGCAACGCAGCGTTGCTTTACGTTTGCATTAGGAAAACAGTAATTTGTTTAATCAAATACCACTATTAAAGCCTATGATAATTATGATTTTAAATACCCATTCAATTGGGAAAGCAAGCATTATCCAGTTAAATATAAAATTTGAACCCTTTACTATTTAATACATGTAGATCCCAATTATAACATTAGTTTTTTTTCTTGGGAATTCTAAGTATTTTATTTAATCCCTTTAAAGTAATTCATATTTTCTCTTTCTTAATATATTAGAGACTCATATAATTATCAATTAATGTGCAACTTCACTCTCAAGGAAAAAAAATATATGGAACATGAATTTGTTATTAACTTCATTTGTTTAGTTATTTTAATTAATGATTTGAATATTTTACACATGTTCTCTCTCCTAAATTCATGTTCTCACCAAATATTTTCCAAATTGATTCAAAATTCATCCAAAGGTCTATTTTAACCTATATCACACGAATTTAGCATTATTTTATTTTTTTGAAGACTTTTAATATTTTATTCAATACATTTAAATTTTATCACTTATTTTATCCTTTTAATTTATTAGAGGCATCTAGAAACCTTCTAAAAATATAAAACTTGGTCTACAAGTAATAGTAAACGTTAGGAACACGTTTTTGACATTAATTAATTTTTATCAATATATATTTAATATTTTTGGTCTTTACGTCATTTTCTCTCTCTTGAATAAAATAAAATATTAAACATTGACCAAATTAAATGCAAATTTGTAATTTGAGATCTAAACTCCTCTTCTAGGTCGAGACCTATGTGTGTGATCCTATAGGTCCCATATTACGTTGGCAGTGAATGTCCATAACAACTTATGGCATCATAAGCAATGAGTGGTGCTTAGACGCACATCAATGCTACCCAGGTAAATGGAAGGTTGGGGAACAACTTAAACCTACAATTTTTGTATGGTGTTATAGTGTTTGTATAGTTATTTTGTCACTAATGTCCAGATTGAACTATAGGAATGGATCAGTCACCCTCATTATTATTCAATCTTGTTTCTTGAACCAAGACCAGACTATCTGAGATATATGTAAGCTCAATATCACATATTGACTCACATGTGCATGGCAATGCATTTCTCAGTGTAAGGAGTATGACCCGAGAGGGGATCCACTCCCTACTAAAAATTTGAAGAATCAAACATCCATTCCGAACACACTCAAAGGTATGCTGGAATAGGTGTAAAATTTTCAAATTTCAATAAATGGTATTCAAAACAACCAAAGTATAGAAGTGGAAATAAACAAATGACTATATTTTATTTTCATAAAAGATTACAAAGTTATATCATAATATACCATAAGGTTTTACATGTATGATACAACATAAGGATCTAAGTAGAGGGAAGTCCAAACTACTTCAAATCTGTCTCCAAGAATCATTTCCAAGAGCTATGTCCATGTTGGAAGCTATGTTCTCATTGATCATGTTCAAAACCTCGATCTAAACCTGGGTGATTGGGAAATAACCCATCAAAAGAGAGAGAGAGAGAGAGTAAGATATGTGTCAAATAATGGACAAGAATAAAAGATAAGGAAATAATATGAAAGTAAAGGTTAAGATTTCATCATAAGATGAACATAACAAGAGTATGAGGCGTAATCAGATAGATGCTTTCCATATCAAGAAAAACAATAAAAGATTTGCATGCATGATTAATATTGACTACATTAACTAAGGAGGGTTGAGGAACCTACCAGACCTCAACCTATAGGTGAGGGGAGCATTAATACATTTCTAGACACCTACATATATTTTTTATGGGGGGGAATAAGACATTCCCCAGGGTGAATTAATACATGCCCTATCTATGGGTGGTTGTACATAAGTACCCCTACATTAGATAAATAGTCTAATAAAATAAACATGCTAAGAGAAACTATGGAAAGTGGAAGCATCACATATTTGAAACATGGGAGTGGGGTACAAGACACAAGAAATAGAATATCAATACTAATTTTTGAGGCAATTTAGCAAAAAAGTCATGAACAGAGAAAATAGGATTCATATAGTTCTCATTAGAGAACATAGGGTTTGGTCTTACATATATCAATGACTAACTTTTACCACTTTAATTGAGTCCAAGTTCTTCTTTGCCTGTTTTCAATGTATTAACATGTATTAGAGTACATAATCCACACTAATGTATAGAAACCCTAATTTTAGACTTTTTTTATAAAAACTTAGATTTAGACTCTAAAACCTCACCAATGAACTTATTAGGATCTCATGATCAAGAAAATATATTTTTATGTAAACTTAGGGGTTATGATGATTAAGATGTAATTTTTTATGATTTTATGCATTAAATTCATTTTACAAAAAATCACCCTTCGTAAAACCTCGAGATCAGACATTGAACATATTTTTATTAGATAGAGATTAATTTTTCAATTCCAAAACATATGTATTTTTCAAATTTGGATAAGCAGATTAAAAGATATGAATTTTTCAATTTGAACCAATCAGAAAATGACAAGTCAGAAATCTTCAAGAGAGATGAAGAGAGAAAGACAGAGAGAGAGAGAAAAAGCACCATTTGACCAAAGATCAGGGTTGGATATGCATAGGTAACCAAACTAGATCTCATAGATAAGGTAATATAGCAAGAAACCAAAACCCAAGAATAACATGGTAAATAGAGATGGAGATCATCAATTTTAAAGACAGAAGCATGAGTTTTAAGCATGCAGTAAGAAATATATGTGAATGAGGTTATAAAAATAACCTCTAGGAAGGTGGACAGGTTCAAGAAGCAAGGTTCCTGATTTAGAGAGGCTAGTTTCTCCAAAAAAAGCTCCTATCTCGAGCAAGAAGTACCTTCTCCACTTTAGAGGTGAAAAGCCCTAGCAAGAGAACATGGAGATGAGGTGTTTAAGGGCTCTAGGTTGGGTTTCACCATGGAAGGCCATGGTTCCGACCTGGAAGAAGGTGGTAGGAAGACTAACAATATGAAAATAGGGAAGTAAAGGAGGAAACTTACTAGTTTTGGTCAAAAGCACCAAGAAGGAGCTTTAGAAACCCTAAATAGAGCACATTCGAAACCCTAGGAGCCTTCTTTACCAAGGTAAGCACCCTCTTTTACCTTGGGATAACACCTTCATGGGCAAAAAGAGTAGGAATGATGCTCTAAGATGGAGTAAAGAGAAGTATGAGGTGTCTATGCGACAAGCATTGTAAAGAGGAAAGTTTTTGAATTGTGAGGTGGGAAGGGGTAGATATGGCATTATAAAGAAGGGACAAGCATGAGGTGTCTATGGGACTTTCCATGTGTCCTTAGCCTAGGGCTTCATGGACAAGCAAGAGGACAGCTCATAGAGACTTTTTGAATATCAAATGATAGTTCTAAAAGCTTATGGAGACTTATAGGCCATCCCCACCATCCTCCAATCAAAGAAATAACCCCATTGGTTGATAGCTTTTAAAGATAAGCTCATTTATAAAGAGGGTAATCCCTAAAATGCCCTTGGAGAGAAACACCTTCAAACCAAGGTGAAACTAGGTGCCCCATGGTTCAAAATCTCGATAATGGTAAGGGAATATTTAAGTATTATAATGCATGTGATAATTTGCAAAGTAAACCTTCCACTTGGGTAAATTTCATAAAAGTCCAAAATGTACCTAAAATTGCATAACTTGCACAAATAATATCCAAATTGAACCAAATTTGAAACTTAGGCTCATTTTATGATTTCAAAACACATAAAAGTTATATTAAGGTTTAGAACACTTAATTTTTTTAATTAATCTTATTCAATACATTAAGCAAGGTTTGGGGCCTTGCACTTCTGGCACAAATTTATTTACCATTGTTCCACTTAAGTGGTGATTTTACATTTTAGATTCTTAAATAACCTTTCACTGAGGTATTTGTGCATAAAACTAGGGCTGGCAAAACCTGACCCGACCCGCTCGACCCGACTAAAGCGGGTTCGGGTCTTGATTTTTTCGACCCGACCCGAAATGACCCGAACCTGAAAAACCCGAAATTATTTGCGGGTCGGGTCCGGGTTTGCAATTCTGGACCCGCAAAACCCGCTCGACCCGAAATTATATCTTTGTTTGTGTATATATTTTTTCATGTTCTAGCCATATACATTTTTAACACATACAAACATAAATTTGTGATAATTTATATAAGTCTTTGCTTGCAAAACAATAATTAATTAGCAAATTCTGCAACAATTTCGGGTCTAGCAGGTTTGAATTTTTGGTTTTTTCGGGTTTCTATTTTCGGTTTTTTCAGGTTTGCATTTTTGGGTTTTTCGGGTTTGCATATTATATAATATTTTCGGGTCCATCGGGTTCATCGGGTCAGACCCGCAAATATGAATTTCGGGTTCGGGTCAAGTAGGTATGACCCGTAATTATTTTCGGGTCGGGTTCGGGTCAAGTATATTTGATCTGACCCGAAATAGGACCCGCTCAACCCGGACCTGATTGACAGCCCTACATAAAACCTTCCATTGGTATAATTATACAACAACTATTCACGAAACCACTATAAATTTCACAATTTAAACATCAAGGTCAAAAAGGATAGAAAGGAAAGGAAAAGCTTGGAAAAGGGCTAAAAAGAGAATATGTCCTAGTTTCGGTATGTTACAACACTCAAACCCTTAAAGAAGATTTCTTCCTCAAAATAACAAGCAAAGAGAGGAGGGTGATTATGCAACATCTTATCTTTGACTTCCAGGTTATTTCCTCCAAACCATAAAACTTCCACCAAAACTTTCACTAGCTCAAACTCCTTTTTTGTAACTTGGGAGTTCAAAATTCTTTACAAGAAACTCCTCATAGGTTTGGTTGTCACAGATCACTATGGGTTGCACTATTAAGATATATTTTTATTAGATATAACATAGTTAACATTTTAGGCCTATTAATATTATATTCATTATAATATTATATCATCCTTAATATTCTTTTAATTGTGTCATGTTATATTTACTTTGTTGCCAAAAGAGTTATATTTTATTATTATACACAATGTCCTATATATTTCATATTTATCTCATTAAGAGTTTTAACACAACAGTCTTTACTCAATTATCTCAACATACTTGATTATTATCCTTAATAATTTGGATTTAGTCCTCGTTATCAACATATTGTATTGTAACAAATTGTTTTGCATGAGCCAAGACATTTTATCCAATTTTTTACAATTAATCCAATTAATGTCACATTAATTACTTATATCTATATTAAACATTATAACATTACCTTTTTTTACATTGATTTCATCATTAATCATTTTCTCATATTTATTCACTTCTTATTATTTATTATCCACATTTATGTGAATCAATTACTTCTTATCCAGATTGAAGTCATTATATGTATTTTAGTGATCAAGGTGGGACATATTGCATATTAATGGTTTGATTGACATACTAAGTAATGATTTGGTGATTAATTAGTTGTGTATTAGAAAATAAGGTGATATGCATTTCATATTGATGACCTTATTAATTTATGATTAGGTGATTATATATCATTTATGTGTATTAAAGTATGTTATTTGATTATGACACCTAATGTCACTAATGTATCAAGAATGTCATTAAGGATGTATAGGTTAAGGTTAGATGATTACAACTTAGGGTTTAGGTCAATATGATCATTATTCTTCATCTATACATTCTTAGTATGCATTGAATACAATATTAGGTTACATTTATCTTGCTCATCATTTCATTAGGGTTTATTGGTCCAAGAAATATTTAGCCTCATGTGTACCCACTATTAGTATTATATGTGAGTTACTCATATTATGTGCATTAGATATTCATTAGGGTTCAAACATGTGAACTATTCATTAGATGACCATGATATGTTTGTTAGTATAGAAACAAAATGTTAAAAAGGATTTTGTCCTCAAAATCTAACAACCCAAACATCATCAAACCAACTACTATCCACCCATTAAAAGGTTTGAACAACCAACACAACTAATCTAGAGGTAAAAGGGTGAGTCTAACTAAGCCATGTACAAGATCCATCACGCTTCACTGCACACTCTGATTTCTTACTAAACACCAACTTCAACGTCTAGGTTATTAGGGATAGACTATCCAAACATGTGGTTCTAGGGGACATAAGAGAATTATAATGGATATCCATCCTCAAACAAGTCATTACACATGAAAGACAAGGTCAACATATTAGGTTCTTAGTATCATCCAACTTAGGTGCCTAAGGTTACTATTGTCTATAGGCATGCTATTTTGGACAGTTAGTATTAGCTCAAGACAGACATGTATCATATGGATCCAGGAGTCCTCATAAACTAAGCTAGTAGTGCGGAGGAAAATCTTTCCAGCCTCTGAACCCTGATACTTTCTAGACACCTTTGCTTTCAACTTATGCCCTAATAGCTACCTAACAGGCTCATCACGTTATGGTTAACTACACATGTTTCTGATGAGAAAATCTTATGATCCTAAATAAATCTTTCATCATCTCAAGTATAGCATAGATCAATTATATAGCAAACATGTCACTTAAAGAGGAACTATATGAGGCAATGGATCTAATTAGGGAGGCAAAGTTGGAATTGTCAGATTCCAACTACCGTGGGATATGATACCATTATGTAAGGAGTGCAACCTGAGAGGGGATCCACTCCCTACTAAAAGTTTGAAGAATCAAACATCCATTCCGAACACACTCAAAGGTATGCTGGAATAGGTGTAAAATTTTCAAATTTCAATAAATGGTATTCAAAACAACCAAGTGTAGCGGTGGAATTAAACAAATGACTATATTCAGTTTTCATAAAAGATTACAAAGGTACATCATAGTATACCATAAGGGTTTACATGTATGATACAACATAAGGATCTAAGTATAGGGAAGTCCAAACTACTTCTAATCTATCTCCAAGCAACATCTCCAAGAGCTAGGTCCATGTTGGAAGCTATGTTCTCCTTGATCACATTCAACACCTCGATCTAAACCTGGGTGGTTGGGAAATCACCCAGCAAGAGAGAGAGAAACAAGGTATGTGTTAAATAATGAACAAGAACAAAAGATAAGGAAATAACATGAAAGTGTAGGCAAATATTTCATCATAAGATGAAGAGAACAAGAGTATGAGGCATAATCCGATAGATGCTTGCCATATCAAGAAAAACAATAAAAGATTTGCGTGCATGATTAATATTGACTACATTAACTAAGTAGGGTTGAGGCACCTACCAGACCTCAACCTATAGGTGAGGGGAGAATTAATACATTCCCAGTCACCTACACATATTTTAATGGGGGAGAATAAGACATTCTCCAGGGCAAATTAATACATGTCCTATCTATGGGTGGTTGTACATAAGTAGCCCTACATTAGCTAAATAGTCTAATAAAATCAACATTCTAAGAGAAACTATGGCAAGTAGAAGCATCATATATTTGAAATATGGTAGTGGAGTACAAGACACAAGAAATAGAATATCAATACTAATTTTTTAGGCAATTTAGCAAAAGAGTCATGAATAAGAAAATAGGATTCATATAGTGCCTCATTAGGGAACATAGGGTTTGGTTTTGCAAATATCCCAAATTAGGGTGTTAGAATGAACATACCTCTCTTACTTATATCAATTACGAACTTTCACCACTTTAATTGAGTCCAATCTCTTCTTTACCTATTTTCAATGTATTAACATCTATTAGAGTACATAATGCACATTACTGTATAGAAACCCTAACTTTCGACCTTTTTATAAAAACCAAGATTTAGACTCTATATATCTCACCAATGAACTTATTAGGTTATCTTGATCAATAAAATATATTTTTATGTTAACTTTGGAATTTTGATGATTTAGATGTAATTTTTTATGGATTTTATGCATTAAATTCATTTTACAAAAATAATCCTTCATAAAACCTCAAAATCAGACATTGAACATATTTTTATTAGATAGAGATTAATTTTTCAATTCCAAAACATATGTATCTGTCAAATTTGGATAAGCAGATTAAAAGATATGAATTTTTCAATTTGAACCAATCAAGAAATGACAAGTCAGAAATCTTTGAGAGAGAGGAAGAGAGAAAGATAGAGAGAGAGATAAAGCACCATTTGACCCAAGATCAGGGTTGGATATGCATAGGTAACCAAACTAGATCTTCTACATAAGGTAATATAGCCAGAAACCAAAACCTAAGAAGAACATGGTAAATAGAGATGGATATCATCAATTTTAAATATAGAAGCATAAGTTTTAAGCATGCAGTAAGCAATATATGGGAAGGAGGTTATAAAACTCACCTCTAGGAAGGTGGACAGGTTCAAGAAGCAAGGTTCCTGATCTAGAGAGGCTAGTTTATCCAACAAAGCTCCTATCTCGAGCAAGAAGTACCTTCTCCACTTTAGAGGTGAAAAGTCCTAGCAAAAGAACATGGAGATGAGGTGTTTAAGGGCTCTAGGTTGGGTTTCACCATGGAAGGCCATGGTTCCGACCTGGAAGAAGGTGGTAGGAAGACTAACAATATGAAAATAGGGAAGTAAAGGAGGAAACTTACTAGTTTTGGTCAAAAGCACCAAGAAGGAGCTTTAGAAACCCTAAATAGAGCACATTCGAAACCCTAGGAGCCTTCTTAATAGCATGTAAATAGGGAATTAAAGGAGGAAACTTACTAATTTTGGCTGAAATCACCAAGAAGGAGCTTTAGAAACCCTAATCAGAGTAAATTTGAAACCCTAGGAGCCTTCTTCACCAAGGTAAGCACCCTCTTTTACCTTGGGACAGCACCTTCGTGGCCAAGTAGAGTAGGAACGATGCTCTAAACTGAATGAAAGATAAGGAGAGAAAGAGTTTTTGAATTGGGAGGTGGGAAGGGGTAGATATGGCTTTATAAAGAAGGGGCAAGCATGAGGTGTCTATGGGACTTTCCATGTGTCCTTAGCCTAGGGCTTCATGGCCATGCAAGAGGACAACTCATAGAGGCTTCTTGAATATAAAATGTTGGTTCTAAAATCCCATGGAGACTTCTAGGCCATCCCCACCATCCTCCAATCAAAGAAATAACCCCATTGGTTGATAGCTTTTAAAGATAAGCTCATTTATAAAGAGGGTAATCCCTAAAATGCCCTTGGAGAGAAACACCTTCAAACCAAGGTCCAACTAGGTGCCACATGGTTCAAAATCTCGATAATGGTAAGGGGATATCTAAGTATTATAAATCATGTGATAATTTTCAAAGAAAACCTTCCAATTGGGTAAATTTCATTAAAGTTCAGAATGTACCTAAAATTGCATAACTTGCACAAAGAACATCCAAATTGAACCAAATTTGAAACTTAGGCTCATTTTATGATTTCAAAATACATAAAAAAGATATATCAAGGTTTAGAACACTTAATTATGGTAATTAAGCATATTTAATACATTAATCAAGGTTTGGGGCCTTGCACTTCTAGCACAAATTTATTTACCAATGTTCTACTTAAGTGGTGATTTTGCATTTTAGATCCTTAAATAAGATTTCACTGAGGTATTTGTGCATAAACCCTTCCATATTCACCAAACCACTATAAATTTCAAAATTTAGACATCAAGACTAAAAAGGATAGAAAGGAAAGGAAAAGCTTGGAAAAGGGCCAAAAAGAGAATATATACTAGTTTTAGTATGTTACACTCAGTCTCCCTAGTCAAGAGGCCTAGGACATCACACTCTGGTGGGAGGGAAAAATTACATATCTATCACTCATAGTCAATCCCCATGTGTCAAAATCACCCAATCATCACCGTTATAACAATCCATGTTTCAAGATTGTGTTTGATGATGTCAAAGTGTACCCAATGACATGTGATGAGTGCAGTGCTTTCAGGTCTAAGAACCACAACCACCACCTCCACTGTGAGACCTGACTATGACTTCCATGATGATGGTTTCCATGTGTTACTCTCACGTGGGTCTGTCCGCTACACTATTCCCTAACATGTATCTATGTGCTTGGTTTGATATTGCCATATCATGACTAATGAGATTTAGTCATCAACCAACTCACACTCTGATCTTGTGTCATTGTTTTCTATCAACCTTCCACAATAACAACCGATCAGGGACATAATGACAATATGTATATGTACTCTTAAAATTTATGTGATCTCATCCAAAAGGATAGTAACTTGAACACATACGTCATTGAGTAATATAATTCTCTAGACATTTATAATGTTATATCATTATCTCATAGTTGAATTAAATAGAATAAATTGGAAGTTTGTCTTCCATTAATAATCAAATAATTTTTTCATTATATGTCATTACAATCATCACATGATTGGATCTCAGGACATACATAACCAACAATATATATAAGTGTGTGGTTTTGTGTGAAGTTGGACTTCTATATAAATGTTTCCCATGAAATGTTTGGAAATTTTATTCTATTTTAATTGTGTAACTTTCTAGTAATATAATTAATTAGTGTTTGGTTGGTGTTTTAGTTTTGAATAATCTCATTTAGCGTGACAAGATGCCACATGTGTCATCCCCTCAACCCCCACCCATCGATTAGGTAGGGTGATCCCCGTAGAAGGGTGATGCCTCTGTGTAGCATGTCTGTAATGAACCAATTTTGCTTAGCTATATAATTAGGGTTTATTGGATGATTAGATGATTTACTAGGTCAATCCTAGTTTGATTCTTAATTAATGGTAAAAGTTTAATTATTATGTTCCAAAATTAATGAGAAACTCTGAACATGATTTGACTTTGGATACTTAGGTTTTCAGAAGTGAAAACCCTAGTCAGCCAAAATTAAGATAAGTATAGTATATGAATACACAATTTGATAAGTATAGTGGTATAGTAAATGATTATTAGTACTTTATATGAAACTCCATTTTTTTTAATTTCAATATAGTTTGGATAACTCACATATAAGTGTTCTTGTAAAACTTCATATAATTTGAGTATTAATTGGATCCATTGGTCGGCTGAGTTTGACCGAGGACTAACTCAGCAGACCATGCATTGAGGCTAAATATAGCAATCTGGTACTTGATTTTTAGTTATTTATGATATATTCTTTATAAATGAAATATAAATATCTTGAAAACTCCATTTCAAATAATGTGTTAAATTTTAGTGACTTTTTGGAGCATGTTTGAATGACCGCAGACCCCTTCATCGTCCAAAATTTTTGACAGGAATAACTTGACTGACGACAAATTTTGCTAAAATAAAAATATAATGAAGAACTTGTTATAATTATTACAAGAACCTCAATTGACATATATCATTAAAAAATCCCTAATAGATTCCATAATTCATGATTCAATCTAGAGATATGAAATTTGAGAGAGAGAAGAATTATGGTTTTGAAGATGAAAATTTCAAAAATGTTGATTTGAGGCTTTAGCTTCCAAAAGCTTGTGAATTTATATAAGTTCATAAAACCCTGATAGGTTTTCATATTGAATCTTGTTTTTTATGTCTAGATTCCATTCTCCCTCTGATTTGATAGAAAAAGATATCAAATGACCTATATTCTCTTTCTTTCCTATTCTCCTTTTCTAGTGTTGGTTGAATTTCTAGAAATTCATATTATAGGCTACATTTTTTAGATGCTTGGTTTCTGAGAAGTGAGTCAATATATCCCTCTTAAGCTTTGTAATCACGTTGAAAGCTTAGTCATAACTGAGTAAGAATCAATTAAATTAATTGTTTTATTGTATACATATGAGTAATTAACTTGGGAAAATCTTAGGAACTGAATACTATTGATTTAGATTTATGCTTAATGACGTGCACATGTTTATCTCCTGATTTGTATATTTAAATTCTGTTTTAGAAATTAATAATCAAATAACTACCTTGACATGTGTCTATATTGCTTAAAAATTAGCTTACTAATTGTTATGCTAAAAAATTTAGTGGGCATGTACATAATTGTGTTTGAATTGAGAAAGCATGAATTACTTAATTGTATTGTTAAATCTTACTAACATTTAATATGGTATGTACATGAGGATCAGTATGAGGATTTGAAATGGAGGTATTCTATGTTTAGGTTTATCATTGCATGAATGACTTAAATGAGCCAATAAATCAACACATGCTTACAGTTGATGAATGAATTGTGTGGAAATGGAAAAATAGGGTTTTCATGTGTTGTGAATAGCCTAAATAACCCCATGTACACTCTGATGAGGTTAGTGAATATAAGGTTCTTATGATGTATTGAACTAAAATGAATTCTTGATAACTTTAAAATTTAGTATGAGATGAGTAGTGAGATAAAGCTCGAACTTAGATATAATCTTGTAAATGTGAAGAAAATGCTCAATTTTAGGTGTCATTACTTCAATTTAAGGGGATAAGTCTTACTAATATGATCTAAGCATAATGCTTGTATTTTAATATAATTTACACTAATGATTAAACCTCACATGAATACAAGTCTTTTGCATAAGTCGCATAATAATGGATTAAGAAGATGATTGGAGATTAAATAGTAAGAAGAAGTAACTCTAATATGTTCAATTTTTCCAAAGTCAGTAACCTGATAAGGAATGGAAGGATTATTTATAATTACCCTAATACTATACGAAATCAAATAACATGGCACATTTATCAAAATGTAAGAAAGGAAATAGAAAAGAGTGAATTGAATTGTGATGATAAATTATGGATGATATTAATGATATGAGTATGATGAATTAGATAATCTATTTATTTTAGTTATACTTGAGTGACCTAAACTGAATGAAATAAACTAAAATTGGACTTCCGATGGATTTCAATGAGAGAGAAGCATTGTATAGTAAATGAATTAAGAATGATTGATTCCAATAGTGTAATGAACATGAAATAAAAGAATTTTAAAGTAATGAACTTAAAATAGGAAGAAAACCAAATAGTTATCTTTGTGGATCTAAGAAATTAACCCTAACCCTAATATTATGAGATAAGTGATAATAATGGATAATACTCTTGAACAAGGGATTAAGGAATGTGCATAAGTATGGTTTAATTCAAATAAAGGATGAAGTTCAAGGATGTGATTGATTCATAAATATGCATTCTAGGATTGTAATTGTGACGACCATCGATCGCTACACTAAACGACATTATTCGAAACAAAGTGTGAAATTATCACTAATACCAATATTACCACAAAGCAAGGTAAATCAAAATCAATTGCAATTTACTATCTCAAGCAGAAGTATTTACTAAACCAGCCTCAACTCAGGCTATCTCTGATTCATATAGATACCAAAGGATGTTACATCTCATATTCAAAGGCTATCAAGCTAGAACTGTACAACACTTATAAACTATCTGCACATATATGCCATTTATATAGACACATGGCACAAAGACAAAATCTACATGTCGATATTCAAAACACAAATTCTCCCCAAAGACCTGAGAGTACAAGGATGACACATAAGACATCTACAACAAAGCTCTAGTAGCATATCCAACCACTAGGAAAAATTACTCCTTTTGATGCTCGACACTTGTACCATGACCTCTACTCCCTCGTCCACGACCACCTAAAAAGTTGTGGAACCAACAGATTGATATCGCATCTCAATGGGAGATATAACTCTCTACCACATCTATTATAAGCAGAATAGTTAAGTGAAGTAGTAAATATTGGTTAGGAAGTTCAAGTACTTGCAATTGAATAGTAGAACATCATATTCTTTTAAAAGGAATACGAAGAACATGTATAATTGTTATAATCTAAACAGAACAAAGATAAGGCATGGGGTCATCCAATGTGATTTGTATTTGACCCTAGATAAATATACTACATGGCTATTTAACCACTTTAATTATTATTATTATTATGACCTGAGGATCTGAGCTCAAATCCAACTGACCATTGTAAATTCGAAGTCAGTTGCATACAAGATCAATAGAAGAGAGGGACTCCATGATCATCGCCATCACTACTTGGTCAGTTCAAGTCTGCATTGCAGTGACACATTAGTCAAACTACTAAAAGTAGCAGCATGTAGTCATGGATACATCCCTATAGAGATAGCAACTCATAACTCAAGCTATGGTTCTATAAAACAACTAGCCTGCCTTGATACATGGCACAACACTAGAGAATTGGCTCATGCATGGTCGTTCTATAACAAAGTATCACATCACTAATTCAACAATTTAAGGGTACAAAGAAATAATTTAATTGCACCCTTCATATTCAATAATATGTGCTCTGAGTTTCCCGTAGGAGTTACTCGTTTCACCATCCAGCTAGATACTGACGCTAAAGATGGATCTATGGTACACGGAAACTACATGATTAGGTTTTCACTTAATTAGACATTCTAATTGAGTATCTTTTAATGAATCAATCAATTTACAACATATAAACCCTAGACATTTTCTACAAAATTAAGGTAGGATACAACTTCAGAAGATATAAAACCTACAAGGTGAGAACTTGACTCATCATTTCAAGATACTTATATCACAACCATTACAAGGTCATCAATGTCACATCACTATGGGGAATCAACCCCTCAATTCATCTCTATAGGATTTCATCTCTTAAACTATGCTCAAGACGCTCAACAATTCACTAGGTTATCATCATATGAAACCTATAAAATCAATATCACAAGATATCTCAACAATTGGTGTACGCTTATAATCACCACCATGTATTGTACAAGGTTCTCCATAGCATTCTCATAGCTATGCATATTCATCTCACCTGCAAAGTTAGGGATGCATAAATAGGAGAGAGAGAAAACTCTATTATAGAATAAGAACCTTCAAGTAAAGTAGTCACATATATCACATGAACAACAGGTTAGGGTTAGGGTTTCAATTACATGCAATTAGGGTTTCATAACGCCACTCATCCCCTAAACCCTAATGTCATATCTTCCCACTTTGTTGGAGAGTTATAGGTCCAAGTATTGTGGTTAATGATCAATCATTCATGTCACATTCTCTCATGTATATCATTACACTATGTATTAATCATCTATATATGTATGAATATAAGTGTATCGACCCATCACCATACAGTGTAGCGACCTAAACACACACAATGTGTCACGACTGCAACAATTGGTGTTTCAACCCTAGACCACGATGATGTATGGACCTCAACCATTCTAGATGTATTGACCTCATAAGACATGAGTGTCTCAACCTCCAACCAAAGTGTTTCGACCTCCACACTTCAAGGTGGTTCAACTTTAGCCATTCATGGTTTCAACCCTAATATGAGAAGTGTTTCAACCTCAACCACATAAGGTATATTGGCTGTAACACTCTACATGGTCTTAACCACTATCATTACAAGTGTTTCGACCCTAAACAGAAAGGTATCAGTCGTAACAAGGTTCATATGGTTATTACCTTCCAAAACCCTAAGTGTTTCGACCTCTAAACAAGTGCATGGACAAAACCAAACATCAACACAAGTGTTATGACCTCATGCCACAAGGGCTATGAAATACAAAAGGTCTATCCCACTACCAACTAGTTGTAATAGCTGGGAGGTCAGGGAATACTAATTGTCAACCTAAGAAAAAAAACCTTGCACAAGGGTGTTCTTCAAACCCAAGAACAAAATCACCTTTGGAGTTATGATTGAGAGAAGGAAAATGAGATTTATAAACATCTAAGTAAGTTCAAAATCCCTGTTATATAAGTAAGAACATACCAAACAAATTTAATATGGCTCAATGAATCTAAGAACAAAGATCATCATTTGTTTCTCAAAATCTTCAAATCGGGTACAAGGATTTTAGGGTTTTCAAGAAGTATACATCATCTTCGAGATACAATATAGCTCAAACATAACTATCATCACTTTCTTTACTAAGAGAATATATTTTTAATATCTTAAATAGTAACATATGAACTCCATATCATCAAGTTTAAGTTGCACATAATAGAAAAGGAGGGAGTTATATAACCCGCCTATAGTTGATGATCCAAGCCTCCAAGATCTCAAGCTCCAAAGAAGAAAAGGAAGCTCAAAATAGATTCAAACCTTTGGCCACAAAGTATCCTTAAAAAGAGAAGAACACCATGGTTAAAGAAGAGTCTAGGGAAAAGAAAACCCAAACCCTAACTTCGAACCAAGGTAGGAGATGAAGAAACCCTAGGTTTAAGCATGATTTTGACCCAAGATAAGAAGAAATCTCCAACATAAATCACCATGGACCATGAACAGACCTCATGATTGATATGGAGGAAGAAGGAGATGATGAGGGAAGGGGAAAATAGATCCAAGGTTCGAATCACTTACCAAGAGAAGAGATTCAACAAACCACCCGCAAGAAGATGATCTAGCACCAAATCCACCACATGCAAGATGGATCGGCCGCACTAGCTTCAATATTTGCTCCTTCTTGAAGCTCTAAGGTTGGTTCATATTCAAGGGAGGAAGAATAAGAAGAATTTGAAATGTATCTCACACATAAGGAGAAAGGGATACATACCCCAAGGGAGAGAGAGGAAATGATTTGTGAGGTGTCACCATTTTACATCGCCTAAGGACACATGTCCTGGAACCCCATGGTCTTATCCTCTTCCACAAGTAAAAATATGAAAATTTCATATTTATCTAGAAAGTGTAGCAACCTCCATGGTCCCGGCCATCATCAATGTCACAACACATTCAAACTCACTTTGTTTCGATCCAAAACCCTAATCTATCAAAGCAAGGTCGAAACACTAAAGGACAAGGGTTTGTTTTGACCTATAGATCATCTATGTCGAAACCACAACCCTTAGGGTATGTGTTGCAGTCACTACTCTCTCCCAAGTGTGAGGTAACGGTCGCTACACCCAAACCCTAGCCAAGTCACCACTTAGACATGGTAACCCTAGAAACCCTAGAATCACCATGAAGTGTTCCATTAATAAACATTTATCAAACGAAGTGCCCCATGTCACCATATTATCCCTTAAGATGTCGAGGTATAAGAAGCACTCTCTTCATGTGACATATTGCACGTTAACCCTCAATTATGGGTAAATTGCAAACTAGTCCAAAACAAGTACTTATATAGCAAAGATGGTTCAAATCTCAATCAAATTGAACCAAATTGAAATCAAAAACATGTCAAATGATATTAAATCATTACACAAGAGTAAATTGAGGTTTAATCATCTTATTATGCAAAGAAAACATATTTAAGCACAAAGTAAGGTTAGGGATCTTATAGTAATTGTCTGCTAGAATACTTGTATTTGGGCAGTGGTCTAATCTAATGGATTTCAAATGAGTATCGTGTTGATTTGTAAACCTAAGTGAAGCATGGAAATACTAAAAGATGAGGAATAAGTTTTCTACACATTTATGCATTTCAAATTGTTTAAATGTGTGAAATTATAATTTTGGTTTAAGTACATATTAATAGTAGACCTGATTTGAGTGTGATAAATAATAAAGGGTTCTTATTTGATGATCGCGTTGTGGGTGTTGATTATATGTGAATGTTTACTCAAAAATAACAAGAAGAGATGTGTTCAGATTAAAATGACATGTATTGATTTGTATCTTAAAACCCCTTGTTACGGTGAATACTTGAGAATGAGATTATATCTCAGGATGATAGCACATTTATGATGATATATATGAAATAATGTAGAAATGAAAAAAAAAATCTATGCTGCAATTTATAGATTGTTGTTCTTCTTGATATGCAATGATGATGTACGATATTTCTTTTTTATTTCCAGAATATGTCTTTTTATCAAGACTTTTATGCACATGTATATAATTATAATTAGAATGAATGTTTTAATGTTTAGATTATAGAAATAAAGGTTTGAATCCTTTTGTAAAGTAGTTTCAATGTGAGGAACTCAAAATTTTCAATAGAAAAATATTAAGAGTGATGTTTGGCATAGTCTTCAGTTTGTGTCCTAATCTCATAATAAGTTGTGTTGTGAGATGCGAGTCTAAGAAGCATGTTAAAGACAACAAAATGGAGGTATGTTGATGGTTTGAAGAAAAAAAGCTACATTACCCAATCAAAAGACAAAAACACATATAACAACAAACTATAGTATCAACCTAGAGAAGTCATCTGACTTACTAGAAGGGTTACTATAATGCCAAATAATCTCCTGACTACTAACCAAGTTGGTTGTCTAGACCGTCAATCCAACCTCTCTCTTCG
Organism: Alisma plantago-aquatica; assembly: GCA_963693085.1. Taxonomy (NCBI): domain Eukaryota; kingdom Viridiplantae; phylum Streptophyta; class Magnoliopsida; order Alismatales; family Alismataceae; genus Alisma; species Alisma plantago-aquatica. Next base: position 312,580,944 of record OY856410.1, read on the forward strand.
GTCACTCTATCGATCAACCACTTTCAAAACCCACAATTTGAATTGACTTTCTAAAGGTCGGCCAACTTCTCCCCATCAACTCATCACTTCGGCTATTCTCCACATTTCACCTCAACTAACTCCTTGAAGCATGAAAGTCTGACTTGTTTTCCCCAACAGACAAAACCCTATTCCATGCTACTAAAATATTAATTAAGGCATCACCAATCCATTTAAGGGTCTCCCAACCTCTAGAATATCTCAAAACACATTAGAACACTAACAATAAGGCATCAATTCTATTGTATGGTGATAAAGTTAGGGTCTAAGACCTCTTTTACCCAAACCCTAATCCATCATAGGGTTTATACATCCCATGCCTATTACTCATTTAAACTTACATTATAGTTGATTCCACTTAGATATTTGGACGAACATTAACCATTTGAGTAAGAGGTAAACATGGACATGAGTGTTTTTGGGTTTTATATTTCATTTTTCAAATAAAAGTGAGGTTGGTTTTGAGTTTACATTTAGACATTAAGGGATCGAATAATAATTAGTTTGAACCAAAATAAAATAGACAATAGGGGTGTTGAAAACCGATCTCAAGATGGAAACCATCCAGGTTGGTCCAAGGATACCCAATCTGGAGAACACACCCTAATATTTGGCGAAGTGGTGAATCAATATGTAACCCTGATTGTCTAATATCTGACCCAAAGCACATATTATATAGGTTTTGTATTCTTCTTTTGAAAATTATTTTATGGTGAACTAACATGTGAATATTCATTTTTACCATTGTACTTAAAATATTTAAAGTGATAAATAAAACTAAAACATGTAGTGGGTTTTAACAACTTAAAATTTAAGATGGTTCATATCCTTATCTAAACATGATGTCAAACTAGAATCAACCCAAAATCCTTTCTAGAAAAGTCAAGCATTAACTCCTAAACCAAAATAGACCAATTTTGACAAATTCAAACATTCTCATCGTTATGGTTTCAAAGGTTTCTAGATAACTTTGACATCCCTTTTTATACTAATGGTTGAGTAAAATAACATTTACATGTTTATATATCGTATATTTTCTAATCAAAGACTTTCAAGTACAATAAATTATATCTAGCCCAGTTTCAGATCATACAGCTAAATATAAATGAGTTTTTAAATGTGTCAGCATGCTTTGTTTGTCCCGTGACCATCTTGATTCTTATTTGAATAGTAAAATCTTCACTTGGAGCCTCATTATTCTGTCAAAACTTGGTCAAAGACTAGAAATTATATTTTTTTTTGTTCAAGAATATCGGCTAACCTATTGAAGTTGGGAGGCGCAAAATTCGGGAAGTATAAGGAGAAAAAGTATTTGTGAAACAGGGGCGAAGCCAAGGGGGGCAAACATAGGCCATGCCCTCCCCAAAAAAAATAAAAAATGTTATATATATATATATATATATATATATATATATAAGTCTATGAGCAAATGCATAATATATGTAACTAGAATTATAATAAGATAGTAAGTAAGCAAGTAGCATGTAGTGCAGTTGGTCGGCCACTTGTTGCACGATGTGGCACTCACGGGCTCGACTCCTGCTGCACATTGTTATTAACTTTTCTGGCAGTATGTGCATGCAATAGTTTATATATATATATATATATATATATATATATATATATATATATATATATGAACAAAATGCAAACAAGTCACTAAAAAGTAGTAGTGTAGTGGCATGTTCTACGCAGTTACATGCTTAGGTAGCTAGTCCGACTCCATGATGTCCACTGTTATTTATTTTTTTGTACTACTCGACACATTTGTAGGTTATTAGTTTGATTTAGAATGTTGACAATATATATATATATATATATATATATATATATATATATATATATATATATATATATATATATATATATATATATATTGGCCCCTATAATGTTGAAATCTTGGCTCTGCCACTGTTGTGAAAAGGAACACTTGATGGGGACGGAGAAAAAGTAATGAAACCAAAGATGTCATGGTTGATAGATAACCGTGGAGGGGTTTACTTCTATTCAACATGAGTCAACGTTTTAATACTTTAGCGTGGTGGTTTTCTAAACAAAACTCATGCTAATTCCTGGCAGAGGGAGATACGTAATGTCGTTGCATGATTTGATTTTTTTTGGCCGGCTGAAAGGAAAGACCGTATACATCTAAGAGGGATCAAAATATTGAACGAAATAATTTTTTTAGTGGCGGCTAAATGAAATTATGAGGAAGCACCGCATCAATCCCTTGTTGAATTTTAATTTGTTTTGTTCCAACCACTTTTAATATGGGTCCCCTTATGCAGACGCAAAATGGGATATTGTTTGGGACTGATTTTGCTCTTAAGCATGATAAAGAGCAAAACAAAGAAAAAAATACTTACCTTCCTTGTTTTGTTCTTAAACATGCTACACCTAAACCTTGTCCCATTTTATCTCTTATTCTACCTCTACGTGTCATTTTATGGTGTAATCGGATGACAGGGTGTGTATTTGATGTACATTTTTACATTGCGGACTCACACAATTACATTCTATTACATCCAATCAAACTAGCCCAATATATACGGATCTCTCCCATAGCCAGGCCTGGCTATAGCTGTGGTGGTGGAATCGTAACGAGGAGTGTAGCATCATAGTAGGTCGTTGACCTAGAATGGCCGCCTCCAGGCCTAGAGTGCAGTCGAGGCGGTCCCGTACATGGAACTTTTTTTTCCGTACATGGAACTTGTATGGGCTATGGAAAGGCGAGGAAGCAGCCTTTTGGGCTGGAGCCTCATAATATAGAGCCTTGCTCCAGCAAAGTAATTATCAACAACTGTGAGACAGAAGCTGGGTGTACCCACAAAAATGACATTGCTACTTGCTTGTCCATCGTAGATTCGTGATGTGCTATCCGTGGTGTGGGGTCCACCTCAAGCCTTTCTTTCCCCCACCTCAAGCCGAACCAAGCAATAAGCTGTCGCTTTTGTGAATCGGAAAACCGGAGCGTATAGCATACACCAAGCCGTAGGACCGGATGTGGATTAGAAGGCCGAGGAAGGTACATTCAATTTCGAGTCTTAATTGAGGAACACAACAAGAAAGAGGAATGCGGGGATGAAAAGATAATGAGAATAGATACCTGGGGCCCATACGCCAAACATACATCCGTTGGATATGAAACTAACGCCATGGGGGTTTGTGCATCACCCAAAAAAAAAAAAAGCAGATGTGGTGCCACTCATCTGTATTCTGAATCCTTGGATTTCGCCACCCAATTCTGTTATTATTTTTTTTAAATATTAAATCTCCTTATGCCCTATATCGGTCTGCTCATATTTATCGTGACTTCTCAAAGTTCACTTCTATCATTTGCGTGGCTTGGATGGATTTTCTTTTATAAGGGGTCCTTTTCAGGAAGGTTTTCTTTCTTTTCTTCTCGTTTCACAAAATTTTATACGTTTATCTAACTTTGTGACGTTCCTCTCAGGTGACGATTAACAATGGTGAGTGTTTATGCTCACACTCATAATGAACAAAATAGTCTTCGCTAGTTGATTTGACGCACTCGGACCTTTCACTCTTTCCGACTGATGCATCCCTATCCCTTCGTCCTTATCCACTAACGAGTCGCGCATGGATGCTATTACATGTTTTCATTCCAAAAATGGTTTTTGTCAACAGTTAGAGGACGGTTCCACCTTATGAATGGTCGGCCAGCTTGTCTACTTTGGCAAGAATAAAATATAAGGAGGGCTATAATTTTATCAGATCTTTAGATAACTATGTAAGACCCAATTAAGTTCGTGTACACGACAAACTACGATTCCATTGTCTGGGTTTCGTAATTGATGTTAGAGAATAAGAAAGAGATTTTTCTTGGTAGATTAAGCGTGAATCACGTGAGAAAGTTGATTTCTCACAAAATCAGAAAATTCATTTTGGGTAAATTCATATTTTTCCGTCCTCTAATAGTTCTTTTCTCTTCTTTTATTCTCCAAGATAAAATTCAACATCACTTCCACCAACAACCCAATCTTTCCTAGGATACTCTTGACTTAGATACACTTGCTAGGTGTTAGTTGTGTGCACAAGTATTAAATTTCAGCAATCTAGATTAATTTAAAAGATTGGTTTGGTTTTACACTAGTAAACTAAGCAAACTAGAGAGTTAAATTAAAATATAGATCACTTGATTCAAAAGATTTCATTCGATTAAGAAGTCTCGAGGAACAATATTTCACAACCATGCTATAACAATATGAACTACGAAAATCAACTACTCTAAAAACAATATATATATATATATATATATATATATATATATATATATATATGTATGTATGTATGTATGTATGTATATATATATGTATATATATGTATGTATATATATATATATATATATATAGGCGTTCGTTCAATGCCCGCATTGATAGCTACCCGCTTCTAATTTGGTTACTTTTTTTGGGGTTTCTTACTTTTGACATGTAGAGGGTTACTTTACCTTGCAAACTATTACTTTTCATACATAGATAGTTACATTTATATCAGCTATAACAAATATACAATTATATATTTATTCCTGAATTATTATTGTGTATTTTATACAATTTTACTTTTTGAGTTGAATAGTTACTTTTTAGTCAATATAACTTTTTGTCGAGTGAGTTACTTTTCTGACTGAATAGTTACTTTTTTGGATGCACACGTATCGAATTTCAGGCTACCTGTACGGGAATTAAAGATAGACCCTATATATATGTACATATATATTATATATATATCATGTAACTTTATATGAGTTTAATGGAAACCGCCACAACATGTATACAAAAGAAAGTGTTCACAAAATTATAACATTTACATTAAACACACATACAAAATGTCGAGTCGTCATACATGATATACAAAACTTCTCGCCTGGACCTGAGAGTACAGGGACATCTCTAAGACTCTATGAAACTCACCCAACCTTTTGTTACAATTGATCTTCCAACCACCCCTCCTCATCACTCTACATCTAACAGCACTGCAAAAAAGATGTGATAACCCACGAAGTGAGACCCATGTCCTAACGAGAGATTTAACTTCAAAAACACCAATTGCTTACCAAGGTTTTGTACTTTAATAACTTAAAGCAAATAATAATATAAAGTTGAATTTTTTTGCTTAAAGATCATGTATAACTAGAGCCATAAGTACAATTGATTTCTCTTATCACATCATAAATCATCTACAACTTAAAAGAAACATAGAAAGGATCATCATCCAATGTGATTCACCAAGTAACCCTAATAGTTTTGCTATACTAATGGGTTACATATTTATTAATCCATGGGTAGTTTGAGGCGTACCACTCAAACTACTAACTAACCACTACAATGTCAAAATCAACCCCATATAAGATCTAGGTTGAATAGAATCCTAAGATTTCTTCCTCTTAGTCAGTACGAGTAACAACCATAGTGGCACATTGACCCCAACTACTAAAATAGCCTAGTCTATCATGGGTACATATGCCATGGTACAAACTTTCAAATCCAAATTATGATGCAATAGCTCTCAATTACTTTAGCATCCGAGACACAACATTGACCTCTCTCCAAAACCTTTGGATCAGGATGATAGGGATATACCTTCCTTGCACCCACATATATTCAAGAGTATACGACTCCAATATCCTTTTAGTATACTCATTTCACTATGTAGCAAGTTCTAACACTAGAATAGTTCCACGGTCTCAGAGCACTACTTGTTTAGGGTTACACTTGATTACTGAAGTCAATTTATTACATTTTGACTACATCAATCAAATTATGTATGAGCACCAAAAAGTTTCTTACAAAAATTATTGGGGTTTTCAACCTCAAAAGATATAAATGTATTAAAGAGTTTCATGTCACTCTAGTCATAAGTGTCCATACATGTGTCCCTACACCCTAGCTTATAATAAAGGGGTTGCTTACAAAACTAGGGTTTTTTCCAACCAGTATTACAACATCATAACAATAATTCAGTTCTTATTATTCCATAAAATGTTCTACAAACTACATCCCATAGCATGTAGGTCAAGTTCCTTTATCGCTTGGGTACCAAGACATCTCATACATAGTATCTTAGAAGTTCAAGCACTTATATTTGGAGATTTTAGACCTTTTTTGCTCAAGGAAAGTTCATTATACCACAAGAAAATGTTCATGAAAACTAAGTAAATCTTAAAGATTCACATCATCATCATTTTGTGATATAAAATAGTACTATGAAGACCATCTTTTACCATTTTAAGAATTATAAAATAAGATTAGTGACATGCATGCGTAAGGTAGGCAATAAATGCATTTATAGTTATATAACTCACCTGGTAGAAAAAAAGGAAACAAAATCCAAGAGGAAAACTTCCGCAATCAACAACAAACATTGAGATCAGTCCACTCAAACTCCAAAAGTGTTTCCTATCTCCATGATCAAGGTGTTTCTAGAGTAAGGAAGGAGGAAAAAGATCTCTCAACCCACATGCATAGGGTTCCAGAAAAGAAACACCAAGAGACACCAAGAAACACCAAGGAATTCAGCGGCATGAGGAAGGAGGGTGAAGAAAAGTAAGAAAAATGAGTTGAAAACTAAGAGTCTCAAAGAATGGAGAAAGGAAAACAATCAACGGCCCTAGATCAGTCCAAGGCACCTCAATTCTAGAACATGAATCCATAGAAAGCATGTGATCGTAGTCCTCAATGGACCCTCATCGCCTATTGGTCTCCAAAAAATCTCATCGGGCTCCTCCAAACACGACTGAAGCTCTGCCAAGTGAAAACAAGAGGAGAGGAAGAGGGGGGTATTTATAGGTGGGTAGGTCAAAAGATTGACTTCCTATTGGTCAGTAGATCTGTTAGTCAAACACTCAGTAGGTTCATTGGGAAAGACCTCATTGGTCAGCGGGCGTGCGTCGATTAAACCTCATCGGCCACCAAGATTTTTTTCAATCATCTTCACGTGCACACACACATCAACCTCATGGTTCGATGAAATTTGTCGGTCAACGCACAAAGACCCAATGGCTCAAAAACCCCATTGGGCACCTGGGAAACCATCGGTCACTGAGAACCATCGACCAATGAAAAACATTGCATTGTCACCTCACCAAGCTTATGTATAAACTTCGTGAAAATAAAGCTCAAAAGCATATAAAGGAGAAGTAAAATTATAAAATTATTATGTCCATCATGAAGAAACTCAAGAAAGTGTCACAATTATGTTCATACACTAGAAAAGGGTAATTTAAATAAAGGTCCACAAGTTACATGAATTTCTATATCTTGATCAAACAAGGTATGTTCTGATTCAAATTATAAACATACTTTCATCATCTAGTATGACGCCACAAGTCAAGGTTAACTTTCAAAACTAAGCATCAAATTAATCTAATTATTCCAAGAAAATTATGTTTATAGGTTAAGAAGTGTTTCAGGCACTACAGCCATAAACCCCTAACAAGGATTTTTCCTCCAAAATACTAAGGAAACAAGATGAGTACTTCCTATACATCTCATCCTCTAACTCCCATGTGGCTTCCTCCACTCCATGATGATGCCACAACACCTTCACTTAAGCTATTTCCTTCTTCCTAAGCTTCTACACCTACCTATCTAAGATCAAAAGCTGACCTTCAACATAGGTAACATCCTCCTCCAACTCTACCTCTTCTAGATGTATCGAATGCTCCGTGTTTGGGTGGTACTTCCTCAAAATCGAGACATGAATAACATCATGCGACTTGTGCATCTCTGGCGGCAACTTCAACCTATATGCCACATTCCCAACTTGTTATATGATAGGGTATGGTCCCATAAACCTAGGATTCAACTAACCCTTCTTTCCAAACCTCTACCACCCTTCCCAGGGGAAACCTTGAGATACACGTGATCTCCAACTTCCAAACTCCAACGGTCTATGACGCTTATCAACATATGACTTTTACCTATCCTATGTTGCTTTCAATTGTTATTGGATCACCTTGATCTTCTATATAGTTTGTTGTACCAGTGTAGTTGCAACAATTAGTACTCATCTACTTAATACAAACAACGAGGAGACCTACATCGCTCGTCATACAAAGCCTCATAAGGTGCCATGTCTATACTCCTTTGATAGTTATTGTTATAAGCAAACTCAATCAAACTTAGGTGAATATGCCAACTTCTAAGAAACTGAAGCACACATGCTCTCAACAGATCTTCTAAGGTTTAAATGGTCCTTTCTAACTTTCCATCTGCCTACATGTGGAAAGTTATATTGAACCTCAATTGTATCCCCAACATTGTATGTGGACGCTCCCAAAACCTACTCATAAACCGGGAACCTCTAGCAGATACTATGGTAATAGGTATGTCATGAAAATGAACTATCTCATCAATATAGATATATTCCAAATTCTTTATTTTATAGGTGGTCTATACCGGTAAGAAGTGAGATGACTTTGTCAACCAATCAACGATCACTGAAATGGAATCATGACCCTTGTGTAAGGCCCCTAAACTTTCTTAAGGAGTTGAATAAGTTTAATTATCACAATTTAATTCTTATAACCCTAATCTAACCATGTGATATGCTTTGAAATCATAATACAAGCTTAATTTTCAAATTTGGTCCAATTTGGACATTGTTTGAGCAAGTTATGCAATTTTATGCACATTTTGGACTTTTCTACAATTTACCCAATTGAGATGTTTTCTTTGCAATTTATCACTTGAATTATGTTCCTTGGATATTCTCTCATCATTATTTAGCTTTTTGATCCATGCGGAACCTATTTAATCCTTGGTTTGAAGGTGTTTTCTGCAAGGTTGTTTTAGGGTTTACCCCTTCATGGATGAGCTACCTTTAGTAGCTATCAACTAATGAATTGTTTGTTTTACTTGGAAATTCAAGAAACTAGGGATAAGAATGTCTCTATGGATGTTGGGGGATATTCTTGTGTGTGTTCTTGTATATTCTTAAGAGTTTAAGGCCATAGACACATGGGGAAGCTACTTTTACACCTCATGCTTGCTTCCATCCTTATCCATGGGCTATATTTACCTCTTCCTTGCCAAGTACGAAAATGTGCTTGATTTATCTTTCCTCTAACCTGGATCAACGACTCAAATCTATTTTTCTATGGAACCAAGTTCTCTAAGGTATAATACAACCTCTTTTTTGAAAAGAAGGTCTCCTAGAGCTCCATCTAGCCCTACCTAGGATTTCCAAGGTCATCTTCTAGGGATTTTGACCGAGGCAAGTTGTTTTCTTCATTTCTTCTCCATTTATATTTCTCTTCTCCTTCCTTATACCTTCCTCCAGGTCATAACCTTGTTGTTCCATGGTATAATTTTCTCTAAAACTCTAAAACCCTACCTTTCTTGCTCCTTATGCTTAGGGTTTGCTCATTTGATGAAGAAAGGTGCTAGAGGACGAGTTCACACCTTGTGCTTAGATTTCCTACCCTACCTGCTCATGTTTTCCTCTATTTGGGATTTTATCTTCTAATTAGAGGTAAGTTTTATAACTTGCTCCATGTTTATTGCTTACCATAAGCTTGCTAGCTCATGTTCGTGCTTTTAAATGATGATCCATGCACTAAAAAGCTATGTTGACTTGGATTTTGATTTTTATAATGTTTGCTGTTCTGATTTCAGTTCTAGATGAACCTGTGATAATGTGTACATTATTCCTATGGTATAATATGACTTGGATCAGGTTGTTTTGACAACATATGGTGCTAAGCACCTATCAACCAATGGTCAATTTTAGGGTTTAAAGTTGATTTCTTCTATAAACAAATGACTCGATGGTGGTACCATTGTAACAACCGAGAGTGTTGTCTTCATGAAAATTGATGGTGGTGACCAAGGGTGTCAACTTAAGTTCACCCCTTAGGTCAGGTGTTGGCCTAATTAGAATTCTAGTGATTAACAACTAAGTGCACTAATGATGCTATCAATCAATGGTGATATTAGTTTGATATTTTATGTTGATTAATGAATATAGTGCTGATCTAACAACTTATTGTGACTTAATGATCACTAATGATGGTGGATCAGGTATCAAAAACCTATGGTGAGTTAATCATATAGTTTTAGCATCAGTTAAGCCTTAGACCAATGGTTTCTTGGGTCACCTGATGCAATGGTCGGACCTATATTGTTATTGATGGTTTTAACATATGAACTTGACACAATGGTCAAGATCTAATGTTTATTCCTCCAATAAAGTGGAATGATGACTAATGTAATATTTTGGTCTTAATAATGTGATTTATATGGTTTCCTTTATATGATCAACTTAAGGACAATGGATGGCTTGTTTTAAATGAACAGTTGATTGTGGGTTTTACTCTACTCTCAACAGAACCCTTATTGTTGTTAACTAAAGGATGTCTAGGGTTAAATGGTGACTTTTATAGATCAAAACTCAATAACATCATAGATGATTCATCCAAGGTGTTTACTTATGTAAACAACCAATGGTCTTACCTTTTAAACATCCAATGGTTCTAGGTGACACTGTGGTACGGTGATATGGGTTGAATGATGATGGAACAAATGGAGGGTTACCATTAATGAGGTAGCCTTACCTATTCACTCATATGAATAGAAGAGATGACAACCAGATTGTGTAGATATGTAACCCTAATGATGTATAGCTTTTTATACCCAGCTTTAATATAACTAAATGATGGTAATTGAGTATGAATAGTCCTTGAATGACTTATACAATCATGGAGTACTATGTTACTATTGTTGAAACCCTAGTATGATATAACCTGATGGTTACATAGTTGAGAATAGTATGGAATGTGATGGCGATGCGTCACCTTATGCATCCATGATCCAATGGGGATGTTGTGAGATAGGGTTTGGGTATAAGTGTTGATTAGTAACATTAATATAATTTATCTTGTTGAACCTAACTCTAATGCAAATATATAAATATGAGTATTCATGTTTAACCTTCTTATATGATGGAATGATGGTGAAATAATCTCCTTAATATGATCATAACCTTAGTATGTTAATTGGTGGTTATCATTGCCACATGGTTGATACTTTCTTATGCTAAAAATGTGCATTATGAATATGATGAGGGTTAATCATATTTAGATTCCTTGCATGTTGATGTAATAAAGGAATGTTCTTAATGTTAATATAACCCTTCTATGATTGTTTATGAATATCTCCTAGCTCATTAATGTAATATTGTGTTGATCTGGTGTATTATATATAAGTGATGTTATTGAGCCTTGTTATAAGGCATGTAAAGATAATGATGATCTTGTAGGGAATAGTATGATGGTCTTAATGACCTATGGGCGTGGTTGAGCCCTGAATGAGGTGTAATCCTCTTGTGTTGATAAGGTTTGATACAGTGTGATATTGAGAAAAGGATTTATATCGTGTGATAGTATGATCGTCTTAATGACCTTTGGGCATGGTTGAGCCTTGAATGATGTGTAATCCTCTTGTGTTGATAAGGGTTGATACCCTGTGATATTGTGAAAAGGATTTATATCTTGTGATAGTATGATGACTAGTGTGGTCTCATGAATGGCAAGTGAATAGTACCATGTAATGATGTGATGAGAAATTATGTTGCACACATTTTATATCTTTTAAAAGTTGTGATATGTATATGCTTGCTAGAAGTGAATTAGGGTTTGTATGTCCACTTGTTTGATGCAGCCTTAATTCACCCAAATGGCATAACTAATCAAGTACAACTCTAATCATGTAGTGCCATGTGTCGTAGAGACATATTCAGTGTCAGAATTTGCTAGATGGTGAAACGAGTATTCCTAAGGGAAACTCAAAGCACATATTATTGAGTATGTGGGGGTGGCAGGTTGAGGATATATCCTTGTCATCCACAATGCATGTTGTGGAGGATGGCTATGGTCATGCCTCATACATCTGATGTGATTGAGGACAACTGTGGTTGTACCTCGGATTAGAGGGTTTTGTATACCCTGGTTTCTAGTGTTGTTACTTGTACCAAGGGTGGACTAGTGGTTAGCATCTTGACTATATATCGTTGTGGTGGCAGCTTTGACTGATATGTCACTTCCTTTTTACTCATACTGGCCGAGGGGAAGAGATCTTAGGATACCGGCACTCCTAGATCTTGTACGAAACTGAATAACCCTTCGCAGGGGTCGGTTGGACTTTGGATGGTACGATTCAAATTCCCCAGGGCATAATAAAAGATGTAAGATAGCCGCGTAGCATATCTGTTTAGGGTTATACACAACGCTTCATATTGGATGATAATCTTTATTTTCTTTCTTTTCATTGAGATCATGTTTAGTACAATAAGAGATAATCGATATGCTTATGTTGTAGTTATGCTCATTTTGTAACCATACTTATGTTGTCAAATGTACTGACACTGATGGTTAAGATGATGATGCTAGCCATGTTTAATATTGCTAGCCAGTCTATGTAATTATAGATGCTTAAACTACTAATCATGCCTATGTAGTTAGTTGTGCTATGATGTTAGTCCTACTTATGATATAGATCTGTTCCTTTTATTTGAGATGCCAATATTGATAGCCATGTTATGTTACTAGACATATTCATGATGTCAGGGGTGCTTATGCTACTAGATTGCTTGTGATGTTAGCAAGGAATATGATGATAGTCATATTAATGATAATGATTGTTATTAGATGCAATTTGATGATATTTGAGTAGATATTTATCCATAGAAATGGATTTATTTGTTATCTATATATGCATTGATGATCATACTTTTTGCTAAAATGATTTGCTTAATCTTTTTAGTATACTTGAACTATTCAATATGTTCAATTGATTATTAAATACTCCAACTTCTTAGTTATCTACTACTTAAATGTTGTAATCAATAAGTGTTGTTGGAGGTTATATCTCTTGTTGGGACATGGGTCTCACCCTTGTGGTTCGCCACATTTTTTTAGGTAATCGAAAGTGACGAAAAAAAACACGTAGTAGCAAAGAGGAGCTATAGTAATGAATCTTTGAGAAAATTGATTAGATGCCTAGTGTGTCTTAGAGTCGTCCATGTACTCTCAGGTCCAGGCAAGAAAAGTTTGTATATGGTGTTTCAAACGAATCAAAATTTTATTAGCATGTTAATGTTTGTTTGTGTGGCATATACAAATATTGTTCTCCTGTGTATATATGTTGTGGCTAAGGCAATAGACCAATTTGTATCAAATTCTTGGCATAGTATGGATACAATAAAGATGTTGGGCTCTTATGCAAATTTTTTGAGTGGGTGTTGATGTTGAAATCGGTTTTAATTTACCCATATTTTTGGGTATGTGATTAATTAGTGATTGATTGTGTTTTATGTTTTGAGTAATCTCGTTTAGTGTAACAGGATCTCACAAGTTGGTATTAGAGCTTTAGGTTCACTGAGTCTACAGGGACACTAGGACTTAGGACTAGGATGGTGTCAAAATTAGGAATATGACATAAAAATATGGTGCATACTACCTAATCTCAATATTTGGGTGCCCTGGCCAAGTATTCAATTATTGAAGAAAAGGTAAGTATGGAACTCTTAGATTGTTATCTTTTTTATTACTCTGATCAAGTAGTCATTTTGAGACAATATAAAGAGCATAACGAATAAGAAATCATCATGTAAATATCTCAACCCTACCTTAAAGAAGATGAGAATTGCATCATTATCTATCAAAACTTGAATGTTTGGTAACTATAAGAGAAAGATGCAACACCATGAAATCTAAATATGAATACAAATAAGCAAAAGAGGAGTTCTTGAAGATGTGATTCAAGAAGATAATAAACTAAAAGACAGATAATTCTATGCTTATAAAGTGAAACAACGTATGAAATCCACATAATATGGAGAGAACTCCAATAATAAGTATAAAATGAGAAGATAAATGAGAACAATGACAGAGGAATAAGGTGGAACCTGAGTTAATCCACAAACAACACTAGAGAACCCTTTGGAGACGTGCTTGGTTGTATGAAACTCTTCTCCAACAACTCCTACCATTTCTTCTTCAACTCCTTCATCTCTATAGGATCCATCCTATAAGGTGTTATGTTATGGGTTGTGGACTAGGAACTAGACTGATTTCAAAATAATTTTCCCTCAGAGCCGAAACACCTAGAAACTTATCAAGAAAAATATTCGTGAAATCATGCAGCACATGTACATCTTGGATATCATGAATCATCACCTTACTATCAACTAAGTGTGATAAATAAGCTTCACATCCTTGTCTCAACAACTTTTCTGATATCAGTATTGACACCAAACAAGTAGGAAGGATTTTCCTATCTCCTTGTAAAGTTCAGGAGACATCACCATTGCAGAATGTTGTGACTTTGAAAAATAGTCCAAAATAACCTTATACTTCTTCAAGGTATCCATACCTAGGATCAAATCATCCTCGTGCATATCAAGTGGCTTGAGGTCCATTTGAATGTTGTATCTTGAGGAAGAAAGAACGTAGTATGGACACACTTCCCATAGCACCATGGCCAACCAAATGGGTTTCTAACTAGAGGCTATCATTATACTGCACACAAACATATGTCTAAACGATAGTTGTAACTTGTCTGTGTGCAGTAGAAATGATAGCCTCTTGTTAGAAACCCATTCGGTTGGCCATGGTGCTACGGGAAGTGTGTCCATACTACGTTCTTTCTTCCTCAAGATACAACATTCAAGTGGACCTCAAGCCATGTCTAACACGTTACTAGACATATATAGTTGTTGCATGTTGTCTTCCTCTTCCTCTACTAGTTGGTAATGATCATCCTACCTTTGAAGACTGGCCATGCCCTCTACTACCACTGTTATTGTATTGTTATTGTTGCGATTCTTGTTGGATCTGCCTCAGCTATTGTGTAACCTCTTAGTTCTTCATAAGGTAAGACCACTCACATGATCAACTTGTCCACATTTGAAGTATGTCCTTGTATCATATAGCATCCTAAATGGTCATGTCATAGACACTGAACCTAAAGTATTTTCCTCAGTTGGTGGGAAACTATGGCCTCTCCCCTTGCTAGGAGACCATTATGATTCAACATGTGTCCTTGTTTTAGAAAATGCTGACCTCAACTGAGACTGTTGGTATTGTGGCTTGGCTTCTTGAAATTTCCAGATGGTGATATTTGGAACCGAGTAGACCTCTTTATGGCAATAGCCTATCTCCATTCTAAGGCCATCCTATCTATCCTCTTAATAGAGGTGGAGAACTTCTCTCTAATTTCCAAAGTAGTTGTCATCCTTTCCAACTCGATGTTCAAACCCTTCTAAAACCTATTGATCTTCTCCTTCACTTTGAATGTCATGTGAGTATAGAAACTCAATAGCTCCATAAAATTCTCCTTGTATTCATTCACATACCAAGATCCCTGGCGTAGGTGCTCAAACTGGTCCATATTCTCCTCCATATACATCTCTGGGAAGTAACAGCTGATAAAATCCCACCAAAACTCTTCCCAACTAACCAACACACCAAGCCTCTTCTCTTACTCAATTGCCCACCAATGGTCAACACCACCCTAAAAAAGGAAGATTGTGTTCTTCACCTTGTCCTCCTTAGATATATTCAAAATCTTGAACACCTTTCCCAACTATGCCAACCACATATATGCATAGACTGGGTCTATTATGCATGCATACTCCATTGCTCTCAAACATTTCAACCTCTCGAATGTCTTCCTTGTACCTTGAGATTCAACACATGTGGTAGGTTCCCATGGTTGAGGTGAAGACACCCTATCCGCCAGATGTGTGATCCTCATTATAAGTTGTCCAAAAATAGAAAATTCAGATCAACTATGGTCGAAGGGTCGAACAGAGGTGAAACAAGCTCTTCTAACCCCATCTCAGGTACTCCTCCATCTGACACCCATCTCCTACAGCCACCTCCTAGCATCACAAAACTACTATCAACATGTTCTTCACATTCTCCATATAAATCTGCACAACCATAACCATGTTCAGATATATTAGGTATGTAAGAACAAACACAACAACCTAAATCCTATGTCCATGTAGATTCAGTGAACTTAAAGCTCTGATACCACCAAATATGGCAACCTGCCATGCTAAACTAGATTACTCAATACCAAAACAATGATCAAATAGTGAATTAACAAATTACCACAAGGTATAGAGTTAAAACTCAATTATAAAAAATTTAAAACATGTTAATTGAAACATTTTTACAAGGGTCCAACTCATATATATATATATATATATATATATATATATATATATATATATAATATGTATATATATGCATACATACATATATATGGGATTATCTTTAATACTAATGTCAATTACCAGGAATTAGCTACCCGTTCCACCCAAAAATAACTATTCGGTCAAGAAAGTAACTATGTTGACCAAAAATTCACTATTTGACTAAAAAGGTAAAACCGAACATAATACACATTCAAAATTCTGGAATAAATATGTAGTTGCATATTTGTTACATCTATTACAAATGTAATCATATATGCATGAAAGGTAACAATTTTCAAGGTAAAGTAACCATGTACATGTGTAAATTAAGAAACTCCAAAAAAGTAACCAAATTTGGAGCGGGTACCTACCTGCGCGGGCAATGAATGAAAACCATATATATATATATATATATATATATATATATATATATATATATATATGTATGTATGTCTGTGTGTGTGTCTATATATATATATATATATATATATATATATATATATATATATATATATATATATATAGGGCCCATCTTTAATACCCATGTGGGTAGCTACCCGCCCCCCATTTCGGTTAGTTTTTTTCAAGTTGGTTACTTTAACATGTAGAGGGTTACTTTACCTTGCAAACTGTTGATTTTTGTGCATAGATAGTTACGTTTGTAACAACAGATTTCAAACACAGTTACATATATATATATATATCTGTTGTGTATTTTATACGGGATTACTTTTTTAGTCATATAGTTACTTTTTTATCAACATAGTTACTTTTTTGGCTTCCGGGTAGAAAAATCTAGACTACCCGCGTGAGTATTAAATAAATGGCCATATATATATATATATATGTGTGTGTGTGTGTGTATGTGTGTGTGTGTGTGTTTATATATATATGTGTATATATATAATAACTTGTACATGTGTAAAGAAAGAAATTCCAAAAAAGTAACCAAATTTGGAGCGCATACCTACCTCCACGGGCAATGAATGAACACCATACACACACACACACACACACACACACATATATATATATATATATATATATATATATACATATACATATATATACATATATATATATATGTATATATATGTATATATATGTGTATATATATACATATATATATCATGTAACTTTACATGAGTTTAGTGGCCACCTCCACAACCTGTATAGAAAAGATGTTCACATAATTACAACATTTACACTAGAGACACATACAAAATCTCAAGTTGACATACATAATATACAAAACTCACCACCTGGACTTGAGAGTATAGTAACAACTCTAGAACTCTATGAAACCCAACAACCTTCTATCACTACTGATCTTTAAACTATGCCTCCTCATCACTCTATGTCTGACAGCGTTGTAGATCACTTAGAAAAGATGTGGTAACCCACAAGGTGAGACCCATGTCCCACCAAGATATATAACTCTAGAAACATTAATATCTTACCAGGGTGATGTACTTTAAGCAGTTAAAGAAGATAGTAATATGGAGTTTGAATGCTATAAAACTTGCTTAAAGATTGGGTATAGAAAGAGTCAAAAGTGTAGTTGATTTCTCTTACCGCATTATAAATAATCTACAAATCAAAAGAAACATAGCAGGGATCATCATTCAACGTGATTCTCTAAGTGACCCTAACAGTTATGCTACACGACTGAATTACATATTTTATTGAGCTTTGGGTAGTTTGAGACGTATCACTCAAACTACTAGCTAACCACTACAAAGTTAGAATCAACTCAGTATAAGATCTAAGATGATTGAAATCATAATATCTCTTCCCCTTAGTCAGTATGAGTAACAACCGTAATGGCACATCAACCCAACTACTAAAACAACCTAGTTTGTCCTAGGTACACAAGCCAAGACACTAGAAATTATGGTACACACCTTCAAATCTGAGCTACAACTGCAAAAAATCTCAACTACCACAACATCTGAGACACAACCTCAACTTCTCTCCAAAACCTTGGGATCAGGATGACATGGATGTACCTTCCATGCACCTACATATACTCAATAGTATATGACTCTGAGATCCTTTTGGATTACTCATTTCACTATTTGGAAAGTTTTGACATTGGAGTAGTTCTACGGTCTTAGGACACTACGTCTTTAAGGTTATACTTGATTATTTAAGTCAATATATTACATTTTAAATACATCAATCAAGTTATGTATGAACACCAAAAAGGTTCTTATAAAAATCATTGTGGTTTGCAACCTCAAAAGATATAAAATGTATTAAATAGTTTAATATCACTATAGTCATAAATGTCCATACACTCAAACTTATAATAAAAGAGTTGCTTTCAAAACTAGGGTTTCATCCAACAAGTTTTACAACATGATAACAACAATTTTAGTTCCCATTATTGCAGCAGATGCTCTACAAACTACAACGCATATCATGCAGGTAAAATTTCTTTATCTCTTGGATACCAAAACATCACATATATGGTATTTTGGAAGTTCAAGCACTTATATTCTGATATTTCAAACCTTTCATACTCAAGGAGGTTTCATGATACCAAGAAAATGTTCATGAAGACTCAGTATACCTTAAAGATTCAGATTATCATCATTTTGTGATATAAAATAGTACTCAAAGGCCATATTTTACCCTTTTAAGAGTTCTAAAGTAATATTAGTGACATGAATGCAGAAGGTAAGCAATAAATGCATTTAGAGTTAAATAACTTGCCTGGTAGAAAGAAGGAAACTGAAATCCATGGTGAAAACTTTTGAAATCAGCAAAAAACATTGAATCAGCCCACTCAAACTCCAAAAGTGTTTCCTATCTCCACGATCAAGGTGTCTCTCGATTAAGGAAGGAGGAAAAGGATTTGTGAACCCACATGCATATGGTTCCTGTAAAGAAACACCAAGAGATACTAAGGAATTCAACCACATGAGGAAGGAGGGTGAAGAACAATAAGAAAAATGAGCTGAAAAATATAATTCTTACACAAATGGAGCAAGGAAACGATCAACGACCCTAGATCAATCCAAGGAACCTCGATTCTAGAACATGCATTTACCAAAAGCCTATGATCATTGATCTCGATGGACCCTCATCGCCCGCTGGTCTCTAGAAAATATCGTTGGGCTCCTCCAAACATGAATGAAGCTCCACCAAACAAAAATGAGAGGAGATGAAGAGAGGGGGTATTTATAGGTGGGTAGGTCAAGAGACTGTCTTCCCATTGGTTAGTAGATGTGTCATCCAGTCACTCAGCGGATTCATCGGGAAAGATCTCATCAGCCATTGGGAATGTATCAATCAAAACATGTTGATCAAACCTCATTGGATATTGAGATTCCATCGCTCATCATCATCTACACACACGCATCGAACTCGTCGATCGATGAAATCTGTCAATCAATACACAAAGGTCTGATGGTTCAAAAACTCCATCAAACACCAAGGAAACCATCAATCACCAAGAAACCATCGATCGATGAAAAACATTGCACTACCACGTCACTAAGATTATGTATAAACTCCATGAAAGCAAAGCTGAAAAGCATCCAAAGGAGAAGTAAAATTATAAATTCTTATGTACATCATGAAGAAACTCAAGCAATTGTCACAAATATGTTCATACCACCAGAAATTCACATTAAGGTCCACAAGTTACATGAATTTGTATATCTTGAGCGAATAAGGTTTGTTTTGATTCAAATTACAAATAGAGTTTCATCATCGAGTGTGACACCACAAATTAGAGTTAACTTTTGAATACTAAATGTCAAAGTAATCCAAATATGGCAAGAAAATTATGTTTATAGGTTAAGTAGGGTTTGAGGACTTACAAACATGGTATATTGGTTGGTCAACACGACATTTTAGTTACGATACTAAAGCTGAATTTCTCTAATTGAAGATGTCAGGCGTGTTGGATGACCAACGCACTATGTTGCTGGAAGTTAGGAAAATCTAGGAAGTTCTGGAGCGAGTGAAAATGGTGTGTTACAAGCGGGCACATCGTGTTGTTGCTTTACAATGACCCCTGACATATTCTAGATTGAGGAGACACACCATGTTGGTTGGCCGACACATCATGTTGCTGCAATCCAGGGAACAAGGTGATTTCCTTCAATGAGGGTACACAATGTGTTAGTTGGCCAACACATCGTGATTGAGCACATCTGTGATCATGTGATTTTGCTTGCAATTGACACGCTGTGTTGGTTAAACCATATTGTGTGTTTTTGTTAAATCATTAGGAATATCTTCAAATTTGGAGAACATCCTAGGGAATCTGAATAAGGTTGAATTGTGATTAAATTATCCCCATTTTGTTGTCAAAACATTGCGCCTACAATTAAAACCATGGAACAAGTCAACATAACAACAAAGTGGGAAATCTAGCATGATTAAAGGAAACTTGAGGTAGAAAATGGATTGAAAATGCACGCAAGAGTAGGAAAAAGACTATATAAATCATGCACATCAAATCCTCCTAAGCTTAAACCATTGCTTGTCCTCAAGAAAAGAGAGCATAAAACAATTGAAGAAAGTGTCATGGATCAATAAAATGAAATGGAAGAAGTACATCAAGCCAATCCAACCATGATCAATGAGTTTATGTTATTATCCTTGAGTTCAACTCAAACACCCAAGATGAAAATTAAGTTTAGCATGCGTGGCAAAATTCTGATTGGAAGAGTCAACAAAACAAAATTAAGTAGAATTTAGATGACCAAGCCAAATGATCATTGAATATTCAGCCTAACTCTCTCAATTATAAAGGATATAAAAGATGAAACCCAAGTTAACATAAACAAACCAAGAATGCTCTCTTTGCTGTTAGAATAAGAATAAGACAATGAAGCATGGGTTCTACACTTAGCTACTAAAATAGACATATGTACACATGGAATGTTGGTTGAGGAAAATTTACCATCTTAAGGATGTAACACCTAACCATTGCAACCAGATCAGACTAATGCTAGGATAGCATGGTACGAGGGCGCTTTAGCCATCTTATGTTGGAAAATATGTAATTTTTTTGAATAAGTAACCTAGATAATCAAAAGTGAGTTGGGTTTCGCTCGAGAGACACAAAGACTTAAACTAGAGCTTTTATTTCCCAAGCATAAAAGAGATAAGTGGATTTCATATCAAATAAATTTCACATTTATTTAAATATTTTTTATTGAGAGAGTTCTTTGAAAACACACTTAGAAATTGACAAGATCATCTAGTATGTTAAACAATATTGTAATGTTGATTAATCCAAAAAGATTCAGTCATTATGTATTAAATAATCAAGAGTGTGAAACATGACATATAGGCTAACAAAAGTAAATCAAAATGAAGTGTAAATGGTCAATGACATAATTCATTTAATTGATGCAAGGATTGTAATATTTTTCCTCAACTAACATTTCTCAAAAGCAATTTTGGACAAATAGTTTAGCATATAGGGAATTCAATCTAATAAAGAAAATAGGCCTAGAAAAACACTAGATTTACCACTGTCTAAAACAAAAACTAGGAAAAAGAAAAACAAAGGAAACTGAAAATAAATTACCAGTCAGTTACTCCCCCTTAAGCTTGAAATTTGTAGTGTCTACATTGCATATATCAAACTCAAGTGGTTTGCAAATGGATACCTACTATGGATAAAATCAGAATGAGGGATCAATGCCTTCATCAATAGCTAGAAAATGCTGCCCCAAGGTGTCATCATCTGGTATGTTGGTGAAGGAGGGATCCTACAATGACGATGGAGGAAGTACTAGAATGTCATAGTGGCTTGAGGAATGTGCTACATAAACATACTATGAATCATCAAGTGCATATCTATGTATTAGCTGGATGAGACTGTCCAAGCAGGTGTCCTATAGGT
Source organism: Alisma plantago-aquatica (assembly GCA_963693085.1). Classification (NCBI taxonomy): domain Eukaryota; kingdom Viridiplantae; phylum Streptophyta; class Magnoliopsida; order Alismatales; family Alismataceae; genus Alisma; species Alisma plantago-aquatica. Next base: position 312,603,076 of record OY856410.1, read on the forward strand.
CAAGACACTATTGAACATACCTATACATATGTCATGCCTTTAGCAGCACCCAACTGTACTCAATATGTATGCTAGTAGAAGGAGGTGCATATTTGTCTGTTGTAGTGGAAGTCTCATCTCTATCTCCATAATCATCCTCATCATCAAAGGTGAACTTCCAATTGCCAAGATTTTTCAATGTGATTCCCTCTAGATTTTATAGTTCAATGTACTCTTCATGCCCATGGAAATATTCTCTGAACTTGCTTTCATTAGAAGGGTCCCTTAAAAGTAAGCTCAAAGAAATATGAAATTAAAGTCAACTTTACTCTTCCAAATGATGACTTTAAGCCCATCAGGTCTACATTCAACTTGTGAGTGATATGGGTTATTTAATCCTCCAATCATGATATCACTACAAATTTATTTATTTATTTTATAGAAACATTGGAGGAGGTATTGGCCGACATTGACTTTGTAGTTTTTTCTGGTATGTATACCCAGAGAGACAATCATATGATGATTGCAATGACATATCTTGTAAAAAATTAGATTGAGAATAAAGGAACGATTTTTTTTCATTCATCTATGAAATAATGATGAAACATAATGAATATCTCAAGAATGACATTACTCAATGGCATATGTCTTTGAGTTGATGACTTGAACAATGAGATCATACAGACGTTAAGAGTATGTGCATTCTTATTATGTCCCTAGTTGGATGTTATTGTGGAAGGTTGATAGACAACAATAACACATAAGACTAGAGTGGGTGTTGGTTTATGACAAAATCTCATCATTCATGATATGTGAAATCAAACCTAACACATAGATACTTATTGGAGAACAATGTATCAAACAGACCCACCTTGAGAGTGACACATGGAAACCATAATTGGTAGTCAGACTCATCTCTCATTAAGATGGTGGTGATTGTGGTTCTTAGACCTGAAATCACTACAGTCATCACATGGCGTTCAATGTACTTTAAAGTCATCCACCGTGTCTTTGAATAAGGGTTACCATAAATGTGATGCTCGGGTACATTGTGAGACATGGGGATGATTGTGAGTGATGTAGATGAGATTTGTCCCTCCTACATGAGTTTGATATCCTGGCCACTTGATAAGTAAGACTGAGAAAAGCACGTGCATGCACATGTGAATCAATATATGATATTGAGGTCACATATATCTCAGACAATCGACTCTGGTTCAAGTAATATGGATTGAACGTTAAGAGGATGATGACTCCATGCCTCGAGTTCAATCTACATATCAATGACAAAGGAATTATACAATCACTATAACACCAATCACAAATTATAGGTTGAATTTATTCTCCAACTTTTTGGATTACTTGGGTAGAAATGATGTGTCGCTAGATACCTCTCATTTCTTGTAATGTCATAAATTAGTTATGAACATTCACTACCAATGTAACTTGGAACCTATAGGGTCACACACATAGGATACACTTGGGATAGGAGTTCATTCATACATATAGTTTGAACTCGATTACTAAGGAATTAGGTTTCAATTTAAATAACATTGGTTGAAAATTGAATGACTGGACTACAAACTGACCCGTTCAAGCATTGAGCTGATCATTTCAAAATGTCAAGTCAATTAAACCAACGTTGGCAATATAGACGATGAACTGATCAATTCAAGAAGTGAACCAATCGGCTCAGGTCCATGAACTGATTGATTCAGGTTGTGAACTGACCAATTTAGGTTGTGAACCGACCATTTAGTTGATCAATTTGATTGCATCAAGGATTAGTGTTGGCATCATATTGTGGATTAATTGAATATTAATTGCCAATACAATTGTGATTGGGAAACATGATGAAATGATTGGTTCAAAAGTTGAACCGGTCGGCTCACATGTGAACTAGCCATTTTGCCACTCAAAAGATGTGAAAATTTGTGAAATTCCATCCCCTTTGACTCCTGCTCAGTCTAGGAACCCTGACCCTAACCCTTCTATAAATAGAGGCGTATTGGGAGCTTCTCATAAACAACACCAATCACACTGACAATTGTTGTCTTTTCTGGTTGTGGAAACCATAAGAACCTGAGCAAGTCCTACCCGATAAAGGGAGGTATAGCAAGAGCGAACAACTGTGGGAGTGCAAGTTGGTGTTAGTACACCAACTAGAAGGGACAAATCCTTCTTGTTTGTTCTTCTAGAATGACAAGAGTTCTCGATGGTCTGTGTAGACTACTATAGAGATGAGGAGGCTTTACATGTCACTTAGGAGAATAAGGTCAACCAATGTCTATGGTGATCAACTAGGAGCTACTATTGATGATGTCCGGGTGTGACTTAAAAAAAGGTGCATACTACTGCAAGGATATAGTCGTTGGACTTGCTCCAGGACCAGGTATGACCTTTCAAACCATTCTCCCCATTAGATAGTTATTGACATGGTTGTCTATTAAAGGTAATATGGCAGTGAAATCATGTTTCTTCTGCCTAATCTATTGTCATATTTCCCTACAGTTCTATAGCATGGACCATAAGAGAAATAAATCTTGCTTCCCACATACACCTTGTGTTTCTTTCCTGGAAAAAACAAGTGCCAAGGAGTCTATGAATGTAGTGGAAGATATGATTGTGGATATGTGATGCCTTGTAAGATGTGGCTTGATGAGTTGTATCTTTAGTTATTCATCTCCAGAATTCATCAGTATTAAAAGTACCAGGCATCACTATACTACCTCCATAGGTACACTAATATGCATAAAAATTGTTTGAAAGTGAATTTTTAACTATGAGAAGTCAAAAGTGTAAAATACCAAAAGGTTCATCCAACTTCCTTCAGTCTTCCACCACTTTTAAAGTAGTCAAAAATTCATAAGTAAATTTTAGGTATGTGAAGCTGATCTTGAAGTATACATGTAGAAGGCCAAGCTCTCAAGAAATATATATACCTCCTCACAAAAACCATATATGTCATTTGTCTTAGCGCATGAAAAGCATTTAAGAAGAACCCTACATGTGATTAGTTTGTTTATAGATGACGTCTTATTCAACTTTGATGTTGAACTGAGTTGAGGAGACATAAGGGGCGAATGAAGAAGAGATCTCTCCCATTTGGCACTTTGAAGTGTGCTTGATTGGAACCATTGAATGAGACTGAAGGAAGTGTTCTGGAGATGAGGAAGAAAAGGGGTAGCAACACAACTTAGTCAGATGGGATCATAGTGTGTCACTCAGATGTTGGCAGAGCTTGAGGTGCTGGTTGATGCTTCTGATGTTGGGGTTCCGGACCATGGTTGGGGTTGCCTCTTTTTTTATTTTTCCCTATTTGAATGTAACACTCCATGTCCAGAAAAATTCAAGTTGTCTTTTTCTTCAATGAAAAACCTTATGTTGAATCATTAAGGAACATGTCATGTCTAAATATACGCAACTCGTGCTCTGCACGAGGTGAAAATGCAGAAATGAAGCTATTTCTAGACACGCCATATTAAGCATGGTGTACAACACCTTTGATGGTCACAGAACTTCTGGAAAATCACAGCCTGCCTCACATGCCATGTGTAAAGTCAAGCATGATGTGTTTTTCTCTAGGTGAGCACTTAGAAATTTCCTTTGAGATAGACACACTATGTCACTTTTGTTGCACATCATGTTTCTACTTTACAAAAACTCTGGAATGTATGACACCTCATACACACATCATGTTGTCATATGAACACACTGTATCATCTAAAGTTAAATCACTAAATGTATTTTTCTGAGATTGGACCGACATGTTACTTTATCTACACGTTGTGTTGAAGCAAAATTTCTATAAAAGGTTGATTTTTCTTTGTTTCTGTTTCACATGTAATGATATTCTCATATAAATTATGAGAGCCTAAATTATTTCATTCAGCTACGACAAGTTTATTTGAAAAACAAATGTTCTTTGAGGAAATAGCATAAAGCAAATCTATTCTTATATTGGGGTCAAGTCCCACAATGGTCCTCCATCTAGAGTCTGGAGTGAAACTCTTCATTGTTATTTCAGTGCGCTCTAGAGAAGGAGCTGGATGATATAGATTTTCCTTTTTCCTTGGAGTTCATTTCTGGCTGGCTTGGAAGAGATCCTTGGAGGAGTTTGTTGGTTGGTAAAATCTTCATGAACAACTTGATTTTCCAACATCTTTGTGTGTGTGGAAATGCCATCACATTTTCAGAATATTGTTGGATAGTATCCTTCATCTATTACCCCTTCTGGTGAGATTCCTCATTTTACTTAATTTGACATGAAATGAAATTTTCTAAAAGTGACTCAAGGTTGGGTTTTGAATGTGACTGAAGCTTGTTGAAATTCCAATTTCCATTATTGTTGAATTGTGTAGGATTGTTTCTTGTAGAGGGTCTATTTGTTTGTTGGATTTATGAATGTTGAGCATTTTGGGAATTATTTTTATGGTAAGAAAAATTGACATGCTCCTCCAACCCAGATTGTATGAGTTTGAGTATGGGTTATAAATCTATTTGTTCCCATAGTTTACTATCATGTTACATCATTCCATATTTCCCCCAATGGAATGAAAGAAGGATATATTAAAGAAAAAACTTATTGTAGAACTTTAGTTTTATCACAAATCAAATTGAACAGTTGATCCAATTGACTGCTTAACTTCTTGAACTTTTGAGTAAGAGCATCTAGCTTAGCTGCAATCAAATCAACGACATCAACAACATGTATGCTGACTTGCTTCCTTGAAGAAATCAAATATGTGGATGACTAGTTGTTCCTCTTAGTACTCCATTGGAAATGGTTAATTTCCATGTCTTCAATGATCACATAGGATTCCATGTAGGACTTGTTCATCAAAGTCCCATTAGTTGTAACATCTATGAACATCATGGTGTTCTAATACAACCCATTTTAGAAGTTTGGAGAAGTATCCAGTTTCTTATATCATGGTGAGAACAAAGACGGTGGAGGTCTTTGAACCTCTCCCATGTGTCATAGAGGGTTTCTCCATCCCTGTAAGAGAAATTCGTAAGCTAGATTCTTAGATGAGTAGTCTGCTTGGCATAAAATACTTGGCTAGAAAAGCTTTCAAAAATTTCTCCCAGCTATTTATGGAATTCCTTGGCAGTGATGATAACCATACCTGGGCTAAATCTCTCAAGTAAAATGAGAATATAATTAGATGAATAAAATCAGGAGTAACTCCATTGATCTTATAAGTATTCAAGTACTACAATAATTCAGCAATATAGATTTTGGATCCTCCATGGGGTTCCTCTAAAATGATTTTGCCGAAGTATTTGCATGATCTTCAGGCTGATTGAAAAATTGTTCACCTCAATATTTGGGCTATTGATATCCCCATTGATGTTTATGGCAGAAGGAATGCTGAAGTCCTTAAGAGGACAGTCATCTCCTATAATTGGCTCTTGGTAATTGAGTGAAGATGGAGGTGAAGATGAAGCTGATGATGGTTGTAATTCTTCCAATTTTGAAGAGTTATCACTCCTCCTTGATATTCTACGGATGATAAAGGCACATTCTATATATAGGTCTAGATATATGGATGGCTAAAGACTATACAGTCCTATAATTTTACGAGTGAGAAATACAAGAAAAATAATGGAAGATATGGTAGATGATAAATAGGATGATGAAATGATGAGATGAGGGTGTGATCTAGTCTAACTTTATCACACCCTGATTTTTGGGACTACTAAATTACATTATTAAGTTATTGATAAAATCAATATAGGATTGATTTAGGGTTAAAATAAGGTTCCATCCAATTTCATGATATTTTGATATAAGAGAAAAGCATGTAGAAAGGATCTCTTGTGCACCTTGGTCAATTTTGTAATAACCTCAAAGTTTGGGATTTTGATATCTAATTTGTTGATAAGAGGTGACAACCAATGTAGAATAATAAAGGAATGGTGATAACCCTAGTCAATCCTTTGAGCCCTAGACCTAGTTATGATCTTAACATTTAAATAGAAATGTAATATTGATCAAATTTATCATGAGGAAGTTTCAATCAAGGAATTTTATCTATTCACACTTTGATTTTTTTTTGTAATTGAGGATAGGATTTAGCCTATGGACCCTTTTGAAAGACCATGGAATGGGCCATGTGCCTCCAAAGCCAACTAAAGCCTAATTAGGCCAATTAAGATTCACAAATGGGTCCTTCGAGTACAAATTTAGGAATTTAGTATTTTATGTTCATGATAATTACTCAAAATATTTTTAGTAGATGAATAATTAAAATATAAGTTTGTGGAAGAAATTTCAGATCATTTTAATTTATCTAGTGGCTGAAGTAATTAAATTAGTAGTTATCCAGATTTTACTTGAAAGATAGGTTTGAAGGTTTATCTGATTGATTTTGGCCTAACTTATTGCCCAATGAAAGAGCATGGGAAGATGATGTTAGTACAAAATTTGAGACCAAATGGGGTCATATTTTGAACTATAGAATTATTCATAAGAATTTTACTTCTACGCAAAAAGGGGGGGTGACCCAGTCTGCATGGACTGGGAGCCACGCCCATATTTTACAGATCGCAAACAAAGCCTGTGAAAGAGAGGTCCTCGCCTAAAATCTGAGGAGGATGAGGCTATAAAAGTCTCGTGGATCCCTAGTATAAAACCTCATAAACCTAGATCTAGGGTTTGGTACAAAAGAGAGAGAAGGAAGTAAAGAACATAGAAGAAGGGTGTTGCAGTGGTGCACAGCGTAGTCGATTTGGGATTTCTCAACTCTGAAAACATTTAGCACAATTAAGGTGTCATTTATGGTGGGGGTGGATAGGTCGCACTTGGAGCAACACTTCGATCTTGGTCCAGATGGCTAGCTAGACGAGTGTTGCTCGCCAAAAATCCTTCTCGCTGCAGCCTGGAAGCGTAGCCGCACAGATAAAGAGGAACCAAGCACTTCGGGTTAACGGGCGAGAAAGGAGCCAAATCCCATGTTGGATCCGTGACCAAAAGAGGCACTGAAGAGGAGATACAACGTTGAGTATGGCCCTTAGATCTCAAATCAACGATCGATGTTGATCTAACTTAAGGTATTCAAAAATTCAAATCTTGGGATAGGAAACTCAACTTTTAGCATATAAGGTGCTATGAAAGCATACAATGTCTACTATCTTATAAAAATGTTTTCCAAGGATTTTTCATATGTTTGACAATTATTATACTTCAATTTCCAAGATATAAAGATTTCAATGTTTTGGACAATAAAAATAGAAAATAGTAATAAGTATATTTTGGTGTGTTTAGCATAATTCCAAAGCCTATTCATTTTGATTTGAAGTTTTAGAAAGGTTTTTATGTAAACCCTAATAAGGGTGTTATGGATATTTCACCTATTGATTCACAACAAAATGGTCTGATATTTTTACCTAACCCATAATATGCGTTGTTTTTATCGTTTTTGAAGTTTTATGAAGTTTCATGTATATTTATTAGTATATGATTTTTAGGCCTAAGTGGCTATTATGTAAGATGATTTATGATTATTTGCGAAACAACATGTATTTAGGATCCTATTTAGCATGGAAAATTATTATAATTATAATTTTCTTTGATTCAATAATTAAGTCAACAAGAGAATTATATGTGAATTTGTTTGAAGTTAACTCTTGGTATATGATGTATATACATATATTTATTAGGACATGATCTTTTTGGTTTATATGGATATATCAGTATAGGTATGATATACAATGTTTTTTTTTAGTTTAATTTAATGTTTAGACATTAAATGAGATTCAAATCAGAGATAGTTTTAGTTAAATAAGAACCCTAAGTTGGTATAAAAAGGTTGGGATGATGGGGTTTGATAATTTGAAATGAAGAAGGAAAATATTCATGGACTTATAGACATTTGTTGATGTCCAGATGATTAGGTTATGGAACAAGGAATCCATACTATGTTAAGAACATCCACAAACAAGGTAAGTGGGCCATGTCCATTGAATTTCATTATTATTATGATTCAACCTACCCATATGCAAAGCAACTTATAGATTGAGTTACTTTTAGACATTTAGTTATTAATGTTCATCCCATATCCATTAATGGTTTTATTAGTCAGACATTATTTAGTTGAAATTGTTTTGTGAGGATATCAAATTATAAATTTTAGCTACCTTTAGATACCTAGCACTTATTATTCAATTCATTTTATTTATCAAGCCTTTAATCACATATGTCATATATCTAATATCAATATTTAATTGTGTGACCTATTAAATAAGAGTTCTAGATTAAGACTTTTTCAAAAAATAAGAATCTAGATTACAAATTTTGAAATTTAGATTACTTATTATGAGTAGTCATAAATTAGACCCACGTACCTAATCAGAGTCTCATATTTTATCTCAATTATTTAATAATCAAGATGCATATTCAGATATAGACTCAGAGTTTAGATTCAGATTTAAGTTAGGATTTAAGACCAGAGAAGAATTTAGTTTACTAAGATTTCAGTATATAATAGATTAATTTTTAATGCATCAATTAAGTAAGACAAACTTTATAAAATATTCAGACTAGATTCAGATTCATACTCAATATTCAGTACATTTTTAGTTGTCAGTATTCAGTTTTAGTATAAGATAAGTTCAGATTCAGAATTTAATAAGTTCAGATTTAAGATAATGAAGTCAAAATCTTCACATAAGACATTATATGATACGTCCTCATTTAGTTAGTCCCGAGACAATTTAGACGCATCTGTTGGCAATTCAGAGGAGTGTTTAATCCAATTCAGAGGTACTTCTGTACCAATTCAGGGTGTAGTTATGCCAATTCAGAGACACCTCAGTGTCATTTATAGGCATGTAGTGTCATTTTAGAGGTACTTCGGTACCAATTCAGGGCGTAGATATTCCAATTCAGGAGTACTTATTGTATAATGATGGTCACAAATTAGATAAAAGATGTAAATACAATACACATCGATTCAGTTTAAATTTATACCTTTTAGGTATTAGTTCAGCTTTCAGTTAGTGTTTATCATATTAGAAAGTCAATTCCACTTACTCTAATCTAGTTTTCCCTTTGTACATGGCTGGGGATGAGATATCCGTAGGTACAGAACTTTAGGAGGTAGTCATGATAAGAGGATGCAACTACAATTTTAAGAGGTTTTCTTGGTGAGGCACTATCTATACGATCCTAGATTTGATATGAGATTTGTATAAAGAGGTATCATAGTATTAAGTTTCTTGTGTATATGAAGATGTAATAGAGTTTCTTTCCTAAGAATTTATGAGAATCTATTTTTACACAGTCTGTAATGGTTCTTTTCTATCATTACTGTAATGTATATCATGTTACTAACACTCTCTAGTTGAGAAAAAAAATTAGCTTTCACTCATGAAATAAGAAAATCAGGGTGTTACACACTTACTAATCAACACTTCTTACTCTAACAAAAATATCGATGCTCCCCGACAACTGTGAGAACCTGTTACACTAAATGAGATTACTCAAAATACAAAATGCAATCAATCACTAAATAATCACATGCCCAAAAATATGGGTAAATTAAAACCAATTTCAACATCAACGCCCACTCAAAAACATTTGCATAAGAGCCCAACATCTTTCTTGTATCCATACTATGCCAAGAATTTGATACAAATTGTTCTATCGTCTTAGCCACAACATATATATACAGGAGAACAATAATCATATATGCCACACAAACAAGCATTAATATGCTAACAAAAGTCTGATTTATTTGAAACACCATATACAAACTTTACCTGCCCGGACCTAAGAGTACATGGATGACTCCAGGACACACTAGACATCTAATCAACTTTCTCAACGATTCATTACTATAGCTCCTCTTTGCTGCCACATGTTTGTTTTCTTCACTTCTGATTACCTAAAAAAAATTGTGGCAAACCACAAGGGTGAGACCCATGTCCAAGTAAGAGATATAACCTCCAACAACATTTATTGATTACAACATTTTTAAGTAATTAAATAGTGAAGTAGTTTAATCAGATATAACAAATAAGATCAGCAGTACTGATGATTAACAATATACATAAAGGAGCAGGTAATAACTATCATCATTAGCCAGACTATCATCCTTTATCTTGTTGACATTATAAGCAATTCAGTAGCATATGCATATCTAGCATCATGAGCAAGTCTAGTAACATAGAATCTCTATCATTATGAATAAGTCTAGCCACATAAGCATAGCTAACAACATTAGCATTTCTAATAGGTTGAACATATCAAAATCATAAAAAGAGCTAACAACATAAGCACAACTATCTGGAAAAGCATGATTAGAAATATATGCATCTCTAGTTACAAAGGCATGGCTAGCATGCTAAACATAACTAACAACATGAGATCGCTAGCATCATGATTATAATCAGCAGTAGCAGTATAGTTATCAACATAAGCATGGCTATTGTATGTACGCATCTACAATCTTAAGCATATCCACAACCTAAGTGTATCTACTATCTCTTAATTGCACTAAGCTTCATCTTTATGTAAAGATAACAAACAAGGGTTATCATCCAATGTGAAACGTTGTGTATAACCCTAAACAAATATGCTACATGGTTGTATTACATCTTTTATTATGCCCTAGGGTGTTTGAATCGTACCATTCAAAGTCCGCCCTTGGTACAGGTCACGACACTAGAAATCAGGGAATACAAACCCAATCATTGAGGTACAACCGTCGTTGTCCTCTAATCACATCATGTTATAATCACCGAGACACGACCACAGATGTTCTCAATCACATCAGATGTATGAGGCATGACCATAGCCAACCTCCATAATCTGCATTGTGGATGATAAAGATATATCCTCAACTTGACACCCCCACATACACAACAGTATGCGCTTCAAGTTTCCCATAGGAATACTCATTTCACCATCCAGCAAGTTCTGACACTGAAGATGGTTCTACGACACAGGTACTACATGATTAGAGTTGCACTTGATTAGTTATGCCAATTGGGTGAATTAAGGTTGCATCAAACAAGTGGACATACAAATTCTGATTCACTTCTATCAAGCATATAAATATCACAACTTTTAAAAGATATAAAACTTGTGAAACATAATTTCTCATCTCATCATCACATGGTACTATTCACTTACCATTCATGAGACCACACTAGTCATCATACTATCAAAATATATAAATCCTTTTCACAATATCACAGGGTATCAACCCTTATCAACATAAGAGGATTACACCTCATTCAAGGCTCAATCATGCCCAAAGGTCATTAAGACCATTATACTATTCCCTACAAGATCATCATTATCTTTGCATGCCTTATAACAAGGCTCAATAACATCACTTACATATAATACACTAGATCAACACAATATTGCATTGATGAGCTAGGAGATATTCATAAATAATCATAGTAGGGTTATATTAACATTACGAACATTCCTTTATTACATCAACATGCAAGGAATCTAGATATGATTAACCCTCATCATATTCATAATGCACATGTTTAGCATAACAAAGTATCAACCATGCAGCTATGATAACCACCAATTAACATATTAAGGTTATGATCATATTAAGGAGGTTATTCCACCCTCATTCCATCATATAAGGATGTTAAACACGAATACTCATCTTTATCTATTTGCATTAGAGTTAGGTTCAGCATGATAAATTATATCAATGTTACAAATCAAAACTTATATCCAAACCCTAACTCATGGCATCCCCATTGGATCATGGATGCATAAGGTGAAGAATCACCATCGCATTCCACACTATTTTCAACTATGAAACTACACATAAATCAAGGTGTAACCATCAAGTTATAGCATGCTAGGGTTTCAACAACAATAATAGAGTACTCCATTATTTATTTGACATTTAAAGACTATTCATACCCATTACCATCATTTAGTTTAATTAAAGCTAGGTATAACAAGCTATACCTCATTAGGGTTACATATCAACACAATATGGTTATCATCCCTTCTATTCATATGAGTGAATAGGTAAGACTACCTTATTAAGGGTAACCCTCCATTTGTTCCATCATCGTTCAACCCATATCACTATACCACAATGTCACCCAGAACCATTGGATGTTTAAAAGGTAAGACCATTGGTTGTTTACATAAATAAAGACCTTGTATAAACCACCTATGAAGTCTTTGATTTTTTCACTATAAAGAGTCACCATCGAACCCTCGACATCCCTTGATTAACAACACAAAAAGTTCCATTGAAAGTAGGGTAAAACCAACAATCAATTGTTCATTTAAAACAAGCCATCCATAGTCAACAAGTAAGCTCCTTAAGTTGATCATATAAAGGAAACCATCTAAATCATATTATTAGGACCAAAATATTATATTAGCCACCATTCCACTTTATTGGAGGAATAAAATATATCTTGACCATTGGGTCAAGTTCATATCTTAAAACCATCAATTACAATATAGGTCTGGCCGTTGCATCAAGTGACCCAAGAAACCATTGGTCTAAGGCTTAATTGATTCTACAACTATATGATTAACTCACCATAGGTTTTGGAGACCTGATCCACCATCATTAGTGACCATTAAGTCACCATAGGTTGTTAGATCAGCACTATATTCATTAATCAACATCAAATATCAAACTAATATCACCATTGATTGATAGCATCATTAGGGTACTTAGTTGTTAATCACTAGGCTTCTAATTAGGCCAAAACATGAACTAAGGGGTGAACGTCAGTTGACACCCTTGGTTACCACTATCAATTGTCATGAAGACAACACCATAGGTTGTTGTAATGGTACCATCATCAGGTCATGGGTTTATAGAAGAAATCAACATAAAACCCTAAAATTGACCATTGGTTGATAGGTGCTTAGCACAATAGATTGTCAAACCAACCTGATCCAAGTCATATTGTACCTTAGTAATAATGTACACATGATCACAAGTTCATCTATAACTGAAATCAAAATATGAAACATTATAAAAATCGAAATCCAAGCCAAGCATAGCTTTTTAGAGCATGGATCATCATTTTCAAGCAAGAACATGATATAGAAAGCTTATGGTAAGCAATAAACGTGGAGCAAGTTATAAAACTTGCCTTTCATGAGAAGAAGAAATCCCAAACAGAAGAAAACTCGAGTAGGTAGGGTAGTAAATCCAATGATAAGTTGTAAACTCATCCATCTAGCACCTTTCTTCATCAAATGAACAAACCCTAAGCATAAGGAGCAAGAAATGTAGGGTTTTAGAGTTTTAGAGCAATTTCTACCATTGAAAAGAAAGGTTCCGACCTGAAGAAAGGTAGGGGGAAGGATAAAAAAGAAATAAATAGATGAAAGGAGGGGATTCTTACTCTTTTAGGTCAAGATCACTAGAAGGAAGCTTTTTAAACCCTAAAAGGAAGTCAATTGCAACCTTAGATCCTTTTTCCAAGAAGGTCCCCACTTTCTTCTTCCTTGGACAGGAAAATTCGCAGCAGCACAGAGGGAGAATAAGGTTGGGAGAAGGAGGGAAGTGGTGGAGAGAAAATGACTTGTTTTTGTTCTTAGGGATAAGTATATGAAACTTTAAGTAAAGAAAAAGTTGAAGTTCTAGTATCTTTCCAAGTGTCCATAGCCTTAAACTATTAAGAATATACAAGCACACACACAAGAATCTCCCCCACCATCCATAGAGACATGATTTTCCCTCGTTTCTTGAATTTCAAAGCAAAACAAATAACTCATTAGTTGATAGCTACTACAAGTAGCTCATCCATGAAGGGGTAAACCCTAAAATACCCTTGGAGAAAACACCTTCAAACCAAGGTTAAATAGGTGCACCATGTCTCAAAAATCTCAATAATGATGATATAATATCCAAGGAACATAATGAAAGTGATAAATTGCAAAGAAAACCTCTCAATTGGGGAAATTGCATAAAAGTCCAAAATGTGCATAAAGTTGCATAACTTGCTCAACTAGTGTCCAAATTGGACCAAATTTGAAACTTAAGCTTGTATTATGATTTAAAATCATATAAAAAGGTTATATTAGGGTTCTAAGCATTCAATTATAGTAATTAAGCTTATTCAATTCATTAAGCAAGTATAGGGGCCTTACGACTAGAAACCCCTAACATGGATTTTGCCTCCGAAATCCAAGGTAAACAAAGATGGGTACTTCCTTTGCACCTAATACTATTACCTTCACATGGTTACTTGCATATCATGGTGATGTCACATCTTTCATACATATATCCTCTTTGGTCAGCACAAAAACCCTCACCTAAGAAGACATTCTCAATATGGAATGTAGAAACTTGTTCTGTCATTTGTACAACTCTAGTAGTAATGTTCAACTTTAAATTCTAGCTATCATCTGAAAATTACATCTATATGTCAACACATTACTCAAAAGTCATACTTGCTAGCTTTTTACCAATCATGGCATGTGTCCCATACCATTCCTTGAAGCATAAAAAAAGGCGATGTATCCATCCTCTTTTTTTTCTAGATGCACTGACACTGGAACACTTGTCAGTTCTTTTTCAACATCAAAAGAAATGCTGACGCTGGCACCTGTCATTCCATACAAGGAAACATCATTCCTAGTCAACCTTGTTAGGGGTGAAACAACAACACTATCTTCACCTTACTAGGATTTACACAACCTGCTTAGAAGACATATCATGATCCCATAAAGAAATTTAATCAATCCCATCTCATTCTTGTTCAACTTATCTCATAGCTATTGATGCTTTGGCAACCCTAAGATTTTTGAAGAAATATTGATCATATTTTTGACCATATTTGAAATACTTTGACATGTCATCATTCAAAGCTTGATATAACTTGTATGACATGACTGGAACCCTCTGTTCCTCCTATTCATAAATTCTATCTGTACATTGGTTACTCTAAAGGACATAACTCTAAACTCATCATGGTCATGTGAATTATGTCATCCAATCTAACTCTTATGCATTGATATTTGATCATAGGTTTATCTTAAAATAACACGGTATCACATATCTATTAACCAACAAACCATCTATCCTAGATAGTGGCCTTGCCCAGTTATCACTGAACCATACACAACATTATAGAATCACTTTTGTTTTTCCTTCCAAACAACATTTAGAGGGTCTGTACTGAAGTGAAATCCACCTCCTTACTAAAAATTTGAACAATAAAACCTCCAATCCAAACACACTCAAAAGGTGTGATGGAGTGTTGTGTAAAATTTTCAAATCTTTAGTTAATGGTAATCAAAAGACCAATGTATAGAAGCGGAAGAAAATATTTGACTATTCAATTATAAAACTAAGGGTTACAACTTAAACTTACATCACAAGGATCCATGTAGAGGAAATCTAAACCACCTCAAGATTGTCTCCAAGCTTCATCATCACAAACTAAGTCCAGGTCAACAAGCCATGCATCCAAGTCTTCCACCTAGGGTTGGAAGCATACCCCAGCAAAAGAAAAACAATAGGATACATCAGCAAAGGCTGGTATGTGCATACTAAAAAGAAAATTGAGCAATTTATAAAGATTAAGGACATCAAATATAAAAGGCTTCCCATGCAAGAGATAAGTTTCACCCAAATGGGTATCAAGAGAAAGAATAATAACCAAAGGGATACTTGCCATACTCAACAAATAATAAGAATGTGCTATCAATATAAACATCCACTACCATGGTGGGAAACAAAGCACATATCATCATCAACCTGCATGCATGTGAGATAAGCATAGCCCTAGAACAATATAAATAACAATGGCGGTCAAGAATCACACATATTGAACCTAGTGGGACATGGGCCAAGAATCACACATCTTGCCCTGGCATGGGGAATCACACATCCACCATCCAAATATATATATATATATATATATATATATATATATATATATATAACATGGGACAGGAATCACACATCCTTCCCGGGTATGGGGAATCACACATCCTCCATCCCAAAGATATCACAATGTTGCCATGTTGCATAATGAGACAAAACCAATGTAATTACACTACTCTAGTGCTACTGAATCACATAGCATGTTAAATGTAGAGGCAAGTAGGAAAAGTATAGTCAGAATTATACAATGTTGCCATCACACAATGGACAGCACAAGAATATAAACAAATCCACTTCAAAGTGGGCATATAACAACAAATTGAGTTTCATAATGAACGAGGCATAATAAAGAATCCAAAAGAAAGTCTTGAAGATATTTTGATCACAAGATCAATAACAAGTAGGGTACTTCACATGAAGCATCATTTTCAAAAGGAAAATATATGGTTTTAGTTTATTGTCCATAGGACCAAGAGTAAGACAAAAATAGGCTAATTGCTCGACAAGAATAATCGGGGATGCAAACATACATAAGAGAGATGAATATGAAATTGCTAAATACATAATTAATGTGGGATGCAATCATACCTCAACGTCAGAGTCAAACTGATACAAAGCCACTTCTAGGTCCAAGCCTAGGCTTCTAGAGAACATATTAGGCATATATATGTGAAATTAGGGTTAGGTTTATATTGATTTCATAAACCCTAAAAACACCTTTTTATTAATATATGAACTAGGTTTCCAAAACCATGTCATATTTTTATATTAGGTTATTAGGATTCCAAAACATATTTTATTATATTTTTCTGACTTATAAATTATTAGTTATGAATTTTAGAAGTTAATTCATCATTAATTAGATCCATTAAAAACACCTATTTAAAACATTAGATTCAGGCGATAAAACCAACACCATAAGAAAGCTTGCATTTTTCGAAATCCAACGACTATTTATTTATATTTTTCTAATGAGCAGATTATTAGTTATGGATTTTATAAAATCAACCAATAGGAAACTTCAGAAAAACCAACTCAGCAAATCAAGGGCGAGAAACAAAGAGAGAGGGCCGGGCCCAGCCTGACATGGCCCAATGAACGCTGGCCAAGTCAGCGGGTCAAGGCTCAGTTGACTTGCTCCAAAGCAAAAGATATTAAGAGGAAAAGACGAAAACACCCCTGGGCGATAAAACAACAAAAGAAGATCAACGAAGGGCAAAAAGGTAAATAAAAAAACACCATCTTCTACTTCGCACTCGCACACACAGCGACAGCAGGTTGATGGCTAGATTGGGCGATACCACAAATCTTGTCCAAACTCTGAGTTATTGGTACCGAAGGAAAGCTTGAGTGAAGACGAAGTTGTTGATACCTTTAATTCGATCGAAGGTCAAGAGAAGCGAGAGAACGATCTATCGCAAAGTTTGGGCTTCAAGTCGGTACCGACGACACATGAGTAAGGTACAGTTTGATTGAGTTGAGAGGATCATTGCACGGACCTCCAGAAAGTCGAGGGTGAAGGTATAAATAGGCAAGGTTGGGTACAGAGTCGAGAAGACAGTTGCTCAAATTGCTTGTTGGGAAAGGCTTGGTGTATCACGATCTAGGAAGGAAACGGTATGGAAAGTAAGGATGGAAAGATGCGGATTCCCCTACCGATCACAATGCAAGAAAAATTTCAAAAATCGGTGGAGGAGGTAGGGAGAAAGATCAAATCGAAAAATCTGAGAATATAGCAATCCGGCCGGCTCCTACTCAAGGTAGGAGACGACTAGATGTCATCCATCTGAGATCCAACGGCCACTGTGAAGAGGCACATAAGAAGGAAAATCGTGACTTGTGACAAAATAAACCAAAATCAAAACTGATTAAACCAAAGTTGGAAAGCATTATTTCCCTATTTTCTCTTTCTTGATTTGAGGGTTCAAACATTATCCAAATTAATCCAAACTTGGCACACAAGTTAAGTTAAACATGTAGATCCCGAATTTCCAATTAGATTTCACTTTTGGAAACTTTAGTTGTATTATTTAATATATTCTTTATTTCTCTTTCCTGATGCATTAATGACACATGGATTATCCAAATTAGGTGAAACTTCATCCTTAAGTAATATTTGATGTGCTGAATACGAATTTGCCATCATTTTACATATTGGAGTTGTTTGAGTATTTATTTAATATTTTGAAGGTTCTACACACTTTCTCTCTCCTAATTTTACCCTATAAGCAAACATTCTCCAAATTGGATAAAAATTTACCCAAAGGGTATATTTATTATGTAGATTACAAATCTAAAATTATTTTCCTCTTTTGGATTCAATTGTTATATTTATTTATTAATTACACTTTTTAGGCAATTTCTCTCTCTTAACTTACCATATTATTTCAAGGTGGTCCAAATTAAATGAAAATTGACATGTACACTTATTTTAATGTGTAGATTACGAATTTGAAGTCTATTCTTTATTTTGAAGCATTCTTACATGGGTTTAGTCATCTGGCCCATTAGAGGCCCATTAACTTCATTATGCATCCAATTAGGTTATTTATCATCTTATTATCACCAAATGAATTATGTGACATATTATTTTACATTATTCATGCATTAGATTATTAGAATCATTCTAACCTCAACCTTGTTTGGAAAAACCCAAAAGATCACATCTTTAAGCTAGGGTCCAAGATCTGGTATGTTACAACACTCCACCCCTTAAAAAGGATTTCGTCCTCGAAATCTATTGATCCAAACATCAACAACGAACTACTCTCCACCCCTTAAAGGGTTCAACCTAACAAGTCAAACTAAACAACTTCTTAGAGCTACCCACATCTCTTAGTTATGAAAGTTTTAGAGATTTATGTTTCTCGTGTATCCAACTATAAAGTCACCATCTAGGGTTGAGCTTTTAGGTCCTTGTGTCTCTAACCTATCAACCCTACATGAACATCCAAAAAGTCATAGGGTAGGTCAACTACATCATTATATCAATCCTAGTCACAAAACTAGGGTTAGATTCTACTCAAACTAGAGCTTCTCTTCATTGTGACTTAGCTCAAGAAAACATCGACAAACCAAAGAAAGTTTTGTACATATAGTAGTATAATGGAAATAATTTTGTGTTAATGAAAAACTTTGCGATGTAAAAGCAACATGCTAGCAAAAATCAATACAAAAACTAAGTCACAATATTTCCATATCAAGGTCTTCTCATAACCTAATCTTATCCTCAAAACAAACCTTATTGCACAAAAGATCATCATTGATCAAATCTAGGGTCAACATATCACTTAAAGGTAACTATCTAAGTCAAGGGTTCTATAGGGAGACAAAATTGAAATAGTCAGATTTCGACTACCATGGGCTCTGATACCATGTTGTAAAGAAGTGAAATCCACCTCCTTACTAAAAATTTGAACAATAAAACCTCCAATCCAAACACACTCAAAAGGTGTGATGTAGTGGGTGTAAAATTTTCAAATCTTTAGTTAATGGTAATCAAAAGACCAATGTATAGCAGCGGAAGAAAATATTTGACTATTCAATTATAAAACTAAGGGTTACAACTTAAACTTACATCACAAGGATCCATGTAGAGGAAATCTAAACCACCTCAAGATTGTCTCCAAGCTTCATCATCACAAACTAAGTCCAGGTCAACAAGCCATGCATCCAAGTCTTCCACCTAGGGTTGGAAGCATACCCCAGCAAAAGAAAAACAATAGGATACATCAGCAAAGGCTGGTATGTGCATACTAAAAAGCAAATTGAGCAATTTATAAAGATTAAGGACATCAAATATAAAAGGCTTCCCATGTAAGAGATAAGTATCACCCAAACGGGTATCAAGAGAAAGAATCATAACCAAAGGGATACTAGCCATAATCAACAAATAATAAGAATGTGGCATCAATATAAACATCCACTACCATGGTGGGAAACAAAGCACATATCATCATCAACCTGCATGCATGTGAGATAAGCATAGCCCTAGAACAATATAAATAACAATGGCGGTCAAGAATCACACATCTTGAACCTGGTGGGATATGGGCCAAGAATCACACATCTTGCCCTGGCATGGGGAATCACACATCCACCATCCAATATATATATATATATATATATATATATATATATATATATATATAACATGGGACAGGAATCACACATCCTTCCCGAGTATGGGGAATCACACATCCTCCATCCCAAAGATATCACAATGTTGCCATGTTGCATAATGAGACAAAACCAATGTAATTACACTACTCTAGTGCTACTGAATCACATAGCATGTTAAATGTAGAGGCAAGTAGGAAAAGTATAGTCAGAATTATACAATGTTGCCATCACACAATGGACAACACAAGCATATAAACAAATCCACTTCAAAGTGGGCATATAACAACAAATTGAGTTTCATAATGAACAAGGCATAATAAAGAATCCAAAAGAAAGTCATGAAGATATTTTGATCACAAGATCAATAACAAGTAGGGTACTTCACATGAAGCATCATTTTTAAAAGGAAAAGATATGGTTTTAGTTTATTGTCCATAGGACCAAGAGTAAGACAAAAATAGGCTAATTGCTCGACAAGAATAATCGTGGATGCAAACATACATAAGAGAGATGAATATGAAATTGCTCAATACAAAATTAATGTGGGATGCAATCATACCTCAACGTCAGAGTCAAACTGATACAAAGCCACTTCTAGGTCCAAGCCTAGGCTTCCAGAGCACCTATTAGGCATATATATGTGAAATTAGGGTTAGGTTTATATTGATTTCATAAACCTTAAAAACACCTTTTTATTAATATATGAATTAGGTTTCCAAAACCATGTCATATTTTTATATTAGGTTATTAGGATTCCAAAACATATTTTATTATATTTTTCTGACTTATAAATTATTAGTTATGAATTTTAGAAGTTAATTCATCATTAATTAGATCCATTAAAAACACCTATTTAAAACATTATATTCAGGCCATAAAACCAATAGCATAAGAAAGCTTGCATTTTTCTGAATCCAACGACTATTTATTTATATTTTTCTGATGAGCAGATTATTAGTTATGGATTTTATAAAATCAACCAATAGGAAACTTCAGAAAAACCAACTCAGCAAATCAAGGGCGAGAAACAAAGAGAGAGGGCCAGGCCTAGCCTGACATGGCCCAATGAACGCTGGCCAAGTCAGCGGGTCAAGGCTCAGTTGACTTGCTCCAAAGCAAAAGATATTAAGAGGAAAAGACGGAAACACCCCTGGGCGATAAAACAACAAAAGAAGATCAATGAAGGGCAAAAAGGTAAATAAAAAAAACACCATCTTCTACTTTGCACTCGCACATGCAGCGACAGCAGGTTGATGGCCAGATTGGGCGATACCACAAATCTTGTCCAAACTCTAAGTTATTGGTACTGAAGGAAAGCTTGAGTGAAGATGAAGTTTTTGATACCTTTAATTCGATCGAAGGTCAGGAGGAACGAGAGAACGATCTACCGCAAAGTTTGGGCTTCAAGTCGGTACCGACGACACATGAGTAAGGTACAGTTTGATTGAGTTGAGAGGATCATTGCACGGACCTCCAGAAAGTCGAGGGTGAAGGTATAAATAGGCAAGGTTGGGTACAGAGTCGAGAAGACAGTTGCCCGAATTGCTTGTTGGGAAAGGCTTGGGGTATCACGATCTAGGAAGGAAACAGTATGGAAAGTAAGGATGGAAATATGTGGATCCCCTCCCGATCACAACGCAAGAAAAATCTCAAAAATCGGTGGAGGAGGTAGGGAGAAAGATCAAATCGAAAAATCTGAGAATATAGCAATTCGGCCGGGCTCCTACTCAAGGTAGGAGATGACTGGATGTCGTCCATATGAGATCCAACGGCCACTGTGAAGAGGCACATAAGAAGGAAAATCGTGACTTGTGACAAAATAAACCAAAATCAAAACCGATTAAACCAAAGTTGGAAAGCATTATTTCCCTATTTTCTCTTTCTTGATTTGAGGGTTCAAACATTATCCAAATTAATCCAAACTTGGCACACAAGTTAAGTTAAACATGTAGATCCCGAATTTCCAATTAGATTTCACTTTTGGAAACTTTAGTTGTATTATTTAATATATTCTTTGTTTCTCTTTCCCGATGCATTAATGACACATGGATTATCCAAATTAGGTGAAACTTCATCCTTAAGTAATATTTGATGTGCTGAATACGAATTTACCATCAATTTTACATATTGGAGTTGTTTGGGTATTTATTTAATATTTTGAAAGTTTTACACACTTTCTCTCTCCTGATTTTACCCTTTAAGCAAACTTTCTCCAAATTGGATAAAAATTTACCCAAAGGCTATATTTATTATGTAGATTACAAATCTAAGATTATTTTCCTCTTTTGGAGTCAATTGTTATATTTATTTATTAATTACACTTTTTAGGCAATTTCTCTCTCTTAACTTACCATTTTATTTCAAGGTTGTCCAAATTAAATGAAAATTGACATGTAGACTTATTTTAATGTGTAGATTACAATTTTGAAGTCTATTATTTATTTTGAAGCATTCTTACATGGGTTTAGTCATCTGGCCCATTAGAGGCCCATTAAATTCATTATGCATCCAATTAGGTTATTTATCATCTTGTTATCACCAAATGAATTATGTGACATATTATTTTACATTATTCATGAATTAGATTATTAGGATCATTCTAACCTCAATCTTGTTTCGAAAAACCCAAAAGATCACAACTTTAAGCTAGGGTCCAAGATCCGGTATGTTACAGCACTCCACCCCTTAAAAAGGATTTCATCCTCGAAATCTATTGATCCAAACATCAACAACTAACTACTCTCCACCCCTTAAAGGGTTTAACCTAACAAGTCAAACTAAACAACTTTTTAGAGCTACCCACATCTCTTAGTTATTGTGGGCTCTGATATCCAAACCACGATATAAACACGATTCAAACTTAGCGGAAGTGATTCGATTAACAGCGGAAGACAAAAATCACGGAAAATTAAAACTTTTCGAAACAAGAGCTTGAATCCATAAAAGCTTCTTTCCTAACAAGAGATAAACTGTTTACATCTCATGATAATTACTTCTTGAGTAATTATATACATCAAGATACAAAATCTCAAGAACTCATAACAAAAGACTCCAAGACTTGAGAGTACAGAGGACACATAGGACTGACTCTAACTACACCACATGGCAGGCTAAATCTCCACCTGAGATTTACTGCTGCTCCTAGTGCTGCTGCTGCTACTGCTGGGACTGGTCACCTGTAGACCGGTTCCTCCGTCTCCGACGTCCACCTAAAAAGTTGAAGTCTACAGGGTGAGACAATTTTACATAATTGTCCCAGCGAGAGTTATAACTCTCCGCCAGAAGCTTTATTATAACATCAAAGAATATCTTAAGTAGTAAAGCTTTCAAAGTATTCAATAGTAGTTGCAACTATAAACAAGAGCTAAACATTTATGAGACATGAAGAATATAAGCACTATTACAGTGTATCATCAATCAACTAACTCGTAGTTATCTCTAACATGTATACTACGCGGTTGATTATGTTTTACAAACAATATTATGCCCTGTGGAGATGAGGCATACCACTCATACTCCAACTGATTGCTAAGAAGTCACATCAGTATCATACATAGGTCATTAAGAGAGCCAAATCCTTATGACCTTCACCTTCCTCAGTCAGTAAGAGGATTACTTGTAGGACATCTTGTGTCTCTACTATTATAGCTCACCAGGGTAAACTGGTCCTTCGCTATTCTAGAGTTACAGTGGCATTCTGTACTCTCTTTGTCATCAGGAGATTTCATGTTTATCTCCACTGATACGGATATTTATGTTTTCTTCGTCATCAGGAGGTTTCATGTTTACCTACTACTGATACGGTATGGGATTGTAGTGAAGGATTGACGGATTACATATCTACATCAATTTCCTACACTAGGATGTAAGGTTCTACACATCCATATACCCCACATACTCACCAGTATGTGATCCAGGAGTTCCCTTAGGAAAACCTGTTTCACCATCATTTGATCTCTGACAATGATGGGTCTATGATCAGGGCTCTACATTATACTTGATTAGTTACGTACATTCAGTATTCATTTAACATCACACTTTGTTCTCCAAACAATAACAATAGCATAACAACTATAAAAGGAGAATACTAAATGTAACAAGCCTAACTCACATCAATCATCATTTTTCATTATACTCATCACAAGTCATCTCTAAAGCATGACTTTGATGGTATTCATGGCTCTCACAGCCCATTATTATCATAGAATGCCACTGACAAGGCATCAAGATACTTTATTTATTCATAAAGCTATCAATATGCCTTTAATGAATATAGTATCATCATCCATACCTGGATATGATCACCTCCATATCAGAACCTGCATGGTTAATTCAACTAATAAAGGTAATTCAAAACAATGATTATACTTTCCACTCTTGTCATAAGAGCTAAGTTCTTTGATTCTTATCAACTAGAGTTTAATACTCATATAACATGTCATCACCTCTGAATTAGGGTTTACTATTCACATCACATGTCATTACCCTTGAATTAGGGTTTACTATTCACATTACATGTCATTACCCTTGAATTAGGGTTTACTATTCACATTACATGTCATTACCCTTGAATTAGGGTTTACTATTCACATCACATGGTGAATTGAACTCATAACATCATCATGTATGAGGAACATCATCATTGATGCGCTTAGATTAGCTTAAGATTCATCATATATCATAATTAGGGTTTTCATGATCTCACATAGGTGGATCATATCCTAATCATGTACATTCATGTGTATTGAAGGTTCTTTACTTGAGTTTCCACTCTAAAAGGGTACTTTCTCTCTTTTAAGGTACTTTCTCTCTCTTAAGATGCTTTCTATCTCTCCTCACACTAGTAGATGGTGATAACACCTCTCTAGATCAAGTTGGGTTAAGTCCTCATGGGCTAACATAAGCCAAAACATCATTAACATGTGATTATGGTTTTATTAGAAACAGGTATTACTCAATTAAACCCCTCAAGGGTATTTTGGTAATTTACCTCATGATCACCATCATGGGTCAATTCATTAATCACTTAGTCCCTTAATGTTCTAAGCTACCATTAAGATTTAGATTAGATCACCATTGAACCAATTACCACTTCAAGTGATTATGTATAAATAACATTGAAAACCTCCAAACGGTTTCAACCTTCAACCACCAAACGGTTTGAAACCGTTTGGGTGCGTTGACCGTTTGCTAGGTTTGACTCCAAGACCACATGACCTCAAGGTCATTTACCCAAACCGTTTGGGTGCGTTGACCGTTTGGAAAGGTTGACTTTCCAAACCGTTTGAGTTTATGCGGTTTGAAACCGTTTGATCAACTTGTCTTGAGATCGATTGGTCCAAACGACCTTCAGATCGTTTGAGCCCAAACGGTCTTGAGACCGTTTGGACCCAAATGGTCTTGAGACCGTTTGGACCCAAACGGTCTTGAGACCGTTTGGCCTCAAACGGTCTTGAGACCGTTTGGTCCAAATGGGCTCAAACCGTTTGGACCTCCAACATGGTTCAAAAGTTACAAATGTTTATGATTAAGTATGTTGAAGCCCTCAATTGGACAAAGCCATGTTAACCACTTATAAATTGAGTCAATTAAGATGAGCCTCAATCAATTGAACACCAAATTAACCCTCAATTGAAAGCCAATTAGGGTTAAGTCCATCTCAATTAGGGTTTCAAATCGGATGGTCATCAATATTCAACAATGTGAATCAATTCAAGGTTGAACCTATCAATTGACCTCCAATTGGGCCCAAACTTGGCCCAAACGGTCTTGAGATCGTTTGGATGACCTCCAAACGGTCTTGAGACCGTTTGCCCAAGAAATCATAAAAATCTAAGTTGATTTGATAGGGGTTGAACCTTAATTAAGTCACAAATCAGCAATTTGATTATTTCAATAACCCATTGTAATTGGGCTCTCAATTGATCAATTTATCTTAACCCTAGACCTCCAAATGGTCTTGGGTTGACACCAAACGGTCTTGAGACCGTTTGGATGAGTTCCAAACGGTCTTGAGACCGTTTTCCCATCCAATCTTTGGACTCTAGTGAAAATTCATCAAGGTTTGATCTATTGAGTTGATCATCACATCAATACTTAATTGCAATATGATTTGGTACCTTTGGACCTTCAATTGGTCAACTATACTTGACCCCAGACCTCTAAACGGTCTTGGGTGATCCCCAAACGGTCTTGAGACTGTTTGGATGATTCCCCAAACGGTCTTGAGACCGTTTGGGCTAATCAACCCAAAATCACTAATTAACTTATTGGAAATTCAGCACTGATTTCAATTAGGGTTTGCCCTATTAATCATCCTTCAACTCATGACTCGTTTGGAATTATTCCATCAAATTTGGTGAGTCGTTAACTAACATCATTATGAACAGTAATCCCAAACGGTCAACGTTTGGTCAACCATATTAAACGGTCTTGAGACCGTTTGCCTAAAAAGGGAAAATTAAACAGATTGAAAATCAGAACTTAATTCAATTGGATTTGCTAATTGATTTGCTTATATCTCACGATTCCTTTGGAGTTAACCCCTCAAATTTTGTGGGTGATCAGACTACATAATTAGGAACAGGATTCTCATATGGTCGTCACTTGGTCAACTGGACCAAACGGTCTTGAAGACCGTTTGCCTCCATGCGACCCTGAAACCGTTTGCCCACCAAACGGTTGTGCAAACCGCATGGGCAATTGGTTAGGACCGTTTGGTAAAGTGGAAATTTGTGGATAAGCATAAAAATTAACGCCCTTATCTTCTACCTAAATAACAGTAGCAGTTCTTCACGATTTTGCTTGCAAGGATACAAGGGAAGATAGGGAAGAAGAAGAACTAGCAACTATATGCATAGAAAAAGATGTATAATCAAAGCATAAGGTTTAGAGTTATAAAACCCGCCTAAAGGTTGTTCCTTGAGCTCCAAGTTTCCAAGATTCAGGTCTTTAATGGCGTCTTTGAGCTCCATAGGTCTGCCAAGGTGAATTCTCCAAGGACAAGTTGGAAAGAGATGGCTAGAAAGATAGAGCTAAGTGAGCTAGCCATGAATTTGACCTTGAATCCGAGTTTCATCCATGAATTCAAGAAAAAGGGATGATCCAAACTTACCTTGAACTCCCTGGTCATTCTCCTATGCTCCAGAGCTCTTCCTTAGTCGGTTTGAGCAAGGGGGATAAGTGAGGGAATGAAAGAAACGTTCCTTTGCTTGCAAAGGAAGTGGTATATATATATATTGGGTGAAATTCCAACATAAGAATATATGTTTTCCTCGTTTCTCATCTAAGTCCTTCCTTTCTTCTTTGCACGTCCCCACATATTATTTCTAAGGACAAACTTCTTCTAAGATCAAGAATTGAAGTCAAAGAGGATCAACCCATCACTAAAGCATACACATAAAAGGGCTATTATACATACACCTTGTTTATTCAATCACAAAGGTGTTCTTTGTTATATGATTATTCAAATGAAGTGCCCTCTTCATCATTTCTACTCTAAATGATGACAAAAGTTATAAAAGATATTTTAGATGGTGTATTTTACAAGTTGCACCCCTCAAATTGGGTAAATTGCACTTTTCCCCAATTTAGGGTTTTCAAGCACCGGGATTGCTTCCACAGCTGCACCTTGGTGCCCAAGCTTGGGAAATCCCTCAAACCTTACCATCATCATTCTCATGATGTCTCAACATCAGAGGAACATCTCAACATGTGCAAATTGCAAGTTAACCCTTCTAACTGGGTAATTTGCACATAGGTCCCTGTATTACAAAACAATGCTACAACTTTATATAAAAAGGAGCAAAAACTGAAATATATGCTTCTGAGAAACTTAATTACATGCCCAAAGTTAATCACAAGGATTTAATTTAATATTTAGGAAAAACACCTAGGGTTAACTCATAACCCAGGTCAGGGATGTTACAAATTATCCACCCCTTACAAGGATTTCGTCCCCGAAATCGATAAGACATATTAAGAGAAAAGGGCAGGATACTTCCTTCTCATCTCATCCTCTAATTCCCAAGTGGCTTCTTCAACACCACGGTGGTTCCAGAGGACTTTCACAAGACTTATATCTTTCTTCTTTAACTTTTTAATTCTGTTATCAAGGATTGACACTGGTCCCTCCTCATAGGATATATCATTATTCAATTCTACCTCCATAGGTTGTAGAATTGACTCGGTGTCTGGGTGACATTTCTTTAGAATAGAAATGTGAAACACAGGGTGTAACTTCTGTAACTCTGGTGGCAGCTCTAGTTTGTAGACTACTTTTCCAATTCGTTCAATGATTGGATAAGGTCCCATAAATCTAGGAGCTAACTTCCCTTTCTTTCCAAAACGAAGGACTCCTTTCCAAGGCGAGACCTTGAGATACACTCTGTCTTCAACCTGGAACTCTAAGGGTCTACGACGCTTGTCAGCATAAGATTTCTGCCTATCTTGTGCAGTCTTAATATGTTGTTGTATTATCTTAATCTTTTCTGTAGTCTGCTGCAAAAGATCAGGACCTAACAACTGACGCTCACCAGTCTCGAACCAACACAGAGGTGATCTACAACATCTACCATACAAGGCTTCATAAGGTGCCATATCAATACTATGCTGATAGCTATTGTTATAGGCAAATTCTATCAAGCTTAGGTGTAGATCCCAACTCCCGGTAAACTGGAGAACACATGCTCTCAACAAGTCTTCTAAGGTCTGTATGGTCCTTTCTGACTGTCCATCAGTCTGTGGATGAAAGGTCGTACTAAACCTTAGCTTGGTGCCTAAGGCTCTGTGTAACTGTTCCGAAAAATGACTTGTAAACTGAGGACCTCTGTCAGAAACTATTGTGACAGGAACTCCGTGCAAACGCACTATCTCTTGCACATACAACTGTGATAACCTTTCAGCAGAATAGGTTGTTTTGACAGGTAAGAAATGCGTTGTCTTAGTCAACCTATCTACAACTACCCAAATGGAATCATGCCCCTTGTTTGTCCTGGGTAGGCCAACAACAAAGTCCATGGTCACATGGTCCCACTTCCACTGTGGTATGGGTAAAGGTTGCATTGTTCCTGCAAGTTTTTGGTGTTCAGCTTTAACTTGCTGACACACAGGACATCTTAGAACAAATTCTGCAACATCCTTCTTCATTCCAGGCCACCAATACAGATCTTTCAAATTTCGATACATCTTGGTGCTCCCTGGATGCATAGCATACATGGAAGAATGAGCTTCTTCTAGGACTAACTTCCTCAAGTCATCCACATCCGGCACTATCATCCTTCCATTATAACAGACTACTTGGTCATCTGAGTCATGGAAACCATCTCGCTTCTCATTTCCATACTCAGATCTAATCTGCTGAACTGCAACATCAACATGTTGTGCCTCCTTAATATGCTCTCTTAGGGTAGGTTTAATATGCATCTCAGCCATCAACCCGGCTAACAATGACACCTTCAACTGTACATTGTCTTGCCTTAAAGAGATAAGCATATCTCTCTTAGAGTATATTAAAGAGTTTAGTTGTGCTCTATCCATGGTTGATGTTGCTGATTTCCTACTCAAGGCATCTGCAACAACATTGGCCTTCCCTGGATGGTAATCAATTGTACAATCGTAGTCCTTGATTAACTCCATCCAGCGACATTGCCTCATGTTGAGTTCATGCTGAGAGAAGATATACTTAAGGTTCTTATGGTCAGTGAAAATCTGAAATGTCTCTCCATAAAGATAATGTCTCTAGATCTTCAAGGCATGAACCACGGCAGCTAACTCTAGATCGTGTGTCAGATAATTCTCTTCGTGTTTCTTAAGCTGTCGGGAAGCAAAAGAAATCACTTGTTTATCCTGCATCAACACACATCCAAGTCCATTCTTAGAGGCATCACAGAAGACTACATATCCTTTTCCTTGCTCAGGTAGCACAAGCACAGGTGCACTTGTCAACCTCTCCTTCAACAACTGGAAAGATTGTTGACACTTATCACTCCAAGAAAAAGGAGCATCTTTCTGGGTTAACTTGGTCAAAGGTAAGGCTATAGAGCTAAAGTTTTTAATAAACCTTCGATAGTAACCAGCTAACCCCAAGAAGCTTCGAATCTCCATCGGTGTCTTCGGTTGTTCCCATTGTAGAATAGATTCTACCTTTGCAGGGTCAACACAAATTCCCGAGGCAGATATCACATGTCCAAGAAAAGATACCTCCGGCAGCCAGAACTCACATTTGCTAAACTTAGTATACAGCTTATGTTCTCTTAGCAAGGTCAAAGCTTGGCGAAGATGCTGCTCATGCTGCTGAGCATCCCTACTATAGATCAGAATGTCATCTATGAAGACGACAACACACTGATCAAGGAAGGGTCGAAAAATTCTATTCATGAGTTCCATAAATGCAGCTGGTGCATTGGTTAGTCCAAACGACATAACCGTGAACTCATAGTGACCATATCTTGTCCTAAAAGTAGACTTGGATATGTCACTATCCTTAATACGAAGTTGATGATATCCAGATCTCAAATCTATCTTTGAGAAGACTGTTGCACCATGCAACTGGTCAAAAAGATCATCAATCCTCGGCAAAGGGTACTTGTTCTTTATTGTTACTTTATTAAGTTGTATGTAGTCAATGCACAACCGCATTGACCCATCTTTCTTTCTAACAAACAAAATCGGAGCACCCCATGGTGAAGTGCTTGGTCGGATAAAGCCCTTCTCAAGTAACTCTTGAAGCTGTTTCTTGAGTTCTGCCATCTCGGCAGGCGCCATCCTATACGGAGTCTGGGCTATGGGTTTCGTATCTGGGATCAGATTGATTTCAAAATCAATCTCCCAAGGTGGTGGTATACCAGGAAGTTCTTCAGGAAACACATCCTCGAATTCCCTGACTATGGGAACTTCAGCAGGATTGGGACCTTCCTTGGTAACATCTACCACATGGGCCAAGAATGCATAACATCCTTGCATCAACAGCTTATCAGCAACCATAGCTGATACAAGACAGGTGGGCAGAATCTTTCTTTCACCTTGAAAGATCCATGTGTCGCCTTCATCAGCAAACACAGCCAACTTGGATTCACAATCCAAGACAACTTTATACCTTTCTAAGGTATCCATCCCGAGGATTATATCAAATCCTTACATATCAAGTGGTATAAGGTCCACTTGAATGCGATGATCAGAAAAGAAGAGGATGCAGGGAGAACATACCTCCTACAAAACGGCAGACCCACTCAACGGAGTCTCCAACAACAAACTATCTGCCCTATGACTAACCGTCATATTGCAGTTATGAATCACTCTCCGAGTGATAAAAGAGTGCGTAGCACCCGGGTCAATCAGAACACATACAACACAGGATGTAGACATATCAGAATATAAAAGTTTCATCTGACCTGCCACTACCCGTGGATTGACCACTGCTTCAGGTGGGTTCATAGCATAGAACCTCGTTGTTGCCTGGTGTTGAGGTGGTGCTGATGATCCAGCTTGAGACACTTGTCCACGTCCTCGAGCTGCTCCTTGATGTTGTCTATTCTGAGGTCCTTGTTGATTCTGTCTCGGAGGCTGTGTCACACTGACAGGCCTAGAACGGCAATCCTTCATCAAGTGTCCCACCTTACCACAGTTGTAGCAACTCCTCTCCTATTGTTGTGGTCTGGGTGGTCCAGTTACTGACATTGATGCAGAACTGTGCGTCCCTTGAGGCGGTTGACTCCGTCCTCTACCTCTGCTTGGTGTCCATTGAGTTTGAAAACTTGACCTGGGTGGTGGAGGGTTAGGTGCAGAGAATCTAGGTTTCTTGGAATCCCTAGATGAAGAACCCTGGAACTTTGGATATCTTTTCTGAGTTTGTCTCTTCTCAACCACAGATCTCTCTATCCTTCGGGCTGACTCAACGAAGGTAGAGAATCTCTCTCGGTTTTCTAAGGCAAACACAGGGGTTGATATATCAGCATTCAAACCCTTTTCGAATCTTCTGATTCTTTCCTCCTCTGTGGCAGCCATGTGCGGACAGAACCGCAGCAACTCCATGAACTTAGCTTCATACTCGCTAATGTTCATCATACCCTACCTTAGTCTCTCAAACTAAGAGATCTTCTCATCTAGGAAGGTCTTTGGAAAATATCTATTAATAAATTCCCGACGAAACTCTTCCCATGAGAACTCTATTCCAGGTCTCTTCTGCTCTTCCATGTTCCACCAGTGACCAGCACTGCCTTTGAGAAGATAGACAGCATGTCTAACCTTCTCAGCTTCCGGGATAATAAGAATCTTGAAAGCCTTCTCCAACTCTATCAGCCATAAATCAGCATCTGCGGGGTCGGCAGTCCCAAAGTACTCGGTAGCTCCGACACGACAAAGTCATTCGAACGTCTTACCGATACCTTGTGTTTCAGGTTGGACATGCGCCCTAGGTGTAGGCATGGGCATCCTGTCGGTTATGTGTGTCATGGCAGTCATGAACTGCCCGAACATTGTCTGTACAGCTGGGTTACCCATGTCGGCTGGGTCAAACTGGGGTGGCTCTCTTGGTGACTCTGGTGCAGGCTGTTCTATTCTTGTAACCCTTGCACTGCCTTGAGGTGCACTAGCACTACTCTCTTCCACGTGCTCATCATGAGGCTCATCCATCCTTATGTATCTTCTTCTCCTGAGGAGCAGAAGATTCTATTAGATAAGGAAGGAGTACTAAAGATAGACTCGACATCCTAAGTCCTATGCCTCTGTAGACTCAACTGACCTAGAGCTCTGATACCACTAATTGTGGGCTTTGATCTCCAAACCACGATATAAACACGATTCAAACTTAGCGGAAGCGATTCGATTAACAGCAGAAGAAAAAAATCACGGAAAATTAAAACTTTTCGAAACAAGAGCTTGAATCCATAAAAGCTTCTTTCCTAATAAGAGATAAACTGTTTACATCTCATGATAATTACTTCTTGAGTAATTATATACATCAAGATACAAAATCTCAAGAACTCATAACAAAAGACTCCAAGACCTGAGAGTACAGAGGACACATAGGACTGACTCTAACTACACCACATGGCAGGCTAAATCTCCACCTGAGATTTACAGCTGCTCCTGGTGCTGCTGCTGCTACTGCTGGGACTGGTCACCTGTAGACCGGTTCCTCCGTCTCCGACGTCCACCTAAAAAGTTGAAGTCTACGGGGTGAGACAATTTTACATAATTGTCCCAGCGAGAGTTATAACTCTCCGCCAAAAGCTTTATTATAACATCAAAGAATATCTTAAGTAGTAAAGCTTTCAAAGTATTCAATAGTAGTTGCAGCTATAAACAAGAGCTAAACATTTATGAGACATGAAGAATATAAGCACTATTACAGTGTATCATCAATCAACTAACTCGTAGTTATCTCTAACATGTATACTACGCGGTTGATTATGTTTTACAAACAATATTATGCCCTGTGGAGATGAGGCATACCACTCATACTCCAACTGATTGCTAAGAAGTCACATCAGTATCATACATAGGTCATTAAGAGAGCCGGATTCTTATGACCTTCACCTTCCTCAGTCAGTAAGAGGATTACTTGTAGGACATCTTGTGTCTCTACTATTATAGCTCACCAGGGTAAACTGGTCCTTTGCTATTCTAGAGTTACAGTGGCGTTCTGTACTCTCTTTGTCATCAGGAGATTTCATGTTTATCTCCACTGATATGGATATTTATGTTTTCTTCGTCATCAGGAGGTTTCATGTTTACCTACTACTGATACGGTATGGGATTGTAGTGAAGGATTGACGGATTACATATCTACATCAATTTCCTACACTAGGATGTAAGGTTCTACACATCCATATACCCCACATACTCACCAGTATGTGATCCAGGAGTTCCCTTAGGAAAACCTGTTTCGCCATCATTTGATCTCTGACAATGATGGGTCTATGATCAGGGCTCTACATTATACTTGATTAGTTACGTACATTCAGTATTCATTTAACATCACACTTTGTTCTCCAAACAATAACAATAGCATAACAACTATAAAAGGAGAATACTAAATGTAACAAGCCTAACTCACATCAATCATCATTTCTCATTATACTCATCACAAGTCATCTCTAAAGCATGACTTTGATGGTATTCATGGCTCTCACAGCCCATTATTATCATAGAATGCCACTGACAAGGCATCAAGATACTTTATTTATTCATAAAGCTATCAATATGCCTTTAATGAATATAGTATCATCATCCATACCTGGATATGATCACCTCCATATCAGAACCTGCATGGTTAATTCAACTAATAAAGGTAATTCAAAACAATGATTATACTTTCCACTCTTGTCATAAGAGCTAAGTTCTTTGATTCTTATCAACTAGAGTTTAATACTCATATAACATGTCATCACCTCTGAATTAGGGTTTACTATTCACATCACATGTCATTACCCTTGAATTAGGGTTTACTATTCACATTACATGTCATTACCCTTGAATTAGGGTTTACTATTCACATTACATGTCATTACCCTTGAATTAGGGTTTACTATTCACATCACATGGTGAATTGAACTCATAACATCATCATGTATGAGGAACATCATCATTGATGCTCTCAGATTAGCTTAAGATTCATCATATATCATAATTAGGGTTTTCATGATCTCACATAGGTGGATCATACCCT
The DNA here is from genome assembly GCA_963693085.1 of Alisma plantago-aquatica. Lineage (NCBI taxonomy): Eukaryota > Viridiplantae > Streptophyta > Magnoliopsida > Alismatales > Alismataceae > Alisma > Alisma plantago-aquatica. The sequence continues at coordinate 312,637,699 of OY856410.1, forward strand.
AATCATGTACATTCATGTGTATTGAAGGTTCTTTACTTGAGTTTCCACTCTAAAAGGGTACTTTCTCTCTCTTAAGGTACTTTCTCTCTCTTAAGATGCTTTCTCTCTCTCCTCACACTAGTAGATGGTGATAACACCTCTCTAGATCAGGTTGGGTTAAGTCCTCATGGGCTAACATAAGCCAAAACATCATTAACATGTGATTATGGTTTTATTAGAAACAGGTATTACTCAATTAAACCCCTCAAGGGTATTTTGGTAATTTACCTCATGATCACCATCATGGGTCAATTCATTAATCACTTAGTCCCTTAATGTTCTAAGCTACCATTAAGATTTAGATTAGATCACCATTGAACCAATTACCACTTCAAGTGATTATGTATAAATAACATTGAAAACCTCCAAACGGTTTCAACCTTCAACCACCAAACGGTTTGAAACCGTTTGGGTGCGTTGACCATTTGCTAGGTTTGACTCCAAGACCGCATGACTTCAAGGTCATTTGCCCAAACCGTTTGGGTGCGTTGACCGTTTGGAAAGGTTGACTTTCCAAACCGTTTGAGTTTATGCGGTTTGAAACCGTTTGATCAACTTGTCTTGAGATCGATTGGTCCAAACGACCTTGAGATCGTTTGAGCCCAAACGGTCTTGAGACCATTTGGACCCAAAAAGTCTTGAGACCGTTTGGCCTCAAACGGTCTTGAGACCGTTTGGATCCAAACGGTCTTGAGAACGTTTGGTCCAAATGGGCTCAAACCGTTTGGACCTCCAACATGGTTCAAAAGTTACAAATGTTTATGATTAAGTATGTTGAAGCCCTCAATTGGCCAAAGCCATGTTAACCACTTATAAATTGAGTCAATTAAGATGAGCCTCAATCAATTGGACACCAAATTAACCCTCAATTGAAAGCCAATTAGGGTTAAGTCCATCTCAATTAGGGTTTCAAATCGGATGGTCATCAATATTCAACAATGTGAATCAATTCAAGGTTGAACCTATCAATTGACCTCCAATTGGGCCCAAACTTGGCCCAAACAGTCTTGAGATCGTTTGGATGACCTCCAAACGGTCTTGAGACCGTTTGCCCAAGAAATCATAAAAATATAAGTTGATTTGATAGGGGTTGAACCTTAATTAAGTCACAAATCAGCAATTTGATTATTTCAATAACCCATTGTAATTGGGCTCTCAATTGATCAATTTATCTTAACCCTAGACCTCCAAACGGTCTTGGGTTGACACCAAACGGTCTTGAGGCCGTTTGGATGAGTTCCAAACGGTCTTGAGACCGTTTGCCCATCCAATCTTTGGACTCTAGTGAAAATTCATCAAGGTTTGATCTATTGAGTTGATCATCACATCAATACTTAATTGCAATATGATTTGGTACCTTTGGACCTTCAATTGGTCAACTATACTTGACCCCAGACCTCTAAACGGTCTTGGGTGATCCCCAAACGGTCTTGAGACCGTTTGGATGATTCCCCAAACGGTCGTGAGACCGTTTGGGCTAATCAACCCAAAATCACTAATTAACTTATTGGAAATTCAACACTGATTTCAATTAGGGTTTGCCCTATTAATCATCCTTCAACTCATGACTCGTTTGGAATTATTCTATCAAATTTGGTGAGTCGTTAATTAACATCATTATGAACAGTAATCCCAAACGGTCAATGTTTGGTCAACCATATTAAACGGTCTTGAGACCGTTTGCCTAAAAAGGGCAAATTAAACAGATTGAAAATCAGAACTTAATTCAATTGGATTTACTAATTGATTTGCTTATATCTCACGATTCCTTTGGAGTTAACCCCTCAAATTTTGTGGGTGATCATCCTACATAATTAGGAACAGGATTCTCATACGGTCGTTGCTTGGTCAACTGGACCTAACGGTCTTGAAGACCGTTTGCCTCCATGCAACCCTGAAACCGTTTGCCCACCAAACGGTTGTGCAAACCGCATGGGCAATTGGTTAGGACCGATTGGTAAAGTGGAAATTCGTGGATAAGCATAGGAATTAACGCCCTTATCTTTTACCTCAAGAACAGTAGCAGTTCTTCACGATTTTGCTTGCAAGGATACAAGGGAAGATAGGGAAGAAGAAGAACTAGCAACTATATGCATAGAAAAAGATGTATAATCAAAGCATAAGGTTTAGAGTTATAAAACCCGCCTAAAGGTTGTTCCTTGAGCTCCAAGTTTCCAAGATTCAGGTCTTTAATGGCATCTTTGATCTCCACAGGTCGGACAAGGTGAATTCTCCTAGGACAAGTTGGAAAGAGATGGCTAGAAAGATAGAGCTAAGTGAGCTAGCCATGAATTTGACCTTGAATCTGAGTTTCATCCATGAATTCAAGCAAAAGGGATGATCCAAACTTACCTTGAACTCCCTGGTCGTTCTCCTATGCTCCATAGCTCTGCCTTAGTCGGTTTGAGCAAGGGGGATAAGTGAGGGAATGAAAGAAACATTCCTTTGCTTGCAAAGGAAGTGGTATATATATATATATTGGGTGAAATTCCAACATAAGAATATATGTTTTCCTCGTTTCTCATCTAAGTCCTTCCTTTCTTCTTTGCACGTCCCCACATCTTATTTCTAAGGACAAACTTCTTCTAAGATCAAGAATTGAAGGCAAAGAGGATCAACCCATCACTAAAGCATACACATAAAAGGGCTATTATACATACACCTTGTTTATTCAATCACAAAGGTGTTCTTTGTTATATGATTATTCAAATGAAGTTCCCTCTTCATCATTTCTACTATAAATGATGACAAAAGTTATAAAAGATATTTTAGATGATGTATTTTACAAGTTGCACCCCTCAAATTGGGTAAATTGCACTTTTCCCTAATTTAGGGTTTTCAAGCACCGGGATTGCTTCCACAGCTGCACCTTGGTGCCCAAGCTTGGGAAATCCCTCAAACCTTACCATCATCATTCTCATGATGTCTCAACATCATAGGAACATCTCAACATGTGCAAATTGCAAGTTAACCCTTCTAACTGGGTAATTTTCACATAGGTCCCTGTATTACAAAACAATGCTACAACTTTATATAAAAAGGAGCAAAAACTGAAATATATGCTTCTGAGAAACTTAATTACATGCCCAAAGTTAATCACAAGGATTTAATTTAATATTTAGGCAAAACACCTAGGGTTAACTCATAACCCAGGTCAGGGATGTTACAGTTATGAAAGTTTTAGAGATTTATGTTTCTCGTGTATCCAACTATAAACTCACCATCTAGGGTTGAGATTTTAGGTCCTTGTGTCTCTAACCTATCAACCCTACATGAACATCCAAAAAGTCATAGGGTAGGTCAACTATATCATTATATCAATCCTAGTCACAAAACTAGGGTTAGATTCTACTCAAACTAGAGCTTCTCTTCATTGTGACTTAGCTCAAGAAAACATCGACAAACCAAAGAAAGTTTTGTACATATAGTAGTATAATGGAAATAATTTTGTGTTAATGAAAAACTTTGTGTTGTAAAGGCAACATGCTAGCAAAAATCAATACGAAAACTAAGTCAGAATATTTCCATATCAAGGTCTTCTCATAACCTAATCTTATCCTCAAAACAAACCTTATTGCACAAAAGATAATCATTGATCAAATCTAGGGTCAACATATCACTTAAAGGTAACTATCTAAGTCAAGGGTTCTATAGGGAGACAAAATTGAAATAGTCAGATTCCGACTACCATGGGCTCTGATACCATGCTGTAAAGAAGTGAAATCCACCTCCTTACTAAAAATTTGAACAATAAAACCTCCAATCCAAACACACTCAAAAGGTGTGATGTAGTGGGTGTAAAATTTTCAAATCTTTAGTTAATGGTAATCAAAAGACCAATGTATAGCAGCGGAAGAAAATATTTGACTATTCAATTATAAAACTAAGGGTTACAACTTAAACTTACATCACAAGGATCCATGTAGAGGAAATCTAAACCACCTCAAGATTGTCTCCAAGCTTCATCATCACAAACTAAGTCCAGGTCAACAAGCCATGCATCCAAGTCTTCCACCTAGGGTTGGAAGCATACCCCAGCAAAAGAAAAACAATAGGATACATCAGCAAAGGCTGGTATGTGCATACTAAAAAGAAAATTGAGCAATTTATAAAGATTAAGGACATCAAATATAAAAGGCTTCCCATGCAAGACATAAGTATCACCCAAACGGGTATCAAGAGAAAGAATCATAACCAAAGGGATACTTGCCATAATCAACAAATAATAAGAATGTGCTATCAATATAAACATTCACTACCATGGTGGGAAACAAAGCACATATCATCATCAACCTGCATGCATGTGAGATAAGCATAGCCCTAGAACAATATAAATAACAATGGCGGTCAAGAATCACACATCTTGAACCTGGTGGGACATGGGCCAAGAATCACACATCTTGCCCTGGCATGGGGAATCACACATCCACCATCCATATATATATATAACATGGGACAGGAATCACACATCCTTCCCGGGTATGGGGAATCACACATCCTCCATACCAAAGATATCACAATGTTGCCATGTTGCATAATGAGACAAAACCAATGTAATTACACTACTCTAGTGCTACTGAATCACATAGCATGTTAAATGTAGAGGCAAGTAGGAAAAGTATAGTTAGAATTATACAATGTTGCCATCACACAATGGACAACACAACCATATAAACAAATCCACTTCAAAGTGGGCATATAACAACAAATTGAGTTTCATAATGAACAAGGCATAATAAAGAATCCAAAAGAAAGTCATGAAGATATTTTGATCACAAGATCAATAACAAGTAGGGTACTTCACATGAAGCATCATTTTCAAAAGGAAAAGATATGGTTTTAGTTTATTGTCCATAGGACCAAGAGTAAGACAAAAATAGGCTAATTGCTCGACAAGAATAATTGTGGATGCAAACATACATAAGAGAGATGAATATGAGATTTCTCAATATAGAATTAATGTGGGATGCAATCATACCTCAACGTCAGAGTCAAACTGATACAAAGCCACTTCTAGGTCCAAGCCTAGGCTTCTAGAGCACCTATTAGGCATATATATGTGAAATTAGGGTTAGGTTTATATTGATTTCATAAACCCTAAAAACACCTTTTTATTATTATATGAATTAGGTTTCCAAAACCATGCCCTATTTTTATATTAGGTTATTAGGATTCCAAAACATATTTTATTATATTTTTCTGACTTATAAATTATTTGTTATGAATTTTAGAAGTTAATTCATCATTAATTAGATCCATTAAAAACACCTATTTAAAACATTAGATTCAGGCAATAAAACCAACACCATAAGAAAGCTTGCATTTTTCTGAATCCAACGACTATTTATTTATATTTTTCTGATGAGCAGATTATTAGTTATGGATTTTATAAAATCAACCAATAGGAAACTTCAGAAAAGCCAACTCAGCAAATCAAGGGCGAAAAACACAGAGAGAGGGCCGGGCCCAGCCTGACATGGCCCAATGAACGTTGGCCAAGTCAGCGGGTCAAGGCTCAGTTGACTTCCTCCAAAGCAAAAGATATTAAGAGGAAAAGACGGAAACACCCCTGGGCGATAAAACAACAAAAGAAGATCAACGAAGGGCAAAAAGGTAAATAAAAAAACACCATCTTCTACTTCGCACTCGCACATGCAGCGACAGCAGGTTGATGGCCAGATTGGGCGATACCACAAATCTTGTCCAAACTCTGAGTTATTGGTACCGAAGGAAACCTTGAGTGAAGACGAAGTTGTTGATACCTTTAATTAGATCGAAGGTCGAGAGGAGCGAGAGAACGATCTGCCGCAAAGTTTGGGCTTCAAGTTGGTACCGACGACACACGAATAAGGTACAGTTTGATTGAGTTGAGAGGATCATTGCATGGACCTCCAGAAAGTCGAGGGTGAAGGTATAAATAGGCAAGGTTGGGTACAGAGTCGAGAAGACAGTTGCCCGAATTGCTTGTTGGGAAAGGCTTGGGGTATCACGATCTAGGAAGGAAATGGTATGGAAAGTAAGGACGGAAAGATGCAGATTCCCCTCCCGATCACAACGCAAGAAAAAACTCAAAAATTGGTGGAGGAGGTAGGGAGAAAGATCAAATCAAAAAATCTGAGAATATAGCAATCCGGCCGGGCTCCTACTCAAGGTAGGAGACGACTGGATGTCGTCCATCCGAGATCCAACGACCACTTTGAAGAGGCACATAAGAAGGAAAATCGTGACTTGTGACAAAATAAACCAAAATCAAAACCGATTAAACCAAAGTTGGAAAGCATTATTTCCCTATTTTCTCTTTCTTGATTTGAGGGTTCAAACATTATCCAAATTAATCCAAACTTGGCACACAAGTTAAGTTAATCATGTAAATCCCGAATTTCCAATTAGATTTCACTTTTGGAAACTTTAGTTGTATTATTTAATATTTTCTTTGTTTCTCTTTCCTGATGCATTAATGACACATGGATTATCCAAATTAGGTGAAACTTCATCCTTAAGTAATATTTGATGTGCTGAATAAAAATTTGCCATCAATTTTACATATTGGAGTTGTTTGAGTATTTATTTAATATTTTGAAGGTTCTACACACTTTCTCTCTCTCCTAATTTTACCCTTTAAGCAAACTTTCTCCAAATTGGATAAAAATTTACCCAAAGGCTATATTTATTATGTAGATTACGAATCTAAGATTATTTTCCTCTTTTGGAGTCAATTGTTATATTTATTTATTAATTACACTTTTTAGGCAATTTCTCTCTCTTAACTTACCATATTATTTCAAGGTTGTCCAAATTAAATGAAAATTGACATGTAGACTTATTTTAATGTGTAGATTACGAATTTGAAGTCTATTCTTTATTTTGAAGCATTCTTACATGGGTTTAGTCAGCTGGCCCATTAGAGGCACATTAACTTCATTATGCATCCAATTAGGTTATTTATCATCTTATTATCACCAAATGAATTATGTGACATATTATTTTACATTATTCATGCATTAGATTATTAGGATCATTCTAACCTCAACCTTGTGTGGAAAAACCCAAAAGATCACAGCTTTAAGCTAGGGTCCAAGATCAGATATGTTACAGGGTCATCATCAACTCTCTCTCCCTCTCTCTCTACAGAAGAGGAATACTTGGAATGTTCATTTAATAAACATCTCCAACCTTCACATATTTCTCATATTATTGAAACATCTTGGATACTAGGATTCATTACCTTGGTATCCACCTCATGTGTTATAAGCAACTCACATCCTTATATCTTCTACTTTTACCAACATAACAAATATCAAGATGTATAAGAGGAGTCTTCCTAATTATTGGAAGGCTCAAAAGAGAAATCATCACAAACTTTATGAACTTGGAACCATAGTTCAAACAACCTTATGCTATAATAAGCTATCCACCCTCATGTTTACAATGAATCCACATATACCAAGTGGCAATGATCCACTTGAAAGTTGTGCCCTGGAAAGAAAAGACACAAAGGGAAACACACTTCCCACATCATAGCAACATTGTTCAAGGTCACTAGCAAAAAGGTAATCAATTCTATTTTCATTATGCAAGCTACATCTTCTTATGTATCATTTTACCTTTTTCATTTCAGGTTCCTTGCCATTAGCATAGGAATTGTCATGATTAACATATCTCATTACTCCTTCCTTGATGACTATTTATCACACTTGGTATGTTCTCTTATTTTATTATGTTTTTCAACCACTTACCAACAGTTAAATCATCATATTCCACATTTTCTTCATTAAATCGGGATCATCTCCCTTAGTTTCTTTCACATGCCATGCTGATTTTTCATTGACACTTTCTTACACACATAGGTTGGTCTGAGATTAACTCATGTTCCCCCTTATTTCTTTGTCATTGTTCCCATTCATCTTCTCATTTTGTACTTGTTATAGGAGTTCTTTCTATCTTATGTGGAATTCATACCTTGATTCACTTTATAAGCATAGACTTGTTTGTCTTTTACTTTATTATCTTCTTGAATCACGTCTTCAAGAACTCCACTTTTCCTAATTTGTATTCTGATTTAGATTTCATGGTGTTGTATCTTTCTCTTATAGTTACCAAACATTCAAGTTTTGATAGATTATGATGCAATTCCCATCTTCTTTGAGATAGGACTGAGATATTCACACCATGATTTCTTATTCATTATGATCTTTAGATTGTCTCAAAATGACTACTTGATCAGAGTAATCAGAAAGATAACAATCTAAGAGTTCCATACTTACCTTTCTTCAATAATTTAATACCTAGCCAGGGCACCCAAGTACTGAGATTAGGCAGTATGCACCATACTTTTATGTCATATTCCTAACTTAGACATCATCCTAGTCCTAAGTCCTAGTGTCCATGTAGACTTAGTGAACCTAAAGCTCTGATACCAACTTGTGAGAACCTATTACACTAAACGAGATTACTCAAAACATAAAACACAATCAATCACTAATTAATCACATACCCAAAAATATGGGTAAATTAAAACCAGTTTCAACATCAACACCCACTCAAAAACATTTGCATAAGAGCCCGACATATTTATTGTATCCATACAATGCCAAGAATTTGATACAAATTGTTCTATCATCTTAGCCACAACATATATATACAGGAGAACAATAATCATATATGCCACACAAACAAGCATTAATATGCTAATAAAAGTCTGATTTATTTGAAACACCATATACAAACTTTTCCTGCCTAGACCTGAGAGTACACGGACGACTCTAGGACACACTAGACATCTAATCAACTTTCTCAAAGATTCATTACTATAGCTCCTATTTGCTGCCACAAATTTGTTTTCATCACTTCTGATTACCTAAAAAAAATTGGCAAACCACAAGGGTGAGACCCATGTCCCAGCAAGAGATATAACCTCCAACAACGTTTATTGATTACAACATTTTAAGTAATTAAACAGTGAAGCAGTTTAATTAGACATAACAAATAAGATCAGTAGTACTGATGATTAACAAAATACATAAAGGAGCAAGTAATAACTATCATCATTAGCCAGACTATCATCCTTTATCTTGTTGACAATATAATCAATTCAGTAGCATATCCATATCTAGCATCATGAGCAAGTCTAGTAACATAGAATCTCTATCGTTATGAATAAGTCTAGACACATAAGTATAGATAACTACATTAGCATGTCTAATAGGTTGAACATATCAACATCATAAAAAGAGCTAACAACATAACCAGAACTATCTGGATAGGCATGATTAGCAGTATATGCTTCTAGTTATAAAGGCATGGCTAGCATACTAAACATAACTAACAATATGAGATAGCTAGCATCATGATTATAGTCAGTAGTAGCAATATAGTTATCAACATAATCATGTCTATTGTATGTACGCATCTACAATCTTAAGCATATCTACAACCTAAGTATATCTACTATCTCTTAATTTCACTTAGCATCATCTTTATGTAAAGATAACAAACAAGGGTTATCATCCAATGTGAAACGTTGTGTATAACCCTAAACAAATATGCTACACGGCTGTATTACATCTTTTATTATGCCCTAGGAAATTTGAACCGTACCATTCAAAGTCCAACCGACCCCTGTGAAGGGCTATTTGGTTCCATACAAGATCTAGGAGTGTCGGTATCCTAAGATTTCTTCCCCTCAGTCAGTACGAGTAAAAAGGCAGTGACATATCAGTCAAAGCTACCAACACAGCGACTTATAGTCAAGCTGCTAACCACCAGTCCGCCTTGGTATAGGTCACGACACTAAAAACCAGGGTATACAAACCCAATCACTGAGGTACAACCTTAGTTGTCCTCTAATCACATCATGTTATAATCACTAACACACGACTGCAGCCGTTCTCAGTTACATCATATGTATGAGGCATGACCATAGACAACCTCCACAATCTAGATTGTGGATGACAATGATATATCCTCAACCTTCCACCCCCACATACTCAACAGTAGGCGCACTGAGTTTCCCTTAGGAATACTCATTTCACCATCCAGTAAGTTATGACACTGAAGATGGTTCTATGACACAAGGCACTACATGATTAGAGATGCACTTGATTAGTTATGCCAATTGGGTGAATTAAGGCTTCATCAAACAAGTGGACATACAAATCCTAGTTCACTTCTATCAAGCATATAAATATCACAACTTTTAAAAGATATAAAATGTGTGAAACATAATTTCTCGTCTCATCATCACATGGTACTATTTACTTTCCATTTATGAGACCACACTAGTAATCATACTATCAAATGATATAAATCCTTTTCAAAATATCACAGGGTATCAACCCTTATCAACATAAGAGGATTACACCTCATTCAAGGCTCAACCATGCCCAAAGGTCATTAAGACCATTATATTATTCCCTACAAGATCATCATTATCTTTGCATGCCTTATAACAAGGCTCAACAACATCACTTACATATAATACACTGGATCAACACAATATTGCATTAATGAGCTAGGAGATATTCATAAACAATCATAGCAGGGTTATATTAACGTTAAGAACATTCCTTTATTACATCAACATGCAAGGAATCTAGATATGATTAACCCTCATCATATTCATAATGCACATGTTTAGCATAATAAAGTATTAACCATGCAACTATGATAACCACCAATTAACATATTATGGTTATGATCATATTAAGGAGGTTATTCCACCCTCATTCCATCATATAAGAATGTTAAACATGAATACTCATCTTTATTTATTTGCATTAGAGTTAGGTTCAACATGATAAATTATATCAATGTTACTCATCAACACTAATACACAAACCCTAACTCATGGAATCCCCATTGGATCATGGATGCATAAGGTGAAGCATCACCATCACATTTCATACTATTCTCAAGTATGAACCCACAAATAAATCAAGGTGTAACCATCAGTTTATAGCATTCTAGGGTTTCAACAACAATAATAGAGTACTCCATGATTGAATTAGTCATTCAAGGACTATTCATACCCATTACCATCATTTAGTTATAGTAAAGCTAGGTATAACAAGATATACCTCATTAGGGTTACATATCAACACAATATGCTTATCATCCCTTCTATTCATATGAGTGAATAGGTAAGACTACCTTATGAAGGGTAACCCTCCATCTGTTCCATCATCATTCAACCCATATCACTATACCACAATGTCACCCAGAACCATTGGATGTTTAAAAGGTAAGACCATTGGTTGTTTACATAAGTAAACACCTTAGATAAACCACATATGAAGTCCTTCATTTGTTCTCTATAAAGAGTCACCATCTAACCCTATACATCCCTTGATTAACAACACAAAAAGTTCCATTGAAAGTAGGGTAAAACCCACAATCGGTTGTTCATTTAAAACAAGCCATCCATTGTCAACAAGTAAGATCCTTAAGTTGATCATATAAAGGAAACCATCTAATTCATATTATTAGGACCAACATATTACATTAGCCATCATTCCACTTTATTGGAGGAATCAACATAATATCTTGACCATTGGGTCAAGTTCATATGTTAAAACCATCAATTACAGTATAGGTCCGACCATTGCATCGAGTGACCCAAGAAACCATGGGTCTAAGGCTTAATTGATTCTACAATTATATGATTAACTCACCATAGGTTTTATAGACCTAATCCATCATCATTAGTGACCATTAAGTCACCATAGGTTGTTAGATCAGCACTATATTCATTAATCAACATCAAATATCAAACTAATATCACCATTGATTGATAGCAGCATTAGGGTACTTAGTTGTTAATCACTAGGCTTCTAATTAGGCCAAAACATGACCTAAGGGGTGAACGTCAGTTGGTACCCTTGGTTACCACCATAAATTGTAATGAAGACAACACCATAGGGTTGTTGCAATGGTACCATCATCAGGTCACGGGTTTATAGAAGAAGTCAACATAAAACCCTAAAATTGACCATTGGTTGATAGGTGCTTTGCACCATAGATTGTCAAACCAACCCGATCCAAGTAATATTATACCTTATGAATAATGTAAACATGATCACAGGTCCATATATAACTGAAATCAGAACAGGGAACATTATAAAAATCGAAATCCAAGTCAAGCATAGCTTTTTAGAGCATGGATCATCATTTTCAAGCAAGAACATGATCTAGAAAGCTTATGGTAAGCAATAAACGTGGAGAAAAGTTATAAAACTTGCCTATAATGATAATATGAAATCCTAAACAGAAGAAAACTCGAGAAGGTAGGGTATAAAATCCAATCATAAGTTGTAAACTCGTCCATCTAGCACCTTTCTTCATCAAATGAGCAAACCCTAAGCATAAGGAGCAAGAAAGGTAGGGTTTTAGAGCTTTAGAGCAATTTATACCATGGAATAGAAAGGTTCCAACCTGGAGAAAGGTAGGAGGAAGGATAAAAAATAAATAAACGGAGGAAAGAAGGGGATTCTTACTCTTTTAGGTCAAGATCACTAGAAGGAAGCTTTTTAAACCCTAAAAGGAAGTCAATTGCAACCCTAGATCCTTTTTCCAAGAAGGTCCCCACTTTCTTCTTCCTTGGACAAGAAAATTCATAGAATCACAGAGGGATAATGAGTTGGGAGAATGAGGGAAGTGTTGGAGAGAAAACGGCTCATTTTGGTGCTTAGGGATAAGTATATGAAACTTTAAGATAAAGAAAAAGAAAAAGTTTAAGTTCTAGTATCTTTCCAAGGGTCCATAGCCTTTAACTATTAAGAATATACAAGCACACACACAAGAAGATCCCCCAACATCCATATATACATGCTTATCTCTCGTTTCTTGAATTTCCAAGAAAAACAAATAACTCATTAGTTGATAGCTACTACAGGTAGCTCATCCATGAAGGGGTAAATCCTAAAATACCCTTGGAGAAAACACCTTAAAACCAAGGATTAAATAGGTGCACCATGTCTTAAAAAGCTCAATAATGATGATATAATATACAAGGAACATAATGCAAGTGATAAATTGCAAATAAACCTCTCAATTGGGTAAATTGCAGAAAAGTCTAAAATGTGCATAAAATTGCATAACTTGCTCCACCAGTGTCCAAATTGGACCAAATTTGAAACTTAAGCTTGTATTATGATTTAAAAGCATATCACAAGGTTAGATTAGGGTTATAAGCATTCAATTATCATAATTAATCTTATTCAACTCATTAAGCAAGTTTAGGGGCCTTATAACAATAGTGCCAAATACTTGTTAATTGTGCACACAAGTCTTAAATTTAAATATTCAAATACTTCCCCACAAGTATATGGGTGCATGTATTATTATTGAGGTCGTCCAAGGATCAAAGTATTGTTAGGTGAAAGAGTATTAAATCTCAACAATCTCAATCAATTTTAAAGGTTGATTTGGTTTTACACTATAAACTAAGCAAACGAGAGAATTATGCTAAAATAGGGATCAATTGACTGAGATTTTAGTCAATTGATAAGTATCTAGATTAGGATTTCACAACCAAGTCACAAAAATATGAACTACAAAAATCAACTACTCTAGAAACAACACAAAGGACGTTTGCATCCTACACATACCTCTTGGTAGTGTAGAATAGTCCTATTTTCATATAGCACTCTCATGATCATATCAAATTTTGGACTACTGGCCAACAAAAGTAAAATTATCTAGCATTAAGCATGAAATTTGAGTTCAATAGAGTTATGATTTGGGAGTTACTCTCCCATGCCCAAGAATAAGGGCTCTACTCATCCATGGCTAAGGAAGGCATACACAAGTAGTAGAATGTAGAGAAGAGCATGGTAGAAAAAGGAAAAGAACAAAAATCTCCAAGGTACAAGTGGGATGAAGTAGAACTCCAACTAGGGTTTGCAATTCTATCCTCTTTGAAGCTCTTTCCCCGCTACCCTTCTCAGTCGAGTAGCTAGAAAGGAGGATGGAAATCCCTACTGTAATGGCTAAAGAAGATTGGAGAGAAGGTGGTTCTCTCTTGAGTATCTGGTCTCTTCTATCCAAATCGCCCTTCTTTCTCCTTTACTATGTTGTGGACATATTTTTCTTCAAATGACTCATGATAACTATCCCAAGTGAGTTGTGTTTGCATATAAAATTGAGGGATGGTATTCTTTTGATTTTGAACTAAATTTGCAGGTAACATGTCGTGTTAGTTGGCCAACCATGGCGTGTTGTTGCGATAATTGAATCCTAACTGCTCTGATCAAAGATGGCATGAAATTTCAAATGACCAACACATCATGTTGCTTAAAGTCAGGAAAATATGGGAAGTTCTAGAGCAAGTGAATACAAGTTGACACGTCATGTTGTTGCTTTACATCGATCCCTGTCATCTTCTAGATTTAGTAGACACGCCGTTTTGGTTGGATGACACACTGTGTTGTAATAAGTCAGGGAACTTGGCGATTTCTTGGAATGAGGGGACACCACATGTTAGTCAACAAACACACTGTGTTTCTACATGTTAGTGAGAACTTGGTGTTTCCTGTTGGTTAAACCGCACGACGTGTGTCTATTACAATCTTTAGGAATATGTTCAAAGTTATATAATCTTCTGGGAATCTAAATAAGGTTGATTTGTGATTAAATTATCCCCATTTTGTTGTCAAGACAATATACCTATGATCAAAACCATGGAACAAGTAAAGATAACAAAAAAATGGGAAATCTAGCATACGTAGAGGAAACTTGAGGTAGAAAATGGATTGAAAATGCATGCAAGAGTAGGAAAAAAATTTATAAATCATGCACATCGCACATGTCGATAGAAAATGAATTGAATTTTTTAAAGAGATTTTACTATGTAAGTTCTACCACAATTCATTGAACTAATGTCACGAATCATATTTCAATTTTAAATGTGGAGTTATCTCATATCAGATATTGAATTAGGGAACTAAAAATTAATTTTTTTATTATGATAAGTGTTGATATGTTATAATTAGAATACTACCATTTTAATTCTATATTATATGTTTTCTATTGAGTTTGCATCTAAACTCTGATATAGGGTTGTTTTGCATGGTTATTCTAAATTCAGATCGAATGATATTATTTCTTAGTGAAACTTTCTATAATGACTTATTATTAGTATGAATTGAGCTTCATGGATAGATTCAATTATCTAGAAAATGATCATTCCAATGTCAAATGATTACATGAGAGGTCAACAAGTCTTATCTAGTAAGAGAGACAAAACTTCCCTAATGCTACATTGCCCTGAGAGAAACAAAATTTCCCTAGTGTTATTGTTTCACGGAAGGGAAAAGGTAAGCATTGTAGAAAGCTATAGATTTTGAGAAGATTTCCCTAATTTGTATATGGATGTATGTATAGACCGAGGACCCACATATGGTTGCATGCCCTTACATTCATTAAAATTCCTATGGACCTCACCAAGAATTGGGAAGGTTTTGTTGCTTTAGCTTTTACAGTAATCTTGCTAAGATAAAAAAATAAGGAAATGTAATGCAAAATCACATTCAATGAGTCTAAGGAATTTGAGTAATTTGGAGTTTTATATAACTAAACTTCTATTCTTATTGTGGTGTGATTAGATGCCTCAGTTGTTGGGTACCTAAGTTTTTACCGAGTGATATCAGTTACATGCTAATGAGCCCATACAACAAAATTGTGAGACCTAAAACTAGTTTAACCCTAATATCCTTATAATGTTACTTTGTTATTATAATAATGTGTTTAATTAAGTGTTTATACCAATTTAATAGAGGAAATACTTATATGGGATCCATTTTACACTTTGTTTCCCAAATTTCAAGATTTCATGCAAACTATGGAGTTAATTGTAAGTTCATCATTGTATAAGGACCTAATTGCAAATTATGTGTGAAGTATCTGAACTTGTTTGACTTCATATTCATGCTTTGTTTATCCTGAAAATGAATTGGTTTTGCAACAACTTTAAATATGCTTCAAATACACCTTAATTTCCATAATTTTTGTATTTCATGAACGTTTGTGTACTAATGTGCAATTCCACCATAACTTTGTATTTAATTGCAAATTAACTATGCATTATATTGGCTCATGTTGTTAATCATAATGATTCTCATTTATTTGACTTATGGTGTAAGGAGTGCAGGATCACCCTCTTACTAAATTTTTTTTGAAGAATTAACATCCATTCCAAACACACTCAAAGATATGTTAGAATATCTATAAATTTTCCAAATTTATGATAATGGTATGCAAAAGACCAAAGTATAGCAGCTAAATAAAAATAATGACTATATTCAATTTTCACAAAAGATTACAAAAGTACATCATAATATCCCATAAGGGTTTACATGTATGATACAACATAAGGATCTAAGTAGAGGGAAATCTAAACCATAACAACTTTGTCTCTAAGCTTTAACTCCTTAATCTAGTCCAAAACTTCATGCCTTATCATCCAAGTCCTCCACCTAGGGTTGGAAGCATACCCCAACAAGAAGAGAAAATAGATGACATCAACAAAGGCTCGTATGTGCATACTAAATAGGAAAATGAGACATATATGGAATAAAGGACATCAAATATAAAATGCTTCCCATAGAAAGGATAAGGACCACCCAAATGGGTATCAAGAGAAAAGTAATTGAAATCATATGATAACAAAAGAATGCTTTCCATTAATAAAACATAAAGATTGTGCCACACAAACACATGTAAATAATTAGGGCACACACCCCATATCATCAACCTGCATGCATGTGAGATAAACATAGATCTAGAGAAATATAAATACAAAGGCGGCCAAGTCTCATAAACTTGTAACATGATAGAGAAAGGAATACTTCCAATCTCCCAAATATATAAAACATGGGCCAAGAATCACACATCTTGCCCTGGGTATGAGGTTCCTTTCCATCCTAAAAGAGCAGGAAATATCACATCTACTCGGTAGGAAATAACACATCTGCTATAAAAACCAATGCAATTACACTACTCTAGTGCTACTGAATCACATAGCATGTGAAATTTAGAGGTCAGTAGAAATTATAGTCAGAATATATAAACTAGTCACTACATAAGTGAACAACATATACATCCACCTCATAAGTGGGCAAAAGACATCACATGTCATCTTTTAGAGTTCCATCATGAACAAAGCATAAGATAAGAGTTCAAAAGAATATCCATGATCACATGATCAATATCAAATAAGGTAGTTAACATGAACCATGATTTTCAAAAGAAAAGACATTGTGTATAGGCTAATGTCCATAGGACAAAGAGAATGAATAAGCATAGGTGAATTGCTCAACATAGAAGAATAGGGGATACATCATACCTCAACTTCAGAGTCTAAATAGTCCAAGTCAAGCTTAGGCCTCCAAAGAACCTCTAGGGAAGGTGGATAGGTCCAATAAGTAAGGTTCCTAAGCTTAGAGATGCTAGTTTCTCCAACAAAGCTCCTATCTCGAGCAAGAAGCACCTTCTCCCCTTTAGAGGTGAAAAACCCTAACAAAAGAACATGGAGATGAGGTGTTTATGGGTTCTAGGTGGGGTTTACCATGGAAGGACATGGTTCTTACCTGGAGGAAGGTGGAAGGAAGGCTAACAACATGAAAATAGGGAATGAAAGGAGGATACTTACTAGTTTTGGTCAAAATCACCAAGGAGGTGCTTAAGAATTCCTAAATAGAGAAATTTGGAACCTTAGGAGCCTTCTTCACCAAGGTAGGCACCTCCTTTTACCTTGGGATATCACCTTCATGGAAAAATAGAGTAGTAATGATGCTCTAAGCTAGAAGAAATAAATAAGAGTAAGAGTTTTTGAATTGGGAGTTGGGAAGGGGTAGATATGGCTATATAAAGAAAGAGGTCAAGTATGAGGTGTCTATGAGACTTTCCATGTGTCATGTATAAGGGTGCCCATGGACATGCAAGCCTTTATGCATAAGTAAGAAGTCAATAATGAGGTTTCAAGTTACTTTCCATGTGTCCAATGCTAAGGGTGCCTATGGGCATGCAAGCCTTTATTGATAAGGAAGAAGTCAAGCATGAGGTGTCCATGGAGCTTTCCATTTGTCCTTAGCCTAGGGATTTCATGGCCATGTAAGAGGATGGCTCATAGGAGCTTCTTGAATATCAAATGTCAGCTTATGGACACTTATAGGCCATCCCAACCGACCTCCAATCAAAGAAATAACCCCATTGGTTGATAGCTTCTAAAGATCAGCTCATTTATAAAGAGGGTAATCCTGAAAATGCCCTTGGAAAGAAACACCTTCAAACCAAGGTGCAACTAGGAGCCCTATGGTTCAAAAACTCGAGAATGGAAATAGAATATATAAATATTATAATTCATGTGAAAATTTGCAAAGGAAACCTCCCAATTGGGTAAATTGCAAAAAAGTCCAGAATGTACCTAAAATTGCATAACTTGCACAAACAACGTCCAAATTGGACCAAACTTCATCCACAAGTTATATTTAATGTTTTTAATATGAATTTGCCATTATTTCCATATTTTGAAGTTATATAATCACATTATTCATTACTTATGCCTTTTACTCATTTTATCTCTCTTAAACTATCCTAATATTTCAAGGTTGCCAAATTAGATGAAATTTGATATGTAGGCTAATTTTGATATGTAGATTTTGAATTTGAAGTTTGTTTCCACTTTTGAGACTTATTTTTATGAGATATGTCATATGACCCATTAACGGCCCATTATCTAAATTATTCATCCAATTAAGTTCCTTATCTTCATATTACCACCAAAATAAGTTGTTAGTATATTTGATTAGTTGGGCTTAGGCCCATTGTATTTTCCCTTGTCTTTATTTAACCCATGTACTCACTGTCTCCTATATATAGGAGACCCGGTACTCTTATTGGTTTTACTGAAAGAAACTAATTCTACATGGTATTAGAGAATGATGTCTTAACCCTAATCCTCCCTACAACATTCTCTCCCCTACCCCTCTGTCTTTCTCTCTTCGTGACAGCTACGGCTGGCTTGGACGAACCGTCTGGAATGAACATAATTGATATTCCTTTATCCACTTTCGATCATCGAGGGACTTCCTTTGTTTCATAATCAATGTGATTGCCTTCGTTTTCCAGAAAGCGATCAGTGGAGTATTCTGCGTTGGAGTATTGCTGCTAGCAATCGTGGACTAGTGTTGATTGCTTCTATTTGCTGCTCATGATTACCAAGATCCAAACTATTTCTTTATTATCTTCTAAATCAAGTGGTGGTGATGTTGAAGTAAATCAACAATATTCTATTTGATTTGATAATCTACTTCGTGATTGCTGGTGTAGTTCTTTGTAAGATTGTCGAATGACCAAAAAAAAGACCATGTGCTAATCTATAAAGCACCCAAAAAAAAGGAAAAGGGGAAACCTTCTTTTTCCTTCCTCTCCATGTGGTTCCCCTAATCCACATGGTTGAGTGCTTTTATTAAAAATTGGGGATTTATTTTTCATGTACCCTATCATGCAATTAATCCAGTAGTACTTTTTTTTTCTCCTACTGAGAACCATTCTGGTGGTGCCAATCCTCTTTCTACCGAGTTTCTATTCCGATAGTGTTTTTTTTCTTTTTCTGTTTCGTTCTTCGTACCATTCTACATTTCGGTACCTTTATTTTGTTTGTATCGTGCTACATTCTGGTACTTTTCTTTCTATTTGTATCGTGCCATTATATATGATACTTTACTTGCTTCATCATGGGTGACGCTACTAAGCCAACTATCATTTATAATGATATGCCTCACATATCTTCTGTTAAACTTAATGATAAAAAATTTCTTCTATGGATGAATGTTGTCCAAACGTTCCTGGAGTCCCGTGGTAAACTCAAATTTATCACCGATGACTCACCGGTAGTTCCTAATGATGCTTGGGTGACGGGTAACAGTCAAGTGCTCTCATGGCTCTGGGCATTCATGGAGCCAGAGGTGGCGGTAAAGTACATGAGGAACCGTAATGGCAAGACTATGTGGGAGGAGATGAAACAGTTCTTCACTCAAGAAGACAATTTCCTGCGCATGTATAACATCATGGATAAGATCTTCTCCGAACAACAAGGAGATTGACCCTTGTCCAAGTACTTTGATTCCATGAAGGCCCTGGCAAACCAACTCAACTTCTTCTCTCTGAAAAAGTCTGCTGAAGTCACCAAGGTGCGGGAGACTCTTATGACTGGTCGCTTCCTCAACGGGCTTCATCCTCACTTTACAGTGGTCCAACAACTACTCCTTGTTGGTGCAACCCTTCCATCTATGGACCAGGCATATGCACGCCTGGCTCAATCTAAGATGCTTTCTCCTCACATCTCTCCCACTATTGCATCTGAACCTTCACCAACAATGGTTGCGACGGCCAGAGGTCATGGTCGTGGGCGAGGCCAACGCCCAAAATGCACTTGTTGTGGAAAGTTGGGCCACATCGAAGACATATTCCATTCAAAGCATGGTTATCATGCACACTATGGGAGAGGACGTGGTAGTGGATCTGCTCATGTTGCTCAAGCACCTGCCAACATCAGCCAAGTACCTGCACACATCAGTGAAGCATCTGCTTCAACAAATGGTCATGCACCTCCTACACCACATGCATCCTCTCAAAATTTGCATGTCTCATTATCTAATGAGGAGTACAAGCACCTTCTTCAAACTGCCCAATATTATGGGGACTCTCCCCTCCAAAAAAACATTACCACTTCTGCCTCTTTCAATTGGCAAGTTGTAGATTTACCTACTGCTAGTTCTTCTGCCAACCTAGCCACCACTTCTCAAGGTAATTTTAGAGCATCCATGCTTGCTTCCAGTTCTAACTGGATTATGGATTCGGGTGTGACACAACATATGACTGGTATGCCCCATCTTCTAACCACATCTGATTCATTTATACCTCACTCCTCTGTCACCACAGTAGATGGGTCAGTTAAACGAGTAACCAAGTGTGGAATTGTTCATATATCTTCTAAAATCAAGTTGATTGTTGTCTATTTTGTCCCAAACTATCCATACAACTTGATGTTTGTAGCAAAAACTATTAATTCTCTCAAATGTTTTTTAACTTTTGGTCCATCTGGTTTTATTTTACAGGATTGGAGGAATTTGACAATGATTGGGCAGGGAATATGCTCTGGTGATCTCTACTACTTCTCCGCCCCACCCTTCGGCCTACCACAAGCTCTTCTTGCCTCCACGCCACTTTAACTACATTTATGTCATGGCCATTTACCTTTATAAAAGCTGAAACTATTAGATAGTTCTTTATCTTCATGTCGTTCCATTCAATGTAATGACTGTCAGATAGGAAAACACCATCGTGTGTCCTTTCCCGCCCGTATTAGTAAACAATCATCTCAAATGTTTGACTTAGTTCATATTGATGTGTGTGGTCCATTCAGAACTACTATTTACAATGGCTATAGCTATTTTCTTACATTTTTGGATGATTTTTCTAGAACAACATGGCTTTACTTACTTCAAACTTGTGATGAAGTCTTTACATTGATTCTTGGGTTTCACAAGTTGGTTTCAGTTCAATTTTCAACTTCTATTAAGATTCTTCGAACTGACAATGCCCTTGAATATACTCAAAAGGTTGTCGCCTCCTTTTGTCGTGACGTAGGGATGATCCATCAACGCTCATGTGCATACTCTCCACAACAAAATGGAATTTCCGAGCATAAAAATCATCATTTACTTGACATTACATGCTCTCTTCTCATTCATGCCAATTCTCCTAAGTATTTCTAGTTTGATGCTATCCTCACCGCTTTCTTTCTTCTTAATCGTCAACCTTCCTCAACTCTTCAAAAGCGCACTCCATTTTCCATTATTTACCCTCAAGCTACACCATTCCCTCTACCACCTCGGGTGTTTGGTTGTGTCACCTTCATTCATAATTTTGATCCCAAGGCTGACAAGCTTTCTCCCCGAGCTATTCAAATGGTATTTCTTGGTTATCCTTTTTCTCAAAAAGGATACAAGTGTCTTGAACCTAACTCCAGCAGAATCTATATCTTTGTAGATGTCACCTTTCATGAGGATGAAATGTTCTTTTTATCATCCTCAACCCCCATTGATCATACTAATACTATGGTCTCATTGCCCGATCCATTCATCCCTCCAACACCACCACCATCCACAACACTAAACGGGCGCATGGAAGATGAGTCACCAGCAACATCTGCAACATCATCGTCAGTTCTAGACCAATCCAATCTACCAATTTCACTACGTAAAGGTATACACTCTTTCACTATCAAACATCCTATTTCCATCACTTGTTGTTTAGCATGTCTTTCTTCTTCTTCATCATCTTTTTCTACTGTCCTAGACACAACATATATTCCTAAGTGTCCAGCATATGCTCTACGCCATCCTGGATGGAAATCTGCCATGATGGAAGAAATGTGGGCTCTCTATGACAACAAGACATGGGATCTTGTGACCCCACTGACAGGGAAAAATATTGTAGGTTGTCGATGGGTTTTCTCTGTAAAGCATAAGTCAGATGGCTCTGTTGAACGACTCAAGGCACGCCTAGTTGCCAAAGGATTCACCTATACCTTTGGCGTAGATTACTTTGAGACATTCTATCCAGTGACATGGATTGCATCTATCCGCATCTTAATTTCCCTTATAGCTCTCCTTGACTGGCCTCTCTACCAAC
Source organism: Alisma plantago-aquatica (assembly GCA_963693085.1). Taxonomy (NCBI): domain Eukaryota; kingdom Viridiplantae; phylum Streptophyta; class Magnoliopsida; order Alismatales; family Alismataceae; genus Alisma; species Alisma plantago-aquatica. Next base: position 312,660,430 of record OY856410.1, read on the forward strand.
TCGACATCAAGAATGCATTTCTTCACGGAGATCTCCTAGAGGAAGCCTACATGCACCAACCGCCCGATTTCATTGTTGAGGGGGTGTCTTCTAACAAAGTATGTCATCTCAGAAGATCTCTCTACGGCCTCAAGCAGTCTCCAAGGGCCTAGTTCAACAAGTTAAGTGATGTTTTAACACAACTTAACTTTCAGAGATCAGCCACAAATCACTCCTTGTTCTTTTCCAAGTCCTCCAAAGGCCATGTTCTTATTGTTGTCTATGTGGATGACATCATCATCATAGGCGATGATGTGATGGGGATAGCTAATCTCAAGTAGTCTCTACATGCACATTTCCATACAAAAGACTTGGGCAGCTTGCGATACTTTCTTGGAATTGAAGTTATCCGCTCATCCTCGGGGATCAGTCTATCACAATGACGTTATGCATTAAACCTACTTCAAGAGGCCAACATGGTCAAAGCCAAACCAGTCTCTACCCCATGGACTATCATATGAAGCCTATACATGAAAGAGAACTCTTTTATGATCCTGAGAAGTATCGCCGTATAGTTGGGAAACTAATTTACTTGACTATTACTCGACCAGATATTACTTATGTTATTGGAGTAGTTAGCCAACACATGAGTGCACCACTCCAGGACCACTGGTCCAGTGTGTAACACATTCTTCGCTATCTCAAGAGTGCTCCAGGACAAGGATTGCTCTATAAACGACCTAAGTCCAAGGTAATCTCTATCTTTAGATATGCGGATGCATATTGGGTTGGTGATTCTAAAGACCGACGATCTACTTCTGGATATTGTGTCATGTTGGGCACTCACCCAATTTCTTGGAGAAGTAAAAAACAAGCTGTAGTAACTCGCTCCAGCACATAGACAAAATATCGAGCTATGGCTCATGCATTTTGTGATCTACAGTGGGTTCGGTCCATCTTGACTGAGTTTGGAATTCCTTTTCAAACTTCAGCTACTTTGTATTGTGACAACCAGGCAGCTATACACATAGGCAATAATCCAGTCTTCCACGAGCGTACAAAACAAATTGAGGTTGACTGTCATTTTGTGCGAGATCTGGTCAAAGCCAAGCTGATCATCACTCCTCACATTAGGATAGGTGATCAAGTTGCAGAAATCCTTACAAAACCTCTTCCTCCTTCTTTATTCAAGTATATGGGTGTCAAGTTGGGACTCCATAATGTTTACTCTCCAACTTGAGGGGCGTGTTAGTATATTTGATTAGTTGGGCTTAGGACCATTGTATTTTCCCTTGTATCTATTTAACCCATGTACTCTCTGGCTCCTATATATAGGAGACTCGGTACTCTTATTGGTTTTACTGAAAGAAACTAATTCTACACGAGTTATATGTCATATTTTATGTATCCATTATAAACCTAAGATTAATGTTAGAACATTAGGTTATCTTAAGGTGATCTATACATGCATTAGCTCATTGGGGTTATACTAAACATCTATTTAGGTCTAACCTTCAGCCTTGTTTGGCTAAGTCCAAAATGTCAACTTCCAGGGTAGGGTTCGAGATCTAGAATGTTACAACACACCACCCCTTAAAGGGATTTCATCCTCGAAATCAAAACATCCACATATAAGAAAAAAAACTTATTCACCATCCCTTAAAGGATTCATCTTATTAAGTCAAAACTATTCTTTAGGTACAAAAGGTTCAACTACACTTCCTTACATCCAACTACATAAGCATCATGCAAAAAAAAGAAACATAACTTGTAAAGACTAACTATGAACTATGGATTAACTTGCTCTTGTCTATCCTCAAACAAGTATTTACACATGGGGGACTAGTTCAACGCATTAGGGTCCCTAAAGATAAAACATATAGATCTCTAAGGCTACTATTGCCTAAAAGCATGCTATTTTGAACAATTCATATCATCTCAGGCCAGGTCGGTATCATATGGATTCTGGAGTCCTCATAAACCAAGCTAGTGGTGTGAAGGAAAATCTTTCCAGACCTCGAACCCTGATCCTTTCTAGACACCTTTTCTTTCAACTTCATGTCCTAGTAGTTGCTTGAAGGCCAAGCTAAACAACATCAAGTTACTATAGTTACTTATGCATCTTTTACTTATAAGTATTTTAAGGATCTATTCATCATTATTCTAATGTGAAAATATATGATCCTAAATCAACCCTTCATCATCTATTGATCAACTCTAGGGCAAACATGTCACTTAAAGGTAAGATAAGGATTATAACTAGGGAGACAAAATTGAAATAGTCAATTTATGACTACTATGGGCTCTGATACCATTCTATAAGGAGTGAGATCACCCCATTACTATTTTTTTTAAGAACTAACATCCATTCCAAACATACTCAAAAGTATGTTGGAATAGGTATAAATTTTCCAAATTTATTATAATGGTATGCAAAAGACCAAAGTATAGCAGCGTAATAAAAATAATGACTATATTCAATTTTCACAAAAGATTACAAAAGTACATCATAATATCCTATAAGGGTTTACATGTATGATACAACATAAGGATCTAAGTAGAGGGAAATCTAAACCATAACAACTTTGTCTCCAAGCTTTAACTCCTTAAGCTATTCCAAAACATCATGCCTTATTATCCAAGTCATTCACCTAGGGTTGGAAGCATACCCCAGCAAGAAGAGAAAATAGATGACATCGGCAAAGGCTGGTATGTGCATACTAAATAGGAAAATGAGCAATATATGGAATAAAGGACATCAAATATAAAAGGCTTCCCATAGAAAGGATAAGGACCACCCAAATGGGTATCAAGAGAAAAGAAATTCAAATCTTATGATAACAAAAGAATACTTGTAATTAATAAAACATAAAGATTGTGCCACACAAGCACATGTAAAGAATTAGGGCATACACTGATAACACTTTATTTTACGTACTTTTTGTATATATTTTATACCTCTTTTAGTATACTTTTGTCAGCTTTCCCCAAAAAAAATTACCATCTTTTTTACTACAACCTCAGTTATATGATTTCAGGTCCATTTACAGCTCAAATCACAGTCGTTACCTCGACCGCGACTGACTCATTCGACAACCACAATCGAGGTCTTTGAGCTACTTTAAGATTGAGGTCATCGTACATTGAAGTTAGACCATGGTCATACTGAAGTCGCGATCACTGCTAAACTGCGACCACAAAGGAGGCCACGATCAGTACAAAGGTACCAATCAAACCAGGGATCGCGATGTATTTGGAGACTGCAGACGCCAAGTCCGACCGTGACTCAAATAAGGTCGTGATCCATATGGGGTTGCGATCCCTACAGACCGCGATCAAGCTAGACCGCGACCATCTTGGAGGTCACAATCATTGCTAAGCATGTGATCCTTGTAGGCCACGACCAAGCCAGAAGGCCTTGACCTCAACCTCTCCAACGTGACGCATGAGTCGACCTCGACCGCAATCACTGGCAGACCGTGACTGAGTTTGACTGTGATGAAAGAAGGAATAAAGAGCAGACCACGACCACGGTGTCTAGGCTTAAGTCGATGAAATATGCTTATAAATAGGCCACCCACCCCTCTTGTCAAATCATCATATCATAGATCAGATCTCGAGGACCACGAAGTGTTGTTGCATCCCAGATTCATTTTGTTCCGTCCCATCCACCAGTCTTGGATCTCCAAAGGCGGAAGTTGAGGAGAGAGAAGACTGAAGAATACTTCTTCAAGAGAAGAAGATCATCTGCGCCATCGACATGCTAGATCCAGATTTGAAGAAGTACTATGTCATATCACGTCTATTCTATCTAGATCTATCATTTCTTTCCACTGTACTTCCCTCCTCACTTTGTGAATCTTCATGTATCTATCTTTCTATAATGTTGTTACGCTGTCTGCAAGCATGAGCGGCTAAATACCTTAACTTGGGTTGGGAGTAGCCACTAAGGCTCTCCCAACATGTATATTGTCTCTCTTTGTTGAATATATATATATATATATATATATATACTCTTATCAAGATTATCTCCATATGCTTGTTTTAATGCTTCACTTATATGATTAGCTACCATCTTGTGATGTTTGATAGTTGATATCTCGAGAGAGTAATATCACTTTTATCATGTGTTATGGAGTAGTATGAATGCACGAGAGTGTTGGAATGCTAAAGCTTTAACCATACATTATGCTATGCAGTTTACATGTGGTCATCTCGAGAGAGAGGATACCCTTAGACTTAGATCTATCCTCATCTCGAGAGAGAGTGAAAAGACACTTTTGATGGTTGCTTGTAATCTTGGTGAGAGTATACGATAGAGAGAGAGAGAGACGATGTTGCATGTTGAAGAGAAGTCTTAGAAGGTGAAACTCGATCCAAGTTTCCTTCCATATACTTGTTTCACCTTATTTTCATTTTTTTTTATTTTTGTTATCTTTGTTTTTCTTGTCTTAGCTTTGGTTTATGTGTCACCGTTCCTTAGGGAACACCCTTTAATATACCCTCTTTGCCTGGAGTATACAATTATTAGATTATGTGCACTTAACACTCCCAACCTTGTCCCTGTGCTTGACCCCGATCACTAATCAGACATCATTTATCATTGTGGGGGCCTGAGAGTCGAGTTATCTCTTTAAAAAGTCTGACTACTTTGAATCCGCTCCTTTTGGATGTGTGATTTAGGTCAGTCAACTTTTTGGTGTCGTTGTCGGGGACAAGGCAAAATGAAACTGTTTAGAACTCGACTCCACTTACTATACTCCTGTGCCTCAAGCTTAGCAATCAGCTTGACAACACAGTTACTTTAAGTCTGCTAACACGTCTAGTTTACTAACTCGACTGTGTGATCTATTTAGGAACCCAGGAAGAAGCAGACTCATCCAACTTTGCTCCTTAAACTCGAGATACCATGTCACCTCGCGTGGATGCCACTATCTCTATAGACGAGCGAGATGTGAGGAATCAACACAACCCACCACCACAAGGCTCAGATGAAGAAAGAGACGGATGTTACAATGATGACCGTCGAGATGGAGAAGACAACAGGGATGAAGATCATCGTGAAGGTTGCGAAGAAGACCGATGTGATGAAGAACGATGCTACATGTGTCGAAGAAGACATCATCGTAACCATCATGGAAATGAATGGGAGCGTGATGGTCTGGATAGCGACAGCGAGGATGACGAAGAAGGAAAGACTCTTCATGAGTTGGCAGCAACAAGGGCCAACGAGTCTAGGTGTCCGATCATCATACCAAACTTCAATGTAGAAAATTTTGAGCTAAAACCAGCTATCATATCTATGATCCAGAACAAACCTTTTTGCGGGAACTCAAGAGAAAATCCATACCATCATCTCGATGCTTTTAAAAATATATGTGATACTATCAAAATGAGGGGAGTCCCTCAAGAGGTGATATATTGCAAGGGTTTCAACTTCTCTTTGGAGGAAAAAACTCTATCTTGGTACCTAAATCTCCCCCACCAATCTATTGATGGGTGGAGACCCCTGGTGGATGCTTTTATTACTAAATTTTATCCTACAGAAAGGACAATCCGCAACATGCAAAAGATTGCCTTTATTGCACAGAAGTTGGGAGAGAACTTGCACGAAGCATGGGATCATTTCCAAGAGTACCTTAGGGATTTCCCACACCATAATTATCATAAGGGGTTCCTAGTGACCATTTTCTATAATGGGCTAACTCATATGGAAAGGACTTTGTTAAACTCAGTCGCTGACAGTGATTTCTTCCGGAAGAAGCCAAGCAGAACCATGCAGATAATAGAAAACATGGATGCGCTGCAAGCAAGAGTGGACTATGAAAGGAAGGACAGAGGCCCATCGAGGAAGGTAGGGGCTGAAGGACCATCTATGGAAGTCAAGGCTTTAGAAACCATAACGATACATATTTAGAAAATAGCAACTGATGTAAAACAACTGAAAGATACCGGAGTTAAAGACAAGAAGCATACTGAGAAGGTCATGAAGTGTGTCACCTGTGTAGAAGGAGGACATGGGGTTGATAATTGTATCTACACCAAGCTGGAGGAAAGTGATGAAAGTGAAAGTGAAGACGAAATGTAGAAAGTTTCCTATGCCAACTTCAAGAGGCCAGACTGTCCTAGTTTCAGATACGGAAATAAGGATGCAACTGAAAATTCACACCAATTGAGCAACTTACAAAAACCACCCCCAGGTTTTGAAAAGAGAAGCGGACAAACTCATTATACTCAGACAACCAATTATCAAAGAAACAAGAACAACTACTCAAGACAAGGTGAAAATCAAAATCATCAAGAGGTAGGACCGAGCCAAGGGTCGAACCAAGCCCAAGCCCAAAAATTAGGACAAGGAAAGGATAACAACCAACAAGACTTAGTCACCCAAATATTCGATTTTGCTAAGAGGCAAGCAATAATGAACGATCAACTATTCCAAAGTGATCTAGCTAATTCTGATGTCCTGATGACCATGCAAGTTTAGATGGCGGATATGTAGACACACTAATGACAAATTGACCAACAACTCTCGCAATTGGCAAAGTTAGTAAAGAATCCCTCGAGAAAAATTCCATCTAATACAGAGACTCCAAAAATGGCTACCCTCTAATCTAGGAGGACACTGATCAACTCTGGAAATAGGGACAACAACGAAGAAGGAAAAGATGAGGAACCACAACCTGAGAAGGAATTTTCTTATGAGAAGTTTGTTGACAAAGGAACATCTGTTGAAGAAAGCAGAAAGAAAAGTGGAGAAGTTAGGGATCCAGATCCTATTGAGGAAATCTTTACAAAGAAAAATCCATATGCACCAAGGGTCCCATTCCCATACAAGCTCATCAAGGCACACCTAAAGAAAAGATACGAAAAATTTATGGAAGTGGTGAAAAAGTTGGACATAGATGTTCCATTCCTTGATGCCTTAGAAAAAATGCCCACATATGCAAAAAAATTCAAAGATATCACCACAAAGAGGAGAAGGGGAAACCATGTTGAGATAGTGCATCTAGAAAACATGTCTAGTGCCTTTGTACAAGCTGAATTGCCAACTAAGAAGAAAGATCCTGGAGCTTTTAACATCCCTTTTTGTGTTGGGGACAACATTGAAAGGAAAGGTCTAGCAGACTTAGGAGAGAGCATTAGCCTCATGCCCCTAAGTTTGGCTCAAAGACTGGGATTGATCGACATGGTTAAAAGAAACATGAGGATTTAACTGGTGGATCACACGTTCAAGAGACCCTTCGGTATAGTAGAAGATGTCCCTATCCATGTGGGACGATTCTTCATCCCTTGTGACATTGTTGTGATAGACACTGTCCAGGACCTGAAGTGTCCTATGATATTCGAACAACCATTTTTGGTGACTGGAAGAGCTTTGATACATGTCATCGAAGGCATCATAACTCTCCGGGTTGGAAATGATCACATAGACTTCAAGGTGAAGGAAGCCATGAAGGGACCATCTCTTTTCGAATTGGTCTACTTCATGGACAGCTACAACCAATATTGTGAGGAGGTTCAAGAGGAAAAGGCCATAGTAGACCCCCTGATGAGGGCCCTGAACAACCCAGATCCTCTGGAAGAAGACCCAGAAGTGGTTGAAATTCTAGATTATCTTAACCAAGGTGAAGAAGAACTCAGTATATGTTGGGTTTTGTGGAGAAAACATGCGCAGCGGAAGCAATAAAATCCACACAACCTGAAATAGGATCTCGTCGACAACAACGTATTTGGAAGGAGTGTTTGCGGGATATACCTTATCGCGGAGCAAGTCCGGCGATGTCCCGTTGCACGACGGTGCAACACTACTGACCTACACGGACGAAACTTCTCTCCCGTTCACTTTCATAGGTTGATCCGGCGGCGCTCCTTTGCGGCAGTGATGTACGCCGCTCGTAGCGTGTTGAGGTGGTCGTCGACATCCTCTGAACATAGGCGTCAATGCGTCTGCATCTCTACTTCGTCCACACGGATGGACGGAACTCCACGTCGTGCTTCCCAAGCCGGCGGGAAGGAGTCGTGTCTCTACGGCGGCATGCTAGCGGCGCGTTTCTCTCCTTTCTCTCCTAAGGACAATGATGGCTAGGGTTTACATGTGTGAGCGTAAACTGAAAAGCCTCTATGTATCTTATATAGATATCGGTCGTCAATCCTCCTTTAAACAGGATACAAAGGGAAATAGGGTTTCCTAAACCCATCGGTAAACAGAAACGTTACGTTAATTAAAACGCTCGTGGATTAATTAGAATATTCCAGAATTCATTAATTAACCAAATAATCACATTAATTGATTAATTAATATCCGACTCCATGCAATCGCTTGGGATGGATTTATGTGCATATACGCCAATAGTATAAATGAAGAAGTAATTGAGACTGTAAAATATGCTTCTTTGGAACAGTCGAGCGAAGAGCACGAGGTTCCCAAGCTGAAGCCAGAACTGAAACCACTCCTTGAAGGATTGAATTACGAATTCCTGGATAATGAAGGAAGGAATCCCATAATCATCAACAAACCTAACGAAAGAACAGAGTGAAAGACTCCTAAAAAAGTTGAGGAAGCATAAGAAGACGATCAGATACTCTGTTGAAGACATCAAGGGACTTAACCCAGCCCTTTGCATGCACAGAATAAATTTAGAAGACTCTGCAAAGCCACTAGTTCAACCTCAAAGAAAATTGAACTAGATGCTAAAAGAAGTAGTCAACAAAGAAATATTGAAACTATGGGATGTAGGGATTATATACTTGATAAGCGATAGCAACTGGGTAAGCCCCATTCATGTAGTACCTAGGAAAGGAGGGATGATTGTAGTGAAAGGATATAATGGTGACAAAGTTGCCACAAGAACTGTTACAGGCTGGAGGATGTGCATAGATTACAGAAAACTAAATTTAGCCACGAAGAAAGACCATTTTCCCCTACCATTCATTGACCAAGTCTTGGAAAGACTTGCCCACCATGACTATTTTTGTTTCTTGGATGGATATTATAGATTTTATCAAGTCCCGATCCACCCTGATGATCAAGATGGCTTGTGCAATGCTCCTGCAACTTTCCAACGTTGCATGATTTCTATGTTCTCTGACTTCTTAGAAGATATAGTTGAGGTGTTTATGGATGACTTATCAGTTTACGGCACATACTTTGACACTTACTTAAGGAACTTATCCTTAGTACTACATATATGTTAGGAGAAACACTTGGTCCTAAATTGAGAAAAGTGCCACTTTATGGTCCAGAGCGGTATTGTCTTAGGACATAAAATTTCCAAGAAAGGTATTGAAGTGGATATGAGAAAAATTGAAGCTATCTCTAAACTCCTGCCACCAAAGTTTGTGAATGGGGTAAGAAGTTTTCTAGGCCATGCTGGATATTATAGAAGATTCATCAAGGATTTCTCAAAAATCTCGAAACCCCTATCAAATTTGCTAGTCAAGGATGCAGTTTTTGAATTCAATAATGAATGCTTAGAAGCCTTCGAAATCCTGAAGAAGGCTTTGACTTTTTCACCTATCCTACAAACCTTAGTTTGGGAGATGCCATTTGATATAATGTGAGATGCTAGTGATTATGACATAGGCGCAGTCCTAGGATAAAAGAAAGACAAAAAGAACCATGTCATATGTTATGTCAGTCGCACATTAGATGAAGCCCAAGTGAACTATACCACCACTGAGAAGGAAATGTTGGCGATCATTTTTTAATTTGATAAGTTCTGGTCATACCTTATAGGGGCCAAGGTGAAAGTATATACTGACCATGACGTTATACATTATCTCACGCAGAAGAAAGATACCAAGCCAAGACGGCTGAGATGGGCCCTGCTATTACAGGAATTCGATCAGAATCATTTTTGACAAGAAAGGAAAGGAGAATGTGGTAGTTGACCACTTATCCAGAATCATTTTTGATGATGAAAACCAATTGTCAGTTAATGATAACTACGCTGAAGAAGCCCTCCTGATGGCTCAATCAGAGGAACAGATACTACCATGGTTCGTAGATATTTGTAACTATCTGGCTTGTGGCCAGCTGCCACCTGACATAACATACAACTAGAAGAAAAATCTTTTCTCTGATGTCAAGAACAATTACTGGGATGATCCACTGTTGTTTAAAATGTGTTTTGCTAATTTGTATCAAAGATGTATACCTGAGGAAGAAGTTTCATCAATCTTGAAAGAATGTCACTCTTCGTCATATGGAGGGCACCACAATGGAGAAAGGACTACTGTGAAAGTACTCCAATCTGGGTTCTACTGGCCCACCCTATTCAAGGACATGACATCTTTTATCAAGGCATGTAAGGAATGCCAACTCACTGGAAATATCAGTAATAGAAGTGAAATGCCTATGGCTGAATGTGTAGAAGTAGAGATCTTTGATGTTTAGGGAATCAAATATATGGGTCCTTTCCCATCATCAAAAGGATACCAGTACATCCTAGTAGAAGCTGACTACGTGTCCAAGTGGGTAGAGGTAGAAGCAACTCAAACTTGTGATTCTAAATCAGTGATCAAGCTGTTTGAGAAAACCATTTTTCCATGCTTTGGAGTGTCACGCACTGTCATAAGCAACAGATGCTCACAATTCAGAGAAAAACAATTAGAGGCGTTATTAAAGAAATATGGGGTAAAGTACAAGGTCACTACACCCTATCATCCTCAAACCTCAGGACAAATAGAAGTGTCCAACAGGCAGATAAAACAAATATTGGAAAAGACAGTCAACCGTACCAGGAAGGATGGGTCTATGAAGCTCGACGATGCTCTCTGGGCTTACAGGACTGCTTATAAGACACCTATAGGAATAACGCCGTATAGATTGATCTATGGTAAATCCTTCCATCTGCCACTTGAACTCGAGCATAAAGCCCTTTGGGAAATCAAATTCCTGAACATGGATATGGAGAAAGTAGGCCAGAAAAGATCTTACAACTGTAAGAACTCGAAGAGCTGAGATTGCACACTTATGAGAATGCAAAAATTTATAAACAAAGGAATAAGGTGTGGCATGATGCCCACCTAAAGAACAAAAATGTTTGATAAGGTGATAAAGTACTTCTGTTTAATTCAAGCATCAAATTTTTTCTTAGAAAACTCAGAACAAGATGGTCGGGCCCCTTTTCTATCGTGAAGATATACCCATTAGGAATGATGGAGATTCAAGGGGAGAAAATAGGAACTTTCAAGGTTAATGACCATAAAGTAAAAAGATTTTATGAAGGCAAAGCTTTTGTCTGAAGATCTAAAATCACTTTGGAAGAACCAAATCAGTCACCTAAGGCAAGAAATGAGAAGTTTCTACATCCAACTGAGAAACCTAAGGAATGAATGATTATGAAGTCGAGCTAGATACTTCAAAACAAGCGCTTCTTGGGAGGCAACCCAAGTTTTTTTTCTTTAAGTTTTTTTTCTCTACCTTTTAATTTGGTTAAGTTTCCTCACCTTTTTATGTTTTGTACATATCTTTTCCCCTTTTTAAAAATGATGAATGGAATGAAGAAAACAATCTTTGTTTTGGTCAAGTACTCTGACTGTGGTTTAGACCGCGGTCACAATGATTCACCTTGCTTCAGGTAGACCGTGACCTGCAGTGCCGAAATTTAGTGACCTCAACCACGATCTATTGTATCCCTTGGAAGAAGAGACCGTGATCGCGGTCATGTTTTGAGTACACCGCGGTCACGGTCACTCCTTCTCAGATCGATGGGCCGTGGTTGCTCTACTATATATATTCTAAAACCCCAATTTCGTGGATTTCTTTTTGCTTCCTACTTTCTCGAGCAAGAGTTAAACCCTACGTCTCTGAAGAATCTCTCAACTGCGACCAACAATCCACCACCGCAGTCGACTCGACGCCAATGTCGCGCCGACCTTCTCCGTTTCGTTGTCTCATCCGACAACCCAAGTAATAGGCAAACCCTATTTTCACCCTTCTTACCACTGTTTCCTTGACTCTCCACACCGTCGTGTCAATACTGGTTTTGCCTCTCACCCTATACATTTTCCAATTTGTCTATATTTCCCACCACCCATCGTGCCATCGACGGCTGTTCTCGCCAGCCAAAAACCCAACCCTCCCTAAGCCGGCATTCGTAAACAGTAATTAAAAACCTAAAAATACGATAACTATCACAACTTCCCACCGATGAGCACATTTACAACCAAGAACGATCAACTTCTGCCCCCAATCAACAGTCAAAGAAAGTATATGGAACCATTGGACCAGGTAGACCGTGAGCTGCAGTCAGCTTCAACTGCAACCGTGACCACGGTGTGTTCATCGATCTTAACCCAGCCACGGTGCTCACTCAACACATTAAGTCTTAGGTTGCGGTGCTAGAGATCATTGCTTGAAGTCGTGGTCCCCTTGACCATGACCTGCCCGATACACAGAACAAGATCGCGACCACGATCGCGACCGTGATCTCCTTGTCAATTCTCCACGACCGTGACCTCCTATAGAGACCGCGACCGTGGTGTTTCTTGAATCACTATGAAGACTGTGGGTCACGGTACCTTTATACATACTTGAACTTAATAAGTTCCCCTAGATAATGGCAAGAAGATTCACCACTATTAAATCAATCATAAACTAATTCATTGTAAAAACTTTGCAGAATGTCTTCCCCAGCAACCAGCGACCCCATTTATAGGTAGGAAACATCCTTGAAGGAGGCAGAGAAGATAGTAGAGATCCTGACAATAGCACTAAAGAAGAACACCTCTCTTCCGGTGGCCAAACGGGTTGACTTGCAACTGAAACTTGAACAATATCAAAGAATCTTAGGTAATCCCAACACCAGAGGACTCTCCACAAGAAACAAAATAACCCGAGCAAACAGAGACCTCTGAGTAAGGCAAAAGAAGTAGTTGCTGAGAAACTAAGGGAGAAGGAGGTTGACAAGTCCAACCAGGAGAAAGAAGTCACATGAGAGATATCAGTAGAGTCCGGCAAACCCCCGTCCATGCTAAAAAACCATGTAAAGTAGTCTACCTACGACTGGATGTACCAAAACAAGGATTTCAGCCCGACTCAGTACCTAGACGTAGAGGATTTCAAGAGGATGGGAATCTATGACAGGGTAGTCAAATTCTTAGAATCTGCAAATTTATGCACCTTGTGCACATCCGAGGCCAAGTCCTACAAGAGGTTGATTGCAGAGTTCATGTCTTCAATAAATAAATTCCCCACGAGTAGTGAGACAAGGAAGGCGGGTGGCGGAGATTGTAAACTATAGGTAAGGCTAGGAGGTGAGTCTTGCATGATCACAAAGGCAATGTTGAACAAGATATTTATAAAGACAGAGGAAGAAGCAAAAGCCTGCTTCGCCGCCCCAAGTGAGAAGGAGTCAGTAACCTACGACAGCCACCAACTGTGGGAAGAGTTGACCGGAGAAGAAGAACACAGCTCAAAGAACTCGAAGGCCTCACTGATCACCTCGTGCTTCAATCGCACGATCCAGAAAATTACTACTTACACCATTTACATGAGGTTAGAGACAGGAACAACAAGGGGGATCTGTTCCTAATTTGGTCAATGATAAATAGAAAGCCAGTAAATATCAGAAAGATATTAATAGAATGTTTATCAATGGTAGTAGGAGGGGAAGCAAAAAGGAACTCTACATACTGCATGGGCGGTCAGATAATAAAGATTGCTGAATACTTAATGGATGTAGGAGAGGTCTAGAAGTATAAGGAGATGGAGGGAAAACTGAGAATAGATATCAAGTCCCTCATCAACATGGGAATTCTGGCACAGAAGGGGGAGAAATTGTACTTCAAGCAGAGCGGCTCCAAGAGGCTCCTCCCCCTTCCAAAGATGGTGTTTTATGATGCCCACAAACTACGGCCGACCCAAGATGACATTGAGAAGATGTGCTCAGGGGCACTGTGAGCTGACACGAAACCAGCAATTACAGTCAGGGAGAGCAATGCCCAATCTGAAATAAAGGAGAAGAAGAGCACAGAGCAGCAGAAAAAGCTAGCAGTGCAAAAAAAAACATCATATGCACCATCTACACCAACCGCAATGCCAAAAGCTGCAGAACCACCAACCCTGACTGCTCCCCTTCCAGAAGAAACAATGGTGAATGAAGAACCCACACCTGTAGAGTCATACGAGGAAGCAGCTACAACAGAGCCAGAGGTGGAGAAAGAGGAAGAAACATCAACAAACTGTAGCTCAACATAGAAATGGAGGCTGAGCCCGAAGCATAAGGCTCCCAAGCTGTACCAGAACCAGAAGTCCGTGGAGCCAACAAGGACCCACAAGACAAGCAGAAGGAGAAAGGACAAGGTCCACCACCACCACCTCTACAACCAACCATGCCAAGCACATCAACGATGTGCATGGAGCACCAGCTACACCACCAACACCAACTTCACTAACAACAACAGCATACACCCTCCTTCGGGGGTGTATTAGGTATAAGGTTTGATGTCATATGGGAATACATGCATCAAACCACTGCAATAAATAAAAATATTGCTTCTTCTTTATCTACGCTAACAACACAGGTATAGGTCCTCGATAAAAGAATAAGAGCACTCCCTGACCTCATCCAAGAAGATTTAAGCAACCAATGGTTAATGATGGGAGTGCTGAAGGAAATGAAAGATGAAATGGAGGACTTGAAGAAGGAAAGGCACGCCATCTAAGCTGACAATGAGCATATGCATTGTGGCTATAATGCAACAATGGCCATCCTCGAGGAAGAACGCCAGCACCTCGAAGAGGACCGTCAGAAGCTTGAAAAGGAACGCGAAGATTGCCCTCATGGCCAGTGGAAGAAAAAGAAGGCAAGGCACTCAGCAAGCCTAGAGCACTCCTCATCGACCCCCTCCAGCAACGATGACAATAATGACGACAATGCAGGAGGGACCGACATGGGGGAAGAAGCACTGAAAGAAGAGAGTGCCAATGTGAAGACAACACCGACAGCCGAGCAAAAGAAAGATGAGTCCTCACAACGATCAAGCTCCCCCAACGACAAACACGCAACAAAAACCACAACATTGTCAAGGGAGCTCAATCTCAATAGAAACCCTGAAGAAGGGCAAGATGAAACTGACAAAGGCAGTTTTGTACACACAGAATGGTGGACGACTCTAACTACAAGTAAGATAATGCCAGAAGAATAGCTAGCTATAGCTCACCGAGAAGAAGTCACCACAAAATTCAGTGCGACAGGGGCCGCAGAGCTCGATAAGATGCTAGCTGAGCTGGGCACTAGTCTCGAAGAGAGCAACAAGTTCCTCCTATT
This sequence comes from Alisma plantago-aquatica, assembly GCA_963693085.1. Classification (NCBI taxonomy): domain Eukaryota; kingdom Viridiplantae; phylum Streptophyta; class Magnoliopsida; order Alismatales; family Alismataceae; genus Alisma; species Alisma plantago-aquatica. Next base: position 312,675,687 of record OY856410.1, read on the forward strand.
CCAAAGACACAATGAGCATAACGACTACCTCTATGATGGAAAGATGAAGGCAACTCTAGCAATGTTGGAGGCTAGAAAGCAATATCAGAGACAATGTAGCTGCAGAAGCTTCCTCAGAAGTAGCAGACCAGGTGGCCACAACACAACCATCAACCAAAGAAGCTGAACAAGTGGCCACATCTATGCCAACTATAGATGAAACTATGGCACCTTCTACAAACAAAGGAACATCTGACGATGAGGATGGCGGACTATCAACCTTCTTTGCGAATGAGCCTGCCAGGGAGCGGAGTGTGCCAGCTAGAATAGAAATACTTGTAGTAGCTCCTCCCCTGCCATGCAAAATGAAAGAGATGGACATGTCTGTAGTATCACGGATTATGTGAAGAGATGTCCACATCTTGGCAGACATCCTCAACGATGATCTACTCGGGTCAGACATACTATATAATAACAAGGGTAGACGTCTAACCAGAGATCACTTCTGAGGGATCTTCCTGAAAAAGGTGTGAGTACATAAAAGGTTGTTCAAGGTACTCTACACTAGCCTCCTAGAAGAATTTCTGCACACAGACAAGCCGCAACCAGTCTTTAACAGAACGACACATCTAGCTAGCCTCCTCTACAAAGAAGATTACAAGGTAGCAGATGTCACCGAGCTAAAGGTAGCAGTTCAAAGAAAGGAAATAAGATATGTAGTGTTGCCCATAAGGAATGTAAACCATTTGGCACTAATCATCGTGGACCTGAACGCGTGGAAGACGACGGTGCTCAACTACTGTACAGACTTCACTAATCTATAAAAGGAGGGATGCCAGAGATTCCCTAAAGATACCACTACGTCTGCAACAAGCAATCAAAGATGCAGATGACAAATTTCAAGGATTCTGGAAGTTCTTCTCCATCAATAAAAAAGTCCCTCAAGAAGAGGTTGGTTTGGGGAATTGCGCCTTCATAGTGCTAAAAATGATGGAAGCCATCAACAAGGGCATCCCCCTAGAAGATCTAGACAACGAGGACCTACATGGACTGCGAGGTGTGTATGCTATGGAGGTCATCTACGATCATTGATTCTTCAGCGACCCGGCGATGCCTTCAGAAGCTGTACCCCAAAGGCTTCACAAGGATATCCCTCTACCTGAAAAGGTGACATGGAGGGAACAACTAAAGACCATATGGGTGGATCCGATAGAGCCATCCAGGGCTGCACCTTGGAAAGAAGGATGGAATCAAGGCACTAGAGAAACTATAAAACACACGTCAGATGACGAACAAAAGCAGCCTCCGGTAGCAGAAGTTCTAGAAGAACAACCTTCAAAGGAACAACCTGAGGAGGGAGAAGTTGAAGAAGAAGACCCGGTCGATGTAAATCCGGAAGGACCGACAGGAGAAGTTACACTTTCTTTCAAGGATTTCGACATATGGAGTTGCCTTAGCCTATCTTTAGAAGAACTAGATATAATTATGAAGTCCTTGAAAGAAGATGATTTGTCGGGAGATGTCATCTTCGAGAGAGATGTCATTTGTGTGCTAAGAGAGGACCTCCGAGAAATGTTGAAAATAGGAGGATATCTTTTAGTAAGCACGATGTCAGCTTACCAGGCGCTACTAGGTGACAACATGTCGAATGCTCACATGGCATACTTCCTACAGGTAGATGACATCTTAAAAGACAAACGAGCAGGCGAAAAGGAGCATCTGCAACAACACCTGGCAACATCCCTACCAAACTACATCTTCCTGCCGATTCTTCACAACAATCACTAGACTCTGCTGGTCGTCAATATCGTTAAAAGGATTGTAATCCTCTACAACAACTCAGATGCAACCTTTGGACTTAATAAAAAGACTAACATGACGACCGCAAAGACTCTGACAGAAGAAAGGGCCAACACATGTGCCGAGGCGATTATTGACATGATAAAAAGCCATGGAAAAGGGTACAAGCATACGACAGATAAAGACTTCAAAAAGATGTAGTTCTGCCATAGGAGCCCCCAACAGGTGCCCCTATCAAATGACTGTGGCTTCTTCTATCTAGCCTGGATGGTGGCCCTAGCGAATATTGACGTCAAAGTGGAGGACATGCAGTACGGACAATACCATGCACTACGATGAGTATACACAAGCATGCTTCTCGAGTCCGAGTGGGCCTCCACCAACAACAAGAAAAAATAAAGAAAGCTCATTTATAAATCTCACTCAAATTTTGACACCCCGAGATGTGGTGTAGGATAAGTTTAGGGGAGGGGTCATAAACGGGCTACAGAGGTACATTTACCATCTTTTTACCCTCTAAATTTCTCAAAAAAATCAAACTTTTTTTTGAACCTTTCGAATTCAGAATCTAGCCCCCTCTCTTGCTAAATTTTCAAATTATAGTACTTTTGCCCTCCTAGAGAGAAATAAATAAGCAACCTATATGTATATATATGAGTAAAACAAGAAACATAGCAATATTGCTCTATCTCATTCTTGCAATAAGATGTTGTATGTATGACAACCCTAACTCATGAAACCCTCGGAGACTAGAGAACTTCACCTAGCCATACTCCGAACCAACCACCCTCACCTGAAGTTTTTGACCAGAAAATCCTTATCTCCGTAGAGAGGGAAACAGCTGCCCTTTTCATAGAATATATAAAAAGAGGCTTGGCCACCCAAAAAACCACTTAAAATCACTCGCACCCAAGCCTGAAAGGAGATAAAAAAGTCAAAAAGAAAGAAAAAAAATAATGAGAGTTGTGCCTAAAAGATTCCAAAAGTTTCCACATGGCCGGTGTATTGCTACACTCATGAATGTAGATATGTCATGCCCGTAAGTGGAATCTTGAAGCCAAGCTTTCACACCTCTAATCTTGAATGAAACTCATAAAACCACCTGACTTAAAGTCTAGAACCCAAAAAGGGCAACATTGTCCTTATGACAGTTGTGAGTGAAGAGTTCAGAGGGAAGAGGAAAACACTTGAAGCCTTAAGCTGAACACATTAGCATAGGGCCAACTAAAAATAAAGAAATGGTGCAAAAGCTACCCCTCGAAAAAGATCTTGTATTAGTATGGTTATTTCCTAAGGGGAAGGGGTGATAAGTTGAGAAGGAGGAACCGTTTTACAATTGAAGGCAATGGCAAGAAAATGAAGTTATGTAACTCTAGTTGAGAGGGAGGAATGATACCTAAAGGTTAGAAAACATATCACAATAGTCTTGATGCAAGAATGAGATATTTCAGTAATGTTATATTCTATAATTTTGTCACATAAGTTTTTTTCTCTCTCTGAGTTCTCGAACCTACACTTAGCCTGAGGATAGGCTTGATTCTAAGTTTGGGGGAGTTGATAACACTTTATTTTACGTACTCTTTGTATATATTTTATACCTCGTTTAGTATATCTTTTATTAGCTTTCCCCAAAAATTTTACCATCTTTTTTACTAAAACCTCACTTACATGATTTTAGGTACATTTATAGCCCAAGTCACGGTCGTTACCTCGACCACGACCCACTCATTCAACAACTGCGGTCAAGGTCTCTGAGTCGCTTTAAGATCGAGGTCATCGTACATTGAAGTCAGACCACGGTCATACTGAAGCCGTGATCACTGCTAAACTGCGACCACAAAGGAGGTCACGATCACTACAAAGGCACCAATCAAACCAGGGACCACAGTGTATTTGGAGACCGTAGACGCCAAGTTCGACCGTGACTCAAAGAAGGTCACGATCCATATGGGGTCGCGATCCTTGCAGACCACAATCAAGCCAGACCGCGACCAGCTAGGAGGCAACGATCATTGCTAAGCCCGCGATCCTTGCAGGCCACAACCAAGTCAGAAGGAATTGACCTCGACCTCTCCAACACGATGCACGAGTCGAACTCGACCACGATCACTAGAAGACTGCGACCAAGTCCGGTCGCAATGAAAGAAGGAATAAAGAGCAAACCACGACCACAGTCTCACACCCCCCAACTCAGACTGCGATCGCAGTTTAGGCTTAAGTCGGTGGAATGTGCCTATAAATAGGCCACCCACCCATCTTGTCAAATCATTAGATCATAGATCGGATCTTGAGGACCACGAAGTGCTGCTACATCCCAGATTCATTCCGTTCCATCCCATCCACTAGTCTTGGATCTCCAAAGGTGGAAGATGAGGAGAGAGAAGATTGAAGACTCCTTCTTCAAGAGAACAAGATCATTTGTGCCATCAATGTGCTAGATCTAGATCTGAAGAAGTATTGTGTCGTATCATGTCTCTTCTATATAGATCTATCATTTCTTTCCATTATACTTCCCTCCTCACTTTGTGGATCTTCATGTATCTATCTTTCTGTAATGCCGTTATGTTGTCTGCAAGCATGAGTGGCTAAATATCTTAACTTGGGTTGGGAGTAGCCACTAAGGCTCTCCCAACACGTATATTGTCTCTCTTTGTTGAATATATATATATACTCTTATCAATATTATCTCCATACGCTTGTTTTAATGCTTCACTTGTATGATTAGCTACCATCTTGTGATGTTTGATAGTTGATATCTCGAGAGAGTAATATCGCTTTTATCATGTGTTATGGAGTAGTATGAATGCATAAGAGTGTTGGAATGCTAAAGCTTTAACCATATGTTATGCTATGCGGTTTACATGTGGTCATCTCGAGAGAGAGGCTACCCTTAGACTTAGATCTATCATCATCTTGAGAGAGAGTGGAAAAGACACTTTTGATGGTTTCTTGTAATCTTGGTGAGAGTATGCGAGAGAGAAAGATGATGTTGCATGTTGAAGAAAAGTTTTAGTAGGTGAAACCCGATCTGAGTTTCCTTCCATATACTTATTTCACCTTATTTTCATTTTTGTTTATTTTTGTTATCTTTGTTTTTCTTGTCTTAGGTTTGGTTTATGTGCCATCGTTCCTTAGGGAACACCCTTTAATATACCCTCTTTGCCTGGAGTATACAAGTGTTAGATTCTGTGCGCTTAACACTACCAACCTTGTCCCTATGTTCGACCCCGATCACTACATCAGACCCCATTTATCGTTGCGGGGGCCTGAGAGTTGGTTATCTCTTTAAAAGTATGACTACTCTGAATCCGCTCCTTTTAGACATGTGATTTAGGCCAGTCACACACCCCATATCATCAACATGCATGCATGTGAGATAAACATAGCCCCAGAACAATATAAACACAAAGGCGGCCAAGTCTCATAAACCTGTAACCTAATAGAGAAAGGAATACTGCCAATCTCCCAAATATATAAAACATGGGCCAAGAATCACAAATCTTGCCCTGGGTATGAGGTTCCTTTCTATCCCAAAAGAGCAGGACATATCACATATGCTCGGCAGGAAATAACAAATCTACCATAAAAACCAATGCAATTACACTACTCTAGTACTACTAAATCACATAGCATGTTAAATGTAGAGGCAAGTAGAAAGTATAGTCAGAATATATAAACTAGTCACCACATAAGTGACCAACATATACATCCACCTCATAAGTGGGTAAAAGATATCACATGTCATCTTTTAGAGTTCCATCATGAACAAAGCATAAGATAAGAGTTTAAAATAATATCCATGATCATATGATAAATATCAAATAAGGTAGTTCACATGAACCATGATTTTCAAAAGAAATGACATTTTATATAGGCTAATGTCCATAGGACAAAGAGAATGAATAAGCATAGGTAAATTGCTCAACATAGAAGAATAGGGGATACATCATACCTCAACTTCAGAGTCTAAATAGTCCAAGTCAAGCCTAGGCCTCCAAAGAAACTCTAGGGAAGGTGGATAGGTCCAATAAGTAAGGTTACCAAGCTTAGAGAGGCTAGTTTCTCCAACAAATCTCCTATCTCGAGCAAGAAGCACCTTCTCTACTTTAGAGGTGAAAAACCCTAACAAAAGAACATGGAGATGAGGTGTTTATGGGTTCTAGGTGGAGTTTCACCATGGAACGCCATGGTTATGACTTGGAGTAAGGTGGAAGGAAGACTAACAACATGAAAATATGGAAGGAAAGGAGGATACTTACTAGTTTTGGTCAAAATCACCAAGGAGGAGCTTAAGAAATCCTAAATAGAGAAAATTTGAACCCTAGGAGCCTTCTTCACCAAGGTAGGCACCTCCTTTTGCCTTGGGATATCACCTTCATGGAAAAATAGAGTACGAATGATGCTATAAGCTAGAGGAAATAAAGGAGAGAAAGAAGTTTTGAATTTGGAGTTGGGAAGGGGTAGATATGGCTATATAAAGAAAGAGGTCAAGTATGAGGTGTCTATGAGACATTCCATGTGTCATGTATAAGGGTGTCCATGGACATACATGCCTTTATGGATAAGGAAGAAGTCAAGAAAGAGGTTTCAAGTTACTTTCCATGTGTCTAATGCTAAGGGTGCCTATGGACATGCAAGACTTTATGGATAAGGAAGAAGCCAAGCATGGGGTGTCCATAGAGCTTTCCATGTGTCCCTAGTCTAGGGATTTCATGGACATGCAAGAGGACAACTCATAGGGTCTTCTTGAATATAAAATGTTGATTTTTGGAAACTTATAGGCCATCCCAACCGACCTCCAATCAAAGAAATAACCCCATTGGTTGACAACTTCTAAAGATAAGCTCATTTATAAAGAGGGTAATCCCTAAAATGCCCTTGGAAAGAAACACCTTCAAACCAAGGTGCAACTAGGCGCCCTATGGTTCAAAAATTTAATAATGGTAAGGGAATATATAAGGATTATAATGCATGTGACAATTTGCAAAGAAAACCTCCCAATTGGGTAAATTGCAGAAAAGTCCAAAATGTACCTAAAATTGCATAACTTGCACAAACAACATCCAAATTGGACCAAACTTCATCCAAACGTTATATTTGATGTTTTGAATATTAATTTGACATTATTTACATATTTTGAAGTTATATAATCACATTATTCATTACTTATACCTTTTACTCATTTTCTCTCTCCTAAACTTATCCTAATATTTCAAGGTGGTCCAAATTAGATGAAATTTGACATGTAGGCTAATTTTGATTTTTAGATTTTGAATTTGAAATTTTTTTCCACTTTTGAGACTTATTTTTATGAGATATTTCATATGGCCCATTAACGACCCATTATCTAAATTATTCATCCAATTAAGTTCCTTAACTTCATATTACCACCAAAATGAGTTATGTGGCATATTTTATGTATCAATTATAAACCTAAGATTAATGTTAGAACATTAGGTTATGTTAAAATATGATCTATACACACATTAACTCATTGGGGTTATACTAAACATTTATTTAGGTCTAACCTTCAACCTTGTTTAACTAAGTCCAAAATGTCAACTTCTAGGGTAGGGTCTGAGATCTAGTATGTTACTTATGGATGCTTTTAAAGTTCATTAAGTTGGGGTTCATCCTTGATCCACTACCTTCAACCTAGATAAAGTGTTGTGGTGGTGGTGGCAAAGATAGTTGAGTGATGGCCACAAATTGACGTCCTTGCAAACCACTGAAGGTTTTGAGGGAATCACCCAACAAGAATCCTAAGAACTGTAAACTGATGGAAACATTGGATCACTCAAACAATGGAAGAGAAGACTTTGTTAACTGATGGTAGAGTGAACCAATGAGAATTTTGACTACAACACCCAATGAAACTCTAGTCAACAAAGCTATTAAGAGTTTTGTTATTGAAAACCAATGGAGATCCTAGACTTGAAAATTGATTAGAAAGCTATATGAGTAAACCAATGATAATGGAGGCTTGGATATGATGGGGCCTCAGAGTTGTCAACTGATGATAATACTAGACATGTGATTGATTAAGCTCCATTTGTGTAAACTGATGTTTCACTACGTCATCAAACGATGGATTTCTAGTCAATATAAGTAATAGATCAATAGATATCATGTGTGAATAAACGATAATCACACCTAGGTAGATTTAAATGATAGGATGGTTGATGAGAAGTCTTCTTCAAGCAATGAAAGTCCTACTTTGAACAATGGGAATTCTAAAGAATAGTTACTAATAGTTTTTACTTTTGCACCCATTCTAGTTTATAGAGCCCCCCATTTGACCTAGAGGCTGGTTTGAGCACCACAAGTGTTTTTGGAAACGTGGAGGGAGCCATGGAGGTCAATGAAGGCTCCAAGGAGGTTGATTCCCAACATGGGAGTTTTCATGTGGATGCATGTCAAAGATTAAGCAATTCCATGGTGTTTCTAAGCTTTCGAACCTTGTTTCTTGCATCAAAATGTTAGATCATCCCCCGAATATCTTATTCCTTCTATTTTGTACACCTTCCTTCTTTTCTAGATTTCATAGTTTTCTATTGTAGAAATTCCTCATCTAGCTAAAGAACCTTCCTTTTTCTTCTCTTTTACCCTTGTTTTCCTTAGATCACCATGAGGAAGACATCTTGGAGTTGGAGACATGATATTGGGCATTTAGATGGGGTTTATCAGAGGTTTTATTACTATTCTTCATTTTCATCACCAATCTAAACAAGTGACATAACATCTAATACCTTCTTTTACCTACAGTTCATCTATAATCCCTAATCTTGATCCATATGTGCCTCACTTTCTTAAAAGATGAAATTTTATGGTATGATTTGGATGGATAATATGTGTGTACAAATTTTTAGCCTTTACGTATCCTTTAGACATGTTTTGGATATATGAAAGTATGTTCTTTTATGTTTTCATGGTAATAAATGATGAAATACATGCTTAACAATCCTAAAGGTTCTCATTTGGAGATTTTTATTCCTATTTTATGGTGAACATAATGTAGGTGAATCCTGAATGTTTGTGAGGTGTTTTAAATTATTGTCATATCTTTACCTAATCGTTATTCTTGTGAATACTTATAAAAAATCCTATTAGAAAAGGTGGCTTATTTATTCCCTAAGTTACCCTTTTTATACCCTAAATGACCCTTATAAACCATAATCTTGTATCAAGTGTAACTTTCATAACCTTGTGAATTCTAATTTGAAATTTTTGAAAATGTCTTGTTTTTGTCTTGTGAAGCTATGTGCAAATTATTAGTTGTATACAATTCTCGTACTAGAAATTTTCTCCATTTTGGCCTTAATAATGCGATAAGACTAGTTGTGCCCTATCTTGAAACCATCATACCTTTTACCTTTGTTGAATTTTTAAGATTAAATTTTTGGTTCTTGTTTGAATACATATCTTGAGGACATGTGCATAAGTTCAAGTGCAAATGATACATGTGCAAGGACTTTTCCCATTTTCGTCTTGAAGATGTTTTGGGCTTCTTATGCACTAGTTTGGTATTTTGGTCTTTTGAATGCCATGAATGGTTAGGTAAACCATGTTTTAGTTGTTAATGAACCTAAAGATAATTATAAATCCATACATGTAACTATATGAATGTGCAAGACACATTGAATGGATCCAATTAATAATGTATGTATAAAGTGGTGTGGGGGAGTAATTTAGAGTAACCTTAATTGAGAGATGACACTTAACATGATGTGTCACCTTCTTGGACTGAGATATATGCTTATATCCTATTCTCTTATCTTCTATTCCTATATTCTTATGGACCGAATCAGTGTGATGTAAAATGTGACGACATATAAAGAACTTTAGATATGGGATATTCAAGTAGGTATGATGCCTTCAGCTTTATGCCTAAATGGAAATGATGAGAATACCATAATTGGGATGACGGTTGGGTCCATGTGTTAAAGTCTAAATATATGTCTGGACATATATGAATTTTAAGATAGTGAAAGGATTTTGATGCACTCAATATGAGTAGTTATGTGGTCATGTGTGTTTGATACACATGCTCGTTCAAAATAATGAGATATCTCCTACTATAATGAAGTAGTGCCAAGATTATATATCATTAATGATTATGTACACCTTCTTATAACCATGTAGTCCCTAGAAATTAAAGTAATATTTATGGACATGAGTTCATTATTCTTAAAATCAATTCAATATGCTAGTTTCTCATGACAATCCATTACACTGGAAAAGTGATGGTTAATCTTGTTTCATACTCTTGAATTGTTCTAAATGATGATTATGTGAAGTTCTGTTGATGGGACAATGACCTATATTTTTGTATCTCTATATGTATTTTTATCAATGAATCGACAAAGGATAAATATCCCATGTTGATGCCTTATTTAAGGCTGAGATGGCCTGACTTGATGTTTCGGGCCTTGTTGTGCCCTACTTTGATGAATTAGGCCTTAGTATGGCCAAAGGTGGTTATTTGTACCCTAATTTGGGTGGATCCATATATATTATAATATGTGTAATATCTGTTGAAATTGTTATATTTTATTAGTTCTACAATAACATCTGTATGCCTTGTTTGTAACTTGTTTAATGCAATAAAATAATGAGTAACTATCTTAATTGATCAAGTGTAGCCCTAATCATGTAGTTCCCTATGACCATAGAACTATCTTTGTGTAAGAATTTGTGGGATGGTGAAATGAGTAATCTTTGTAGCAATTCTACATTATGATAAGGATCTTGGATTTGTATATATTTGAGTATATGTGGGTGCTAGGAGTGATTTTATTTGTCATCCTAATTTCAAAGTGCTTTGGGATAACTATGGTTGTGTCTCAATTTTCATGTATTTGAGAGCAGCTGAGGTAGTAGCTGGGGTATGAGGGTTGTTATACCCTGGTTTACGCATCATGAACTATGTCCCTACAACAACCTATACTTTCTCTCTTTTCTATGAACATCTTGACTCATAATATACTCCATATCATTCAATAACCTCCCTCATCACCAATTGGATGCTTTGGAACTACCTACTGCTCAATTGATGAGTTATTATGGATAAATTGAATTATTGAACTCCATTATATAATGTTGAGTGCTTAAATTAACATTATAATTATTTGAATTTTTAGAACAATAAACATATGTATCTTAATCTTAATATCTATATATAAGAAAGAGGATGGAATTTCTGATCCAATGGTGAAGAGTTCTCCCAAATCGGAGTTTTGGGGAGGAATTTATGGCCATTTTTTAGATGCTTCATTTCCTAAGTTGTTTACCCTTTTTATTTCTCCCCCTAGGCCACGAAACCTTTTGCCCTTACCAGTCCCAACCAATGTGGCATGCCAAGGTAGTACCTTGGTCTTCACAGGGATGTAAGGTCTCCATGTCAACACAATCATGTGCCACACATCAAGGCATGATCAAACTGTTTGGAAGTGTCCCCAATCTCACGATAGGATCAACTACTGGTGTTGGTGGCCATACCCCTCGACACCAGCCTACAACCCTTGTTTTGTCCTACGTTGTGACTTTTGTCACCATTAAATTTCTCACCTAGTCTTTAGGACCATTTCCCTAAGTTTTTCTAGGCGTTTAGGTGTCAAGAGGGGTATATGGCACCCCTCTGACCATTTATGACTTTTTTTGACACTAAGCCAAGCTTGATCTAATTTGTACTCTCTTATGACCTATCTTGCATGGAAATGAATCAATATGCTTGAATGGATGTTGTGATGATTAATATATTAATTTCATTCAAATCCTATGATTTTCCTATTACGATAATGGACAACAACATTTGGAATCCCTAGTCTTGTTAGGATGTGATATAAAATGTAGTATGTAACTTGATGATGAACATCGCATGAAAGTTTAAGATGTAAAAATCAATCATGTAGAGAAATAGATCTTAGATTAGGTGAAACATACACCCTTGATGAATATGTTTAAGATGAACTAAGTCTTTTTTATTTTAATCAAAACACACTTGTTTGAAATGTCAGGATCTCTTTGATGGACTCTTTTGAAAGATATAATCATGTTATATAATTTAAAGTTGTAATCTATGTACACTATATCCTCCTATTAAACAAACTAGTGGTATTGAAAATTGCTTTATGTGTGCAATCTAAAAGGTTTGATTTATATACTTATTTGAGATACATGTTCCCTATGATTACTACGTTTGGTTATAAATACTCTGTGTTGAACAAACTTGAAAGTATATGTAACGTCCCAAGATTCGAGGCCTCAGATAAAATGATCTTAAAAGGAATAATTGGACTACCCATATCACCAAGGTACACCTCCTTTTTTAGGGATCCCACTAAGAACTCCAAAGTTAAGCATGTTTTCTTGGAGTAGTACTAGGATGGGTGACCGGTTGGGAAGCTTCATCTCGACTTGCGTGTGAGTGAGGACAAAGTGCACATTCAAGGTCAGTTGTCATATGTGGGGCCATTCGTCAACCCTGAAACTCTACTAGATCCTTGGGTAGTGGGCCAATGTGTTACAAATGGTATCAGAGCCACAACCCCTCCAGTAAGTGGGTTCCACATGGGCACGTGGCATGCCAGTCTTGAGTTATGCACTCCATGCATGCTGGAAAGGGTTGTCCATGGTGATGTAGCCATCCTTGTGCTGGCAGCCATAATCGCGAGTTGGGTGTCCATGGGTCATCCTAGGTTGACATTGAAATGAGACATGATTATGAGGCATTATAATTGAGCCTTGATGAAGACGTCAAGCCTCCAAATGGGAGATATTGTAATATCCCAGGATTTGAGGCCTTAGATAAAAAGATTTTAAAAAGAATGATTGGACTACCCATATCACCAAGGAGCGCCTCCTTTTTAGGGTTCTCATCACTAAGAACTTAAAAGTTGATTGTTCTTTCAAGGCTAGTGGGGGTATGTGGGGACAATCGTTATTCTGAAAACTCTCTTAGAGCCTTGGGCACTGGGCCCAGGTGTTACAATATAATCATAGATGTCCATAATACAACCTTGTGTACATGCATGTATTCTCATGGTAAGGACACAAGGGTGGGTGTCCTACTTGTTATAATCAAGCAAGGGAATACCATGTTGATAAAAGGGGTAGCTCTTTGAAATGACCTTGAGGTCTCTTATGAATAGGGTTGACTCATGATGTTTAGTCTTGTAGTCCCTCACATTTAAACATGGCACATACTTAGCTTTATCTTAAATGTTCCTCATGGATCCATTCCTTTGATAAGTTGGTCAAAGGCCTTATGATATTGTTCTCCTAATGGAAATGAGCATAAAATGCACTTGGATGTTAAAATTAAAGTTTTTAATGTCGTTACTTTTCTTTATTGCCATTATATTAAGTTTTTTAAGAAAATTATGTTCTCTTAAATCTGCAATTTTGTATGTTCGCACAACGCATTCAACAAAATTATGTTCATGTGTACCCATTTTATGATTTTAGGTAACATGTACAAAATGAATTCCTTATAGTGATCGTTTCTTCCGCTCTTGTATGATAATCTAATACTCTTACTCTGATGATATCTAATCTTCATGCAATTAGAATTCACATAGTTTGAAATATGGGACCTAAGATCTTATGTTAGCTACTAGTTTAGTTTCTTTCAATATGCCATATTGTATCATATCTTAGTTGTTGTTTATGGTTTTATTCATGCATATGTTATGTGATCCAGTCTAGGGATAAACACTTAGGTCTTTTTTCCATTAACTTTCTAGTCATTTGGAGTTTGGATTTAGGTAATAAATAGTTCTTTGAGAGATGGTATTAGAGAAATCACATATGCTCTATGTGTGTTTAATAACCCAATTGCTCATATGAACCTAGGGAAAGCTTAAGTCCATAATGGTGAAGCTAAGGTGTCTAAGTTGGTCATTGCAAGGGGGCAGATACACTTCCCATCTATCTAGGTGTGCTGGCTGAGGTCTCCCAATGAAGTGAATCCAAGACTGGACAAAGGATTATTCCCTACAAATCTTAGAGAGTAATATAGAATCACATCTATTTATTAAGGACCACCCTAAGCCACCATACTATATTATGATAAGATAGGTTATCATCTCCTCATGGGATCTCGTGCATGGCAATTAATCACATGACCTCTCTATTTTGGGTAGCTTATGTATGGATTTTTTTTAATATGAATGAATTGGAAAAATTTGATTAATATGATAATGTTTCCATGATCTAATGTTAATTTCAAAACCATATTATGTATAATAAAAGATCTATTGAAGGTAAGTATTCACACACAATATCTCAGGTCATGTAGAGACAAATTTACCAAATCTAGCCCATGTTTTTCCTATGTTTTAAATGATAAAGATCCATAATATGATGAAGTAAGGCGAATTCATGCTTTATACCTCCTTATTGATGAGGTCCCTACTGATTAAGTATATGCTTATCCTATTGTTGATCAAACCTCAAACATGATTTGTCAAACTTCCCCCTTATTGTGATATGTATCATGGCCATGCTTGAAATGAATATTCATTTGGACCCTTAATGTAACATCCCAGGATTTGAGGCCTCAGATAAAAAACTCTTAAAAGGAATGATTAGACTACCCATATCACCAAGGTGCACCTCCTTTTCCGGGAGCCCATCATTAAAGAACTCCATAGTTAAGCGTGCTTAGCTTGGAGTAGTACTAGGATGGGTGACCAGTCGGGAAGTTGATCTTAGCTTGCGCGTCATTGTGGACAAAGTGCACAGTTAAGGCTAGTGGTGGTTTGTGGGGCCAGTCGTCATTCCCGAAACTCTACTAGAGCCATGGGCAGTGGGCCCGGTTGTTTACAAATGGTATCAGAGCCAATTCCCCTCTAGTAGGTGGGGCCCACATGGGCATGGCATGCTAGTCTTGAGCCATGCGGTCCAGGCATGTAGGAAAGGGTTGTCCATGGTTGACGTAGCCACCCTTGCGCAGGTATTCCGTGATCGGGAGCTGGGTGTCCATGGGCTATTCTGGGTCTACAGTGAAATGGGGAAGAGATTATGAGGCCTTATAGTTGAGCCTTGATGAGGACGTCAAGAGTCTAAGTGGGGGAGATTGTAACATCCCAGGATTTGAGGCCTCGGATAAAACACTCTTAAAAGGAATGATTGGACTACCCATATCACTAAAGTTCACCTCCTTTTCCGGGAGCCCATCACTAAAGAACTTCATAGTTAAGCATGCTCAGCTTGGAGTAGTACTAGGATGGGTGACCAGTCGGGAAGTTGATCTTGTCTTACGCGTCACTGTGGACAAAGTGCGCAGTTAAGGCTAGTAGTGGTTTGTGGGGCCAGTCGTCATCCCTAAAACTCTATTAGAGCCATGGGCAGTGGGCCCGATTGTTTACACTTAATCATGATGAATGACTTTGACACATGAGGTAAAATCCCTATCGATTATAATGTCTTTTTGTGAAACTTGACTTCGAATAATATGACAATATGACAGATGAGGTAAAATCTCTATTGATTATAAGGCTAGTGGTGGTTTGTGGGGCCAGTCGTCATCCCTGAAACTCTATTAGAGCCATGGGCAGTGGGTTCAGTTGTTTACACTTAATCATGATGAACGACTTTGACACATGAGGTAAAATCCCTATCGATTATAATGTCTTTTTGTGAAACTTGACTTCGAATAATATGACAATATGAGATTGCAATCATACCCTATAATGATCAAATCATTGAAAGAGCCTACATTGACTTATTCATTTTCAAATATACACCTATTCCTTGACCACAAAAGGAAGGGAATGAAATTAGGACCTCCAATATGTGAAATCTAGAACCATGGTTTCTCTATGATGATGAATGATCTTTGATCTCATGAACTTGTGAAATACAAATTAATAATTGATGCTCTTCCTAATTTGATAAACTTGATACTTTACAACTAATGAGGATAAATGTGCTAGCTTAGGGTGGTAGTTTATTTCATAACTCCCCTAACCTAGATTAGATCCCTATTTTGATTGCCTCTAAATTTTCATCTTATTGATTATTTGGAGTTTGGGGGGTAACCTCTTCCACATGATTTTGATCTCTAGACCCAAGTCTCTAATAGGTCAGATCTTATGATGATATTGAAACTCAATATCAATTCTTATTTTGATGACAATATTGAAATATGATATGTTGATTATATCTTGTGGTTAAGTTCCTAGAAAGACCTAGGTCTAGATGATTCATAAACCTGAATACCTTGATAATGATAATGATGTCGGTCTAGTTAGGAATCTCATAACCTAGCTTCAATAGATTTTGGACACATAACTTTTGTTGTCTAAAATCATGACTCTTGATATCAATTTACAAAATCTTGAATAGTGATAATTCATATCAATATTGATTCTAGTATGGCCACCCTATTTGGATATTGAGAACTCCCTCGATATATGATTGATGTCTTTCATGTTTCCACTCTTGAGTATACATATGACAACAATGTTGACTTCACGATAATAAATTAGGGATAATCTCTCATGCCAACTAGAGTGGGACCTTCCATTGATTTTGATATGAAACCACATTCTTGAAATATAAAGTCTGTCTCAAATTGTTGAAATAAAATATACCAATCATGGATGTATAACCCCCACCTAGGACAATGTAGAGGATATAAACCTATATGTTGGGATTGAAAGTCATGGTTTACTCTTGAATCAAGATCCATATTTATCGACCTAAATGGTGATCTCTCCAAATTTGTGACTTTTTAATGCTTTATGTCACTATTCTTGTTAATTGATGTTTGGTTTCTTGATATTGGAACAATGTCAATTATTGAAAGATGATGATTATATATTTGGAGTAGTATGATGGATATGATATCGGATGTGAAGTCCCAATGGCTCTTGAGGATTTTCTCTATTTTGGAGACAAAATTCATTTTAAGGTGGGAATGATGTAAACAACATGAATTTTCTCTCTTCCCCAACTATGCACATCTTGACTCATAATATACTCAGTTTCATTCAATAACCTATCTTATCACCAATTGGATGTTTTGCAACTACATATTTCTTAATTGATGAGCTATTGTAAGGAGTGGGATCCAGAGGGAATCCACTCCCTACTAAAAAATTGAAGAACAAAACATCCATCCCAACATACTCAAAATTTATGCTGAAACGAGTGTAAAATTTTCAAATCTTATTAATGGTATTCAAAACAACCAAAGTTTAGCAGCAGAAGTAAAATATTGACTATATTCAATTTATCATAAGATTACAAAAGTACCTCAACATCACCTCCCATAAGGGTTTATATAAAATGTACAACATATGGATCTATGTAGAGGGGAATCTAAACTATAACAACTCTATCTCCAAGCTTTAACTCCTTAACCTAGGTCCAAGACTTCATGCGATATCATCCAAGTCCTTCACCCAGGGTTGGAAGCATACTCCAACAAGAAGAGAAAAATAGATAACATCAACAAAGGCTGGTATGTGCATACGAAATAGGAATTTGAGTAATTTATAAAGAATAAAGGACATAAAAATAAAAGGCTTCTCATAGATAAATAAAGGACTACCCAGCCGAGCATAAAAGAAACGAATGTCAATAAAAGAGACAAATAAGAACAAAGTATAAAAATAAAACACCCATGTGTTTCACCTGTGATAATACTAAACAATATATGATGTCATAATAGTATCATACTTGTGTGTGATGTGTAATTATCTTCCACTTTAGTGAAGTAGTTGCAAGTCCAGTACACCCCAGTAGTTTTTTCCATTCAAGAATAAAAAAGAAGTTGTAAACGTGTTTTAGTACAAAGTATTTTACCTATCACAATCTCATTTCTTTGTCTTTTGAATTGTGTATATGACAATTATTTATGTATGGATGCTATCATCTTGGAAGATTTACATTTGTTGACCGATGTTTGTACAAAGAGATCATAATTCATAACTCATAAAGTTGATATGAGTAACACTTTTTATCTCACAACAACAATAGAGGATGCCACCCTTGTTGCCTTTACAATGAATTGAGCTATATTTGCACATTCACAAGTACAAAGAAAAAGAGGAGTGAGCAAAACAACATTTAAATTATTTTGAGATTTATGGGTTAACGATTTATTTGCTGAAATGTTTTCCTATATAATTTTAATATTACTTGTTTGAGATGATTTATGTATTTTATTCATATATATGCTTTCTAAGTCTTGAGTTATTGTTTCACTTTTAAAATGTTTACACTAGATCAATGAGAATAAAATGATGTTATAAAATATTTGCATTACAAATTCTAAATTATATTCTATTCACTTCTGATTGAAAAAATATATCAAAATAAAAAAATAACCATATGTTTATAATTTTATGTAAAAATATATTTTTTCTATATAGCTAATTTAAATTTTATTAATTTAATGTGACACGTGCATGTGTACGTGTGCGTTCACTCATTTACACGTGCATGTGTACGTGTGCGTTCACTCATTTATATTAAATGTATGATTTTTTAATTAGGATCAAATATTTATCTGAATTCATATATTATCAGTTCAGATCGAATTCAAAAGTTGTCATATGATATCTGTCAGATATCGGATCGGATATCAAATCGAATATTTTTGTTGGATTTAGATATTGTAGCAGTATCCTCTATGTATTCGGTATGTTTACATGTCTATACATCACGACCTACAACTTATAGTAGAGCTCCCTTGTGAACAACCACAGAAGCTTAGTAAAATCATTGTCCAATGTGTTGTCCATAAAGATTGACATGAATCGTTAGAACTTGTTTAACCGTGTAGGAAGACGCAAGATACAAGTTGATAGATGATGAAACTTCTATGTTTGCATTCCCCGTCGACAAAACCGTATAAGTAGTAAGTGCTAGCAACACGACAAAATTACTAAACATAATTGCAAAAGACTAGGATAAGAGAGGGGATTGGTCAGAGTCTGATGTTCGCATTCCAAAACGAACAAGTTTGTTCATGCATGTGTACCCAGTGACTGCCTCCGCAGCTTGTTGTAGCTAGTCCTTCTCCGGTGACTCGGCTATGTTTCTCTTCTATAAATGATTATGGACGGTGCACATAGGAAATAACACATCTACCAAAAATAACTTGGGGTGAGTAGTATTGGTGTATATATCCATAGAGCTATATCGAGCGATTGCATGGAGTCGAATATTAATTAATTAATTAATAAGATTATTTGGTTAATTAATTAATTCTAAAATATTCTAATTAATCCATGAACATTTTAATTAATGCAGTCTTTCTTTTTACCGATGAGTTTAGGAAATCATGTTTCCTTTCGTCTCCTATTTGAAGGGGCTTGACGACCGATATCTATATAATATATTGAGAGACACTTTTTAATTTACGCTCACGTACGTAAACCCTAGCCATCACCGTCCTCAGGAGAGAAATGAGAGCACCGTGACGCTATTATGTCGTTGCACAAAGACTACTCCTTCCTGCTGGCTTAGGAAGCGCGACGTAAAGTTTCAGTCCATCCGTGTGGACAAAGTAGAGACACAGATGCTGAGACGCCTGCGTTCAGAGGGCGTCAACGACCATCCATACGTGCTATAAGAGGCGTACATCACTACACAAAAGGAGCGCCGTCAGATCTTTTCACGACACACTCAACGAATGAGAGAGAAGTACCGTCCGTGTAGGCCAACATCATTGTACACCATTGTGTAGCGGGACATCGCCGGACTTGCTCCGCGATAAGGAATATCCCGCAAATACTCTTTTTCAATACGGTGTTGTCGATGAGATCCTGTTTCGGATTGCGTAGAAATTTATTTGTTACTTCCACTGTGCATATTTCCTCCACAAAACCCAATAGTGGTATCAGAGCAATGTTGATCTATGACGTATTTAGATTTATTTCGATATGATCGAATTACTATATACTGTTTTCTATGTTGCATACGATGTGAATTAAAACTCCTAATGTGCAAATCTAAACCTAATTCCACATACGTCGTGGGCTTCTATTTTTGACATTTCAGACGGGGTCGACTATGGAAAATATTGATTTTCCTAATTGCACAGAAGTAAAATTTCGTAGAGCTTTAAGGGGCTCTCCCCGCACAGGGGTGCTGCCCCTGTGTACCCCGCATAGTCTGTGTGGGAGTCAAAAATTTATTTAATGGGGAATGTCCCACATTAAAAGGACTGCAATTTTAATATGTATATACGTATATGTAGATACACCTATGATATCATGCACGTCACCTTAAAAATCTATTTTATGTGTTGAATTCATGCACGGTTATGGCCTAGAATCCCCTTTTTTGAATGTTGTGAATGAATGTGGTTGTGAATCTTGTGGATATGTTTGTTTGAGAATGCTATAGATGTATAATGGTTGTATGTGGATCCTTTGTATGAAGTATTTGACTTGCATGCCGAGCCTCATCTCTTATTTTAAAGTGTAATTAATTCTTTCTCATTATACTTGTACTCATATGATGTAATAGAGATATATGATTAGTTTTATTCTTTTAAACTTGAAGCAAGGAGGTCACTTGAAGATCCAACTCCAAGGAGCGTCCATGGAGAAGCACCATGGAGATCCAATTCTAAGAAGCAACCTGAAGATCCAAATCCAAGGAGTGTCCATGGAGAAGCAACATGAAGATCCAATTCCAAGAAGCAACTTGAAGTTCCAACCTCATAGAGCATCCATGAAGTTGTTCATTGTAACATTGATCCTTATAGTTGATTCATAGGTGTTGTTGCATGAGATGCATAAGACCTTAGGTGGACCGTAATAATTTGTTGCTCCAAAGGATTATAATAGTATGGCCATAACTGATGTATTTGTGTTCGTGATTGCATGTCTTATCGTTTGTAGTTGTAGATATAGTAGTATATGATACATACTATAAGTATGTGGTGTTTGGATATGTATATGTATTAATAAAACCCCTCAATTAATAATATTAAGTTTTAATTGCCTTCGATAAAGAAACACACATGAAAAGCTTGATCGATTATGTGTGGGCACGCCTCTGTGTGGTACACTATCTATGTCGTGGAAGTGTGATGGTGGGTGTGTGTCTACCTCCGCAGGGTGCACACTCATCATGTTAGCTTGTGGATTGGACTTAACTAGGGAACCTTGATACGATCAAGTACCTAGAGGAACACATATGCATCATGACAAGGAGTTGTGCATGGTCATCTATCCAAGAGTTGCATATGATGCAATTGGTAAAAGTTGCCTACCTTAGTATTTGGCCTTTGACTCCGACGTTGGCTGGGCATTGATCTAATTATTTTGGATCTTGGCTCACTAGAAGGTTGTACACTGCAATCTTCTGAGTTGATAGTGAGGGCTATCAATTTGAATAAAATAGTGGGAGCGTAATTAATTAAAGGCTTAATTAATCTCATTTATCAAATCTTTACAAGTCAAAATGTTTTGGACTAAATGCAAACCTTTTCTTTTGTAGCAATCAAATGGCAAACAACACTCACACTTTCTCATTGCAATCGGTCCTTGATAAGGACAAACTTATCGGAACCAACTTTCAAAACTAGTTTAGGACGTTGAGAATTGTTCTCACATAGGAGCATAAGCTCTATGTCCTTGAAATACTAGAGACAACGGAACCTGCCTCAAATGTACCTAAGGATGAAAATGATGCTTACAAGAAGCACCTTGATGATGTCGTAGATGTCAAGTGCCTGATGTTATGCTCAATGAACTATTAGTTGCTAGAGAAACATGTGAAAAAATGTCATGGAGATGGTAACACATCTCAAGAACATGTATCAGCATCAAGAAAGACATGAGAGATATGATGTCTCCAATGCTTTATTCAAAAGTAAAATGAAAGAAGGAGACTCAGTTGGCACCCATATACTCACTTTGATTGGGTACGTAGAAAGCCTATCCAAGCTGGGATTTCTCCTAGGTTAAGAGTTGGCCACTGACGTGATCTCACAATCGTTGCCTGAATCATATAGTCATTTTGTCATGAACTACAATATGAACAATCTTGACAAGTAAGACTTTCATGAATGAAATAGAGAAACAACTTGGTAAGAGTATTAAAGCACTCCGTTCAGATCGATGTGATGAATACTTAAGCCAAGAGTTTGAGGACTTTATGAGAGACTGTGGTATTGTATCACAATGGACACCACCTGGTACACCATAGCATAATGGTGTGTCAAAAAGAAGAAATTGTATATTATTAGACATGGTACGATCAATGATGAGTTCAGCCAAACTTCCAATATCGTTCTGGGGATATGCTCTTGAAACCACAACGTTTATACTTAATCGCGTACCTTCCAAATCAGTTCAAAAGACACCATATGAGATATAGAATGTGAATCATCCCAATTTGTCTATGTTAAAGAATTAGGGATGTGAAACTTATGTTAGGAAACAACTTCATGAAAAGCTTGGACCCAAATATGAAAAATACGATTTTGTTGGATACTCTAAGGAAACTCGGGGATACTACTTCTACACACCAACTGACAATAAAGTGTTTGTTGCTAGGACTGCTGTATTTCTTGAAAAAGAATTTATTTTCAAAGGAATCAGTGGGAGGAATGTAGAGCTCGAAGAAGTTCGATATCAATAAGAAAGCATAGAACCCGAGGAGGTACATAAGGAACATGAAGACTCACAACCTTTTGTGGATTTTCAAGTTCCAAATGTAACACAGGAACCTCGTAGGTCTAATAGGACACAATTTGAGCCCGAGAGATTTGGATTTCTTGTGACTCAAGACACAGTGATGAATTAGGCATAGTAGATGAGCCAACTTCCTATCTAGAAGCTACTAACGGACCAGAATATGAGAAATGGCTTGAAGCCATGCGATCTGAGATGGAATCCATGTACACCAACAAGGTATCGTCCTTGATGGATCCACCCAAAGGGGTAAAACCCATAGGGTGCAAGTGGGTCTTCAAGAAGAAGACCAACATAGATGGAAATGTTCAAACCTATAAAGGCAGATTGGTTGCAAAAGGATTCTGTCAAATTCAAGGTGTTGATTATGACGAGAGCTTCTCACCAGTTGCCATGGTTAAATCCATCAGGATCATGCTTGCCATTGCAACTTATCATGACTATGAGACTTGACAGATGGATGTTAAAACAATATTCCTTAATGGGAATTTACTCAAGGATGTGTATATGACACAACCTGAGGGTTTTATCAATCCAAAGAAAGCCAATAAAGTCTGTAAGCTACAAAGGTCAATCTATGGATTGAAACAAGCATCTCGGAGCTGGAATCTACGTTTTGATGAAGTAATCAAAAAGTTTGTCTTTAGTCAAAATGAAGATGAACCTTGTGTTTACAAAAAGATTAGTGGGAGAATAGTCGTATTTATCATATTGTATGTGGATGACATATTATTGATGGGAAATGACATCCCTACTCTTCATATAGTAAAAGCTTGGCTGGGAAAGACCTTCTCTATGAAGGATTTAGGTGAGACATCCTATATACTAGGAATAAAGATCTATAGAGATAGATCTAGATGACTTCTAGGCCTAATTCAGAGTACATACATTGACAAGGTGCTAAAGAGGTTTAGCATGGAAGGTTCTAAGAGAGGTAACTTGCCCATGTCCCATGGGGTTACAATCTCTAAATCCCAATGTCCTAGTTCATGTGATGAATGGACACGCATGAGTAAGATTCCATATGCATCAACAATTGGATCTGTCATGTACACGATGTTATGCACTCGTCCTTATGTGTCGTATGCTTTGAGCATGACGAACCAGTATCAGTCAAGATCCAAGTGAATGTCACTAGACAGCCGTAAAGAACATCCTAAAGTACTTGAGAAGGACTAAGGATCAATTCTTGGTATACGGTGGTGAGGAAGAGCTCGTGGTAAAGGGTTACACCGATGCTAGCTTTCAAACTAACAAAGATGACTTTAGATTGCAATCTGGATTTGTGTTTTGCCTGAACAACAGAGCTGTGAGATGGAAGAATTCTAAGCAAGAGACGGTTGTGGATTCTACAACAGAGGCAGAATATATTGTCGCATCTCATACTGCAAAGGAAGTTGTGTGGATCAAGAAGTTCATTTTTGAACTTGGAGTGGTTCCAAGCACTAGTGATGCAATTTAGTTGTTTTGTGACAACAACAAAGCAATTGCACAGGCTAAAGAACTAAGATCACACCAATGTTCCAAATATATTCTATAACGGTTCCATCTCATATGAGAGATCGTACAATGAGGAGATGTGGAGATTTGTAGAGTACCTACAGAAAGCAATGTGGATGACCCACTCATAAAAGCACTTTCCTAGCAGAAACATGACAGACATGTTCGATCACTTGGATTGAGATTCATGAGTGATTGTCTATAAGTGCAAGTGGGAATCTATTGGTATGCATACCCATAGAGACTATCATTTGATTATTGTAATGAGATACTATGTAAACGATTTGTAATATTACATTGATCATATCAATAAAGGCAAGTTTCCAATCTATATGTTTGTGTTTTATATTGTGAGATGACCACAAAACTTATAGATGTCTACTGAATAATATACTCAATGACATATGTCTTCAGGTTGATGACCTGGATAGTGAGATTATATGTATGCTAAGAGTATGTATTCTTGTTTTGTCCCTAATTGGTTGTTATTGTAGAAACATCCATAGACATCAATAACACATAAGATTAGAATGTATGTTGGTTGATGGAAGAATCTCATTATCCATGATATGGAGATATCAAACCAAATACATAGATACTTGTTAGAGAACAATATATCATACATACCCACCTTGAGAATGATACACAAATACCATGATTGGTAGTTAGAGTCACATCTCACAATGATGGTGGTGATTGTGGTTCTTAGACCTCAAGTCACTACACTTATCACATGTCGTTCGGTGTACTTTGACATCATCCATCGTGGTCCTGAATAAGGATTGCCATAAAGATGGTGCTTGGGTGTACTGTGATATATGGGGATGACTATGAGTGATTTAGATGGAATTTGTCCTTCCTATGGGAGTTTGATATTCTGGCCACTTGATTAGCAAGACTAAGAAATGCATGGCCATACTGATGTGAGTCAATATGTGATATTGAGCTTACATATATCTCAGACAGTCTGCTCTAGTTCAAGGAACATGGATTGAAAGTTGAAGAGGATAATATTTCCATGACTCAAGTTCAATCTAGATGTCAGCGATAAAGGAACTATACAATCACTGTAACACCAATCATGAATGATATGTTAAGTTGTTCTCCAACTTCTCCAATTACTTAGGTGGCAATGAAGTCTTACTAGATATCAATCCTTGCTTGTGAAATCCTAATATGATTATGGATATCACTGCTAACGTAATTTGGAGCCTTCCGGGTCACACACATAGGATGTGTTGGAATAGGAGTATAATTGTGGATTTGATTGGAATTGCTCCGAATCACATTGATTACTAAAATATTTATGTAATCCATTAGAATGATATTGAAATATATTAAAATGTTTGAGCCAATTAATTGGAGTGATTGCTCTAAGTACAAGTGAGAGTTTGTTGGTATATATACACATAGAGCCATCCTGAGCGATTGCATGGAGTCAGATATTAATTAATCAATTAATATGATTATTTGGTTAATTGATTAATTCTATAATATTCTAATTAATCCATGAGTATTTTAATTAACGTAGTCTTTCTGTTTACCGATGAGTTTAGGAAACCCTGCTTCTTTTAATCTCCTATTTAAAAGGGCTTGCCGACCGATATCTATATAAGATATTGAGAGATGCTATTTAGTTTACGATCATGTACGTAAACCCTAGCCGTCACCGTCCTCAGGAGAGAAAGGAGAGCACCGTGACGCTAGCACGTTGCCGCATAGAGGCTACTCCTTCTCGCTGATTTATGAATCGTGACATAGAGTTCCAGTCCATCCGCGTAGACGAAGTAGAGTTGTATTACAACCCATGCAGTATTTATGATTGTATAAATAAGCATTGCGATACGCATAAGCAAAAACATTGATGGTGTTGAATGAATGCTACAAATTTTGTAGCGACGCACTTTACGCTGCTGGTCCAACTATTACCTCGTACTAATAGAATGTTCTCACAAAGTATGAGTGTTAGCCCTAGCTATATAGCAGCAAAGACATAAAAATCGCAAAAATACGTACCCGTACACCTGGTACAGAGGAATAAAAGGAGACCGAGTAAATAAAGAAAAGAAAGGCTTTTACATCTGCTTGCTATTATTTTGGGTATTTAAGAGGGAGAGACTGTGTATATAGGTTACAAGTAGGTGCCAAGTATTAGAATAAAAAAACGGAAACCTTTAGTGAATGCATAATGTACACATTATAGAAAAACAAAAGGAAAAGTATCTTAAATCGTGAAAAAGACGTAGAAATTTAAGATGTTTCCTGCTTAGATATGTTCCCGTATCCAGCAGATACAGACATGGTTTCTGCTTAGATTTATGTTAAGATATGCTGGACCATAAATGTCCAGCATTTGCTGTGTTGGCTGGGGCCTCCAGCTAATGAAGCCCGTTCCAAACATGGATGGTGTTTGGACTTTGAAGGCAAGGAGCCTTTTAAGACATGAGGGCTGGGGTGGGTACTGTAAGCATTTGATCCAGCCAGCCAACCAACCAAAGAGGTATGATCCTTTTTCTCCAGCAGATTAATTATTAGCTGACTGTAAGAACCAGAAATACTCTGCATATAAATGTGTTAAGAAATTAAAATGGCAGAGACACTTCCTTGTCGAGTGTAGATTGGTGCAGTGCAATCCGATGGGCCGGGCCCACTTACCGACCTGGGTCCGGAGCAGTGGGGCGCAAAGCCTGACGAGGGCTTGTTGATGTGTCTCTTGCCTGTGGCGGCTTGGTGAAATGAAATGAGAAAAACCGGGGGTGTGGAGGCATCATACGATACAACCCGCGGCTTTCCGGTAGGGCCGGCAATCGCTCCCGCTCAGCTCGCTTCACCTCACCTCCCCTTTCCCAATGTGGGTTTTTTGTGGCCCACTAACGTGGGATTAGGAGAGCGACGGGCTGGGGGAGTGAGTGAGAGAGAAGCAATGAGGAGTGGAGAGAGGTACGTTCAATTTTTTTCTGAGGTTTGGTTTTGGTTTTGTGTGGAAGGAAAAAGTAAAAAACAGAGAGAGAGAGAGGGGGGGGGATTAATTTAGGGCGACAGAGGAGTTGGAGGGTAGGAGAGGAAACAAAATAAGAGGAATAAGAAAAACGTGGGGCCCATGCGCCGAACACACGTCCGTCGGATCCGAAACCGACGCTCGTGGGGAAGGGGTGGGGTTGTGCTTGTGCCGTCTCCAAGCGGCACAAAGCAGAGGCGCCGCGCCACCCATTGGAATCCCCGCATTTCGCCGCCTAGTTTTGGGACTACTGCTTCGGTTCGCCCTCTCGTATCTCTTCTCTCTTTCCGTCTTGTCTCTCTCTACGACTGTTGTGTTTCTCTCTGTATTTCCCTCTAGCTATCTCCCTTCATCTCTCTCTCTCTCTCTATTTCCCTCTGCCCATCACCGTATCTCTCTATCTCCACCATCTCCTTCCCTCTCTCTACTCTCCCACGGCCAGACACCAGCGCCAAGCCGGTTCCACACCCCCTCACCCATCACCCACCCACTCTCCTCAATCCCTCCCTTTCCTCCTTTTCTATCCCGATCCCTCTTCTTCTTCTACCTCCTCCTCCTCCATTCCCCACCCTCTCATTCAGCCATGTCCACGCCCCTTTCTTCTGTTCCATTCCTCGATTCATGACCCGACCAAATCCCTCCTCGCCTCCACCTCTCTCGGAGCTCCGTTGCAACAACCCCTCACATAGCTCTCTCCCACCCCCTCAACCCCCGCCCCCGCCCCCGCCCTATGGAGCAGCACACCAAGCTCACCAGGACCTCCTCGGCCCTCCTCCGCTCCGCCACAGTCCACTCCTCCATCCACAGCCTCTCCGCCGTCGACGAGGAGAACCCGGCAACATCATCGGCCTCCACTGACCACCTCATCCCGCGACCCGCCTCTGATTCGGACCCCCACGCACCCGCCTCCGCGTCCTCCGCTTCCGCCGCTGGGGACGGGTACAACAAGACGCACAAGCCGGCACCGTCGCCAGCACAGAGACAGTACCAGAAGCAGCACCAGCAACAACAGTACCACCACCACCAGTACCATCAGCATCATCACCATCACCAGCAGCGGCGCCCGTTCCGACACCTCCAATCGCCTTTACCTTTCTCCCTCTCATCCTGCTGCTGCCTCTGCTTCCCTTCCTCCACATCCGCCTGCGCGGCACCTCTACTCCCCGTCGCGTTCCTCTCCGTCTCATCCTTCCTCTACTTCTTCTTCTACTACCTCCGCTCCGACCCGGCCGGCACCGGCGGCCCGTCCAACCTCCTCCTCGCGCTCATCTTCGTCCTCGCCGCGTCCGCTGCTGCCCGCTGGTCCCGCGTCATCCGCCTCGCCCGGTCCGCGCGGAAAGGAGGCTCGGGATCCGTCGAGTGGTTCATCGGCGATGGGGACGGCGACGGCGGGGTACTCCCGACCTCTTCTTCCTCTCGCAACTTCCACCCCGCCACGCCCGCACCGGCCGTCGCCGTCGAGGCGCGCGAAGGGGTCGAGATCTACGGCAACGGGGACTGCTACGAAGGGGAGTTCCATAAAGGCAAGTGTAACGGGAGCGGCGTGTATACGTATTTCGGGAACGGGAGGTATGAGGGAGATTGGGTGGATGGGAGGTATGATGGATTTGGTGTCGAGACGTGGGCGAGAGGGAGCAGGTATCGTGGTCAGTATCGACATGGATTAAGGCATGGGCTTGGTGTGTATAGGTTCTATACTGGAGATAGTTATGCTGGTGAGTGGCTTAATGGACAGAGCCATGGGGTTGGCGTTCAAACCTGCTCCGATGGGAGCTGCTATGTAGGGGAGTTCAAATGCGGGGTCAAGCATGGCCTGGGATACTACCATTTCAGGTAAAGCATACAAGACCATTCGTTTTTGGTATCGAATATCTACTTGTTGCGTTTCGCTTCTGTTATGACTGATTTCATATCTCCCCGATCCTGATCTAAATAGTAATGGTGATTGTGCCGAATCTTTGTGACTTGTCATAAAAATCTACTAGTCCTGGTTCTTGATTCCAATTCTTCATGGATTGATTGATGGATCCCTTTAGTTTTACACAGTTTGGTACCAACAGAGCATCGTCCCTCCTTTATGTTACAGTAACGAACTTGTGATCTAACCAGCACATCGAACAGTGATGGATCCAACATCGATCCTTACCTTCCGTTTATAGCATAGAATGGAAATGCTGCTCTCAGATGTCTCCATCTTTTAGGTATTAGTAGTTTCTCATCAACCCCATCCACCATCTAACTACTCCAATTGTCCATTGCCCAACTATGATGTACATGTCATCTCCTGATTCATTAACCCTTGCCAATTTCCCTCCTAGCTAACTAACCACCCCACCAAAAACATGATTTTACATGGATTGATTGATGGATCCCTTTGGTTTTACATGTTTGGTACCAACAGAGCATCGTCCCTCCTTTATGTTACAGTAACAAACTTGTGATCTAACCAGCACATCGAACAGTGATGGATCCAACATGGATTCTCTGTTTTAGTTGGCTTACCTTCCGCTTATAGCATACAATGGAAATGCTGCTCACAGATGTCTCCATCTTTTAGGCATTAGTAGTTTCTCATCAACCCCATCCACCATCTAACTACTCCCAATTGCCCCCAATTCAGCTGTCCATTGCCCAACTATGATGTACATGTCATCTCCTGATTCATTAATCCTTACCAATTTCCCTCATAGCTAACTAACCACCGCCCTAGAATCCCACACCAAAAAAAGACCATCTCCAGAGGCTGCACATTTCATTCGTCTATGATGGATGAACCGTCTCCGGAGCTGCAGATTTCCCTTGGGAGACTAATGAACAACCATCCGCACAGATGCTGCACATTTTGCCATCCTATAAATTACCAAATATGATACAACTGTTCTGAGTGTTGCAGTTTTGTTGTTGCTCCCTATACACACTGTTTGCTCTAGTGCCAAGTGTCCCAATTCCTCTACAACCCACTGTTACGCCCGCTTCCAATTTGCCTTTCATTAGGTAGCTATTATTCAATTTCTCTCTTGTCTGACGCCTTCTTGCCCTACCGTTCAAGTTAACATTGCTATCTTCTTCGGTTCCGTCTTGCTTCAGCGTTCAAGTTAATATCATCTATTCTTATTATTTTTATTGTCTTTTTATCTTGTCTTCTCCACATTACCTATTGCGCTAACCAGTTCAAAAGATAAAAAGGAATTGGCTCTTCTCCACTGATATTATTTGTAATCCTTGGCAAGCAATAATAAAAAAGAGAGAGAGAGATGAAAAACCCGGTTGATTCCTTCCCCCTTCTCATCCTAACAGCAGCTTCCTTCTCGTTTTGTAATTTTGTGCAGAAACGGCGACAGATACTCTGGTGAGTACTTCGGTGACAAGATCCACGGTTTCGGCGTCTACCACTTTGCCAACGGCCACTGCTACGAGGGTTCCTGGCACGAAGGCAGGAAACAGGGGCTAGGTGCTTACACGTTCCGGAACGGCGAGACAAGGTGTGGGGAATGGGACTGTGGTGTCCTAAAGGCCCCGCAACACTCCTCAAGTGACCACGTCCAGAGAGCAGTTCAGGTGTGTGAGATTTGTTCAAAACTTACTACTCTTCAAGCTTGATTGTGATTAACTTGTTTTCTAATACACGTGTTCCTCTTATATTTTTGGATCCAGGCTGCTAGAAGAGCCGAAGCAAACGCGATTTTGGTTCCTCGAGTAGATGAGCGTGTAGAGAAGTCCGTTGCGGCCGCCAACAGAGCTGCCACCGCCGCAAGGGTGGCTGCCACCAAGGCTGTGCAGAACCGGATGGATGGCAGGTTCTGCGTTTTGGGTGTGTAAGGTTTTCACCGCCACTCACAAGATCTTAGCGCTCTGTAAATTCTGCTCCCCTCAGCCATCTTTCTTTGCTTTGGAATTGCATCGCCGGCTATTAGTGTGCGAGAAAGTTGTTGGCGATCCGGCCATTTTCTCTTTCCGCTCCAGCGGCAGGCAGCAAGCCTACCAGTTGCTGGGTCCAAGAAGTAGTAGCAGAAGAAGAACGAAGAAGATCTGACATCCGGCAATCGTAGCCAAATCTTGATCTTTAGATAAAAACAACACAAGCAGCGTAAGCTCCCTTCCCCTCTCTCCCCGATGCAACGCAGTGTAGTTGCAGTGCACTTGCAATCCCGCAACAACATCCATCACTCCATCATCATCAGCACCAGTCAACATGTAAATAAAGAAATGCTGAGTAAAAAAAAAAACTCATGTACTTGTTGTTTCTTAGTAGTGCGGGTGTCTCTTCCTTGTCTTCACTCAATTGTGTTGTTGTTCCCAATCCTTTTGTTTTTTAATCAAGTAGATAACATGGCAGAGAGGGTTATTGATTAAAAATTTACTACCAAGGATGGTGATGGATCACAATCCCCATGATCCCACACCTGCCAATGGTTGCCTTTGAATATTAGGGTTTGTTTGGATATGCACATGGAATCATGAGCTGTGTTCTTTTGCCCCCAACACCTTCATATATATATATATTTTGCATTATCTTCTTCCGTTGTTTGCATTGGCTGGGTTTGCCGGTCTGATTGGTTGGTTCCTGTTCTTCGTCTGGAAATACCACCCCAAAGTCCAAACACCTCCGGTCCTTGGTCTTCGAAACGGATTCCCTTGTTCGAGTAGAGTAATGTATAGTTGTGCTGCTGCCGTTGCCCCCAGCAACCCTGTTATTATAACTTTGACTGGCGCTGCCCTAGGTGGTGGAGCGGGGGGAGCGGAGTAATTGGGCAGGCTTCCCCCTCCCGTTCTGTCTCCCTGTAGCAGAAAAATATTCTGTCTTCGATCTTCCAACTACTACCCGATTCACGGTACAACACTGACGGAGGTCGAGCCCGTGGAGGTGGTTGTGGGGTGGGGAGGTAGACCGTTGAATGCTAGAAATATGCATCTATCTGTCTATCTAGCCTACACCAGAAAAAGCAAGTGCAGTACTTAGTTGGGAGGGTGATGGTTCGGTGGCGGGCATGATGGAATGGAACGACTAAAATCTTTCTTCTTTCCCCCCAATATCTGATAGATTCAACAAATCTGGTCGTCTGCTGCGACTTATTATGCAATGAATGAGGGGTGTGTTTGCTTGGTGGCGTTTTGAATTCTTCCTCTGGACTGGCCGGGTCTTGACATCTTAGTTTGTGCTTTCGGCCACACTGTTTTCAACTCGGTTGGAGGTTTTATGTGGAAAGTATTCATTTGCTGCTGGCTTCAACATCTACGTCCTGGCAGTCAAACGTACTTGATGTGGAGTTAGTCTAATTAGTACGGTGACGAAGCAAGCGCCAAAATGAATTTTGTATTGAAACGGTACAACGTCCTCAAAAGTGCAACGCTTGTAACGGAGCCACACAAATGTATTGAATACTTCAATGGAGGCGAAGGCTTGCACACGAAATTAACTAATTCCAAGCAAACAAACTCAATGCTGCATCTGAAAGAGCACAGTGTAACAGATTTAAAATTTGTTAGGAAGGACAGAAGTACCATGGTACATGTGCATCAACGAATTAATGCATACAAGGGGAACACAGCTCTATATTAGCTGGGGGAGGGTGATGGTTGAGGTGGGCGTCTACTTCAACAATCAAGATCA
Organism: Alisma plantago-aquatica; assembly: GCA_963693085.1. Taxonomy (NCBI): domain Eukaryota; kingdom Viridiplantae; phylum Streptophyta; class Magnoliopsida; order Alismatales; family Alismataceae; genus Alisma; species Alisma plantago-aquatica. The sequence continues at coordinate 312,708,238 of OY856410.1, forward strand.
TTCCTATTCCCTGCTCCGAATGATTTCAACAAAGGCGGGATTAATTGCTGCGACTAGGCGTGTTTCTGCGGTTTTTATTTTTTTCTTCTTCTTTCGAATGACACCCTTGTTTTGACATCCCGTCAATGGTTTGTTTTCAAATTTCTGTCTGGTTCTAGTCAAGGTCTTTTTGGATATCATCCATCCAGAATTGCATGTCTTTGGTTCGGATGTAGTCTGATTCTTTTAGATCAGTTGTTCGAAATTGGTCTAATTCAGTTATGTAATGATGATATATAATTGATATCATTACTGTAAAATGTAGCTACCAATTATGGTTCATCAACTCTAGGTCATGGCCAACTTCAACTAAATCATGTTGCGCTTACCGAGATTCTAGTTTCGTGTCTGAAACAACCATTGCACAACGACCATGTTGACCTCTAGAACTTCTTCGTACATGTAGAGCCTAATTTTTAGTAGATTGTAATGCAATTTCAACCGTTGAATGAATATTGTTATATGAAATGATGTAACAAGATATTGTACGATATCTATCCAATTATCATAAAAAAGATTAGGAGATAAATTACATGCATGTAAATTTTTGTCTGGACATTGTTTGAAGGAGTTTTACAAGTCTATAGTTTTATTATAGTAGCACAACCCATCCTGATGTTGATGATCACCATCAAACCAGAAGTATATAATCAAATAGATAATCAAAACACAACTTATATAAATCCAATATATGAAATAACTACTACAAGCGATGTAGTTGTCCAGGTAGTTATTGGTGCACTGGTAAACCTCATTCTGCATGGATTTTGAACCATTCCCTTACCACATGTGTAATGCGATGTTTGAGGGTTGTTGTCTACGTATTGCTTGCATCTGATTGATCCATGTACACTCGAATGGCGCACATCAACCCACATTAGCATGTTGACATTATAATAATCATCACTTGAGATTATTCATACAATGACACTATCAAGTACGAGAGAGACTTATGATAGAATTCATGACATACAATTGGCAAAAATAAGATTATACCCATGGACACACTATAACTATGTCATCCAAAAAAGGAATCGACTATTCTCATTGGCACGTACAATTTGAAGCATCCTATCATGTATTCTAGAGTGGAGTGGTTATATCATCCCTTGTCCTTTCCCCAACACTGAGCTCCCCATAACTTGGGTTGCCATCTGAGAGTTCATCATCTTCTTGTTGGCATACTTCATGTGTTATGTCTTCTTCATTGACATTTTCATCTTGTAGTTGATACTTCTTTATAAAACTGAGCTATACACAACACAAAATTATTACATAAGACTGTTGGTTTATGTAAAATGTTACATGTTGTCTAAGTATGGTGAACCTCCTCTTTGACACGCCAAATATCCTCTCAACCACATTATGTCATTGTGTATGCCTATAATTTAACATCTCAAATTTTTTTATTGTATGCACAATGCACTCCCATTTATTCAAATACATGATATGATGTATTGCAGAGTGAGCACTATTGGCATAGCAAGAATCAACCATATAGTATTGTTCCCTAGGTATGGTGAAGTCCCCACTCGCTAAGATTTCATTGCTAAGTTTTCTGTCAAGTTGTGATTTGTGTGACTGTGTTCTACACATTGTCGAAAATAACACACCGTTTGTAACACCTGAGCCCACTGCCCAAGCCTCTAGTAGAGTTTTAGAAAAGACGACTGGCCCCACAGACCATCACTATTTTTTAGTGATGGGTGTTGGATCCTTGGATGGGTGATTGTGTGCTCTAGAGGGGGGTGAATAGAGCTGAATGCACTTAAACAAAATTTATTAGACCTTCAAGATAAATCACAAGATAAGGTTGCTATATGGGAAATCTGAGTGCAGATAAAATACATAGCAAGGATGAGAGAGATTGAACATGCATCAATTAACAAGCTATGTAGAGTGGTTCCATACTCCAAACTAGAAGTATGTCAATCCACTACCTAGAGAGATCAACCTCCAGGATTTCTCAACCATTGTACTCTTATATTCCATCATAAGATTTATAATACATAAACTTCCAAAGGACTTACCTATTCAATCCTATAGTCTTCAACTTAACTAAGAAATTATCCACTTTGTAAGGAGTCTTCTGCCTTCACCAATGACTTACCCACTCTTGCACAAGTCTTCAACTTGAAGGAATTACCCACTATTCTTGGATCTTCAGCCTTTGACTTCACCTTCTTTAGGGAGAAGCTTTCACCAAGGACTTACCCACTTGATTAAGGATTCTTCTGCTTTCACCAAGGGCTTACCCACTCTTGCTCCAAGTTTTCAGCCTTGTCTTCTTCTTTTTGTTCACTAAGGGACTTCTTCCCTTGTTCTTCTTTACCTCTCTTAGACAAGAGAGAGAACCATCATCTTCACAATTGAATGAGAGATTGGAAGGTTGTGACGTCCCTGGATTTTCTAAAACTTAATCTGATGTGCGACGTCCAAATTGAAACCCTCACCTCAGCGAGAATCCCAATTTAAACATCCCACACTAGGCTAAGAAAGAGAAAATCAGAAGAAGTCAAAAGGAACATACATCAGTAGCACATGTACATGAACAATAATAAAACCATACACACTTGTTCACCATCCAACATATAATTACAACATGAATTGTTACAACATTTGATATTACATATTGAACAGCAAACTTAAACATATACACGTACTACATCTAAACAACAGGATCTTAAGACAACAGGTCCACCTGTACATCAGCTCGCTACACAACTCTCACTATCCTGGATCTTCAAGAGCATAACCACAACCTAAACAAAAAGATTACATGCGGTACACGTCAGCACAATATTTCAGGTTATGACTCATTATCTGAACATTATCTTCCATAGCATTTTTGTGCACATTAATTAACCCTAGTTACATGTATTACTCGAATTAGGGTTTCATCATATGTATTATGGGTCATCTTCGTATAATATTAATTCCATGAATCTAACTGATATCTGAGTTACATATTAGTCTCACATTACTGATATGAGCTTAATCCGTGAATTTCATCATTTATTGAGCATGTATATATTTAATACATTTTATTTAGGGTTATTAGCCCTAACTAGCCATATGGAGTAAATTACATGATTTCATACATTATCATGATCATAATTGACATCATATGTATTCTAAATATTATTATATACTTTCTGACATTTTCCCATAATTTTAGGTCTTCGTTTATTATTTATTATACATGAAAAGACCATTATACATCTTGTAAGATATCATTGAGATTTAAGCATCAAAATCCTGATATTATCAGTCCATGTTGTTCTGCTCATTTTTCTGAGAAAAACGATATATTATATGTATTTTTCTGATAAATGTACTAATTACTGTGATTTATTGAAGAACTAAACAAATTATGGGATTTTTACCTTTTAGGGACAACCACGTGTTGCCACGTGGCAGGGCGCTCCCTTAAGCTGGCGGCCGGTTCTTTTCCTGGCTTGCCTTGGGCCGGCCGGTTTTGGGCAGCTGGATCGGTCTGACTCCTGCCCCTTTCCTTCTCACGATCCAGCGCCTGCTACGCCTGCGTCGTTCGCTCGGGCGTGCGGCAGCCTGCCTCCTTGGTTGCTGCCGTCCGATGCTGTTACGGCCCATCGCGCCGCTCATCATTGCTGAGAGTTCCCTCCTCACGAGAACACGGACGACGTAGCCTCGTCTTCCACTAACCAGCCGCCGCCGGGGATCTAGTTTTCGGCCTGCTCCAGATCGCCGCCCCAAAGTAAGCCGCATTCCTAGCCACCGTCGTTGGCACGAGGTCTTTCCTCCAGGCCGTCTCCAACTGCACCCGACGCCGCCCACCAAAACGAGCGCCGCCTGGTCTCCTCTCCCACGTGAGAGTCCGTCCGCCGACGCTGACGCTGGTTCACGCTCGCCTCTTCGTCTCTATTGCTCCGTCTCCTGGATTCACTCCTCCAGGTACAAAAAACTGCCGCCACATGTTCTCCCTTCTCACGCGGTTTCCCTTTCTCGCAAAACACCGCCCGGCTTGAGCGCAGCCGCGCTTGGGCTCCATGGCGATCAACAGGCAAGTGGCATCCTTCTGCTTGGGTGTCCGGTTGCGCCTCCGAGACTCTGCCACTCTCAGCTTCTCAGGTCATCCAGAGCTCTGCCTATTGAAGGCCCTCTCGTTCTCTCTTTCTTCTTCTCCCGTGAACTCCAGGTTGGTCGATGCTTGCGTGTGTTATCCTCTAGATCATGCTGCCTCCATGGGGAAGGTCTCTAGGTTGAGCTAGCTCCATCGCATGTAAGCGATCCTGCAACGCGGTGCCGCCGCAAGGCTGGGTCTGTTCCGGCGAGGAGTCAGCCGCTTCTCCATCGTTCCCTAGCTTCCGTGTTTGCATCCCAGTGTCGGGTACGTGTCTCGACACCTTCCCACATACTCCCATCCTCATGCTCTGCCCGCCAGCGTGGGCTTTCTGGTTCCTCACTATCTTGCTGGTGATAGGCCGAGGAAGATACGACCTCTCTCTTATTGTTCCTCATCCTCACCAGCACTACGGAACACAAAGGGAAAGCCATGGGAGAAGGACTCTCGCTCTCACCGTTCTTTGGGGAATAAGGCACGATCAAATGCTAAGGCAACTGCTCGATCGAGGTGATCGTGAGATAGTCGGTTATGAAGACGTGGTAGTGGTCAAGAGTCAGTGCCTCGCAAGTTCTCCCACGTCCTTGCTTTAGTTGGAGGCATGGATAAACAACTTGTCGTATGTTGCATTCAAGGGTCAGGATTAGAGAACCCACTTTCTCCTCTTCAAAGAAACGTGTGACACCACAGATTATCATATCCTAGTCTAGTGTATTGAAACTTAGGCCATCCCATTAAATTCCTTGAAAGGACATAAAAAGAGATATATTAACCATTATATCAACATCACATCAACACACTTACTTCATCAAAAGCTTGGAACTCTCAATCTAACTGAAACATATGCTTCCACTTAAGTCATTGGACATTTTAGGATTCCAAAAGTCCACTCCATCACATCCTACACACCTTAAAAGATATTCCGTCCTCGGAATTAAGCCAGAAAAACCACTTTGTCACATCATATACATCTTAAAGGAACTTTTGTCCTCGAAATTCAACCATACTCATACCTCCAGGGAAAACCTTATCTTGCTCTCATCCACATGTAGGCACTATTCTATGTGTAACATATCCGCAAAGGTTACCTAGAACCATGTATCCAAAGCACTATTAAGGGAGTTTTACAACCATCTTAGTGCACAAACACTCCATAGAAGGCTCAAACTAGGGTTTAGAAACTCTGATTGGGTCATTACCTATCTCATATATTAAGGTTGCATCTTTATCTTTATCCACGCATTAGGGTTCCCACATCATATCATCATGTTCGAAAGGAGTTAGCTAAGATTAACTCATACATCAAGGTGTCATCAACATTTTATTTAGCTCATTGTTAGAACATGTTCATCAATAACATATGCCTTTCAGGAGGGAGTTAACTATAATTAACTCATGGTATCCATCTAGATCATATCAAGGTGTTATAATCATTATGTTGTGCTAACTTTCAAACTATATTTCCATCATTATTAAGCACTAAGCTTAACACCGTGTGTAACATGTTTCATTCATACGATCTTATTCCATTGTTCATAATAAATTGTAACATTTACGAGTGAATTCATCACAATATTAAACAACAATTTCACATTAATCATCATTATGCATGTACGTGGTTAACCAATTATGCCTTGATATCTATTAAACCATTTCTAGATTTCCATCATATCATGTCTATATATCACATCTCGAGATTAGATCACATCTCTACAGGTATTATATCATGGTTGTGTTAAACAAACTTATATTATAACAAAACTTTACTTAGGCCAAAAGAGGTTCCTCTAACACATACCACGAGGGTAGTTCCATGCTCAGTTTCTCTAAGCTAACTCAACTCTATGTGTATCTCATAAGCACATACTTTATCTTTTCTCTCTTAGCTTAGGGTTCTCGGATTACCTCATTGGCGCTAGCGATACTTCATAGCTCTAGCCATGTAAGCACAAACCAAAACATGCAAAGATATACTCTTCATAGGTTCTATACCCATGAAACACTATATCTCAAAACTCTCTTATATGCACCACTAGATTCCTATGTGGGAAACCACCAACCCGAGCATGAGGCTTCACAAAAACTAACATAGCTACCTCCTCCAGGGTCTTAGGCTCTCTCCCTCACCCAGATGGCAGGTAGTCATATTCATGTTCACGTGCACATATATAACCAGCCTCTCTCTGTCTCTAGGGTTTGGTCTTCCCACGGACATCTAGGGTTCAACAAAACTATAGGAATCATACATAAAGCAACTCAACTCAATCACTCAGGAGTAGTCTAGTTTAGGACATATCATAACACATATCTCATATTTCTCATATCTCGGAGTCTAGGTTCTTTGACCTTCTCCTTGTGGGTCTCACTCTCTCTTGAGCTAACCCCAAAACTGGTCCTAACACTAGAGGTCCTCCTTCGTAAAAGAGATTGAGGCCCATACTGACTCACAACCTTGTCTCAGCCTAGCTTATCTTATCTCATAAAAGAAAGCATACTTGCATCATCAAAACTCATCTCAAATCCTCAAAACTGACCTTAAATCCTCGAAGACAAACATAAATCATCTTAATCATCTTATATCATCTAAACTTATTCCATCTGTCATGTATATTCCAACAAGGCTCTAGACATCTAATCTAGGACTACTCTCTCTTCTAGACTGATGTCATCACTTTCACTTAGGTTGCATGACCACCTCCTACTCGTACATGTGTGGGGACACATTTTTGTAATACATATACATAATAAAAAATATATAGTTTTTCTCTGATAAAACACGCGTCAGAGAAAACTATCAAGGTTCGATCTGATTGGAATCAAAAACCAAATCCTGAAAACGAGTGTCCCACACATAGTAGAGAGTACAGTGTCATGAAAACTAGTGAAAGGGGTGAGAACAAGGGGTAGACTAGTGTAGCTACTCTAGACAACATGCACAATATGTCTAGGGTTTCTCTTCCCTTGATGCACGCCATTTCCAAATAGTGCAACGTCCCATACCGCTGCACTACAAGGAAAGAACGACATCTAAGGACTTGCTACTCAACAAGCACCAGTCTATACCTAGTTCTCGGACATCTAGGTGCTAACCTAGAGGCTAGGTCAGATCTAGTCTCTAAAAGACGACTAATCTAACCCTAAAGATTATTAAGTTCAAGGTTTTCTGGTTTTGAGTTGCATAATGAGCAAGTGTCAGGCTTTGCTATTGTTCATGCTCTGATACCACCTGTGACGTCCCCGGATTTTCTAAAACTTAATCTGATGTGCGACGTCCAAATTGAAACCCTCACCTCAGCGAGAATCCCAATTTAAACATCCCACACTAGGCTAAGAAAGAGAAAATCAGAAGAAGTCAAAAGGAACATACATCAGTAGCACATGTACATGAACAATAATAAAACCATACACACTTGTTCACCATCCAACATATAATTACAACATGAATTGTTACAACATTTGATATTACATATTGAACAACAAACTTAAACATATACACGTACTACATCTAAACAACATGATCTTAAGACAACAGGTCCACCTGTACATCAGCTCGCTACACAACTCTCACTATCCTGGATCTTCAAGAGCATAACCACAACCTAAACAAAAAGATTACATGCGGTACACGTCAGCACAATATTTCAGGTTATGACTCATTATCTGAACATTATCTTCCATAGCATTTTTGTGCACATTAATTAACCCTAGTTACATGTATTACTCGAATTAGGGTTTCATCATATGTATTATGGGTCATCTTCGTATAATATTAATTCCATGAATCTAACTGATATCTGAGTTACATATTAGTCTCACATTACTGATATGAGCTTAATATGTGAATTTCATCATTTATTGAGCATGTATATATTTAATACATTTTATTTAGGGTTATTAGCCCTAACTAGCCATATGGAGTAAATTACATGATTTCATACATTATCATGATCATAACTGACATCATATGTATTCTAAACATTATTATATACTTTCTGACATTTTCCCATAATTTTAGGTCTTCGTTTATTATTTATTATACATGAAAAGACCATTATACATCTTGTAAGATATCATTGAGATTTAAACATCAAAATCCTGATATTATCAGTCCATGTTGTTCTGCTCATTTTTCTAAGAAAAACGATATATTATATGTATTTTTCTGATAAATGTACTAATTACTGTGATTTATTGAAGAACTAAACAAATTATGGGATTTTTACCTTTTAGGGCCAACCACGTGTTGCCACGTGGCAGGGCGCTCCCTTAAGCTGGCGGCCGGTTCTTTTCCTGGCTTGCCTTGGGCCGGCCGGTTTTGGGCAGCTGGATCGGTCTGACTCCTGCCCCTTTCCTTCTCACGATCCAGCGCCTGCTACGCCTGCGTCGTTCGCTCGGGCGTGCGGCAGCCTGCCTCCTTGGTTGCTGCCGTCCGATGCTGTTACGGCCCATCGCGCCACTCATCATTGCTGAGAGTTCCCTCCTCACGAGAACACGGACGACGTAGCCTCGTCTTCCACTAACCAGCCGCCGCTGGGGATCTAGTTTTCGGCCTGCTCCAGATCGCCGCCCCAAAGTAAGCCGCATTCCTAGCCACCGTCGTTGGCACGAGGTCTTTCCTCCAGGCCGTCTCCAACTGCACCCGACGCCGCCCACCAAAACGAGCGCCGCCGCCGCCTGGTCTCCTCTCCCACGTGAGAGTCCGTCCGCCGACGCTGACGCTGGTTCACGCTCGCCTCTTCGTCTCTATTGCTCCGTCTCCTGGATTCACTCCTCCAGGTACAAAAAAACTGCCGCCACATGTTCTCCCTTCTCACGCGGTTTCCCTTTCTCGCAAAACACCGCCCGGCTTGAGCGCAGCCGCGCTTGGACTCCATGGAGATCAACAGGCAAGTGGCATCCTTCTGCTTGGGTGTCCGGTTGCGCCTCCGAGACTCTGCCACTCTCAGCTTCTCAGGTCATCCAGAGCTCTGCCTATTGAAGGCCCTCTCGTTCTCTCTTTCTTCTTCTCCCGTGAACTCCAGGTTGGTCGATGCTTGCGTGTGTTATCCTCTAGATCATGCTGCCTCCATGGGGAAGGTCTCCAGGTTGAGCTAGCTCCATCGCATGTAAGCGATCCTGCAACGCGGTGCCGCCGCAAGGCTGGGTCTGTTCTGGCGAGGAGTCAGCCGCTTCTCCATCATTCCCTAGCTTCCGTGTTTGCATCCCAGTGTCGGGTACGTGTCTCGACACCTTCCCACATACTCCCATCCTCATGCTCTGGCCGCCAGCGTGGGCTTTCTGGTTCCTCACTATCTTGCTGGTGATAGGCCGAGGAAGATACGACCTCTCTCTTATTGTTCCTCATCCTCACCAGCACTACGGAACACAAAGGGAAAGCCATGGGAGAAGGACTCTCGCTCTCACCGTTCTTTGGGGAATAAGGCACGATCAAATGCTAAGGCAACTGCTCGATCGAGGTGATCGTGAGATAGTCGGTTATGAAGACGTGCTAGTGGTCAAGAGTCAGTGCCTCGCAAGTTCTCCCACGTCCTTGCTTTAGTTGGAGGCATGGATAAACAACTTGTCGTATGTTGCATTCAAGGGTCAGGATTAGAGAACCCACTTTCTCCTCTTCAAAGAAACGTGTGACACCACAGATTATCATATCCTAGTCTAGTGTATTGAAACTTAGGCCATCCCATTAAATTCCTTGAAAGGACATAAAAAGAGATATATTAACCATTATATCAACATCACATCAACACACTTACTTCATCAAAAGCTTGGAACTCTCAATCTAACTGAAACATATGCTTCCACTTAAGTCATTGGACATTTTAGGATTCCAAAAGTCCACTCTATCACAAAGGTGGTGGAAGTGAGAGCCTCACAAGATATATATGTAGGACCATCTCTCTCACTAATATCCTACTCACTCTAATGGATGTAACAAGTGATTAAGCTTAGAGAGAGAGAGGAGACTGCAGGATGCACTCAACTATAGAATAGGGACCTTCATAGTGCTTGGATAACTATGATATGAAGCCCAAGGGGTCATATTTATAGTTGAGGATGCCTACAAGCCTTTGGAAAATACTTAAGGATGAATACTAGCCGTTTGGAATGTTGCAACAAATATTTTTTTGAGTTTTACATCATTCAAATGGCTATATATATATAAAGGGAACGATCCAATGAGAAACATATCTGATGAGAGCATGAGAGGCATTTGAATAACTCTCCACATAGATCAATTTTTCATAATCCAACCATACAAATTACAAGTATACCTTAATATCTACATTCCTATAAAATTTTATCACCATCCAATTTGTAAATCATTCACAACAACCAAATATTTTTCGACACTCTATATTGAGTTTTAGGATGACCGTTGGATGTAAAAACTATATATTGTACATATGGACATGTAAACAATGTCTGATTGTGATGATTGTTAGCGAGAAGGTAAATGAAATGATTCTTTTTCCATCTTTACGGTTGAATTTTAAAAAATAGTTACTAATTTGTAGTTATTCAAATGCCTCTCATGCTCTCACTGTAGGAAGTTTCTCACTGGATCGCTACCCTATATATATATATATATATATATATACACACACACACACATATAAAGGCATGATAAAAATATAAACCATATCCAAGCATGTGTAGGCAAGTTAGTAATGTACTATGAAAGCATTAGAAGCACTTTTTGAGCAAGAAAGTGATGAGAATCATAATATACCAATTTTGACTCAAAACCCACATGCATGGTGCATACTAACTTGATAAAAACACACAATGGTTAAATATGAGCAAGAATAACATTACCTCTATACTCATCATTTCTTTTTCACTTGTTGCCACCCCATACACATCTCAGATTTCTTTCTTCATGTTGATTGAGAAGTAAATTTGCAAATCCATAGCTCATGTTAATCCATTAGCAAGGTACCTAGAAGAAGAAGAAATGGTCCCCAATCATGTTTTTGGGTCCAGATAGGTTAGCTTACCAACCCAACTCCTATTGATCATGGATGATTTTCTAAAAGGACAACAAGTAGAATAATGGCTAAAACATTAAAATAGTTTCATGTGCCCATAGTCTTGGAATTGAAGGATTCTCCATGAAAGATTGGAGGTCCTTTACCTTATTTGTTCCTTTAGATACCATCATACTGTTGGGTTTTAGGGGAGGCAGAGAAGGCAGCGGAAACAAAAAATTTTCTCCCCCAAACCCGGAACAAGGAAACACGTCAACGTCTATATAATAGGAAATGATGGTTTGTGGAATCATACCTTGTCCCGAGGCTTGCTCGACGACAATAACTCACGCCTTGCGCGGTCTTCAACTCCGGTCTTGGACGGTGTCTGTGCAGCTCCTGGTCGCACCGGGACTGATGACTCCTCCTCTCACCGGGACTGTCGGGGTTGACAGTTGTCCTCCTGAGCGGCAGAAACCTCCCGCCTCTGAAGTAGTCCACACAGACCACCTGGAACTCCAATATCCTTGTCCCACAAGGAATTGGAAGGAGTCACACCCTCCTATTGACGTACTAGTCGCCAACAAACTCTCCTGCTGCCAGTTGCAACTGCAGTTGTCTTTCCCTTGCTGCGCCTCCCTTTGCGGGTAGCACTTGCTCGGACTCTCTCCCGGTTACCAAAACCAGAGAGAACGACAACTTTGCAGAGCAACTGGTTTGCACTGAGTTGTACCTTGAGAAGCCCCCAATACCCATATATATAGGAGGGTCATGGGACAGGGTTCTCCATCCCGGGCAATATGGGACTAAAGGCAGGAGTAGAAGGGTTCGAGATTTTCCACAAAAACAACAAACTCGCAACCTGAATCGATCGTTTCACAGCTGAAACGGTCGGTTGGGGACCTGAACCGGTCGGTTGACACCTCAACCGATCGGTTGGGACCCATGAGCCGGTCGGTTCACTTCTGAATCGATCGGTTCGTGGTCCTGACCAGTTCCCGATTGACTTTCCAACTTTTTTTTTCTAATTGGTATCAAATACCAATCCTTGTTCCAATCAAATTGGGTAAGTAAAACAAAAGGAAAATTCTCACCAATCCTACTTTCCCAACTTGCCCGGTTGCAACAGTTGAATCGATCGTTTCAACACTTGAAGCAACCGTTCACCCTGTCCTTGAGCCGATCGACTCAATACTTGAGCCGACCGGTTCACCAAGCTCAGCCAATCGGTTCATCACATGAGCTGATCGGTTGGGAGTGCAGATCGTGCACAATCAGTCAATTGTGATTTCAATCAATCCGATACTCTAATCAATTTGTCCAACACCTTGAACACTATGATTTTTGAGCTATCAATCAATTGAGTGTTTAATTGAACTACTAAACTCTTTTAGTAATCGATCTAAACATTTTTTGTGGACAAAACTCCTCTTCCAGGTTAAAACCCTATGTGTGTGACCCTGCATGTCCATTTCACGTTGGAAGTGAAAGTCCATAACACTTATGACTTCACAAGCAAAGAGCGGTGCCGAGTTACACATCAGTGCTACCCAAGTGAAAGTAGAAAGTTGGAGAACAACTTTCAATCCTACAATCCGTGAATGGTGTTACAGCGAATGTAGAATTCCTTTGTCACTGATATCCCGAATGAACTCGAGGCATGGAACATTCATCCTGTCAACGTTCATTCACTTTCTTGATCTCAGAGCAGATTGAACAAGATATGTATGACATCAATATCACATACTGATTCACACATGCGTGCGCATGCCTATCTCAATCCTACTCATCAAGTGGCCTTGGATATCAAACTCCCTCAGGAGGGACAAATCCCATATCTATCACTCACCCCTCAAAAGCCCCATGTGTCAAAGCCACCCAATCATCACCTTTATAACAACCCATGTTTCAGGACTGCGTTTGATGATGTCAAAGTGTGCCCAACGACATGTGTTGAGTGTAGTGATTTCAGGTCAAAGAATCACACTCACCACCATCACTGTGAGTACTAATTGTGACTACCATGTCATGGTTCCATGTGTCAAATTCACGGTGGGTCTATCCTATACACTTGTTCTCTAACGAGTACCTATGTGTTTGGTTTGATATCTCTATATCATGACTAATGAGATTCTGTCATCAACCAACACCACAATCTAGTCTTGTGTGTCATTGCTGTCTATCTACCTTCCACAATGACATCCGACTAGGGACATAACAAGAATGTACAAACTCTTAGCATTCGTATGATCTCATCGTTCACGTCCTTAACCTGAAAGCATACGTCATTGAGTATTGTCATTCTCTAGACATTCAATCTGTTCTATCACTATCTCATATGACTAAACCAGAAAGAATTGGAAGCTTGCCTTTGATGTTTATCAAATCAATCTTAATGTATCCCTTCAATCATCCCATGATTGGCTCTCAGGGCATACATACCAACATACTCCCACTTTCACTGCGATCCAATCACTCTTGAATCATATTCATAGTGATCTTCAAACATGTCCCACATGTTATTGTGCTCTAGTGCGAACATAGTGAGTTATGGCAACACCTTGCCAAAGTCAGTATAAATTGCATGTCTCACATCTCTTTGCTGTACGTCACACGGATGGAGTTGCCATAATATGCGATCTAGTATTCCTTTGCTAACTTTTAGCCACATTGCATGATCAAAGATTCCATACTTGTCATCAATGAGCAGAATATCTATAAGTTCATCTCATGAACTTCCAGATCCATACAGTATCCACTGCTGTTCTCTAACACATAGATACTCGGCATTTCCTTTCAAACGGCTTTATTGGAACACTTCCAATCATCAACAAACTTTCACTTTTATATATCCTATATATATTTTGCGATTAACTTTCTGTCCTTTTGGAAGTTCACATCAATGTAACTCTTTACATTAAACTCTTCCTTATCTCCATAGAACTAGTACTTCCCAAGTACTTATCAAGTTCTCATGGTATTCCAGTAACCCTTACTGGAAGTAGACAGACATCCACTCGTCATGTCCAACACATGAGTTATCAGGATGAGCACATCATATTGTCATGTCATACATACAAAATGATGAATGTATTTTATTCTTGCCACGTCTATACATGCAAGATAATGGGATGATAACATACATGATAGATCCATATCTATTCTTAGTGTTTCAATTCTTCATAAGAATTGAACACTTGGCCTTGGGATACTAACTCCATGTAACATGGACAAGTTTTTTCCCACTGAATCTGTGCATACTGAACCCTTCAGTACAGATTGCCAATGTATGCTTTCTCCTTACAGGTTAAGAGGTTTTCGAGAACTATCTCTATAGATCTCTATTCCTATCACATAGGAAACATCTCTATCTTCCTTAAAGATAATTTCCACTTTTGGATTTCCATTCTAGAACATTTCCATTTCACATCAACATGTGGAATGTGAACACGCTCCCACTAAATCACAGATCCCTTCTTTATTTTTGACATATCAGTCAAACCCTTCGACTATATCATCAAAATAAAGATCCAATTCTGAGTTGCTTGTACTCAATCAATCACATTGATTAGTCCATTATAAGTTATAGACTTAATTTGCATTAGTGGATTCATAAACCTTATAGGTTGTGTCACGTACACATCCTTGTTTTATTCCTCATAGGAATGCAGTTTTAGTATCCATATGCCAAATGTCTTAGTCATTAAGTTGCAATCAACAAGCATCATCTTTCTCAAAATGTTATCCATGTGTCTTAACACTTAAGACTCATTTGCACTCATGGATTTACATTCAATGGGTGCTATCATCAAGGTCATACCTTATGGTTTACATGGAAGTCATTTAGGATGTAATGGTCATCTACCATAACTCAAAACTCGGTTCCTCATATTCATCTGGATAGTTGACTCATCACATGAACAACTCATCACATAGATAATTGAGGTGTATCTGTCAAGGATATAAGAACTCACAACTCCTTGTGATTCTTAATGTCCTTTATTAGAGAAGTTTATTCTTTATTTAAGAAGAATTTAGTTATTTGATAATCATCCTCTAACTCCTTAGAGTATGACTCCTTCTTGATTTAGACATCACCATGCCTTAATCATGAGTTCACTATGATACACTATCATAATCACTCATAAGGATCTCAAACATTTGGTCCAAGTATTTCATTCATTGATCTCATCAAGAATTAACACTTTACCAAATTTGCACTTCATCTATGATAATCTTGAACACTTCAAGATATTCATATTGGTATTTCTCCAAACACCATTTGAAGTATTATCATTTGTTCCAATAGGTATGCAAATACATCACATGTATTATACCTAATTGGATAATCATTCTCCCACTACCATTAGTGAAGATTGATTAATCATGTATAAGAGATTCATGTCCCTTACTGGTTCTTTAACCAAAAGAGTCTAGATTTATCCATCACATGGAAACTAGAAATGAATTTCTTATGATTTATGCTAATTTGATTGTTTGAGTTATCAATAAAATTAGGTATCATTTTATCTTATGCATACCATGTATCACAAGATAAACAAGGCATTGCCACAAAGATCATATCTTTAAGATTGAAACATCAACTTTATTAATTGCCATCATTGTCATACAATATGCAAAATAAAGTGTTTCTATCTATTGGCAATATATGAAATAGCAGTTCTCAACTCTATTTCGTGCCCTTTAGGCTGAAATAAACTGAAAGATACTCCTATCTATGGCAGCAACACTTGCTCCAATGATGGGTACTTCTTTCTTGGTCCTTTCACAAAGGCCATCACTTCTTTGTGGATATTGCATATCATATATGACATATCCATATCTTGGTATCACATACCTCAGATAAAGAAGCGGTTCATTTCATGATACCTTAGGTGGAGATCTCCATCCCCTCCTTCATCTTCTTTTGTTCTTCCAGATATAGAGGGCAATTCCCTCATACACCCTTTCCCCATGTGCCTTGAGGCTGAAGACGGCTTGGATTGCTGGCTAGCATCAGAACACTTCTTTGCTTTGCCCTTGTCCTTTCCCTTAAGAATTACCTTTTCTTTGATCACATCAAAGATTAGGGTTTGTCTTTCTTCATCTTTTCCTCTACTGTCCTCAACATGTCCAACAACTTTGTCAACACTTGTCAAAGTTATTCATGTTGTAGTTTATCACGAACTGTATGATTCTCGCAACATTTGCAGTATCATACCAATAGCCAACTCTTGGCTCAGAGGGAAACTTTCTTAGTCAGGTCTTTCCACATACCCAATCACATTGAGTGTGTGAATACCTTACTGGATCTCCTTCTGTCATGATATACTAGGACAGTGTCTTGGAGACATCATATGTCTCATGTTGTCTCTGCAACTCATAGTTCAGAGAACACAACATCAAGCACTCCTCATCAATGTCATCCTCGGTATGCTTCCATAAGCATACTTTCAGCCATTGATGTGGTGGGATTGAGTTCATATGGTCTTGGTATAACTAGGACTTGGAGCTTTCGCTCTTTGAGAACACTTCTCATCATCCTAACCAGTCGTGGAATTTTTCCCATTTAATTTATTGGTCTCAAAGACCGATCGCAAATAAAGTGATTAGTTGATTAACCATTTATTTTAACAAAAGGAAATATATGCAATTTTAGTCCAAAACTCTTTTGACTTGTTTGATTGATTTGAAAAGTTGACGACAAAATTAGGCCTTTAATTAATTATCACTCCCACTATTTTACTTCAAATTGATAGCCCTCACCATCAATTCGGAAGATTGCAGCGTACAACCTTCTAGTGGGCAAGATCCTGAAATCCTCTAAGTCATGGACCAGCTTTGGCTGTCACCCACAACTTAGATCTCTCAGGTAGGCAACTTTTGCCAATTGCATCATATGCAACTCTTGATGAATGAACATGCACAACATTTGCCATGAACATTCCTTGCCTCTGGGCTTAGACGCTCTAAGAATCACCAGTTAAGTCTAACCCAAAAGCCGACACGGTAAACATGAACCCTGCTTTGGCAGAACCTAAATGTCTACCCTTCACACTTCCACAAGATAGACGGTGCACCACACTTTGGCGTAACCTACGCTTGGTCGATCGAATTTTTCATGTGTGCCGCTAATGGAAGGCCTATAAGACTTAATATTTTAATGAGGGATTTGGTTTTTATATACATATACATATCCAATCACCACAATACATAGTACGTATCATATACATGCTATATCCCACATAAAACATGCAAAATGATAAAAGCGACGATTATGGCCATCCTAATGTGATTCCTCGAGCCAAGAGGAATCACAGTCATCTAGGTCTACATCACATGCAACCTGTACAAGATGAACTCTGTGTTTTGCCTTCTGAGTTGATCAACTCATCATATGAATGATCTGCTCTCTCTGGCCGGTCGTCTGGGTGCCACCAGTCGATCGGTTGGCTCCTCCAACCGATCGGTTCGCCTGGTCGTCGTGCATCTCTTCATGGCCGCCACCCGCTCATCTCGCTCCTCGAACCGGTCATCAACCGATCGGCTCACTCCTTGAACTGATCGTCTGGGACGTCAACCGATTGGTTCACGCCTTGAAACGATCGTCTCAGCTGTCATCTGGATGTCCGCCATTCTTCGACATAATAAGAAATAAAATTCTATCCTATTTTACATTTGTAAAAGGAGAAACCTCGAGTTACATTCAAGGGGAGCAAAGGTAGGAAAGAAATCTCGAATTATTTTGAGTTACATCAGGAATAGGAGAGGGAAGATCGGTGCGCAGACCGAGATGCAAGCAACCACATACAACCATATACAAATAGAGTTTATTGGCCATAACCACGCTATACATCCACCACAAAACTCGTTTAAGGGTGACGCGTATCGAGTGCATTAATAATACATATCATATATGTAATTGGGATTTGTGGATTTAGGATTTGACATGCATAAAGCCAATTTTATTCGCACCGTATGCAATAAATAAAGGCGACAAACCAAAATCGATCATATCGATATTCCTAAAATATAGAACAGTTGACGTGGCTCTGATACCATTGTTGGGTTTTAGGGGAGACAGAGAAGGCAGCGGAAACAAAAATTTTCTCCCCTAAACCCGGAACAAGGAAACGCGTCAACGTCTATATAATAGGAAAGGATGGTTTGTGGAATCATACCTTGTCCCGAGGCTTGCTTGGAGACAATACCTCGTGCCTTGCGCGGTCTTCAACTCCGGTCTTAGACGGTGTCTGTGCAACTCCTGGTCGGACCGGGACTGATGACTCCTCCTCTCACCGGGACTGTCGGGGTTGACAGTTGTCCTCCTGAGCGGCAGAAACCTCCCGGATCTGAAGTAGTCCACACGGACCACCTGGAACTCCAATATCCTTATCCCACAAGGAATTGGAAGGAGTCACACCCTCCTATTGACGTACTAGTCGCCAACACACTCTCCTGCTGCCATTTGCAACTGCAGTTGTCTTTCCCTTGCTACGCCTCCCTTTGCGGGTAGCACTTGCTCGGACTCTCTCCCAGTTACCAAAACCAGAGAGAACGACAACTTTGCAGAGCAACTGGTTTGTACTGAGTTGTAAATTGAGAAGCCCTCAATACCCCTATATGTATAGGAGGGTCATGGGACAGGGTTCTCCATCCCGGGCAATATGGGACTAAAGGCAGGAGTAGAAGGGTTTGATATTTTCCACAAAAACAACCAAATCACAACCTGAACCGATCATTTCACAATAGAAACAGTCGGTTGGGGACCTGAACCGGTCAGTTGACACCTCAATTGATCAGTTGGGACCCATGAGCCGGTCGGTTCACTTCTGAACCGATCAGTTCGTGGTCCTGACTAGTTCCCGATTGACTTTCCAACTTTTGTTTCTAATTGGTATCAAATACCAATCCTTGTTCCAATCAAATTGGGCAAGTGAAACAAAAGGAAAATTCTCACCAATCCTACTTTCCCAACTTGCCCGGTTGCAACAGTTGAACCGATCCTTTCAACACTTGAAGCAATCGTTCACCCTGTCCTTGAGCCGATCGACTCAACACTTGAGCCGACCGGTTCACCAAGCTCAGCCGATCGGTTCATCACATGAGCCGATCGGTTGGGAGTGCAGATTGTGCATAATCAGTCAATTGCGATTTCAATCAATCTGATACTCTAATCAATCTGTCCAACACCTTGAACACTATGATTTTTGAGCTATCAATCAATTGAGTGTTTAATTGAACTACTAAACTCCTTTAGTAATCAATCTAAATATTGTTTGTCGACAAAACTCCTCTTCCAGGTTAAATCCTATGTGTGTGACCCTGCAGGTCCATTTCACGTTGGCAGTGAAAGTCCATAACACTTATGACTTCACAAGCAAAGAGAGGTGCCTAGTCACACATCAGTGCTACCCAAGTGAAAGTAGAAAGTTGGAGAACAACTTTCAATCCTACAATACGTGAATGGTGTTACATCGAATGTATAATTCCTTTGTCACTGATATCCCGAATGAACTCGAGGCATGGAACAATCATCCTATCAACGTTCATTCACTTTCTTGATCTCAGAGCAGATTGAACGAGATATGTATGACATCAATATCACATACTGATTCACACATGCGTGCACACACCTATCTCAATCCTACTCATCAAGTGGCCTTGGATATCAAACTCCCTCAGGAGGGACAAATCCCATATCTATCACTCACCCCTCAAAAGCCCCATGTGTCAAAGCCACCCAATCATCACCTTTTATAACAACCCATGTTTTAGGACTGCGTTTGATGATGTCAAAGTGTGCCCAACGACATGTGTTGAGTGTAGTGATTTCAGGTCAAAGAATCACACTCACCACCATCACTGTGAGTACTGACTGTGACTACCATTTCATGGTTCCATGTGTCAAACTCATGGTGGGTCTGTCCGGTACACTTGTTCTCTAACAAGTACCTATGTGTTTGGTTTGATATCTCTATATCATGACTAATGAGATTCTGTCATCAACCAACACCACAATCTAGTCTTGTGTGTCATTGCTGTCTATCTACCTTCCACAATGACATCCGACTAGGGACATAACAAGAATGTACAAACTCTTAGCATCTGTATGATCTCATCGTTCAGGTCCTTAACCTGAAAGCATACGTCATTGAGTATTGTCATTCTCTAGACATTCAATCTGTTCTATCACTATCTCATATGACTGAACCAGAAAGAATTGGAAGCTTGCCTTTGATGTTTATCAAATCAATCTTAATGTATCCCTTCAATCATCCCATGATTGGCTCTCAGGGCATACATACCAACACATACCCCAAACCATGTCTACCAATTTGTTTAGTAGTATGGTGTAGGATATCATTAAGATTATTTTTACCAACTAAGAATCTTTACAAAGAGGATCTCAAACTACGAATATCATGCATAAGAGAAGAAATAGTAGAAGACAAATGATTGATATTATCTCTAGCATGAAAAATATCATTTTCTAAGCAAATAGATTTGGTCAAAAAAGAATATCTATCAATGTGAAGAGCAACAACACTATTCTTTCTACTAATAGAACTAGAAAAAGATATAATGACATTGATTTCAGTAAGCAAGGAAGCATTTTGATTTTCAAACAAAGTGATCTTAGAAGGATAGATCCTATTTTCATATTCTAAACCTTGCAAAGCCAAATCTTTGTTCTTGTTTTCAGTTTTAAGAACATCTATATCATGCATGAGAAAATCCAAAAAATTACAATTCTCTACATTGGAACTATGCTCAAGAGGTTGAGCTCTAGAAATCTAATCTTGTCAAGCAAATTAACATTTTCAAGTTTAAGAGAATCTACTTGAGTAAGACAAGTATTTTTATCATCAAGCAAGCAAATATTAGCATGTTCAACATCATTTATTTCTACATGCAAGTTATCAACAATTGTAGCAAGCTTTTTCTTTTTCTTTTTAGAAGACTTAAGAGAGGCACGAGTAGAATTAATGATACTAATTAAAGGTTCTTTATCTAAAGAGTTTAGATTTACCTCATGATTTCATTTGTTGAAGCCATGAGATTAAAATGGCATTCTCCTTCATCACTAGAGCTCAAGTTTGATCCTCCACTTAATTCTTCACTTGAGTTAGAGGAATCACTTGAGCTTGAGTTGGAGGAGTCACTTGAGCTTTTGTGCCATTTCTCCTTCCTCTTGTACTTCTCTTCTCTTCTCTTGTGATTATGGGTCTTTTTGTCTTGTGGGCAATCTTCCTTGAAGTGACCCTTCATTCCACACTTGAAGCACCTTGTAGAGGAGGAAGACTTGCCTTTGTAGAGTCTACCCTTGACGTACATGGCATCTTCTTTAACTTGATAGGATGGAGAACCTTGACCAACAATAGCCTTAATTTGAGCTTTGATTTCAGTTTTCTTCATTCTCTTGAGCTCTTTCTCTTCTTCTCTTTCTTCTTCATCTTGCTTTTCAAGTTTTTCTTCATAAGCTTATAGATTTCCTATGAGCTCTTCAATGAGGATATCACCAAGATACTTTACTTCTTCAATGGAAGTCACCTTGAGTTCCCACCTCTTGGGGAGAGTTCTAAGGGTCTTTGAGTTGATCTCTCCTCTACTCATAGGATGACCTAGAACGACAAGACCATTCACAATGGTGTTGAGCCTTGAGTACATCTCGGCTATCCTCTCCATCTTCCCCATATTGAAGTTCTCAAAAAGGCCCTTGAGCATGTAGACTTTGCTTTCCTTCATTTCTTGAGTCCCCTCATAAGTGATGCATAACTTTCTCCATACCTCAAAGGCCATCTCATAAGAAGAAATCCGGTTGAACTCGCTGTGGGTCATTGTGGCAACACATCCCTCTATCACACAGACAACGAGGTGTTACGCGAAAACGTGTGGAAATCACCATAACCACAGATCATCAAAACACAGGTTAATTAAAACCATTTGTGGAAAGCTGATAAAATGAGGAATTATTACATTCCAGTCCACATCCTGCAAGAAATAGGTTATATAAGCATATACAAGCCTTGATACATATCCACATCTTAGAGCAACATCTGTCTTATCATCACATGAGTTCATCACCTGTTCATACATACATAGAGGCCCTCGTCCGGCCAACAGTAGGATATACAAAACATCAATGGCTAGACATCGTGAAACATCATCAAACACCTCCAAGGACCTGAGAGTACAGGGATGACACTAGACTCTACAACAAAACACCCAAAACAACAACATATCCAACGCTTGCCTTCTACTGCTCTTCTTGTTGCTCGGCCGCGGCTCCGCGACCACCACCACGCCTAGCTCGACCACCTAAAAGGGTGTAAACCAGCGGGGTGAGACAATTGAACATTGTCCCAACGAGAAACATAACTCCCCGCCGAAACTACAACACCTCAGAGGTATATATATATATATATATATATATATATATATATATATATATATATATATATATATATATATATATATATATAGCAACTAATTGATAGGAAGCATAACAAGAGCAGTTAAATAAAGTAAAGCTGCTCATACTTAGCAAGTTTACCAGGAGTACAAGTATTTCTTTGTGGAGCATGATTAATCAAGATATATAAGTCCTACTACATATGAGGAACATATAAGTAACTGTAAGATATGACAAGATTAATCTACACAAACAAGGCCTCAATCAATGTTTCGTGTATGTCTTAAGTAGTAGTACTATTCGACTGAATTACGTATTATTATGCCCTGAGGAAGTGAGCCGTACCGCTCAAATCTAACCTTCGGTTGCGAAACCCAAGCCGGTGCCATACAAGGTCAATGGAAGAGCCGGACTCCACGACCTTCTCTGCCTCATGGTCAGTGCATGAGTACAACACAAGCAGGACCGCAGTCTCATGCTGAAGTGGTCTTAGCCACAGGGTCAGGCTACTCTCTGCCTAGCCCACCTCGGTACAGGTCTCGGCGCTAGTGAAACTGAGCCACGGGCCTGTTCACCGTGCTCTGAGCCATGAACACATTCATGCTCCTTATATCACATATCTTGAGCCATGGGCCTCTTCACCATGCTCTTTATCACAATTGGGCTACGGGCCTGAATCCGCACCCTGGAGTCTACAACCGAAGTTGCACTCTTACCTCCTCACTTTAGGCTAGGAGAAACCTCACATACTCAATAATATGCGCTCCGGGTTGACCCGCAGAAGAACCCGTTCACCATCATCAATTCCTGACGATGATGGATCTATGGCCAGGGCAACTACATGATATATTTCACTGTGATTAATTAGTGTCTTTTATATGGATTGCAATGTTCAACTAAGTTGTATAACATGCAATTATAATAGAAGTAAATAATATGGAACTCAACAGTTACTTTTACTATAATTCACATCATACTGATCCAACGCAAGGATTTATCACTTGGCCTCTTGCCAATCATCCAGGTTCATACCATGGGATCTCAATCCCCATTATATGTTGCCATTGCCTCTCAGGGCTTACATTATTATCAACATCATGGAACAACATTCATAATGTACCTGTCATTTCATTGTTCCCATATATTCATTCCTCACAACCTTTCATTTGGCTATACATTACCTGCATGGTTAGCACTATTAAATAATCATCATGAATAACTTAGAGACTCATAACATCAACATAGGGTGACATTTTAGGATTCGGTGCTTAATCAACACAAAGTGACATTAATGATTATATCCTTTTCTTAATCATGCCTCATCTTATGATCACATGTATAAGGCACATCAATAGCAAACCCTAATACATGCTCATTATTGCTCTTAGCCTAATGAGATAGTCAAGGTGATCACATTTGTGTGTATAGCTATGTTAAGTTTAGATGGACAAGGTTTATCAATGAAATACTTATCATGCAATGAGTCACCATTGATTAACAAGAGTATAGCTAACACTTCAATTTTCCATGACAAACAGAACCTTCACAAGAAGTACTCACAACCCTCACTAAAAACTATATCAGGCAGCGCTCACCCTCACCATAGGTTGTATCGGGAAACCTGCCCTCAACTAATAACCAACTCACAACGGCCCGCGTGCAGCGCGCAACGCTGCGTTACCAAGGGCAACAGTTCTCAAGTGTGCAACGTGCAACGCTGGGTCAAGTGCCGTGCACGTGGGTATACCGGGCAATGGCCAAGGGTCATTCGTGCAGCTGTGCCATGCAGGGTATATCGGCTAGTGCTACGCATGCCATGACGTGCACGTTATCGGGTAGTTGGGTGTCGACTGTGCAACGCGCACTGGGGGCGTGCAGCTCTACTGGGCGACAAAGTGCCGGGTAGGGTGACGCGCACTCCGGGCGTGCACTGCCGGACGACGCGGTGTCAAGCTCAACTCAACCCGTTCACGGGTAGCATGCACTCTATACCAGCGTGCAGGGCCTGTGTCGGGCGTCAGGGGGTAGTGTGCACGCCTGCCATAGCAACACTCATCCAAAGAGCAAACCGTGCAAGGGGCTCCACAAGAGGTATCATCCAAGGGTTAACCATCACAGACCAGCCATCCAAACCATGGCCTAATGGCCGTCATCGGGCAAGGCAAGGTTGTGACGCTCGTGAACAAGAGGGACCAAAGGGGATATCGTCCATACATGTACCGTGAAAGGGGGTCTAGGTCAAGAGGGATGTCAGGCATCACCTCCCCATGCTCATATCGACCAAGGTGTTAACTCTCAAGGTCATCTACCACCTCACACATGGTCACCCAAAACCCTAGTGGATCAAGAAGAGGCTCACCTCAATCAACTAAGAAGGAGGGGTCTTGCACATCTTCTATCACCAAACGGGTCACAAGGAGAAACCCTAGAAAGAGTCACCACCATAACCAAGCTCACCCTTCTAGCCCATGGTGAGAGGAGAGTGTTTCTTAAGCAACTAGAACACAAGCTCACCTCAATCAGTTAAGGAAAAGAGGGGTGTTGCTCATGATACTAGAAGCTCAAACTCACTCCTCTAGACCAAGGGGAGAAAGGAGTATTGCTCCCAAAGAAACCCTAGATCATAAGGTTCAGCCAACATGGAAGCTAAGCAAGAAACTAGCTACTAACATGTAAACAAGATCATAGCAAGAGATAATGTAATTAGGGTTAGGAGTTATGCAACCCGCCTCAAGCAAGCTCCAAGGTCATAGCTCCAAGCACCACCAAACAAGGGAGATGGAGACTCCAAGGCTATCGACCACTAGCTTGCTCCTTCCAAGGGGGTATCGGCCACCACTAGCAAGGAAGAGGGTGTGTCGTGCAACAAGGTGGAGAGGAACCAAAGGAACTCCTAGCAAAATAAGGGAACTGCCTATATAGAAGGAAAGGGAGGAGAAAACAAGATGGAACCAAGCAAGGTGTTGCCTACCTAGGGACACTTGTCCTAGTGCACGAGCCACCACTCTAGCAAGCTCCATACACATGTCCAAGATATGTACCAAGTGTCCACTTGTGGTGATACAAACGAGGTCAAGGCTAGGTCAAGCATCATGGGCGACACAACAACTAGCACCTTGGGTGACACACCTCTTGCCATGGGGGACACACACACACCTTGGCCGATACACTCACCTCTTGGGCAATACACACTACTCTTGGCCGATACAAGGCTCAACCAAGGCAAGGCAAGGCAAGGCACCTCAAGGCCCAAACAAGCTCAACCAAGCCCAAAAGAACTCAAGCAACGAGCCCAAGACTTCCTCTCTACCCTAGAGGAAGAAAAGAGAGAGAGAAATGCCTATCCAGGTGGCAACTTGCCTACAAAACCCTAGACTTGGGTTATTTGCAAGTAGCACCTCCAACCCTCAACAAAGCACAACCAAACCCTAATCCCCACCAAAGGTGATTAGTGAGCAGGAAAGC
Source organism: Alisma plantago-aquatica (assembly GCA_963693085.1). Lineage (NCBI taxonomy): Eukaryota > Viridiplantae > Streptophyta > Magnoliopsida > Alismatales > Alismataceae > Alisma > Alisma plantago-aquatica. The sequence continues at coordinate 312,734,225 of OY856410.1, forward strand.
ACTAAGGTTAAGCAAAGAAAATAGGGTAAACCCTAAATGAAGGTCAGGGTCCTTACAAGCTAACCCCCTTCAAAAGATTTCATCCCCGAAATCCGAAGAGAAAAGTGAGGGATACTTCCTCCTCACTTCTTCCTCAAGCTCCCATGTGGCTTCCTCAACGCCACGGTGATGCCAAAGAACCTTTACCAGAACCAAGTCCTTCCTTTTCAACTTCTTAACTCTTTTGTCAAGGATCGCCCTAGGACCTTCTTCGTAGGTCACATCTTCATCAAGCTCAACCTCAACTGGCTGTATTACTATTCCTGAATCTGGATGACTTTTCTTCATCATACTGACATGGAAAACTGGATGTAACATGTGCAATTCTAGAGGCAACTCTAACTCGTAAGCTACCTTGCCAACACGTGCTATGACCGGATAAGGCCCCATATACCTGAGTGCTAACTTTTCTTTCCGGCCAAACCTTGGCACACATTTCCACGGAGAGACTTTGAGATACACTTTGTCTCCTACCTGGAACTCCAAAGGTCTTCGGCGATTGTCTGCATAAGACTTCTGCCTGTCCTGTGCCACTTTCAACTATTTCTGTATCACTTTGATCTTTTCTGTTGTCTATTGTACTAACTCAGGACCCAAAAGCTGATACTCACCAAACCCATACCAACACAAGGGAGATCTGCACTTCCTCCCATACAAGGCCTCATAAGGAGCCATATAAATTCTCAGTTGATAACTGTTGTTGTAGGCAAACTCTATCAAACTAAGGTGCACATCCCAGTTGCCTAGAAACTGCAAAACACAAGCTCGAAGGAGATCTTCCAAAGTCTGAATAGTCCTCTCAGATTGTCCATCTGCCTGTGGGTGGAAGGCGGTACTGAACCTCAACTGCGTTCCCAACACTTTGTGCAACTATTCCCAGAAACGACTCGTGAACTGAGGACCTCTGTCAGAAACTATCGTTACTGGCACACCATGCAAACATACTATCTCATCAACATATACTCGAGTTAGTTTCTCAGCTATATACGTCGTCTTCACTGGTAGGAAATGGGCAGACTTCGTCAATCTGTCCACTATCACCCAAATGGAATCATGATTCCTAGTTGTCCTGGGCAGACCAACTATGAAATCCATGGTTATATGATCCCATTTCCACTGTGGTATCGGCAATGGTTGCAACGTACCTGCCGACTTCTGATGTTCGACTTTGACTTGTTGACATACCGCACACCTAGCCACGAACTCAGCTACATCTTTCTTCAAACCGGGCCACCAATACAAGTCCTTTAGACTATGATACATCTTGGTGACACCTGGATGCATGACATACATTGACGTGTGTGCTTCCTCGAGCACTAACTTCCTCAGATCATCCGCATCTGGAACCGCCATCCTGTTACGATAGCAGACTAGTCCATCCTCGGACTCATGAAACCCATCACTCCTTTCGCTGCTGAACTCTGATCTGATCAACTGTACTGCATCATCTGTCTGCTGGGCATCTTTGATCTGCTGTCTCAATGTAGGCTTGACTTTCATCTGTGCAAAAAGTCCAGCTAATGAGGAAACTTCTATCTGCACATTCATCTGTCGCAAGGAAACAAACATATCCCGTCTATGGCCTACCAGAGAACTCAATTGTGCCTTCTTTGAAGAAAGAGAAGAAGACTTTTTGCTAAGCGCATCAACTACCACATTCGCCTTACCAGGATGATACTCGATAGTGCAATCATAATCATTGATCAACTCCATCCATCGCCGTTGTCGCATGTTTAACTCATGCTGCGAAAAGATGTACTTCAGGTTCTTATGATCCGTAAAGATATGACACACTTCCCTGTAAAGATAGTGTCTCCAAATATTTAACGCATGAACCAATGCTGCCAACTCCAAGTCATGAGTCAGATAGTTCTCCTCATGTTTCTTAAGCTGTCGTGAAGCAAAAAAAACCACATGATCTTCCTGCATCAGCACACAACCTAAACCTTTCTTGGAAGCATCACAGAAAACAACATAGCCCTTCCCAGGTTCTGGCATGATTAACACTGGAGCACTGGTCAGCTTCTCCTTCAAACTCTGGAAGGCTTGCTAACATTGATCATCCCAAACAAAAGGTGCATCTTTTCTGGTCAACTTTGTCATCGGCAACGCAATCGCGCTGAAGTCCTTGATAAACCTCCGGTAGTATCCTGCTAAACCTAGGAAACTATGGACTTCCGTCAGCGTCTTCGGTTGTTCCTGGGGGACAATGGATTCCACCTTCTTTGGGTCCACTTTGACTCCTTCTGCCGATATCACATGACCTAAGAAAGTCACTTCTTCCAACCAGAACTCACACTTACTGAACTTGGCATACAACTGATGTGGATGAAGAAGAGTCAACGCTCGACAAAGATGTTGCTCATGCTCTTGCCTGTCACGACTATAGATCAAGATGTCATCTATAAAGACTACAACAAACTGATCTAGGAATGAACAGAACACTCTATTCATCAAGTCCATGAAAGCAGCAGGTGCATTGGTTAGCCCGAACGGCATAACCACAAACTCGAAGTGACCATACCTCATCCTGAAAGCCGACTTAGGTATGTCATCCGCCTTTATCCTCAACTGATGATATCCAGACCGTAGATCGATTTTCAAAAACACTGTAGCACCACACAACTGATCAAACAGATCATCTATCCTCGATAATGGATACTTGTTCTTGATTGTGACCTTGTTCAGCTGCCGATAGTCTATACACAACCGCATCGAACTATCCTTCTTCTTAACAAACAACATTGGAGCACTCCAAGGCGACGTACTTGGTCTGATGAAACCTTTGTCCAACAACTCTTGCAACTGCTTCTTAAGCTCTGCCATCTCCACTGGAGCCATCCTGTACGGTGTCTGTGCAACTGGCTGTGTTCCTGGGACCAAATTGATCTCAAAATCAATCTCTCGGGGTGGAGGAACACCAGGAAACTCCTCAGGAAACACATATGCAAACTCCTGAACAACGGTCACCTCTTCGAGACTAGGACCTTTCGCCTTGGTATCCACAATGGTATCTACCACATGAGCTAAGAACGCCTCACATCCTTATCACAACAGCCTATCCGCCACCATAGCTGATACCAGACACGTCGGAAGAATCTTCCTATCTCCTTGGAAGATCCACTTCTCTCCCGCATCATCAAACACTGCCTGCTTGGAACCACAGTCCAAAACCACGTTATACTTCTCTAAGGTATCCATCCCAAGGATAACATCAAACCCATGCATATCAAGTGGCATGAGATCCACTTGAATGCGGTGTCCCGAGAAAGACAAGACACAAGATGGACACTCTTCTTGAAGCAACGAGGAACCATCAAGAGGGGTTTCTAACAACAAACTATCCTTCTTACGACTAACAGGTAAATGATAGTTTTCAAGCATACTATAGGCGATAAAAGAGTGTGTAGCACCCGGGTCAACCAGAACACATATAAAGCAAGAAGGAGACATATCAGAATGAAATAACTGCATCTGACCTATCACTACTCGTGGGTTGACTATCGCCTCCGGCTGACTCATAGCATAGAATCGAGCCATTGCTTGCTGTCCACGTCCTCTGCTTCCTTGAGCAGACGATCCAGCTTGAGACGCTTGACCGTGTCCTCATCCTCTGCTACCACTAGGCTGTTGTCTATCCGATCCTTGATGATTCTGTCTCGACTGCTGTGTTACTTCAACATCTCTATTCGGGCAATTGAACCTCCAATGCCCGATCTGACCACACAGATGGCATGCTCTATCATCAACCCGTGGCCTAGATGGCCCTGTCACTGCCACGGAAGCTGTACTTTGTGCATTAGATGGTGAAGAAACATAACCCCTTCCTTTACTCGGAGACCACTAAGACGGTCCACCAGAACCTCTCATCACTGACGGTGCTGCAAACCTTGGCTTCTTGAAGCCACCAAACCTCTGCCTCTGGAACTGAGCAGGTCTCTTCTTAGCCATAGACTCTCTCTTCTCCCTTACTGATCGTTCGATCCTTCGTACGGATTCCACAAACGTAGCAAACCGTTCTCGATTCTCTAATGCAGACACATGTGTCGTCAACTCGGAGCTCAGACCCTTCTCGAAACGTCTGATTCGTTCCTCATCTGTCGCTGCCATGTGAGGACAAAACCTCAACAGATCCATGAACTTGGCTTCATACTCGGTGATGTTTATTGTTCCTTGTCACAAGCTCTCAAACTGACTGATCTTCTCATCCAGATACGTCTTTGGGAAGTATCTGTTGACGAACTCGCATCGGAAAACCTCCCAACAGATCACCTCACCAGGCCGCTTCTCTTCCTCGATGGTCCACCAGTGACCAGCACTTCCCTTCAAAAGGTAGACAACATGCTTTACTTTGTCTGCTTCGGGGATGCCGAGGATCCAGAAAGCCTTTCAAGACTTGTCAGCCACATATCCTCATCCGCTGGATCAGCCGTTCCAGCGTAATCCGAAGCTCCGACTCGGCAAAGCCGCTCGAAGGTCTTCCCAATACCCGATGCTTCTACATGGGGAGCCTGTACTCTCGGAGGAGGCACTAGCAACCGCTCAACCATGAGATTAATCATAGACATCATCTGTGCCATAAGCTGTTGGTAGGAAGGATGTTCAAGAATGGCTGGGTCAGGTTGGGGGACCTCAGGCACCCGATCTTCATGTGCCTGCCTAAAAGCTCCATCAACTGATGCAGCATCACTGTGCTCCTCAGCATGTTCTTCATGGTTTCCAGACATCTTGGCTTTTCTTCCGCTGAGGGCAGAAGATGATTATAAGAAAATATGGAAAATGCACAAGAACAAACACAACCTAGTCCTAAATCCCTGTAGACTCAGCGAACCTAAAGCTCTGATACCAAATTTTGTGGCAACACATCCCGCTATCACACATACAGTGAGGTGTTACGCGAAAATGTGCGGAAATCACCATAACCACAGATCATCAAAACATGGGTTAATTAAAACCGTTTGCGGAAAGCTGATAAACTAAGGAATTATTAGATTCTAGTCCACATCCTGCAAGAAATAGGTTATATAAGCATATACAAGCCTTGATACGTGTCCACAGCTTAGAGCAATAGCTGTCTTATCATCACATGAGTTCATCACCTGTTCATACATACATAGAGGCCCTTGTCCGGCCAACAGCAGGATATACAAAACATCAACGACTAGACATCGTGAAACATCATCAAACACCTCCAAGGACCTGAGAGTACATGGATGACTCTAGACTCTACAACAAAACACCCAAAACAACAACATATCCAACGCTTGCCTTCTACTGCTCTTCTTGCTGCTCGGCCGTGGCTCCGCGACCACCACCACACCTAGCTCGACCACCTAAAAGGGTGTAAACCAGCGGGGTGAGACAATTGAACATTGTCCCAGCGAGAAACATAACTCCCCGCCGAAACTACAAACCTCAGAGGTATATATATATATATATATATATATATATATATATATATATATATATATATATATATATATATATATATATATATATATATATATATATATATATATATAGAAACTAACTGATAGGAAGCATAACAAGAGCAGTTAAATAAAGTAAAGCTGCTCATACTTAGCAAGTTTACCAGGAGTACAAGTATTTCTTTGTGGAGCATGATTAATCAAGATATATAAGTCCTACTACATATGAGGAACATATAAGCAACTGCAAGATATGCCAAGATTAATCTACACAAACAAGGCCTCAATCAATGTTTCGTGTTTGTCTTAAGCAGTAGTACTATTCAGTTGAATTACGTATTATTATGCCCTGAGGAAGTGAGTCGTACTGCTCAAATCCAACCTTCAGTTGTGAAACCCAAGCCGGTGCCATACAAGGTCAATGCAAGAGCCGGACTCCACGACCTTCTCTGCCTCATGGTCAGTGCATGAGTACAACACAAGCAGGACCGCAGTCTTATGCTGAAGTGGTCTTAGCCACAGGGTCAGGCTACCCTCTTCCTAGCCCGCCTCGGTACAGGTCTCGGCGCTAGTGAAACTGAGCCACGGTCCTATTCACCGTGCTCTGAGCCATGAACACATTCATGCTCCTTATATCACATATCCTGAGCCATGGGCCTGTTCACCATGCTCTTTATCACAATTGGGCTACGTGCCTGAATCCGCACCCTGGAGTCTACAACCGAAGTTGCACTCTTACCTCCTCACTTTAGGCTAGGAGAAACCTCGCATACTCAATAATATGCGCTCTGGGTTGACCCGCAGGAGAACCCGTTTCACCATCACCAATTCCTGACGATGATGGATCTATGGCCAGGGCAACTACATGCTATATTTCACTGTGATTAATTAGTGTCTTTTATATGGATTGCAATGTTCAACTAAGTTGTATAACATGCAATTATAATAGAAGTAAATAATATGGAACTCAACAGTTACTTTTACTATAATTCACATCATACTGATCCAACGCAAGGATTTATCACTTGGCCTCTTGCCAATCATCTGGGTTCATACCATGGGATCTCAATCCCCATTATATGCTGCCACTGCCTCTCAGGGCTTACATTATTATCAACATCATGGAACAACATTCATAATGTACCTGTCATTTCATTGTTCCCATATATTCATTCCTCACAACCTTTCATTTGGCTATACATTACCTGCATGGTTAGCACTATTCAATAATCATCATGAATAACTTATAGACTCATAACATCAACATAGGGTGACATTTTAGGATTCAGTGCTTAATCAACACAAAGTGACATTAATGATTATATCCTTTTCTTAATCATGCCTCATCTTATGATCACATGTATAAGGCACATCAATAGCAAACCCTAATACATGCTCATTATTGCTCTTAGCCTAATGAGATAGTCAAGGTGATCACATTTGTGTGTATAACTATGTTAAGTTTAGATGGACAAGCTTTATCAATGAAATACTTATCATGCAACGAGTCACCATTGATTAACAAGAGTATAGCTAACACTTTAGTTTTCCATGACAAACGGAACCTTCACAAGAAGTACTCACAACCCTCACTAAAAACTGTATCGGGAAGGGATCCCCCTCACCATAGTTTGTATCGGGCAACCTGCCCTCAACTCATAACCAACTCACAACGGCCTGCGTACACGGCGCAACGCCGCGTTACCAAGGGAAACAGTTCTCAAGCGTTCAGCGCGCAACGCTGGGTCAAGTGCCGTGCACTTGGGTATACCGGGCAACGACCAAGGGTCAGTCATGCAGCTGTGCCGTGCAGGGTATATCGGCCAGTGCTACGCGCGCCATGACGTGCATGTTATCGGGTAGTTGGGTGTCGACTGTGCAACACGCACTGGGGGCGTGCAGCTCTGCCGGGCGACAAGGTGCCGGGCAGGGTGACACGCACTCCGGGCGTTCACTGCCGGACGACGCGGTGTCAAGCTCAACTCAACCCATGCACGGGTAGCGTGCACTCTATACCAGCGTGCACTCTATACCAGCGTGCAGGGCCTGTGTCGGGCGTCAGGGGGTAGTGTGCGCGTCCGCCACAACAACCATCACAGACCAGCCATCCAAACCATGTCCTAACGGCCATCATCGGGCAAGGCAAGTTTGTGACGCCCGTCACCAAGAGGGACCAAAGGGGGTATCATCCATACATGTACTGTGCAAGGGGGTCTAGGTCAAGAGGGTTGTCAAGCAGCACCTCTCCATGCTCATATCGACCAAGGTGTTAACTCTCAAGGTCATCTACCACCTCACACATGGTCACCCGAAACCCTAGTGGATCAAGAAGAGGCTCACCTCAATCAACTAAGAAGGAGGGGTCTTGCACATCTTCTATCACCAAATGGGTCACAAGGAGAAACCCTAGAAAGAGTCACCACCATAACCAAGCTCACCCTTCTAGCCCATGGTGAGAGGAGAGTGTTTCTTAAGCAACTAGAACACAAGCTCACCTCAATTAGTTAAGGGAAAGAGGGGTGTTGCTCATGATATTAGAAGCTCAAACTCACTCCTCTAGACCAAGGGGAGAAAGGAGTATTGCTCCCAAAGAAACCCTAGATCATAAGGTTTGGACAACATGGAAGCTAAGCAAGAAACTAGCTACTAACATGTAAACAAGATCATAGTAAGAGATAATGTAATTAGGGTTAGGAGTTATGCAACCCGCCTCAAGAAAGCTCCAAGCTCCTAGCTCCAAGCACCACCAAGCAAGGGAGATGGAGACTCCAAGGCTATCGACCACTAGCTTGCTCCTTCCAAGGGGGTATCGGCCACCACTAGCAAGGAAGAGGGTGTGTCGTGCAACAAGGTGGAGAGGAACCAAAGGAACTCCTAGCAAAAGAAGGGAACTACCTATATAGAAGGAAAGGGAGGAGAAAATAAGGTGGAACCAAGGAAGGTGTCGCCTACCTAGGGACACTTGTCCTAGTGCACGAGCCACCACTCTAGCAAGCTCCATACACATGTCCAAGATATGTACCAAGTGTCCACTAGTGGTGACACAAATGAGGTCAAGGCTAGGTCAAGCATCATGGGCGACACGAAAACTAACACCTCGGGCGACACACCTCTTGCCATGGGCGACACACACACACCGTGGCCGATACACTCACCTCTTGGGCGATACACACTACTCTTGGCCGATACAAGGCTCAACCAAGGCAAGGCAAGGCACCTCAAGGCCCAAACAAGCTCAACCAAGCCCAAAAGAACTCAAGCAACGAGCCCAAGACTTCCTCTCTACCCTAGAGGAAGCAAAGAGAGAGAGAAACACCTCTCTAGGTGGCAACTTGCCTACAAAACCCTAGACTTGGGTTATTTGCAAGTAGCACCTCCAACCCTCAACAAAGCACAACCAAACCCTAATCACCACCAAAGGTGATTAGCAACCAGGAAAACACCAAGGTTAAGCAAAGCAAATAGGGTAAACCCTAAACGAAGGTCAGGGTCCTTACAATCATGTTGGCGTAGAGGATGTTGATTGCTCTTGCATTCAAGGTGGCTTTCTTCATAGTAGCTTCATCCCAATCTTCCATCCTTTTCTCTAGTAGCTTGTATGGATGATCCACTATTTGCCATAGCTCAAGACTTTTTTCTTGGATGTGGAATTGAAGCCTTCTCTTCCAATAGAAGAAGTTACTCCCATCAAAGATTGGAGGGTTTACGAAGTATATCCCATATTGGTAATCACCCATCTTATCTTACTAGTGGAAGTATGCTTGGAGAAGACCCGTTCGAATACCAATTGTTAGATCCTAGGATGGGTGATTGTGTTCTCTAGAGGAGTGTGAATAGAAATGAATGCACTTAAACAAACTTTATTAGACCTTCAAGATAAATCACAACATAAGGTTGCTAATATGGGAAATTTGAGTGCATCTAAACATACATAGAAAGGATGAGAGAGATCAAACATGCACCAATTAACAAGCTATGTATAGTGGTTCATATGCCAAATTAAAAGTATGTCAGCCCACTACCTAGATAGGTCAACCTATAGGATTTCTCAACCATTGTACTCTTATATTTAGGGGTGGAACCATAAATGAATAATAGTGGGGGATGAGTTCTTAAAAGGGGGCTAAAAACAAAATATTCACACACCAAGATTTGAACCTAACTAAAGGTGCAAAGTACCACTTTACCTAGTCACTCTTTATGTTAAGCATACCGTAAATCATGTATATATATCTAATTATTAGTAGTATTTTTTATATTTTTATTAATATATTTCATAGGTTTTTTTGTTGGGGGGGGGCTAGAGCCCCCCTCCTACCCCTACTTATATTCCATCATAAGCTTACAACACATGACCTTTTAAAGGACTTACCTATCCAAGCCAAGAGTATTCAACCTACCCAAGGACTTATCTACTTTGCAAAGAGTCTTAGACCTTCACTAAGGTCTTACCCACTCTTGAACAAGTTTTCAGCCTTGAAGGAATTACATACTCTTCTTGAATCTTCAACCTTTGACTTCACCTTTGCCAAGGAGAAGACTTCACCTTTGCCAAGGAGAAGTTTTCACCAAGAACTTGTTGGCTTGAGAGTTATACATTGCCCATATTTTGATAATGACTTAACCATTCTATTCCTACGTATCTAATATGTTCATTCAATATTGATTTTAGGTTTTAGGTACATGAAAATGATCAAATTACACAAGCCCTAGCTTGTTCAAGTTCAAGTCAAATGCAATGCAACTGTGCAATTTGGGAAATCACTCCAAATGACCTTAGATAATTTTGTAATCACTTGTATTGATGATATTACTTGTAACTTAGATGAGAAAAAAATCAGGGACACTTAATTCCAAGGTTTAATGACTTAAAAGTCAAATTAGAAAATTTGTCACAGGGTGTTCATCGGTCAAGTTGGAAACTCGACCGATCCTATGACGGATTTTCTGAAGATGACCCATCGATCAAGTTGTACACTCACATAACTCGACTGACTGACTCACTAAGAAAAACTAATTTTAGCTCATCGGTCGAGTTTCTCAGAACAAACTCAACCGATAGTTTGAAAAATGGCTTTATCTTTTAGTTTATCGGTCGAGTTACATTTATTGAAACTCAATCAAATGTACTATACGGAAAATGCAGAAGAAGTGATTATAACCGTTGGTGAGTTGTTTTGGTCAACAATAGACCCGTTACTTCTTGGAAAATGGCTATATTTCAACCCTAAGTGATCCCAAACTCAAGGGAACGCCCCTATCTATAAATATGACCCCTTGGAGTTCATTTCAAGTTTTCTCATTCATGCTGTTCTAAGTCCTTTCTATAGTTGAGTGTTTTGTAACTCCTTGAGCCCCTTTCTCTCTCTAGTTTACTAAAATGCTGAATTTAAGCTTCTTATTGATGCTGGTAGAGAAGAAAGATATGTCTATCTTAAAGAAATCCAAATGCTTAAATCTAAAAATGCTAGGTTGCTTGGTCAAGTAAATGATCTATCTTCTAGACCTTTATTGCCTAGTGCTAATGTTGATTCCATTTCTCTTGAAAAGGATTTATATTTAACTAAATCCTTATGTCTTGAGGCTGATATTGTTCATGATAAGGATGACATAGCTAGCTTATCTTCTACCATTATTTCTTTAAATAATGATAACCATAGATTGAGAGGATCCCTATAGAAATTCCTCAAAGGGAAGAACCCTAAATGAAATCCTTGACCATTCTACCAAGCAAAGTGGTACTAATGGTTTGGAATTTGTAGGGGGAGCATAAAAGGGAAAAAGCAAAGCCAAAGGTAAGAAAAAGAGTAAGGAGACGTCTTTCTTTATAGGAGAGTCTTCCGGCACTACGAATCCTATGATTTGTTCTTATTGCAAATGTGATGATCGTTACTCTACTTATTGTCCTTACAAGATTAAGGGGACCAACCCAAAGATGAAATGGGTCCCCAAGCTAATTCCATATCCCAAAGTTTGGGTTGGGAACCGACATTCTCTTTCCTTGCAGGAAAAAGGAAGATGTATTATTGATAGTGACTGCACTAAGCATATGAGAGGTGATATAAGCCATTTTAAAAACTTCAGCAAAAAGAAAGGAGGATCTGTCACCTTTGGGGACAACATGAAAGGTAAAGTCAGAGGTGAGGGTGATGTAGGTGAGTCCTTGTGCATCAAGAATGTTCTATTTGTGGATGGCCTACATCACAATTTAATTAATGTTAGTTGACTATGTGACAATGGTCACCTTGTGTTATTTACTTCTTTTGAATGATTAATTCTAGATCCCCTCACCTACCAAGTTATATATAAGGGAACTAGAAGTGGTAATCTTTATGTTATTGTTCTTGACTCTATTAAGCCTATTATTGGTAGATGTCTAGTAGTCAACTCGAATGATATTTCTCTTTGGCATCGCCGGCTTGGTCATGTAAACATGCATCCGTTGAAGAAGTTGAGAAAAAAAGACTTGGTCAAGGGACTTCCCAAATTGGATTTTGAAAAGGATGAGGAATGCCAAACTTGTACCTAAGGAAAGAAAACCAAGTCCTCCTTCAAATCCAAAGAAGTCCTTAGTACCAAGAGAGCTCTTGAGCTTCTTCACATTGATATATTTGGACCAATGAGAACTCAATCGCTTCATGGTTCCAAGTATTGCCTTGTTATTGTCGATGATTTCTCTAGATATACTTGGACCTTCTTTCTCGTTTATAAAAGTGATACACTTGATGTTTTCTCAAGCTTTTGTAAATGAGTTGAAAATGAAGATTCTTGCCGAATTGTTTCCATCTGTAGTGACCATGGGGGAGAATTTGAAAATGAGCTTTTTGAACATTTTTGTCAAGAATCTGGTTATGCACACAACTTCTCTTCACGTCGAACACCTTAACAAAGTGGGTTTGTAGAGAGGAAGAATATGTGTTCACAAGAGATGGCTAGGACCATGCTTCTAGAGTATGATACTCCTAAAAAGTTTTGGGCTGAAGTTGTCAGTATCTCATGTTTTGTGCAAAATCGGGTTTTTACTCATCCTTCTTTAAAGAAACCTCCTATGAGCTATGGCATAGTAGGAAGCCTTCTATTGTGTATTTCCATGTTTTCAGATGTCCTTGTTTTTTTTTAAATATGAAAGATTCTCTCGACAAGTTTGATCAGAAGTCTTACAAGGCTTTCTTTCTTGGCCAACACTACTAGCAAGGCTTATAGAGTTTTTAATGTGGATCTTGTTCAAGTAGAAGAATCCATAAATGTAAAGTTTATTGAGACTAACCCCTATATTCCCAAAGATATTGTTCCAAATGATGATGTTGCAGGTGAAGTAATTTCTATTCTAAAAGAGCTCAACATCACCCAAAAGGGAAAAGAGGTAGTCACTCTAGAAGAAGAGAAAAATGATGAGAAGAAGGATCCAACCCCCCAGTTTGCAAAGAATCATCCAAAGGAGCTTATTTTAGGTGATCCATTTGAAAGAGTGAAGACACATGATGCATTCAACAAAGAAAAAGACAACAATGCCTTCATCTCACAACTCGAGCCAAAGAATGTCAAGGAAGCTCTTGGGGATGATGAGTGGATCCTAGCTATGAAAGAAGAGTTGGAGCAATTTGAAAAGAACAAAGTTTAGACCCTAGTGCCAAGACCAAGTGACAGAAATATCATTGACACAAAATGGGTCTACCGCAACAAGCTTGATGAAAGTGGCAAAGTGGTAAGGAACAAAGCAAGGTTAGTGGCTCAAGGCTATAATTAACATGAATGTATAAATTTTGATGAAACATATGCACCTGTAGCTAGACTTGAGTCCATTCATATGTTGCTTTCCTTTTCTAGTTATAAAGACTTTATTTTGAATCAAATGGATGTTAAAAGTGTGTTTTTGAATGGTACAATTGAGGAGAAAGTGTATGTTGCACAACCTTTGGGCTTTGAATATGATAGTTTACCTAAACATGTTTATTTGTTGCAAAATGCTCTCTATGGATTTAAATAAGCACCTAGAGCTTGGTATGAGAAATTAAAGAAATTTTTGTTAGGTCATGGGTATATTATGAGCAAAGTGGATTCTATCTTATTTCTAAAGCACACTTCTAACAATTTTCTTATCATACAAATATATGTTGATGATATCATTTTTGATAGAACTAACCTTGATCTTTGCAAAAAATCTAGTGATCTTATACAGAGTGAATTCGAGATGAGTATGATGGATGAATTCACGTTCTTCCTCAGCTTCTAAATTAAGAAAATAAAAGATGGGAACTTCATCAACCAAGGAAAGTACACAAGTGAACTACTCAAGCGCTTTGGGATGGAGAATACCAAGCCGATGGACACTCCCATGTCAAACACCGCCAAATTTGACAAAGATGAAGAAGGTGAGAACGTAGATGAGAAGCTCTATAGAGGTATGATTGGAAGTCTACTTTACTTAACTGCCTCTAGACTCGATATAATGTTTAGTGTTGGCTTGTGTGCTCACTTTCAATCAAATTCTAAGAAATCACATCTTACAGATGTTAAGAGGATTTTAAGATACTTAGACAAAACCCAAAATTTTAGACTGTGGTATCCTAAGTCAAATGACTTTACTCTTACTGCTTATAGTGATGTGGATTATGTAGGGTGCTTGATTGATAGAAAGTGGACAAGTGGCACTTGTTTCCTCCTAGGACCATGCTTGGTGTCTTGGTTCTCTAAGAAACAGAGCATAGTGGGATTATCAACCACTGAGGCTGAATACATTGTAGTCAGGAGTTATTATGCTCAGGTCCTATGGATGAAGCAAATGCTCCAAGACTTTAACATTCATTTTTATGCTTATCCTATCTACTGTGATAATACTAGTGCAATTAACTTGTCATATAACCCTATTTTTCATAGTAGATCTAAACATATAGATGTTCGTCATCATTTTCTCTATGATCACATTGCCAAGAAGGATATCTATATCACACATGTCGACATGGAAAATTAGTTGGCGGACATTTTCACTAAACCTCTAGCTAGAGAGCAATTTAACTTTATTAGATCAAAATTGCTTATAACTGCTTTGAATGAATCTGATATGCCTTCTAGCTAGTTGTCATCTATCCTATATATTTTGCCTCTATTTTGATCATCTTTGCTTGCTAATAAGCTAAAAATCAAATTTTCATGTTCATTTTGCCTTGTTTTTCTCTCACTATTTGGTATTTTTCGCAAACGCATGTTTTACAGAAAAAAAGTACCCAATGATGAGTGATATGTGTCTAAGTATGTTCAAAATACACAATGTACTTGAAAAATAAATTTAATTAGCACTCTAATGGCTAGAAACTAAGTTTCTTATGTTTAGGTCAGGTTGACCATCAGTCAAGTTGCCAACTCAACCGATCGGAGGCCAATAGCTTTTTAAAAGAGCCTATCGGTCGAGTTTCCAAATTCACATAACTCGACCGATGGCTGGGCTGGAGAAATTTTAAGATGAGTTCGACTGACTATTCTCCCTCTCAACTTGAGAAAAGTCGGCCGATTCCACCTCTAGTTCCCCTGAGCTCTCTACCCTTGCCTTAACCTTCCTCAACCTAGCCCTAGCCCAACCTAGCTTGACCTCCTTTGACCTTCCCCCTTGCTAACCTAGGTCCGTGGATGAGTTTTGGTGGTGTTTTCTTAGCTTTTGTTCTCTCCTTCCCCTCTTTTCTCATCTCTATGGCATCCAATAGGAGGAAGATGGCCACCCCAGCTAATGCACCTTCATCTTCGTCCAACTCTCGCTTAATTCAGTTTGATGACACTCTTTTTGTCTCACATGAGGCTACAAATAGGTATAAGGAGCTCCTTCCCCAGAATCCTTTCCCATTTTGTGCCCTATTTGAGCCTAGACCTAGAAGACAAGATGTCATATATCAAGTAGTAGAGTTACTTAATGATCACCATCTCTCTGCCTTGGGTGTTGAACGCGCGTGCTACAACAATTCCATCACTTGCACAAAAGTGGTTCATGAATTCTATGCTAACTTGCATTGGAATTACGTCACCCTCGTACCCCCACCTAATACTCAAGTAGTACTCACATACATGATAGTCGAGAATAAATTTTAAGTTTTTGAGGATACCTGAATATCCTCTTTTCCAGTACTGAATAAACAGATACCTAGCCTAAGGACTTCTCAGAGTATTTTGACTTAGTTGAGCCTGCGACCTTCTACAAGAAATTTGATCTTACTCTCCCTGATATTCATAGGTTCTTGAAGAAGCCTCAATTCCCTTATAGGAAGAAGTGCACCCTTCCCTCCTCTACTTTGGACATCAAGAGACACATCCTCACCCTAGTTGTTAACTACAATATCCATCCCAAGAAGAATCAAACTGAGATTGTACAAAATACTACGGTGATCATGTATTATCTTTTGGAGAACATCAGAGTCAAGTGGCCAAGATATATTCTCCATCATATGACCTGCTTTGACTCAGGCAAGAACACCCATGACACCCACCCTCCCTACCCATCCCTGATCTGTGGTCTATTTCAGCTTGCCACTAGAAAATCTCTTTTCCACGACTTTCATTACAAACCTACCCAGAAAGGAGTTTGTATTTGTGAGACCACTCTTTAGAAGTTTATGCCTATCCTCTCCTCCACCACACCTGGTGCCTCTATCTCATCCTCTACCCGAGAACCTCCACCACCTCATCCTTCCCAACCTACCCATGCCTCATTCCATGTGTCAAATGAAACCATTATGGGCTACATGATGCATCAACAAGACCTGTGTTCAATCATGTCCAACATGAATATGCCCTGTGCACACCCCTACCCAGGTCCAAAAGCATCTGCATCAGGACCTGTGTTCAATCATGTCCAACATGAATATGTCCTGTGCACACCCCTACCCAGCCTACCAGCCCTACCCAGGAGGTGACTATGCATCATTTACATATGATCACTTTTACCCTGCCCCTCCACTGACATCTTCTGCTGCTACACCCTTTGCTGTAGGTGGTTCTACCCCTGGTGTACTGCCTCTGACTGCTAGCCCCTTGGCCACTCTGCTTGCTAGCCTAGGTAGTTCTTCTCCTTCCTTCCCACAAGCCAATGAGCTCCATGCTCTTGGTATGTCTTGGGATGAGCAGAATGCTCGTTGGCCCGGTCGTAGTTTTGGCCCCTCTACTAATGAAGAGATGTTGGACCAGGCTAATGAGGAGGATACTGATGCTGCTCCTGATGATGAGGGGGATGGTTGCTTCTAATGGTGATGGCTCTGATGCCTTCACTGGTGACTTCGGTGATGAAGGCGATGCTGCTGCACCTTCAGACAGAGATGATGACTATGAGCCTGATGTTGATGATGATGATGATTATGTCTTTGATATAGATAGCTTATATGTCTAGTTGTTCTTAGTTTTTAGTCTAGATGCTGATCATATGTATATTTATAAGCTATTTTGTATTAGAAACATCTGAGCACATGTTCTGAGTTGTACTATTTTCTCATCTTAGCTTTCATCATTTTGTCTTGTAGCTATTTTCTGAGAACTTGCTTTCTGGGTTGTAATCTTAATTTTGTGCACACTTACTCTTTGATTTGCTATATCTTATGAGTTGGTGCCATGCTTTACCATATTTTGATTATGACTTAGACTGTTTGTTTCTCTCATCTCTGTTTGGCTTATGCTGTGAGATTGCTGTTATGAATGTCTGCTTGGTTGTGCTTGGAGAAGACCTATTTTTACACTCTTCTACCCCACCTCCTTTTTGATAATGTCAAAAGGGGGAGAGAAATTCAATGTTTTTGAAGCTTAATCATATTGTTTTTATTGCCTATGTGATCCTTTTCTTGTTCATTATATGCGCCTATGTGATCCTTTTCTTATTCATTATATGGTTTATCATGTGAATTGCTAAAGGACAATATAGTACATATGTTTTATATTGCTTTGTGTAGATAGACTAACTATGCATGTAAGAGTAAGTATAGATTAAGGGGGAGCAATTCACATTGTTCAAATATGGAATCCCCTTACTATTCACAAGGCAAAGGCATAACTTCAATATCCTTTTCAAAATGATTGAGGAATGGTTTGTTATTGTCAAAAAGGGGGAGAATGTTGACTTGAGAGTTATACATTGCCTATATTTTGATAATGACTTCAACCATTCCATTCCTATGTATCTATTATGTTCGTTCAAGAGTGATTTCAAGTTTTAGGTACATGAAAAGGATCAAATTACACAAGCCCTAGCTTGTTCAAGTTCAAGTCAAATGCAATGCAAGTGTGCAATTTGGGAAACCATTCCAAATGACCTTAGATGATTTTTGTAATCACTTGTATTGATGATATGACTTGTAACTAAGATGAGAAAAAATTAGGGACACTTAATTCCAAGGTTTAATCAGTCAAAAGTCAAACTAGAAAATTTTTCACAGGTAGTTCATCGGTCGAGTTGGAAACTCGACCGATCCTATGATGGATTTTCTGAAGATGACCCATCGGTGGAGTTGCACACTCACAGAACTTGACCGACTGACTCACTGAGTGAAATTAATTTTAGCTCATCGGTTGAGTTTCCTAGAATAAACTCGACCGATAGTTTGAAAATTGGCTTTGTCTTTTAGTTGATCGGTCGAGTTACCTTTATTGAGACTCGACCAAATGTACTATACAAAAAATGCAGAAAAAGTGATTATAACCATTGGTGAGCTATTTTGGGAAAAAATAGATCCGTTGCTTCTTGAAAAATGGCTATATTCTGACCCCAAGTGATCCCAAACTCCAGGGAACACCCCCAACTATAAATAGGACCCCTTGGAGTTCATTCCAAATTTGCCCATTCATACTATTCTAAGTCCTTGCTATAGTTGAGTGTGTTGCAACTCCTTGAGCCCCTTTCTCTCTCTAGTTTACACTTCATTTCATGATTATGAGTGAGATAGGCCTTTTGTAAGAGGGCTACTTCCTTGTGCTTGTAAAGATCTCATCTACTCCATATTCCCTACCCCTTTCCTCCATGAAGTAAAGGTGAAGCAAGATACTCTAAGTGAAGGTGGAGATGTTGTTGTTCCTCTTCAAGGTTGAAGAAGAGGTGATGATCTCCTCCAGGTGAAGGAGCAGACAAAGGCTGAAGATCCAAGAAGAGTGGAAAAGTCCTTGAAGGCGGAAGACTTGTTCTAGAGTGGGTAAGAACTTAGAAGAAGGCTGAAGACTCTTGAAATGTGGGTAAGTCCTTGGTAAGGTGGAATACTATTAGTGCTTGGATGGGTAAGTCCTTTGCTGGTCTTGTGTTGTAACTCTAATTGGTGAATATATAGAGAAAAGTAGTTGCAAAGTCCTAGAGGTTGACCTCTCTAGGTAGTGTACTGACTCTCTCATAGTTTGAAGAGTAGAACCACTCTACATGACCTTGTCAAGTACTTGCTATCAATTCCTCTCATCCTTTCTATGCTTGTTAGTTAGGACTTCAAATTGTACTTAAACTATTTGTTTTAATATGATATAATTTGAACGTCTAATCTATTTTGTGAGATTTTTTGAAGCTCTATTCACCCCCTCTAGATCCCTAGATCCAACAAGACTTACCCACTTGAGCAAAAAGTCTTCTACCTTCACCAAGGGCTTACCCACTCTTGCTTCAAGTCTTCAACCTTGCCTTCTTCTTCTTCTTCACCAAGGGACTCTTGCCCTTGTTCTTCTTCACCTCTCTTAGCCAAGAGAGATAACCTTTATCTTCATAGTTGAATGAGAGATGGAGGGTGGTGGAAGTGAGAGCCTCACAAGATATATATGTAGGACTAACTCTTTTACAAATCTCCTACTCACTCTAATGGATGTAGCAAATGATTAAGCTTTGAGAGAGAGATGAGTCTATAGGATGCACTCAACTATAGAATAGGGACCTTCATAGTGCTTGGCTAATCATGGGATGAAGTCCAAGAGGCCTTATTTATAGTTAAGGATGCCTAGAAACATTTGGAAACATTTAATGATGAATTCTAGTCGTTTGGGATGTTGTAACATATTTGTTTTGAGTTTTGCAACATTCTAACGACTAGAAATACTTTTCTGCACTTTTCCGTACAATGCGGTCGGTCGAGTTTCGATAAAGGTAACTCTACCGATTACACTGTGTAATAAAATAAATTTGAACCATCGTCGAGTTTATCCTAGATGAAACTTGACTGATCAAATAAATCAATTTTGCTCAGTTCATGGATTGGTCAAGTTCTATGAGTGTGCAACTGGATTGAAACAAATAATTCTCAAAATCCACCAAGGGATTGGTCGAGTTTGTATCTCGACTGACAAACACTCTGTGACAAATTTTGGAAAATTACTTTTGAGTGCTTAAACATTCAATTTAAGTACTCGTAATTTTTCTAAGCTTAATTACAAGTCATACAATTATTACAAGTAATTTACAACATGATTCTAATGGATTTACATCATGTTCTACAAAAGTGCACTTGTATTAATTTTGGCTTATCTATTCTTCAAGTTGAGATGCGCAAGTTAGGACATTGGAGTGTGTCTATACCTAATCTAAAATCACTCAAATAGAAGTATTAGACACAAATAAGTAGAATAGTTTAGTCATCATTAAAATAAGAGTTTAGACAATTTAGACCTTGAGTCAACATTGACCTAGAGTCAACAATGAACTCTCTGAAAAGGAGGTGCACCTTGGTGATATGAGTAGTTCAATCACTCATTTTAGGATCATTTTATCAGAAGCCTCAAATCCAGAGATGTTACACCGCTTCTGTGCTTAAGATGCAACATGTGCTTCACATCAAATGTGTTTGTTATAACTTGTCAACTAATGGCATAATG
The DNA here is from genome assembly GCA_963693085.1 of Alisma plantago-aquatica. NCBI lineage: Eukaryota > Viridiplantae > Streptophyta > Magnoliopsida > Alismatales > Alismataceae > Alisma > Alisma plantago-aquatica. Next base: position 312,754,498 of record OY856410.1, read on the forward strand.
GATGGAGGACTCATACATAATATGTCGCGTGCTTTGTATGGATGGGTTCACATAAATTCATTGACTTTTTAATGCCATATTCTACAATGCATAAATTTTGAAATACACATCTACATAAATATTTGCTACTATAAATGACATGACTAGTGGAGGTGGCTGTAGATTGGGGAGATAGACCGTTGAAATGTAGAGGTGTGCATTTGCCTATCAATTTGTTTAGCCTACACCAAAATAAGCAGTGCAGTAACATTAGTTTGGAGGGTGATGGTTTGGGGCGGGCATGATGTAACGGAACGACCAAGTCCTTTCTTCGTTTTCCCCGTCGTATGATGATTTCAACAAAGGTGGTCGTCTGTTGCGACTTGTTATGCAATGAAAGGGATGTGTGTTTGCTTGCTGGCGATTTGAATTCTTCCTGTGGACTGGCTGCGTCTTGACATTTTCTATGTCCATGATGACGGCCAGACTGTATGGAAAGTTTCCTTTGCTGCTAGCTCAAAACTTTTATGAACTTGGCAGTCAAAGCGTAATTGTTATGGAGCTACCTAATTGTACGACACTGAAGCAGCACCAATAAAGATGGGAGGGCGCAATAAATTTTGTGCTGAAACAATGCAAGGTACTCGAAAGTGGAAAGTGCAATGATTGTAACGGAGCAACATAAAATGTTTGAGTACTTCAATGGAGGCTATGGAGCCGAAGGTTAGCACACAACACTAATCGATTCTAAGCAAGCAAACTCAATGTTGCATATTGGAAATCACATTGTGACAGATTTACTTTGTTAGGGTGGAAACTAAATAAGTACCAAGGTACATTTGCCTCAATAAATGCATTTATATAAGGAACAGAACACATTCTCACACACCAAAGTAGCAGCGCAATGGAACATTATTTTTGTTGGAAAAATTCTACACATAGCCACCTTACTACCCGCTCACCCACCCGGTTCTTAGGAATAGTTGTTAAATGACGAGGGAAGTAGAAAAGAGAGAAAATATTTTTGTCTTAAACTTTCAATCCGGAGCGTATTTTTCGATGAAATAAATTACATTAGAATCCTTGTAGAAAATATTTTCTAACGAGACTAGTGTTGACATATTTTGAAATAATGATAATACGCGAGAAACATAGTACCATATATTATGATACCATACACATGTTCTGGGGTACAAACGTACAATACTCGTGAGTACTGTACTTTTGAAATTACAAAACTAATCATAATCATATAACCGATGTAAAAGTATAAGTACAATACCTATGGAATCGCATAACAACATTAGTCATCTGGACAATTTTTTTTACAAAATACAGACATAAGTTGAGTACCCACTTGTTAATGACCTCAAAAGTACAATGCACATCAGATCAAGAATCACCTATAAAATGCAACCATAAGTATTGTACCCACTTGTTAATTTCAACTCAGTTACTGACGCATAAGTACAGTACCTAACAAATTATAAATCAAACATAACTGTATAACTGGTCTAGAAGCATAAGTACAATACGTACGAATTGCCATAGCAACATTTGTCATATGGACATTTTTTTTACAAAATGCAGACATAAGTTGAGTACCCACTTGTTAATGATCTCAAAAATACAATGCACATAAGATCAAGAATCAACTATAAAATGCAACCACAACTACTGTACCCACTTGTTAATTTTAACTCATTTACTCAAACATAAGTACAGTACCTAACAAATTACAAAATCAAGTATAATTGTATAACTAGTCTAGAAGCATAAGCATAGTACCTACAAAATCTCATAGCAACATTAGTCATCTAGACAAATATTTATTTCAAAATGCAGACATAGGTTGAACACCTACTTGTTAATGATCTCAAAAGTACAATGCACATCAGCTCAAAAGATCACCTATAAGATGCATCTATAAGTACGATACTCACTTGTTTATTTAAACTCAGTTACTCAAGCATAAGTACATTACCTAGAAAATCATAAAAATATACATAATTGTATAACTAGACTAGAAACATAAGCACAATACCTACAGAATTCCATAACAACAATATGAATGTTTGTATATGACGTACTGTACCTCAAAATATAATTACCGTACCCCCAATATATAGATACTGTACCTTGAAATACGAATATTATATTTCTCTCATATTATTATTACTCCAAAATATATCAACATTGATCTAGTTAGAAAATATTTTTTTATAAAGAATCTAATGCTTTTTATTTCGTAAAAAAATTCATTCAGAATTGAATTATGAAGAAAACAATTTTCTCTCTCCTCTTTTAATTCCCTTTTTGTTTTAAATTAGGTAGTTCAGTCACATCAGCAACGCCCCCTCCCAACCACCGGGTGGGCGCCCACCCTATTCAAAGTAGCAAGAGAGAGAACACCATCAGCTACACCGGGTAGTGCCCCAACGAGTTCGCTGAGATTCGAACCCACAACCTGCACTTCACAAGTTACAGGCTTGACCAACTGAGCTAGTTGGCAAGTGCTGTCTTGTTGGTTTCTGCCATGGGAAACGAAGTGTTTGCTATCTGCTGTTTTGTATTTTTCATTTGACGCCCGGGCTTTGACATCTTCACGTTGATGGTTTGTTTTCAGAGTATGTGGAAAGTTATGTTTGCTGGTAGCCTCTCTCCAACATTTACGCTTTGACAATGACCCCCATGTGTACGTGGAATGGAGTCCACTCCGTTAAAATGCTAATGGTGCTGTCACAATACAATGTACTAAGAATTGTAATGGATGCAATGCAGGGAGTACTTTTTTACCACTCAAGATTACCACAACGTTTAACGTATTCTAAAATCTAATCATCTAATGGAGCAACATTACAAGTAAATAAACTCAATGTTGCAAGCGAGAGAGCATGAAGTTACGGATAAAAGCGCAACAAATAATTACAAAATTACCGATGTTAATATCTATATGCCATGTTTGGTTCGTGAGAAGGGATTCAAATGGGATGGGAAAACAATAGCATGGGTATGTATAGGTGGAGGATGGAGCATTGGTTATCTCATCTCATGTTTGGATGCAACTTGGAATATGATTAGTTAGAATGACATATTCATCATTTCCACCATTGGTTTAGTGTGCATTTTTTCTCAATGGTCATAAATAAAATTGATACTATGACACACTTACTTTTCAAAATATTGATTTAAGTCTATAAAATGTAAATTTACAATTCTACCATCATACTAAAATTGTGAAGATATGTGCCAAATTGATTGATGTACAAACATTGATACAATGAAATGATTTCTATATTCTTATTTAGATATAAAAATGGTTTCACTTTCTAAAATGAGTTTCTTGGCAACATAAAAATGATATCACAATTTGCTATATATCATGTGATAATATCATTAAATGTCATTGGTGTGCACATTTTGATGACAACATAATTAAAAATGCATTCAGAATATGATCCACCAAGAGATTGTAATATTGAAATGTATCACCATACACAAATAATCTCATAAGGAATTTTAAAGACATAAAAATCAACATGCAAAGTTTTCTACAAGTGAAGCATTCTCAAAAATAAAATCCATGCACAAAGTCTACATAGAAGATATTGACAAAAATACTAACCCGGGACTAATATGCTAGTTCTTATTTAATTGACTCTTTAAAAATATTTCTCTTTCTTCCCAGTCATCTGAAAAAATTCTAGGCATAGAGATTCATTTGAAGTTAACTGGATAATGGTCAAGATCTTCTCTACCCCTGTAAGATTGCCTAGTTCCCTTACCTCCTTACCAATAATTTCTTTTTGTTTCTCAAATGTGTCACCATGAACTCACCTAGTGTATTTGCTGATGCTTTAATATCTTCTTCAGGACATTTCACCACACCCGATAAGCACACCTGCCAAATCATTATCATATATCCTTTTTCCCCTCAAATTTTCACTCTCCTTACTTTTATCATCTCTACCCTTTGGAGAAAAAGCTTGACCATTTTCACTTTCATCTAAATCTTCAACATGAACATTAACTCCATTTTGGTTCTGGTCCTCCATTTATGATGTCATTTCATATGCATCCCGTGCATTGTTTCCAGTTATTCGATCCTTCCCAAAAATATGGAAAGCTTATTAAAGAGCATGAACCTTTTCTTTTTCCAATTATTTACTTCAGGATGACTCTTTAGATAGTTATAAGATATGATATTGTTAAAAGATAAGTTAAATATGTTTACCGCAATGCAGCTATCCTCAAAACTCCTCTCAACCTTCAATGAATATTATCCCAAAATCCATACCCACTTGTTCGTCCATTCAACATATCATAGATACTATTAAATTCTCTCTTCAACACCTTAATCTTCGATTCAATATGTGGTTTCTCTTTTAAACCACAACCTGGTAGCTTTTGCTCGAAGTCTTTTCCTAACATCGTCAGAAACCTAGGCTTGAACCCATTATTAATTTTATATTTTTCAAAAATAGCCATATCTACTAGTGCCTCGATTAATATATCCTGTTCCTCTGGTATCCAAATTCTCTTGGGATTTTCCTTTATTTTTCCTCCTTCTTGATTTGGAACTTGTACATGATGTTGTGTGACTTGTGATTTGTAGCTAATTACTACAATTTGGTTTTGAGATTGCTCATTCTTATCTATCCCTAAATAATGATAAACACATACTTACAATTTATGAAAATAAATGACAAAGAAAAGTGATATTTTGTATAACAAATAAATTTACAACCAAAGAAATACTAAATGCAATTCCAAAAAAGATCTATTAGTAAATCTCAAAATCATACTTTTTTTTTCAAAAATTGATTGACTCAGACTAAATGATGCCACACTATTTTTGGAAGGTTTGATATAATAAATGAATATTTGCAATCTGTAAATAAATCTATTTGTATGACTAGTTCACATGTGACCATTACTTGTCCATTTATCTGCTAAAGTGTATCGATAAAGGGTCCATTCATTGCTTGGTTCAACAATTTCCATGTCACTATACTAATGCTCATCATATGTAACTATCTCATGGACTTCTTCTTCTACGGGGTCACTTCACATTTCTTGTCTGACAAAGTTGTGCAAAAAATAATAGGTAAGATAATTTTACTGACATTTTTGATTGGATAAAAAGATGGACATCTTAATGTCACCCATCTCTATTTAATTATCCCAAATGTTCTTTCAATAACATTAGTTGCATAATCATATCTAAGATTAAAGTTCTCCTCTGAAATACAAGGTTGTTGTCTTGCTCACCATTCATTAAGATTATATCATTGTCCTCTACATGGCCCTAGAAGCCATTCACCATTGGCAAAGCCAACATATAACAAGTAGTAATTTTCAACAATCATATCCATAAAGGAAATTGAATATTAAATATAAAGTGATATAAACTCTAAATCATATATGCAATATATGCAAATTTGTGAATTTTACCATGTAGAACCAAAAATCCATGTTGTCTAGACATGAAATATGTAGAAATCTGATGTATGATTTTGAGCCCTCCCAGCCTAAAAATACATACAAAAATTGCAATATATTTATTACAAAGTCCAAGAAAATTAGTTACAATAAATCATTTCCTATTCATATATCTCACTGTATCTACCTCAGGGGTGGGTATTGTTGGGTTTTGTGGAGAAAACATGCGCGGAGGAAGCACCAAGAATTCCATGCAACCTAAAATAGGATCTCATCGACAACAACGTATTCAGAAAGAGTGTTTGCGGGATATGCGTTATCGCGGAGCAAGTCCGACGCTGTCCCACTGCACGATCGTATGAAACGATGCTGGCCTACATGGATGGAACTTCTCTCCCGTTCATTAAGTGCGTCACAAGAAGATTCGGTGATGCTCCTTTCATGCGGTGATGTACGCCACTCGTAGCGTGTATGGATGGTCGTATATATCCTCTGAACGCAGGCGTCTCAGCATCTGCATCTCTACTTTATCCACGCGGATGGACTGGAACTCCACGCCATACTTTCTAAGCCGACGGGAAGGAGTCATATCTATTCGGAAGCATGCTAGCATTGCGGTGCTCTCCTTTCTCTCTTGAGGACGGTGACGACTAGGGTTTATGTACATGAGCGTAAACTGAAAAGTCTCTCTCAATATCTTATATAGATATCGACTGTCAAGCTCCTTTTAATAGGAGACGAAGGGAAGTAGGGTTTCCTAAACCCATCGGTAAATAGAAACACTGTGTTAATTAAAACACTCGTGGATTAATTAGAATATTTTGGAATTCATTAATTAACCAAATAATTGCATTAATTGATTAATTAATATCCGAATCCATGCAATCAGTTGGGCACTTAGAGCCACTCACTCCAATATTATTCTAATCGATTACATAAACATTTTAGTAATCAATGTGATTCGGAACAATTCCAATCAAATCCAAAATTATACTCCTATTCCAACACATCCTATGCGTGTGACCCGGTAGGCTCCAAATTATGTTGGCAGTGATATCCATAATCATATTATGATTTCACAAGCAATGATTGGTATCTAGAAAGACTTCATTGCCACCCAAGTAATTGGAGAAGTTGGAGAACAACTTAACCTATCATTCATGACTGGTGTTACAATGATTATATAGTTCCTTTATCGCTGATATCCGGATTGAACTCGAGTAATGGAATTGTTATCCTCTTCAACGTTCAATCCATGTTTCTTGAACTAGAGCAGATTGTTTGAGATATATGTAAGCTCAATATCACATATTGACTCACATCAGTATGGCCATGCATTTCTCAGTCTCGCTTATCAAGTGGATAGAATAGCAAACTCCCGTAGGAAGGACAAATTCCTTCTACATCACTCACAGTCATCCACATGTGTCACAGTGCATCCTTATTCATGACCACAATGGATGATGTCAAAGTACACTGAACAACATGTGATAAGTGTAGTGACTTCAGGTCTAAGAACCACAATCACCGCCATCATTATGAGATGTGACTCTAACTACCAATCATGGTATCCATGTGTCACTCTCAAGGTGGGTCTATCCGATACACTATTCTCTAACAAGTATCTATGTATTTGGTTTGATATCTCCATATCATGGATAATGAGATTCTTCCATCAACCAACATACATTCTAATCTTATGTGTTGCTGATGTCTATGGATATTTCCACGATAACAACTAATTAGGGACAAAACAAGAATACATATTCTTAGCATATATATGATCTCACTATTCAGGTCATCAACCCGAAGCCATATGTAATTGAGTATATTATTCTATAGACATCTATAAGTTTTATGGTCATCTCACAATACACTACGAAAAATATGGTCTTTAACTACAAAAATAAAAATTGTAGCGAAAACCCCAAAATTTGTAGCCAAAAGCTTTTTCTACAATTATCCTTACATTTATAATATATAGCTAATACTCGTGTAGCTAATTGTTTAGGCTACATTTTTCAAACTTGTAGTTAGTTATGCCTATGGCTACAAATTCATATGTAACCCCAATTGTAGGTAAAAATGTCCTTACACATAAAAATATAGTTTCCATTGTAGCCAAATGTATGACTACAATTCAATTTGTACCTATAATATGTAGGGATAGATGGCTTTGGTTACAATTGTATTTGTAGTTCATGTATAGAAAAAATTAGCACTTGCTACACATGTAATTATAGCTAGTGTGTAGTGAAAGACACCATGTACTATACATACATATGTAGTGAGAGACATTATGTATCCAGTCAGTTGCTTGCCAATATAGAGGGGTTTTCAATAAGAAAACATATGAATGTTAATCAAGATTGAGTTATGCTTACAATGTCAACAATGATACTTTTATTTATATTTGAACAATGAGTACACATGGGGAGGACGTTAACCTGGCCCCTGTTTTACAATATGTATGGGAAAAAGACACATGTATACAATATGTTCATCTGACTACATCTATCCACTACAGACTCTATATGCCACATGATCATGCACATCTTCTTGTATCTTGATTTTTCTTTTATATTTATTCCACCACTTGTATAGTCCTTTTCTGGATGCCTCCCTTTGTTGTAGAAGTTTCTCTATAAGCCTTTGATATTCACAAAGAATCAACAACAACTTCAAAGCATACAAGGTATCATATTGTCCTTTAAGCAAAGCACACTGAAAGATACAAAATAAGCTTCAATTCAACAATCAAATAGTTTGGTATTATGTATTAATTCAGCTATAAACTATACAAAGTCATACCCCAGAGAGAACTATGATGGAATTTAAATTCATCTACTCAACATTGTGTGTAAATATACCATAATGAATGACTAGTCTCTTCAATCCCAACAACAATCCACTTTATTCATGAAGAGCATAACAAAGAATAATGTACTCTCTTCAATGAAGAGACTGTACAACCAACCATTGCTACATTAAAGAGGACCTAAAAAGCAATGAATAGGTAGTGTTTCAGCAATGACAGTGTAAAAACTCTAGCCAACAGAGATGAATGCGAGCAAGTTAAGTGCTGGCACAATGCAACTATGGCACAACTCAGAGTTATAATAAAAAAATCCATTTTGATTGTTAGTAAAAGCTAAATTTGAGACCACACTTGATGGAAGAGAAAGAGAAGGAGTGATCCTAGGGTTCCTCTACCCTTGGAGAGACCCAAAGTGAAGTCTGAGGCTCCCTCAACCTACCCCTAGTGGCCAAAGATCATTTGAAGCAAAGATGTCCAAGAAAATCCAAAGAACAGAGTCAAAGTGCTGATCTAGGACCCAACACAGCTGTGGTACCACAAAACGGCCGTGCTAGGTCACTTACAAATCAACAGAACAACCTCCAAGTCAAGCAGAGAGCAGCACAGTCGTGCAGAACAGAAAGACTATGCCAGTGACAACCACCACGACCATGCACCACAAAATGGCCATTCTACAGTAGACCAGAACGGCCGTACAACATCACCATGACCAACTTCACCCAGCCCACCACGGCCGTGCTAGCCACCACGACTATGGTGCCCCGACACCACCACGACTGTGGCCATTTCAGCCCAAAATCAACCAAAACCCTATTAACTTTGATGGAATAAACCCACGACCGTACCCATCTACCACAACCGTGGTCTACCCTACCTAGCACGGCCGTGGTGACCTACCACGACTGTTCTACTCACAAAACCCACCTAGTTTGCTTCTGACTATTTAGATGTACACATCAACCCAAAACCTTCTACAGAAACATAAGGATCCTCAACATAAGCAATATAAAATATAGAGGGACAAATGCAAGTAGAGTAAAGGGTTGAGATGAAGTCTTGGGTGAAGAAGTCAGATTACATGAAATTTAAATTAAAAAAAGAAATGTTCCTACTATGATCTTGATAATAGGGCAACTCTAAATGCATGAGAGAAGCTATCCTCTCTTGGATTCAATGATCACTTAACACTGGTTTTATCATCATTGGACTTAACTGCTCAACAGGGGAAATAAGCTATAATGATGCATGAGTTCAAAACTTGTTTGTTTAAAGCCTATGATTTATCAGTCCTACTGATCTCTGATTACATTTTTTCTTTCTGATGGCTTTGATGCTGCATTTGTAAAGGATTTCTGTCTGATATGTTTATAGCACTGATGGGACTATACAGCTGTGTTTGCTGGTTTCTCCCTATTATCGGATTCCCAAGTGTTTAATATAACCAATCCTTTTGATATGTGATCTTCTGGAGCTTTTCTTTGATGATCTGAAATCACCTACAAAGTGTTGTTGTCTATTGTTGGTTAAAGCCTTACCACTTTATGTTCTAGGGACTAACTGAGTGATCTGTTTATGATTTTAGATGTCATGGATGCTTTATGATCGATTTTTCATGTGAAAAATGCCAAATGTACAATGCACATGGTTGATAACTTCATGCTGAATACTTCCATAGTACAAAATCGTTACCTTTGTGTGTTATCATTTTATCCCATTGAAGATCTCTACTACTTGTAAATATTTATAGATCATTTGAGTTTTTTTACAGGTAGTGAGTATGATCTGTTGAACTATGTTATTTTTCAAGGGTGGTCTTATTTAATCATTTGGACTTTATGTGAGGTCTAACCACACTTGAGATTCTTAATATATGGCCATTTTCACTGTCTAAAGCCCTAAGAGGCCTTTTTCGTACGTGGTTTTGGATGCTGGTGCTGCTACAGAATAAGTAGTCTTACGAACATGGATGCGTTAATCATGATCTTCTTTGCTTTCTCTATTTTTATGCACCTGATTTCTATGATATCTTGTTGTGGTCGTCTATATGTTAATGATTGCTTGTTCTTATTGCCCCCTTTTCATGGCATATGATGTTGCTGATCTTCCTTGTGAGTTGAAAACTGGTAGTGGAGGTTCAAGTGATGTGATTCAACAAATTACAGGTGATGGACTCATAGGTGAGTTCTTGGTATGGTTGGTTTTCTATACCTTCTATACCATGCATCTATTATAGAGTTTTTTGCTTGTAAAATGTATGTGGTTCAGAAATGATCGTTTCACCTCTTTTCACCTGTGATGAGGTTTGTTTGTGACTAAATTTGTCTCTTTTTAATTCTTTTGAGGTTTGTTTGGGAGGCTGTAAGTGGTGCTTTCTGGTTGGAACTGGGGCCTCCATGTGTATCTGAAACCACTAAATGCTCGTCATCCTCTTTCTTATTTTTTCTCTTATGCTTCTATTACTATTTTTTCTTCACAATCTTCTAACATACAACACTTTTCTTGCTAAAATTCTGATCTCATTTAATGAGATTTAGATTTGCAGTAATCATTTGTCACATCCATGTTTAAACCTTGTAATAAATTATAACTTTATCATGATCTCATTCTAAATTCGTTTTGCAGTTTCTCTGAATTTATTGCTCTTAAGACTTCCATTCCTAATTCTAATTTGTGGCTTGTATGGATAGCTTTCATGTCAATTTGGACATGCATATCACTTTTTGCTGCTTGTTTTTGCAGGGGAATCTTCCATCTTGGAATTGCTTCTTTTAGAGAGATATGGTGCAAAGTAGAAGGTGAGGGTAGGTAAAGAAGTAGGACATGATAAGATATCTTATAAAAACAAAAATAGAGTGTTTGTGGTAGTAAAGTATGGTTGTCTATTAACTCTCTCGTATTCAAGACCTATGTCACTATGTGAAACCTTTGAATTTTTGTAGGTTCGATACATGAAATACATGAAATACTACATTGTCAAATGAACATATATCTGCATGCTTTTATTCATTTCATGTATTTGAGTGACATTTTTGACATGTTGCATCCAAATTAGTAGCACAACATTTACTTGTAACAGTAGTCATGGGTACAACACTCATCCAAAGAAAGTATATTAGCTAATTGGTATTAAGTCGTAGTTGACCATTGAAATACCAAAATCCATGTTAGCCATCTAAATGATGTCTAATAAGTTCAATTAGAATCTTGCATTTATCTGAACAGTTATAGAAATTGCATCAGAGATTGTGCATACTTTGCGGATCTACTCTAGCTCGTGAATGTTGGTAGGAAACTGAGACCATATGTGATTGATTTGAAGGTCTAAAAGCACTTTAAGAATGCCATCCTCAAGAATTCTAACATACATAGGTACCATCTTAGAATGAAAAGACTCAGGTTCTATGTGTACTGCCAAGTTACCATACCACCTTAGAAGGAAAAGGTCAGGCTCTATGTGTTCATAGATTTGTGCATGAATTTGTGCAACTTGGTCTGGTAAAATAGGTTTGTGCATAGGTGTTTGAATGATTGCTGGATTATATAAGATGATCTACATCACCAAAGAATCATCATCTCCAAGAAACTCGAATTCCATGTTTTGTAGTTCAGAGCAGAAAAATTTACTATTGTCATGAATTTGTGCAAATTTCTGTAGTCCACCATACCAAATGTGATCTTAGAAGCATATGCTGAATTTTTGTTGCTTGTTGAATAACTAATCACAGATTTGGTTTTCGTTATAGTGTCTATCTTGTTGGACATTTTATTAGATATAATGGAAGTTAAACAGTTCTTGGTAGATATACTATTTAAGTATATTTCCCACTTATTGCATGTATCAATTGTGACCTTTAATGAGTACAATACATGTCATCCAATTCTAAAATTTCATAGTAGTCCACTGACCTTTCTTTGTGAAAGTTTTCTACTATATACACTACAGAGAATCATGTGATTTAATGAGCATATAATTAACTTTTATATGATTGCATAGGTTTTACAAATGTACTTTCTAAACATAAAATGGGCTTCCCTTAAGTCCAACAATGATCAGATGGATTATCTAGACCTTTTTGTAACCAATTAATCATGTTTCTATAATCATACTCCTTTTCCTTTGCCATCCTATGTGTGTCACCTAATAGGATCCAAATTACATTGGTAGTGGTATCAATATTTTTATTGGGATTTCATTGATAATGATTGGTATCTAGTGAGACTTCATTGTCATCCAAGAAATAAATAAGTTGGAGAACAACTTCAACCTAGTATTGTGACCAATGTTATAGTGATAGTATAACCCCTTTGTCTCTAAAATCTAGATTGAATATGAGGCATGGAAACACCATACTCTTAATGTCCAATCTTTTTTCTTTGACCTAGAGTAGACTATTTGAGATACATATGATCTCAACATTACATGTTGATTCACTGATCATGGCTATGCATTTGATAGTTTCATTCATCAAGTGGTCGAGATATCACTTGTTAGGAGGGACAAATTCAATCTACCTCACTCACAATAATCCACATGTGTCACTCTACACTCAAGCACTACCTATATGGAAACTCTTATTCAAGGTTACATTAAGAAGTGTTAATGCACTCTAAACGACATGTGATCATTGTAGTGACTTGAGGTCTAAGGAACACAATCACCACGATCACATAGAGATATGACTCTGACTACCACATATAACTTCCATGCATCATAGTCAAGTTGGGTTTGTCTAGTACACTTATTCATAACAAATACCTATGTGTTTTACTTGATATTCAATATCATGACTAATGAGATGTAGTCATCACTCAAAAAACATACTAATATAAATGTAGTATTGTTGTCCTAATATCCACAATTATATAATTGACTAGGGACATATACAAGAATGGATACTCTTAGCATACACATGATCTCATATTAAGGTCCTCAACCCAAAATCACGTCATTGAGTCATTCAATCTTAGGATATTATATTCTCATATCGAAGCAGACATAATAATAGGAATTGTGCTTATAAATAGTTAAATCAATTGCAAAGTTTGATACTACAATTATCATAAGAGTGGCTCTCAAGGAATACTACTAATCCTTATAATACCCTTGAATAATACATAATGATCTCACAAAATAAAATTTCTATGACACTCTAACACCTAGAACTAAAAATCATCAGAAGGAACATAGTCTCATCATCTACTCATCTTGAGGGGTAATAGAGTGTCAAGTTTTTCTTCCTCTTCATCATAACCGTGTAGTCATATATGATCAATGGTGTCACCCTCATGTTAATTCTCATATTCATCTTCATCTTCTTCATCTCCTACAATGTCATCATATTCCATCTTGACATCATCATGGGAATGATTGGATGGCCTTCTCTCACAAATTTGTGCCAATTCATAATGTAGAAGTTAATAATGGCATTATCCTAGATATTAGGGGTAAAAAAAATCGATCTAGAGTACAATGTTTACCAAACCCATCCATTCATTTCAGTCCATCATGTAGTCCATAAATGTTGGAACTCTAATATTTAGTCTAGCATGGTCCAAGACCAGTCACATAGTGGACTGGAAAAAGGATTAACTGATATATAGTACATCTCTATTTTTAGATAAACTAAGAAACAATTGAAAAATATGCATATATAAATAGATATAATAATTTGATATTATTGTTATATTTGTGTTATAAGTAATTAACATGGTCTAAGTTTTAATGTTTTTTTTATGAACGTAGGGTGTTGCCTTTTTACTATTAGTAAAAAAATGTGGTTACAAGATGTACCCACTTAGGGAAAAGAAAACATGAAAACCGTACAAACATGAATGCTAATTACAGAAAGCTTCTAAATCTACTAAATGCTTCACCCAGAGCTTCTCTGTATCTGTGCATCTTCCTCTGAAAATCCTTGTATTCCTTTCTATCTAAATCATGTAAATAGTATAGCAGGCCACCACCTTTTCCTTGCCCTTCAGGCTAAGTAGGTCAGAAAAGGATCTGAGAACAGTAGAACAATTCTGGCTTTTTCTCTAAAACTCCCAAATGTCAACAGCAAAGCAGCAATTGAAGAAAAGATGAGGCAGATCTTCTTCGTGTGCCAAACATAAGACACACCTATATGCCAACTGAAAACCTACTCTTTGCAGGTAATCTGTCGTTGGGATTTTCCCAAGAAAACACTTCCAAAGAAGAATAGAAACTTTCCTTGGAATATCCTTCCATATCCAGTTACCCCAGTTGACATTCTGATATCTTTTTCTAACCATGTCCCAGCAGTCCTTGAGACTGCAATTCTTCTTCATCCTCAAACATATATGATCTTCCCTTAAAGCATGCAGATACAACCCTTCAAGCAATCTTTCCACCTGATAGGCTCCTCTGAACGCAGGAATTTCCCACTTATCATCTCTCAGACAGCTCTCTATCTTGCAGTTGAGACCCTTCTCCATTCTGAGCACGAGGTCCGGATTAACCAACTCAATCAACTTCATTTTACCCTTCAACCAAGGGTCTCTCCAAAACAACAACTTCCTACCGTTACCCAAACAGAAATCAACTTCATTAAGAAGAATACTTCTTTGTTCGAGAAGTTTTTTCCAGAGCCATGAAGTATTTGCTCTGGGGCTCACCGACCAAATCAATTCCTCCTTAATATATCTCCCATTTATCCATTTTACCTAGAGACTCTCCTTTTCAGTAGCAATATCCCATAGATTTTTAATAAGACCAGCCTTAGACCAATCATCTATACGCCTAATGCCCAAACCACCTTCTCTTCTTGGTCTACAGATTATGTCCCAAGAGACTAAATGCATATGTTTCTTATCCTCCGAGTCTTTCCAAAGGAAGTCTCTCATAATCTTCTCCAACTCCTTAATAATAGACTTTGGCAGAGGGAAAGCAGAAGTCCAGAAAATGCTATATGCCGAAAGGGTGGAAATGATCAGCTCCACCCTCCCTGCTTGTGAAAGCAAGTTACCTTTCCAAGAATCCAGTCTCATATTAAATCTGTCCACAATCGGGTAACACATTTCTTTAGTTAGCCTTCCTGTAAAAAGGGGGACACCAAGATATCAGATAGGAAAGTCTAAGTTTTAATGTTAATAAGTTGTGGAACACATAAATGTAAGGAATCATGGAGGTGGCAAGAACAATAGAAACAATAATTAAAATTATCCATGAATACTACAAGCACAGCTCATCGACAATAACAAATTCAAAAAGAGGGTGTGCAAGGTATAGCTTGTCATGGATCACCTCCAATGACATCCTCTTTGTGCGTCGTTGTGTGTTGCTCCTCACCTACGTGTGGAAGGTCCTCATCAACATCCTCCAAATTCACACGCTCAGTGCCTGCATCTCTACATAGTCTAGACGGATGGACTAGAACTCTTTGTTGAGTTTCCTGATCCTGTTGGAAGGAGTAACCTCTCTCTTGATGAAGTGCTAGTATTATAGTCTCTCTCCTTCTCTCTCTCTATCTCTCACTCTCTCAAGGACAATGACTACTAGGATTCATATACAAGACCATTTTTAATAATCTGGCTTTCATGCCTCTTTAAACAGGAGAGGAAAAGAAGCAGGATTTTCCAAAAACCCTGAGAAATGAAATGTTGTGTCTACTTTTGAGTCAGCCACTCACAGACTTCCACATGGGGAAATTAGACTATTCTACAATCATGTGTTTAATTAATTAATCACATTAATTGATTTATTAATTATTCATCCCTCAGCAGTAAATGGCAATCGATCGTTGGTGGCTAGTCAGTCAACTTATCATATAGTCAGCAATTTAAATCTAATTAATTGGCTTAACCTTTTCACCAATTAAATTGAATTATATAAGAATATTTTTTTGGTTGATTACCTAAAGTTTTTGGTAACAATTTAACTTGGAACATCTCCAATCATGTACACAATTATATTCCTATATTAGTGCATCCTTTGTGTGTTATCCTATAGGCTCCAAATTTTTTTGGTAGTGATGTTCACAATCAAATTATGACTTCAAAAGCAATGATCGTTATCTAGAAAGGCTTCATTTCCATCCAAGTAACTGGAGAAGTTGGAGAACAACTTTAACCTATTATTGTGACCATTGTTATAGTGATTGTATAATCCCTTTGTCTCATATATCCAGATTGAATCTGAGGCAAGGAAACATCATCCTCTTAATGTTCAATCTTTGTTCCTTGATTTAGAGTAGACCATTTGAGATACTGATGAGTGTATTTATACCCATTTTTACATATTGTTTTACTCAATTTTTAGGGGTTGTTGTGTTTCTATTTCCTAGTTTTAGTTTTATATTCACTCAATTGCAATTATCTTTCCTTTTATGAACTTTAATGCATATATATAAATATATATATATATATAAATATAAATATAAATATAAATATAAATATAAATATATATATATATATATATATATATATATATATATATATATATCATGCAGAACCAACCAAAATTGTTCAACAACACCCAAATGGATGATCAAGCCCTCACGATGCTAAGACTCAAGGGAAGGAATGCCTAAAATCTTTCCATTTGATCACCTTACAACCACCTAGTCAAGTGATCAATTCTGTCATTCGCCCTACTCGAGCCGCTCTCTACTTGGAGTCTTCTAGATTCTTACAACCTAAAATGTGCTCTCAACATCCAGTCCATTCTGATTCACACCATGTTGGTCTGCCAGAATACCAGACGTGAGGTCCAAATTGAGTAACCCATGTTAGTCGCTTGTTGGACCAAGTATGGGCCATGCAATCAGATGCCTTCGACCACAAGCATTCAACTTTAGGGTTTCAGATTTGAGGAATGCATCTATAAAATGGAACCTTATCGTCCATTCAAAGGGGTCTCTGATTGCTAATTAGAAGCCACATTGTGTATCACAAACCCTAGAGAGGAGGCGGTTGTAATGAACCTACTTCTTGGTAACCCCCAATCAAGGGAAACCAAGAGGTCAGAGGCATTATCCCAAAATTCAGGGTCAATGGTTTACCAATTTAATCAAAAATAATTATCAAATTCTACTAACACTAAACTGGAAAGCTGGTATTAAATAAAACTTTTACTTACCTTTTCAAAGTAGGATCTAAGATTTCTATCCATAGTAGAATTCTAACTATCTAATCCTCCTTTGGATTAATTAACTTTATCTTCACAAATTCCATTTTACTATTTGTCCTATCAGATAATTCCTAAAATGCAGACAAACAAAATGTCGGTCAACATAAATGAATATGCCAGTATGTGGGGACAAATAAAACTTTGCACATAAGCTTTAACAACATAATACATCAAATATTTGTTAGCAATGCAAGATGACATTTTTAGTATGACTCCTCAACTGCTTTTACCACCTATGGGATACCCTCTCTAGGGTTAAGTCCTTACAAGTGACTTTAAGGCTACCTTCTCCATCCTGACCTTGGTACCTGGGATCACCTCTCTGGGTGCCTTGTGGTCTTCCCTCTGGGGCTTGAATCACATTGACCTTCCCTCCAAGGCTTGTTCAATTATCTTACATCCATAGGGGTATGTAGGTTCGAGCAAGTCACACTTATACTTGAATTGTTATACACATAGTCACTTTAAGGATTGCAGTAATGAAACATCCAAACAGTTTATGTGTAGTGCAATCGATAAAGCCTCGAGAAATGCCTGGAAACTAAAGCGTGTACTCATAAATAACCACATACCTGATTTGGAAGTCTCAAGGATTGTAAGAGAATAATCAATCAAGCAGTCAGATAAGCCAAGCAGCCAATCACCCCAATCACTCAAGCACAACAAGAAACCTGGAAAACATGTGCAATCTAATTTCTACATTTTTATCATGCACTTACTTTATTGAATTGGGATTCCCTCCTAGGGCATTCCTAAGTTGAATTAGGGTTTTCTTATAACTCTTTATATTCATTTCTTAACCTTTACCATTTAGGTCAATTAAACCCTAAAACAACATTTCTATATTCCAAAACCCTAATTACTCCCTTGTTCATATTTAAGCCTCATTATTACCAATTAAGATTAGTTCTAACTTCATCTTATACATAGGGTTTTTGAAATATAACTCATCCAAAAGTCATAAATACTTAGATTAGGTTTCTAGGTTTTCAAGTACATCTTTATTCATATGAAACCTTAAAACATCCCTTTTTACATTAGAACTCTATTCACTCAAGTTATCTGCTCCAAAGCTCCTTTATTCTTAATTAGACTTAGAATCATCATATCTCTTGTCTCAAGTATGCCTATTTGAAATAAAAGCCATTAAAGTAATATTTAACAACATTAGGGCTTTTAGGTCCATTAATGCATTTTGTAGTCATAGCACCCTAATTAAGCAAATCATGGGTTGTTAAACTCAAATCAGATTCATATTATCAATTTTATGCCAACGGGTTAAATGTTGATTCATAATGCCAACTTAAGTAATTGAACTTATTCCTAATCAACATCTAGGGTTTTGATTACACTTAAAGCATTAAAGTTACTAACTTTATGCACTTTTCGAATTAGGAACATAAAAAGACTATGGTTATATTTTTTACTAGATTCCTTGCATTTTTCTGAGCAAGATTCATATATTACATGTTTCCATCAGAGCTACCAATATTTTTCTACAATTTTTGCAAAATAGTTACCTTGGGCCAATGGAAGGCTGCCACCTGGCGGCTTTCTCCTTGCGAGCAACACGTTGGACTGGGTCCATAGACGCTTTCACCCCTACACCCACAATTTAGGGACACACGCACCCAGGGGCAAGGAGGTCATTTTCTCCTTACCATCTTCATCCTCTGCTCATTGTTTTGTCCGCAAACCAGGTCCCTGGCTCAATCAACTGGAGGGTTGACTTTGAGATCCATCTCCCCGCAGCAAATGGCTAAGTATCCATGACGTCTGTCACACCGATATGAACTTGTAGGTGCTTCCAATTGCTCCAAACATGGTCAGAGTTGTTGAGACAGCAAGAGAGGTCTCCGGCGGCCAACCGGGAGGGTCTGTGGTGCAAGAGAGGTTTCGAGGGGGAAAATTGATGGCTGGTACTCAGTCTGTAGGTTCTGTAGGATCTCATAGAGTGATGAGTAGTCTCATAGAGGGGTTACATCCCCTTTTATATCCCGTGCCTAGGGCACACAGTCAGGGCAGACATTGGGTTTTAGGGGATTCTTCTAGATGTCCCCAAAATAGGCAAAACCTAGGATATGTATGGCCGCAAAGATCTCACGAATCTAGTTGGATTGTTTCCAAGTTTGCTTGCGCACTCAATCGCGAGAGATCTGCTTTGGAAAAATCCTGCTCCATGTTCTGACTTTCCTTATCTATCCCGAGGTAGGTGATGATCAACTGATCATCAAATCTTGATCCCATGGTCAGAAGTTCACGCGACAATAACAAAGACTCCAAGTCAGAATAAACTTTGTGACATTTAGAGATTATCCATTCATTTTGGGGATTTTCAAAAATCCATATCTCTTAAATTGTACATCCAAATAATCCCAAATTTTAAAGGAAAGCCTATAAAGACTTAATATGCTTATATTACAAGTTTGGAGCCAAAACACAAAAGGAATAACTCCTTTTCTTTATTTGCAAGTCAATGAATTAAAAAGCATGTATTCTGCATTAAAACATATATTTTCTCTTTCCTCTTTTCCTATTTCCTTTATTTTGATTACTCTTTCCATTAGAAATCACATGTAAATGAAATCTAATCAATTGTGGCCATCAATGCCACTTTCTAGAGATTTCTATACATTTCTCATAAATACATTTCTTAATATCCATTATCTTGTATCTTTCTCAATTATTTGGAATTTTATTCTTTTCTTCTCTTTTATATCCATTATTGGATTAACAAAATAGTATAAATCACAATATTCATATCAAAGGGGAGATTTGCAAAGAAACCCGTTCTTTGAAGCAAAGCATACAACCTTCTCAATTCAAGACCATATTCATAAAATTATTACATTTCAATTATGAAAACACATGTAAAATTGAGGTTGTAACATCCTTCCCCTCTTATAGGAATTTTTCCCTCAAAATTTCACCAAGTAAACAAGCAAATAGGATAAGACCTTCTCATGTCCATCTTCGGCTCCCATGTGGCTTCATCCTCTCCATGATGCTTCCAAAGAACCTTTATCATATTATATTCTTACATATGAGTTCTTTCTTACCTTGGTACCGCATACCCTCATAGGTGACTCGGGATATTTTAGTATCCCTAGAAGCTCACTAGGTTCATTGCTCAGTACATGGTTCAGGTACCTCACATAGTACTCTAGATCGGACACATGGAACTCGTCACACATCATGTTATCCTGAGGGGTAAGGCTAAACATAAGCATCTTCACCAATCCATCTCATATGGACCCATGTATCGGGGACTCATGTTTCTCAGCTATATCTCAGAGGGGTTGGGTTTTCATAACACATATTCTCCCACAATGAACTGCATGTCACTCTACTTTTCATCAGCTCACAACTCATGTCGCCCCTGGGCTTCACAGCCATCACACGATCAAAGCAACTTCATCTACACACATTATGGTCTCTCTGACCTTCACAAGGTCCTTGCACTAGCATCATACAAATGAAGCGGTGACCTACATAGGCTCCCTTACAGATCTTCTTACATCTCAATACTAGCTATGATGGCTATCATCACAATCAAACTCTTTTAGGGCAGGAATTGCTCCCATGTATCACCCTAAATGAGCACACACGCTCTCATCAGACCCTTTAGTCTGGATCATACTCTCTTGACTGTCTATCGGCAAGGGGTGATACACGGTATTAAACTTCAATCTAGCATCAAGTGAACTTGAGGTCATGCTCTAAAAGTTGAACTCAGATCACAGTGTAGTTGAACTACCTCTCTCTCTCACGCATATAGTTCAACCGGACCTGTCCCATTGACAACACTCTGTCTTAGGTAAGGGGTTATGTCAACTTGGTAAGGCTATTTACCATCACCCATATTGCATCCTGACCTCTCTTGGTCCAAGGGAGACTCACCACAACGTCCATGGTGATCCACTCCCATTCCCTCTCGTGGACTCTTTATTATCTGTAGCAACTCACTGGGTTATGGATGTTCGTCCTTCACCTCCCCGCATGCTTGGTGAGATGCCACATGCAACTTTATATACTTCTTCATCTTTGATATTCAAAATACAACTACAAACTTTAACTATCTTGGTAGTACTACGGTGTACTTAACATCATGAGCCTCTACTTGTCATGATTCCTCAAGGCTGGCTTCTCAGAAACCCTAAAACACTAGTAGCAGGTTTCACCACCTTTTTCTCGTGAGAGGTGTATCTGAGGTTCTTATAACCATCCTTCTATTTCATCAAGCTCTAGGCTAGTTAACTGAGCAACCACCTTGACCAATAGGTCTAATGGTACTAGAGTGTTAGCCCTATATGCCTCATGAACTTAGGGTTCACCCAACAACCTCTTATAGCCTCTCTGCTAGCTAAACGGGATAGTTGTGTCTCGACTAAGAGCATCCATTATCACCTTACATCCTTATCACTACTACAGAACATGTCTTTGGCGTTGGTTGTTTAATCCCTTTTAGTGATGGTTCTCAAGCGATGCCTATGTGGGGGTCGCTAAAGGTCGAACTCTTCAGCGTCGATTTTATAACCGACGCCAAAAGGGTTCACGCCACAAAAAGGGCACCATCTAGGACACTTTATGCGTCGGTTTGCAACTAAATAACCGATGCCATATTTCCAAATGCCACGACCGTGCTTCCCTGCATGGTCGTGTTTAGTACTATAAGCGTCAATGTTATACTATTAACTGACGCCATTTCCCACCACAGCCGTGCTTTCCTGCACGGTCAGGTTGTTTGTCACAGTAGGTGGCGATTTTTATCCAATAACTGACGCTGTAATCTTTTGATGACGGTGTTCTGTAAATAACCGACACCTATGTTTTTTTTCTTATCAGTTTGCAGGCCCGCTGTGGCTGGTCAGCAGGATGAGAACCTACAGTTCAGTTTTCTAAACTACAGGTTTACGACATCCATTGATATTAGCCTACAAACAGGCCACAAACCTGCAAAATCAACATATATACTTTTCACACAAGTAGATACATTCAGACATCAATTCAATTCTCACATTCACACATGTAGAAATATTCAAATACATATATAAACATTCATACATGTATAAACATTCAGAAATATTCATTTATGAAATATCATTCAACATAGCTATCAACATCCCAATTATATTTTACAACCGCCACTGTTTGTATGGCTCTTGCCCATTCTTCTCTTACTTCATTTAATACTTCCATCGTATATGGAGCATGTACATCTTTTAAG
The DNA here is from genome assembly GCA_963693085.1 of Alisma plantago-aquatica. Taxonomy (NCBI): domain Eukaryota; kingdom Viridiplantae; phylum Streptophyta; class Magnoliopsida; order Alismatales; family Alismataceae; genus Alisma; species Alisma plantago-aquatica. The sequence goes on from OY856410.1 coordinate 312,777,112, forward strand.
CGTTTACCTATAGTGTGGTCAGTTTTAAACACCTGCAAAGAGAATGATGAATATATATAAGTAATAATATAAAAATAAGATTGATATATTTCATACTAACTAATGAGACTATATATAATACCTCATGTATGGTATTGATGTCCAATGCGGTATATTGGATAATCATCTGCATAAATCACATCACATAGTATGCACATGCCCAGCCGTTGTCTTGTGTAGCACACTATAAATTGAAATATACAAAATATTAAAAATACAACTAAGCACAGTTCACATAAATAATATATACATTGGAGTCAGGAACTTACTTTTACGTTCTCCCAAATTATTGACTGGTTCTTTCTCCTTGGGACCTTTCCTCCAACATTTTTGAATGCATATAAACCCCTACATGTTAATGTAACACAGTAAATTGCATAATTAAATAGTAATGTAATAACAGATGTTAACGGATATAAAAATGAAATATTTCTCACCAGAATAATGGCATTTTCATTACGTGTCCAATTTTAGTATTCAATGTACTCCCCACAGGATCTAGATAATAAACAGTGAATGTCCTGGGGAGAATAGCTAGTAACTCCCAATGCCTACCGTTATAGGTAAAAAAGTTAAAAATTAATAACTCAAAATCCACAATAAAAATGGAATTTTCTTAAGTCCAAATTATAAATAAAGTAAGCTTACTTGACATTGAATGAAGCTATCATTATCGTCTTCTTTTGCTAACTGAAAATTGTAAAAACATCTATACAGTATTGTTGAACACTATCAGGGTATTTAGCTACCATACTAATCAATGATGGAATCAAAAATCCCACATGATCAAATGCAAATTGTTTGCATTGATTTTAGACTAAGTAGCTGCAAAACATGTATTACGTATGCATTAATATATAAGAAACTAGATCACCGGATCTTACACAAGGTATATGGATGTATAAACAAGATCTCACCTTATCCATGTCTCTATCATTGATGTATTCAGCCAATCATACATAAACAACTCAATAATATCTTGTATAAATAAAGAGCTTTCGTATGATTGACCTGCATAATTTGTTTCTAAAGAAACAATTATAGGGTAATGTATATTATGTGCCCGTAGCCAACATGCCATTCCCCTACAAGAAAGACCTAACAGGTATTTTAGGTCAGTTGGAACCCAACTTGGTAATGCAGAAAGTGGAGGTGGAGGCCTAGGTGCTCCGGGTGTCTTCTTTTTAACCTGTATATATAATTTCAGATCAGTTGACCTCATATATACACATTAACAATCTAAAGTAATGTAAATTTATCTTACAATTTCAGTAGTGTAGATGACATTTGCTTTGGGCCACAATATCACCCCGCCTTCTGTCTCTGCAAGTGTATCAATATCCGGGTGGGGATATGGCAATGTAGCTTCCCTCCAATCGGGTAATACACGTATCAGGCTCACATGAACGTAGCTCTGTGGCATTGGAGTCCCGTGAAACGTTGCCCCAGGTAGGGATGGGTAAGCCTGCGCCTCTGCAACAACATAGTCTTGTATTCTTATGCGACATGGCTTCAATGCCTACAAATTTACGTAAAGAATGTTATACATATATACATATCATCTTGAAAAGACTAGCTACAATGTCATAAACAATACTTACAGTAGACGTGTTAGGCGGTGGGTCTATAAGATTACTCTCAGTCTGTGCATCAAGAGAAGAGTGGGTCGCCATAGGCTGATTGGAAGCGTGAGATGCCTGCCACAACACTATTTCTTCCTTGACCTTCTCAGCAACTATATCATTGACCTTCTTAGTAACTATATCCTCGAATCTCTTATTCTCCTATACATGGATAAAAGAAACATTAACTTCTTATTATTGAATTTCCTTTTGCAGTAACATTCTAAAAAAGAATATGTTACCTCTTCTTGTGAAAGTCCCGCTCTGGGTTTGCGCTGGGATGGCCCAAAGAATGCTTTGATGCCCACACCAGCGCCTGCACCCCTAACACATCCAGGATGCTCTGGGTTACCCAAAGCAACTGTCAATTCATCCCTTGTGCCCTGAGGGATGAACCTACCTTGTTTCCTCTGCTCGTGCAGCTCCCGCTAATCACCATCAACAGAAATTGGTAAGTTAACACCACAAATAATCAATATTCAAACGATTGCTCTAAGAGTTGCATTTTACCATTTTCGCAGCCGCCTCAATAGTTACGGGCTTCTTTGTTTCACCCTTCTTGTTTTGCCTCCCAGCTATCCATACATCATGGCAAGGCATGGGTGTGGCACATGTAGTAGAGGACTCTTGAGTAGAAACAGACTCCACCTATAGTCTTTGGCAAACGCTTGCATAGCCCTTTGGACCCATAGTGTGGTCATGCACATTCAGTGCGCACCTTGCTTTTTGTGCCTCACTGAGGGCCTAGTTAGTATACACATTAATGATTTGGTTAGTAGCACTAAATGTTAATCTTGAATAGGTGAATACAACATATATTAATTAAATTGGGAGTGACGCCTAATACCTTGAATTCTTCAGATTTTCTTGAAGCAACAAACATGTCCCAATCTTCTTTGTCCAAGAAGTTCCACTGTTCAAGGGCCGACTTCTTCTTCTTATCACCATCTTTTATGTATTCTCTGTTGAGATTTGTCCTATAGTTCCTTAGCATCTTTCCAGCGCGTTGCATCATGCTTTTACGATGCAGCTTCTCATCCAATGCAAACAGATTCTATAAAATATAATTCTTATTAACTAGTATCAAAAAATAGAATTGCAAATAATAGAATTTGTAATCTACAAAATAGAATTGCAAATAATAATAACTCACGCATAAATCCTTTCATATCAAGTCTTTCTTCGCCTAAGGAACTTTATGCCAATTATCATACTTAACACCACAATGGCTTCGAGTGACAACCCCAAGATAGTTTACAAAATTATTTCGGTTCACTCCAATTGCATTTCCTCCATTATCAAACTCCACAACCAATCTGGATCCACTGCCACTTAGCACTATTAACTTCTTCAACAGAGTGATGCCCCTTTTCTTGTTAAGTTTTTGGTGATGCGCATCAAGTTCCTCCAGTGCTTCCGTGGGTACATGTGCACCATCAACCTAAAATTTGACAAAAATAAACACACTAAATTAGCCCAATATAGAAATATGGGATATATGGCATAACTAGAAGATAATGAATTTTATACAAATACATGATTGTTTTTAGAACTTACATTGGTATCCTGGCCATGCTCATCATGGACTTCATGCTCATCATGGACATCATGCTCATCATGGTCAGACATCTGAAAATGTCATTAAAAAGGCAAACATTTAGCATTTGTATTAACTAGAAGATAATGAAACATCAAATCTGAAAATGATATTGATATTAAAAAAGCAAACATTTAGTGTTGCATACAACTCTCAAAAACATAATTAACTAATGCGGAAGTGTTCACTAAGCAGCGAATTACCAAAAATCACTAAAAATTAAAACCTTTTTATCAAAAGATCCATCAAAGGAAAACTTTCTCACATAGAACCGGAGTAACATAATTACATTCTTGTTTACATGTACATATTCTGTATCATCTCCTTCTGAGAATTACATGCATTAACTGTCTTGTCAAGCTAAACACCGATAATATAAAATCTCGAGGCACTGAGCCAAAATCTCGAAAGCACTAACTACTATTCCGAGGACCTGAGAGTACAGAGATGACACATATGACTCTATCTACATCTATATAAGGCATACCAACCAGTGTCTCCACCTGAGACTTCACTACTATCCCTGCTGCTGCTGTCCTTCACCTACTGAAGGATTCCTACCTCCTCGTCCGAGTCCACCTAAAAATGTGATTCCCACGGGGGTGAGACAATTGAATAATTGTCCCAGTGAGAGTTATAACTCTCCGCCAGAAACATTATTATTGCAGTTTAAGAAGATAAATATACACAAAGGAATTATGTTTGTTTGGTAGCAGTTAATTCAGTATCTAACAGATTAGAACATCATCTTTATTAAAAAAAATATAGCTTATAATTTGATAGAACAACATATCTCTTTGTTGGATAAATTGGACATTATAATAAATCCCTTTGTTTCGATGATGACAAACATTTCATTCTTGTTGATCTAACGTGCTACTTGAGTGTTGCAGGAATAAAGTGGATGACAAAGCTCTAGGGAAACTATACGCTTGAATGATTGTAAAAGTAATACAATGTAATCAATTGTAAACTTGTACAAATATATAATGTACAAGTACTTAGATCTCATGTAAATCAAGCGTTAGATCTTCCCTAGCCAATCACCACACTTAGACAGGTCATCCCTTTCAAATAGGTTCACAAATGCACACTCATACATTTACTTAGTGCCTAAATTGGAAGATTGAAACAGGGTCAATCTCGGTCGACCAAACTCCTCGACCGAGACACTCTCGGTCGACAAACTTCTTGACCGAGAATGACCCAAGTAGCCGTTAGACACAGATGACAAAGTAGTTGGCAGTTGCAAATGAACGTTGATCCAGAGAGCCTCTCGGTCGACAAAACTTCGACCGAGTAGGTATCTCGGTCGACAAATTGTCGACTGAGATGGTCTCTGACAGCAACTGCAGAATAAAGTAATTAGCCATTACTAATGCACCTAACTTATATCTAATGGCTAGTTAAGCACTTAGAAGCCCCTAGAAGTTGTCTAGAACGTCCTTAAGTATCCATAGGCCATTCCTATAAATAGGACATGCCTTAGGACACCAAAAGATACCTAAGATATACTTGTGCTATACTTGAGCTTGAATACTCACTTGCAATCTGTTTTAGAGCAATAGAGCAATTCCTACACTTGCCATTCATTCCTATTGCTCCCATTTCGTGTCCTATAGGCTAGTATCTCCTATCCACTACAATCACATTGCCATACATATTGGTTAGGAGATATACACGCTTGATATAGGCAAATCAAGCCTTGTGCTTCAAAGGATAAGTTGTAATTTCTATTTTGTTTCTTGTTCCTTTTATCCTTTGTACTCTCCTTGCTACTCCTAGGGTTGGAGGCTGCGGATTGGAGAGGGTTGACTTCTCAGGTGGAGAAGGGGACTTCAAGCTACTTCAAGAAGGCTATCGCACGGGAAGCTACTTCAGAAGGCTGGTGCAACGGGAGTTGGTGCACCTACTTCAAGGGAAGGCTGCTTCAAGGTTGGGCGATTACTTCTAGGTGAAGGCTGCTTGAAGGGTTTGGGAAAAGAAATTGTATTTTATGTAAAGTCCTTGCGAGGTAATAAAATAAATTTCTTTTCAAATCCCGGTTGGGTAAGCAACCGGGTAGTGGACTGACGGCTATAGTATTTACTATAGTTGGAACCACTCTAAACCCTGTGTCTCCTTGTCCAATATCTTCATTGTGGTTGTTTGAGTTTAAATTATTATTAAAATCTTTATAAAACTCTATTCACCCCCCCTCTAGTAGTTTTCAATTGGTATCAGAGCAAGGCTTCAAGGAACCCTAACAAGGTCTTGAAGAAATGGGTGATGGAATGCTCAACAACCTCAACATTGAAGGGACACTTGTTGCTAGGCCTCCAGCGTTCGATGGAACAAACCACCAATATTGGAAGAGAAGGATGCAGTTCTACTTCCAAGGCATCAACTGGGATCTATGGAGGATAGTGTCTACTCCATATGTGCTTCCTCAAAATGATTTTGCGGAATGGGATGCAAACACGGTAAAGCTGGCCCAAATGAATGCAAAAGCTGTAAGCATTTTATATTGTTCTATTTCAGTAGGAGAATTTAATAGAATATCCAATTGGGATACAGCTTATGATATTTGGCATAAACTATCTATAACTTATGAGGGTACAGCTCAAGTCAGAAATTCCAAAGTTAGCATGCTTAAAACAAAATTTGAACATTTTCGTATGGATCCTAAGGAGTCTATTAGTGAAATGTTTTCAAAATTTTCTACTATTGTTAATGGTTTAAGTGCCCTAGGAAAACCTATTCCTGAGGAAGATCAAGTATCAAAAATTCTTCGATCACTTCCTCCGAAATACAAGCCAAAGGTGACAGCCATTGCAGAAGCAAATGACCTCACTCGACTCAAAATGGAGCAACTCATTGGCAATTTAGAAGCTCATGAGGCAGATCTAGAAGAGGAAGAAAGAAGAGAACATGAACATCAACATGGGAAAAAGAAGGACATTGCATTCAAAGCTTCAACTAAAGACAATCATGACACAAGTGAAGATGATAGTGAAGAAGAAACTCTCGTTGTAAATGGTAAGCAATATAAAAGTTTTAAAACTAATAAAACTTCTAGTGTTTCTTCTTTCAGATGCTTCGAATGTGGTAAGAAAGGACATATGAAAAGTGATTGTCCAACACTCAAGAAAGGGAAGAAATCATCTCACAAAAAGAAAGAAAAAGCATATCGATCTGCATGGGATGATTCAAGTGATGATAGCAATGATGAAGAAGTAGAATGCCTCATTGCTACAACAAATGAAGACGAAGAAGAGGTAAGTATTTATGATCTACCAAAAGAAGATATAATTTCTAGTCTTCAAGATACTCACCAGAAATATATTGAGTGCAAGAAGAAACTTAAGAAAGCAAATAAAGATTTAAATGCTAAACTTCTTGCTATTGTATCCGAAAATGAAAATCTCAAAAAGGAAAATGAAGATTATGCTCTTAAGTTAAAATCGGTAGAAGCTAATTGCAATCTTCTTTCCTTAGAAAAGTCAAATTTGCAAACTCAAGTGAATGATCTTCAGAAACAACCTATTCTATGTTCACATTTAGATTATGATGAGGTTGTCAAAGAAAGAAACTTTCTAGTATCCAATTTAGATCAGGCAAAGAAAGATATTGCTAAGTTACAAAGAAATGTAAATGAGTTAAGAGGAAATGACATGCTTGAAAACATTCTGAAAATTTCCTCTAGCTATAATGGAAAAAGAGGATTAGGATATGATCCAAGTTGAAATAAACCCAAAAGAGCTAAAGCATCCAAGATTGTATTTGTACCTAGGAACTCAATTCCTAGAAAGAGAAATGAAGTTGATGCTATTAGTTGTCATTATTGCATGCGTCTTGGACACTATTCATTTTCATGCTCATATAAGAAAAGGAATGATGAGTTAGCTTGGATTCCTAAAACCTAGTAGCTTAAAATTAACTAGTTGAGATTTGACCTAAACTGATTCTTGATATCATAATGTCTTATCTCAACACAATTGAGCTCTAATTTGTATAATTTCTTTTTGCTTAAAATCGATTTCTGAACACTTTTCAGAAACTTGGTCGGTCGAGCATTTGTCGACCGAGTGAACATTCGGTCGAACAATTGTCGACCGAGCATGTCACTGTTTTTTTTCAGAATGCTGTAAAATTGCTGAATTCTTTTGAAATTGTTCAAAATTGTTATCTATTCGTGATTAATGACTACATAATAAAGTATCAATTATGGAAATGATCCTTGAAAGATTATGAGAAATGTATTTGATCAAAAACCAAAATTATTCTTAGTTTAAAGAAAATTTCTGTTGTTCTATCATTACATAGGCAAGCAAAAGAATTTATTGGTGATATATCTCTTAGAAATGCTTGCAAAGATTACAATGTTTTCAATTGGTATCTTCAAAAGATTTGAAATATTCATTGTGTTTCCATGTTTAGTATCATTTAAACACGCATCAAAAATTGATATGAATGCTTAATTGGAAATCTGAAATTTCTGCCTCTTGGTTAAAACAAATTTAGCCAAGGGGCACTATGGTCGTAGTCAAGGGAGACCTAAAATAAGCTTTGAAAAAATGCTTATTTGGACATCAATTTATTGAACTTAATCTTAGTATACTTTTGATAAAAGTCAAAATCAAAATTTAAAATCATTTGTGACCTTAAAAGCCTCAAATTGCTTAAATTGTAAGATTAAGGGGGAGCTTATAAAAACAAATTTGATTATTTGATTATGAAGCTTATAAAAACATTGTTAACATCATTTGGAGTTTGTTATGATCTTCGGATTCTTAAAAGTAATTTGTATGAAAAAGAATTTCATCAAAATGATATATCTTGCTCTTAAAGGAACTCTCTAAACAAATCAGGGCTTAACATCCCTTGCATTTGGTTGGAGACATTTTTTATGTACTCTAAGATTAAAGGATTCTCATTTAATTTAGGGCTTAACATACCTTGATAAAACGAGAAATCAATATACATTCATAAGCATAAAAGGAATCTCATATCAAAGCTTAACATCCTTTGCAAATGATTGATACACAAATTGTGGATAAAATTAGACAAAAATGATATTAAATCCATGTTCCTCATAGGATATCTATTTAAGGGGGAGCTTAATATAAAATTAAGGGGGAGAAGAAATAAAATGTTCAAACTGGATATCTTTTTGAAATGACAAAGGGGGAGAAAGAATATAAAATCAAAAATATAAATGAGTTTCATCTTGATGGCCATCACTCACTTGTAAAACAAGAATGGCTACAAAAGGTAATCCTCATGTATGAAACTCACATGCTTTATATTTCCTTATTTCATATTTTAGGAAATGTTTGTCATCTTCAAAAAGGGGGAGATTGTTGGATAAATTGGACATTATAATAAATCCCTTTGTTTCGATGATGACAAACATTTCATTCTTGTTGATCTAACGTGCTACTTGAGTGTTGCAGGAATAAAGTGGATGACAAAGCTCTAGGGAAACTATACGCTTGAATGATTGTAAAAGTAATACAATGTAATCAATTGTAAACTTGTACAAATATATAATGTACAAGTACTTAGATCTCATGTAAATCAAGCGTTAGATCTTCCCTAGCCAATCACCACACTTAGACAGGTCATCCCTTTCAAATAGGTTCACAAATGCACACTCATACATTTACTTAGTGCCTAAATTGGAAGATTGAAACAGGGTCAATCTCGGTCGACCAAACTCCTCGACCGAGACACTCTCGGTCGACAAACTTCTCGACCGAGAATGACCCAAGTAGCCGTTAGACACAACTGACAAAGTAGTTGGCAGTTGCAAATGAACGTTGATCCAGAGAGCCTCTCGGTCGACAAAACTTCGACCGAGTAGGTATCTCGGTCGACAAATTGTCGACCGAGATGGTCTCTGACAGCAACTACAGAATAAAGTAATTAGCCGTTACTAATGCACCTAACTTATATCTAACGGCAAGTTAAGCACTTAGAAGCCCCTAGAAGTTGTCTAGAACGTCCTTAAGTATCCATAGGCCATTCCTATAAATAGGACATGCCTTAGGACACCAAAAGATACCTAAGATATACTTGTGCTATACTTGAGCTTGAATACTCACTTGCAATCTGTTTTAGAGCAATAGAGCAATTCCTACACTTGCCATTCATTCCTATTGCTCCCATTTCGTGTCCTATAGGCTAGTATCTCCTATCCACTACAATCACATTGCCATACATATTGGTTAGGAGATCTACACGCTTGATATAGGCAAATCAAGCCTTGTGCTTCAAAGGATAAGTTGTAATTTCTATTTTGTTTCTTGTTCCTTTTATCCTTTGTACTCTCCTTGCTACTCCTAGGGTTGGAGGCTGCGGATTGGAGAGGGTTGACTTCTCAGGTGGAGAAGGGGACTTCAAGCTACTTCAAGAAGGCTATCGCACGGGAAGCTACTTCAGAAGGCTGGTGCAACGGGAGTTGGTGCACCTATTTCAAGGGAAGGCTGCTTCAAGGTTGGGCGATTACTTCTAGGTGAAGGCTGCTTGAAGGGTTTGGGAAAAGAAATTGTATTTTATGTAAAGTCCTTGCGAGGTAATAAAATAAATTTCTTTTCAAATCCCGGTTGGGTAAGCAACCGGGTAGTGGACTGACGGCTATAGTATTTACTATAGTTGGAACCACTCTAAACCCTGTGTCTCCTTGTCCAATATCTTCATTGTGGTTGTTTGAGTTTAAATTATTATTAAAATATTTATAAAACTCTATTCACCCCCCTCTAGTAGTTTTCACACTTATTCTTTAAGGAATATGAAGAACATGTATATCATTTATTCACTATAGAATCATTACCACCACACTAATTCTCTTCAGGCTTAGATGATATATCTAATGTCTGGCATTGTCATTGGAGAGTCATGACCTATAGCCATACTCTTATCACAAAGTGTTGGGATCTTAATCCCTTAACTCATCAAGTATATTTCTACATCTTAACAAATTTACTATCGTGAATATAGAATCTGGTATTTGAACCCTCATCTCATCATAGAACACTTATTACCATTTATTGGGTAATTCCGTACCTGTAGGTCATTTGACCAAGAATATTATAATTCTTGCTACACAAAGCATTGCACATAGTTCACATGCTCATAAATAATCTAAGATAGTTAACACATCATGTGACACACATGATTTATTAATTGTAGGTTACCTCTCATTAAGCAAAAAACCATATGAAGGCTTATATGGCCTATAGAACATTTTCAGTATACAGAACATTATAGCGACTACCTGGATATGCTCATCATCTCAACATATTTGCATGACTAATAATCATGATAACATTACATATTAGTGCTATGCAATACAAGGGTTATCTTTTTACATCTATAACCCATTAGTCTGTATTTGAGCTTCACATAGGATTACTCTGTATTGGACCTTCACATAGCATTATCAATATGGATAATCATAAGTATTCACTCATACTCTTTGTTCTCATTATTCATTAATCAATGAATTATCAACACACTACATGAGCTTCTCTCTCATCTTTGTTAGAATAGGATTACATCATAGTTTATAGGTTTGGATTAACCTTTTGTAAGGCATGTTAGCCTACACTCAACAAAGTACATCACATCTCAATATAGCCATTGACATGACACATCTCATGTGTCATTTATCCAATTATATTGGACTTATAACACATCAAGGTATACCAATATTAGGGTGTTGGATGTGATATCGATCATATCTTGATGTATCACTTCCCTCAACACCTTTATCTTACTTGAGTTCATACACTTAGCTTGTATTAGGGTATCACCCATCCTAATACTTTATGCACTAGTTCATCATACTTACTATGTAATGTATTGGTCATTAGCCACTCACTTAGGTTATACAACCATTGTCAATACTATGTATTCATCCTTGAGTTTAAGAACTATTTATATAAGGATGTCCATTATCAACCTCTTTAGGTGTTTCATTCGTCGAAACATTAATCACTATTCCATTATTAGGAATAGTATTTTCCATATTTATAATTTTGAGGATTCACATAGCATATTCCATACATTTATGGATTTCACATAATATTACTCTTAAATAGAGTTTTACATAATCATCCTTCTATATCAAGGATTTACCTAGTACTATGTAAGTTTAGGATTTCACAACACATCACCCAGTGATGGAACTTCATGTAGAATTAGTAGGACAACCCTATATTAGGGTTTCATATATCTTTAGCCCATTTTATGGATTAGGGTTTATCATTCCCATCCAAGTGATGTTTCTCTTTCTTCATACTCAAATTAGTTAAGATATACAATTCCCATTAAATTAGGGTTTCCTTCATAGTTACACTAAGCTAGGGTTACATCATCACCCTGGATTTATGATAACACTCATCTTTGCCCTAGATTAAGGTTTCACACATAGCATTGCTCTAATTAGGGTTAGGGCTCATTGATTAGGGTTTCATGATCTCATTATTATGGATCAAACCCTTATCACATAGTTTACTCATAAAGAGAGAATTAAAACTTAATTATATGGGCATTCAACTTTCTCACTCACTTTCTCATCACCTTTAGGATGTTAAGAATCCCAGGATTAATCTAGATCAACTCTTCACTTGAGTACACATAGTTAGGGTTAACCTTCTCAATTATTAGGATTTCTTCCACGAATACCCTCAAATTAGGATTAAGATTCATTAACCATCATAATTAGGGTTTCCATGATCTCACTATGAAGGATCATACCCTAATTAGACATACTCATACATATTGGAGGTTTATTACTTGATTCTCATTCATATTAGGAGTCTTCTCTCTCCTCTTTCTATCAGATGATGTTTACACCACCCTTGATTAGGCTAAGTCAATTCAACATTGACATCATGGGTTATGCCATTACTATTGTGATCATTATGGCTTACTTGATCAAAGGGTATTGGTTACTCTACCTTATCAAGGTACCTTTCTAATTATCACCACTGATTAAAAATCATGCATTAATCAACTAATTCTTGGTCCCATAATCACTTTAGGAATCGATGAGGTTTAGGTTAATCAACCATTAAACCATCTTGACCACTAAGGTATCAAACATTCTTAATTCTTTTAGACCTCAAACGATCTTGCACACAAACATCCCAAACGGTCTTGGATAGACCTTGAAACCGTTTGGTGTTGTTGACCATTTGGTCAAGTTGACTTTGAAACCGCATGGGCACAATCATTCTTGAAACTGCATGGGCATCAAACGGTTTGGGATCGTTTGGTCCCAAACAGTCTTGGGACCGTTTGGACTCAAATGGTCTTGAGACCGTTTGGTCCCAAATGGTTTTGGGACCGTTTGGACTCAAACATTCTTGAGAATATTTGGACCCAAATGGTCTTGAGACCATTTGGTCCAAACCACCTCAAAACTGCATGGACCAAAAAGTGTCTCAATCACTTCAATTGAGTTAGGATTTCCAATTTTGAACCCCTCAATCGTTCAGGCACTTACTAGACACTCATCAATTGAGTCAATTAGGTCAACCCTCAACTGATTTGACACTCAATTGACCCTCAATTGATCATCAATTAGGGCTTGGATCAGTTGAATTAGCATTTGGAATCGATTACCCTTCAACATATATCAACATAAGTCTAATTGATTTGAAACCATTGATCCATCATTCAATTTGGTCCTGACCTGACCCAAAACGGTCTTGGGATCATTTGGACGTCCTCCAAATGGTCATAAGACCTTTTTCCCAAGTCAACACCAAAATCTAACTAAACCTATTAAGGTTTGGCTCATTGATTTGACCATTAGGTCACTAATCAATTATACTTCAACTTGCTATCCTTAGATTTCCAACCACTTGACCATAGTCAACCCTGACCTCCAAATGGTCTTGGGTGACCCGCAAATGGTGTTGGGATCATTTGGATATCCTTCAAATGGTCTTGAGACCGTTTGCCCATTATTTCATCAAAAACCGAGTCATTCTCTTAAGGGTTGAACCCTAGATTTAGTCACCAAATCAGCACTTAATTGTTCAACAACTTGATATCATTGGACCCTCAATTGGTCAACCCTACTTAACCCTAGACCTCCAAACGGTCTTGGGTGGTCAACAAACGGTATTGAGACCGTTTGGGTGATCTCCAAATGGTTTTGAAACCGTTTGGGCCACTCAACCCAAACTTCAACATGATTGTATTATTGAAATCAACAATAGGCCCGATTAGGGTTTAGGTGACTAATGGGTCTTCAATTGGTGATTCTGTTGGAATTACTTGATGATTTTTTGGTGGGTGATTAGTCCATATTGTTTACAACAGACCTCCAAATGGTCAATGTCTGGTCAACACATACAAATGGTCTTGGACCGTTTGCTTCCATGCGTTCTTGGTTGAAACCGTTTGCATTCAAACGGTTTGAAACCGTTTGCTCCCAAACGGTTTGGGAAACCGTTTGAGCAAGGTTAGAGACCGTTTTCTAAAGTTTCTTTTTGGATAAACATTGGTATTAACGTCATCATCTTCTACCTCAAGAACAGGGACTGTTCTTCATGGAAATACTTGCAAGAACACTCAAAGGTGTCTAAAGAAGGAGAATAAACATATATACTAGAAGAAGAGGATGCATTAACAAAGTTTAAGGGTTAGAATTATAAAACCCACCTTAAGATCTGATCTAGAGCTCTAAGCTTCGTAGCTTTAATGGTGGATGAAGCTCCAAAGGTTGTTCAAGGTTCGTTCTTCAGGATTTGGATGAAGAAGATGGCTAGAAGGAAGAGTTGTATAAGGAAAACTACTAAACCAACCTTGTATTAGAGTTTTCACCATGAATTCGAGCTAGGTGATGATCCATACTTACCAACTTAGCTTGGTCATCTTCCTCTATTCCAGATCTCCCTCTTGATTGGTCCAAAGCAAGAATATGGGGAGAAAGAACTAAAGGAACGATCCTTTGCTTTGAGGAAAAAGGGTGCTTATATATTTTTGGGTATTATCAAGGCAAATAAAAAGATAGGTATTTCTTTTATTTCTTAAACCTATCCACTCATGCTCGCTCAACCCTTGGCCACGTTTCTTCTTCCTTTTCACATGCAAAACCTCTCTCTTATCCAAGGTTAAAGGAAAAGAAACCAATTACCCTATTAAGTTATATATATATATATATATATATATATATATATATATATATGGCTGTTTTTTTATTGCCCGCGCGGGTACTGTAGCGGGGCTACCCGTCTCTTTGACGCGGTGGCAACTTATGTAAATACGGTCGATTTCTGTACGCATCAACCGCCGCCGCCGCCGTTGCGACATCTTCCATGCCGAGAATCAGCCGTCGACCCCGCCATTGCGGCATCATCCGTAAACACTCTGTACGCGCGTCTTAACTGGCCGTCTCTGAGCAATTTGGAATATGAAGTCCTGGATCCGTCTATCTCCGACCTCCACCTGCAGTGCGGTCGATTTCTGTACGCATCAACCGCCGATGCCGCCGTTGCGACATCCTCCTCGTCGAGAATCATCCGTCGACCCCGCCATTACGACATCATCCGTAAACACTTTGTACGTGCGTCTTAACTGGCCGTCTCTGAGCAATTTGGAATCTGCAGTCCTGGATCCGTCTATCTCCGACCTCCACCTGCAGTTTGTACGCATCATCCGGTAGTGTGGCTGTAGTCTGGTGTGTCAAGGTGCTTGAGTTTGTGGATGTTTCCTCCAATCGACTAGTCGGCTTCATCAAGAAGCAGGATAGGGGTAAAAGTATTTTTTAGCCGGAAACTGCCTTGCTCCGCCACCAGCTGACCAGCAACACAACCCACATTGAAGAAGTAGGTGTGTTTTTGAATTATTGTTTACAAACTGAATACCAAATTCTGTGTTGAGCAGTTGATTATCTGCTAAGTATAATCCCTTCTATGATCTGTTTGTCTTAGTTATTTTTCGTGCTGTATTAGTCATTTTTATAGTTACTTTTTTGTTTACAGAGTTACTTTTCGATCTCTGCAATGGATGCTAGTCTTGATACTGATGCTGCTAATGATATTATTGACATTAACAATGATAATGTTCATTCTTCTTCATCTGTTGCTGCTGATAATGTGTCCTCAGTTGATGTCCCTAGAGTTGGATTACAATTTGGAAGTTTAGATGATGCCATATCGTTTTACTATAGGTATGCTGGTTTGATTGGGTTTAATGTTAGGAAAGATGATAATCGTTATGAACGAGGTACTAAGATATTACTTGCTAAAGATTTGGTATGTGATAAGCAAGGTCAGAGTAGTTCTTCTAAGAGATCCAAAGGTCTTCTTAGTCCTGTTTGTGACAATATTGGTGAGTTGCATGAGAATTTATCTAAGAAGCATAAGCGTTCTGTGAAAAGGTGTGGTTGTAAAGCAATGATCCGATTTACATTATATAAGTCTTTATCTGTATGGTTTGTTACTGCTTTTGTTGATGAACACAGTCATGATCTTGTCGATGATTCTCACTTGCGGTACTTGAAGTGTAATTCATCTCTTGACCAAACTCAAAAAGAGATGCTTTCTTCTATGAGTCAAGCAAATATACCTGTCTCCAGACAACTTGCATTAATAGCAACAGAGTCTGGTGGTTATGAAAACTTGACATTTACAAGTAGACAAGCTCATGGACATCTCAGTAGCAAGAGGAAGGAGTCATCTTTATATGATGTGGACATGGTTTTGGATCGTTTTGCAAGCTTGAAGGTTTTAGATTCTAAATTCTTTTACTCTTATCAAAATGATTCTAATGGTTGCTTGACACATTTGTTTTGGTCTGATCCGGTTTCTGTTGATGACTGTGCATTATTTGGAGATGCTATTGTATTTGACACCACTTACCGTACCAACAAGTATTCCATGGTTTTTGGAATGTTTGGTGGTGTGGATCACCATCACAAGACGGTGTTGTTTGCTTCAGCTCTGTTGGTTGATGAGAAGTATGACTCTTTTCTTTGGGTTTTCAAGCAATACTTACTTTGTTTTGGCAAAGAGCCGGTTTCCATTATAACTGACCAAGACCCGGTTATGAATGCTGCTATCATTACTGTTTTTCCAAACTGTAAGCATCGTTTCTGCAGTTGGCACATCCTACAAAAGCTTCCATCTAAGCTTGGCGGTGTTCCAAACAAGGATCGGATTATTAGCTCTTTGAATGATTGTGTATGGAATACAGATGATACAGACACATTTGAAGAGAGGTGAAATTATGTAGTTGAAGAGAATAACCTATTACATATTAGTTGGCTTTCTGATATGTATGCTATGCGGTGGGATTGGGTCCCATGTTTTATGCAGGATTCTTTCTTTGCTGGTATGAGGACAACACAAAGAAGTGAGAGCTTGAATGCTTTCATTCGAAGTCATGTCAATAGTAGGAAAACACTTTTTGAACTTGTATGTTGCTTAGAGACTGCCTACTCTCATGTGCGGGAGATTGAAAATTTCAAAGATTTTGATGATGATTACAGCAATCTTCCTTTGTCATCAGCATGGCCTTTGGAGGAGAAAATGAGAGGTATATACACCAAGGCAATTTTTAAGATCTTTCAAGCTGAAGTTCATCAAAGTATGGTATATAATGTAAAAGAAACTTCTGATGATGTTGAGTTTGAGGTATATCGTCTTGGTGGTTCTTGTTCTCCTCGTCTTTTGAAGAAAGACTCATCCACTGGTATGGTATCATGCAATTGTTTCATGTTAGAATTCAAAGGAATTCCATGTAGACACATACTTGCTTATCTAAAGAGTCGTGATTTTTGCAATCTTCCTGAGCCATATATACTGAAGAGGTGGACTAAAGGATATAGAGATCATCCTTTGATTTTCAGCAAATCATCTATCATGCAGCTATCCACTGGGAAGAGACTGCAGTTGGTATCTGCTTGCAATTCAATTGTTAATATAGCGTGTAGGAACAACGCTATAGATATGTGTCTTGAAAAACTCATTGCTTTGTGAAAGGAGCTGTTGGAATTAGATGCTGATGATGTTGGTGTAACTGGTTCGGATACAGCTTCTTCTTCTGCTGTCAAGGTCCATATTCCCATTGTTTGTAAAACTAAAGGTAGACCTAAATCTACTGATGTGCGGATTAAATCTGGAGTTGAAATTTCTCTATCTAAAATGAGACAGTGCAAGAATTGTTTACAACATGGTGTTAACCATGACAGCAGAAACTGCCCATTAAAGAAATATGTGTGTGTTTGAATTCATCTTTTGTGGTTTGCTGTGGGTCGTATGGCTTACTGAAGTTGCGGATTTGATGCTACTGCTGCTGTGGTCTGCTGTGGTCTTCCTGTTGTGCTTCATGAAGCTGCGAATTTTCTGCTATTGCTGACAATGTTGTTATTGAAGTTGATTTATTCACTAGTTTTACTATAATGGTATCCAATTGTTTAGTGTGTGAGTCATGTCAAATTCTGATGTAATTGTAATGGCCAAGATGTACTGTGTGTCAGTTGTAATTGATATTTGAATATAATGGTACCCAATTGTTTAGTGGGTGAGACATGTCAAATTCTGATGTAATTGCAATGGCCAAGATGTAATGTGTAGCTTCAATTGTATCCAATTTAAATCTTTTATAAAGATCATCCAAAATTTGTTTGTTTTGTGATATGTTATTCCTAAATCAATAACTTACTTGTATTTTGGAAGGTTACTTTTTGCAGCTCAGAGTTACTATTTTTATCGAAATCAAACATTTTGTGTGCACCCGCTCCAGTTTTGTGTGCACCAGTTACTTTTTGTGTGCACCAGTTACTTTTTGTGTGCACCAGTTACATTTTGTGTACACCAGTTACTTCCCAGATTCTGATGTAATTGAATTATTTTATAAATAGAAATACGAATCTTTATTATCTTCATCCTTGATAATACCATGACCGCACTGGAGAACGGGCATATCTGGGAGATTTGATCTGTAGCAGTTACTCTTTGAATCACAGAGTTACTTTCATGTCGATATAGTTACTTGTTAGTTCATCTAGTTAATCTTCTTGGATCAAAGTTACTGTTTGATCTGTACCAGTTACTTTTTGAACCACAGAGTTACTTTCATGTCGATATAGTTGTTAGTTCATCTAGTTACTCTTCTTGGATCAAAGTTACTGTTTGTTCTGCAGCAGTTATTCTTTGAACCACAGAGTTACTTTCATGTCGATATAGTTACTTGTTAGTTCATCTAGTTACCTTTCTTGAATCAAAATTATTGTTTGATGTGTAGAAGTTACTTTTTGTAACACAGAGTTACTGATGTACTATAACTGAGTGTCCAAATGCCAAACACAACATAACAACAACAGCCTGCTAACGTTATACGAACATTCAACTAATATCAAACTGATAGTGTCCAAATGCCAAACACAAAGCAACAAAACATAATTATATACCCATAGAACTGATGAACCCATATGTTCTAATGTCAAACAAAAAGTAATAAACCATAATCATAAACAGCAGATCTGCCTTCTGCAAAGGTTACTTTGCTGAACATCAAAGTTACTATTATTTCATGCATTCAGACTTCTATTTGTGAACGGAATGCTGGACAGACGATGAAGAAGTGTCTCCTGCAGATGTTGAGTTGTCTGATGTTGTGGATGAGTCAACCTGAATGGGATTCACAGTTGATCCCGGTGCTGCTTGGTATATGTCCCTAACGAAGAGCTGATCTGCAGAGTCCTCCGATCCAGAGTATACTTCGTCTCCAGGCATTCTGAAGAGTGGAATAAGCTCAGTTGGTGTTTCTAAGTACTTATCTGTGATCCGTGCTGTGATGGTATGGTGATCAGTTGGCTTGAGGTAGATGATCCAACCTTTGTGAAGACTGAGCTGTGTGATCATCCTTTTCCAGCCCTTAGCAGTTGAAAGTGACCCGTTTTTGTTCTGCATAAGGGTGATCTGGAAAGACTGGTTTCCGATTAGGAAGGTGGTCTTGCCTGGATTGATGTGTAAATGGAGATGGTTCCATTCTATAGGAAGTTGAATGGTTTCTATTGTCTTGTCGTCAATGGTGTAGTCGATGGGCTGGATGAAAGGCTCCATGGTAGGCTGTGAAGAAGGTAGTTTGTGAAGAATTTGGCTTTGAAGAAGGTAGGTTGTTCTTGTTGGTGCTGCAAAGAAATGAGAGCACTGGATGAAAGGGCGAAATGAGAGCTCTTGGTGAAAGGGCGGAATGAGAGTAGCAGTGATCTGTGTTCCGTTTTGTAAGGACTTATCTTTGCACAGATGCACACTAGAGTCCGCAGACATTCTACTGTTTTTGATAAGTTATGCAGATTTTCTATTGTTTTTGATAACTTACAGATTTTCTAACGAGTTACTTTTCTTGGTGTTGCAAAGATGCATAGTAGAGTTTGCAGACATCTTACTGTTTTTGATAAGTTACAGATTTTCGAAGGTTACTTTTGTTGGTGTTTACATAGTTACTTTTTTGTTTGCTGAGTTACTTTCCCGATTCAATAAGTTAGGTTATATATCGTACAAGTTACTTTATTGTTGGATGAGTTACTTTCCCGATTTAATAAGTTACGTTATACATCACACAGGTTACTTCTTTGTCAATAGAGTTACTTTTTCATCCAGAGAGTTACTTTCATGTCGATATAGTTAGTTGTTAGTTCATTGAGTTAGTTTCTTTCTCAGGGAGTTACTTTTTGTTTTACATATTTACTTTTCAGTTACTTTTTTGTTGGACGAGTTACTTTCCCGATTCAATAAGTTACGTTATACATCACACAAGTTACTTCTTTGTCAAACAAGTTACCTTTTCATCCAGAGAGTTACGTTATACATCTCACAGGTTACTTCTTTGTCAAATGAGTTTCTTTTTCATCCAGAGAGTTACATTATACATCACAGAAATTACTTTTTTGTCAAACGAGTTACTTTTTCATCCAGAGAGTTACGTTATACATCACAGAAATTACTTTTTTGTCAAACGAGTTACTTTTTGACCCAGAGGTTACGTTATACATCACATAAATTACTTTTTTGTCTAACGAGTTACTTTTTCATACAGAGAGTTACGTTATACATCACAGAAATTACTTTTTTGTTTAACGAGTTACATTTTGATCCAGAGAGTTACTTTCATGTCGATATAGTTACTTGTTAGTTCATCTAGTTACTTTTATCGGATCAAGGTTACTTTTCAGGATACATATTACTTTTAAGTTCAGAAGAGAGTTACTACACTCATGCAATGAGAACCTGCTGATCACAGTAATTATCATTAAAACAAATTTACAGAGTTTACTTCAGATTCTGTAACATAAGCCTTGCATTCCATAACCATATACACATATAACTGATGAACCCGTAGGTTCAAATGTCAAACAAAAAGTAACAAAACATAACCATGACCATTTACATATAGTACTGGTTGCAGAGTTTACTTCAGTTAACCATTTACAAAACATAACCATAACCATAACCATTTACATATGTCTAAGAGTTCTTTTTAATCTGACTTGAGCCAAGCATTCAGACTTGGCACAACATATTCTTATTTTTCTTTGTTATGCTTGTCACCTGCTCCTTCTTTGCTCTCTTGTTGATCTCTAGTATGTTCTTCAACTGGCTGCAATCTCCCCTTCTTCATCATTATTTGGAAGATCTCTGCCCTTATTGCAGGGACGTCTTTGCTTGTGAAGTTCATTTCCTTCCCATTCACTAAGCATTCTAGATATTTCATAACATAGACTCCACAGTCAACATCATCATCTTCTTGCTGGGGGCAATCAGGGTACTCTATTGGCCATTGAGACATTTGACTTCCACGCTCAGGCACCCCCCTGAAGAATTCATGAACGAACCCCACCTGCATGCACAACAAAACATTCATAAGTATAATGTAACCTACACTAGTTCATTCAACTATTTTCTAACAGTTTTTCTTTTTTGTTCCTTACCCATCTATTCACTTCTCTCTCAGATTTTAAACTTCCTGACATTGAGTTATAAGACCTGTGCACCCCATCCCTAAAACTTGCTTCTAGCAAATGCCAGTGATTGTCATTGTTAAGTATTGTAAACACGGAGTCCATTGTCATGAATTCCTTGTCAGGTACATTGAAGAGTGGTGACAACATATCAATCTCTTTGATTGTTATCTCATCCACCATCATGTTTAGCTTTTGCTGTAAAAACAATATTGTGAATTACTTTTCTGCAACCTTTAGTGGCCTTGTTGTGGTAAATGTAATCTAGTGTGATAGCCTATTTGTCTTACCGGAACATAAGTGCTTAAGCAATGCCATGAAAGTAGTCCCTTCTTCCTCTTTCTGCTTGTTGTCTCTTTCAACATTTGTACAAAGCAATCCATTATCTAAAAATGCACAAGCATCAATTAGCAATCTATAATTTCGTAATAAATGTTTAATATTCCATTACTTACAGGTGACTGCATCATCTTATCCTTAAACAACAGAGCTGATAAGTCCTTTCCCGTGCACCATGCGTCCTTTCCAAAAATCCATTCTCTTCTTGACCTGTGCATTTTTATTTTTTTTCCAAAAGAATTCACACTGAAGATGTGAGACATAAATTTATGGATTGATCAAGTAATTCATAATAAACATGTGACTGATAGAACTTTAAAAAGTATCTACTTACACTTCATCAATGTTGTCAATAAATTCTTTCACATCCTCTTGCATCTCATTTGGTCTAAAGTGCTCAACTCCTATGAATGTCGAATTCTTTTTCTATTTTTGAAGTACAAATTTTGGTTAGTAGTCTATGTAAAAGACATATTTTATCACAGTTACTCTACTGTTTAGTCCATAAAATTGCTTTACATTCCATAATATTACTCTATCATTATCACAGTTACTTTTTATATTAACATAGTTACTTTATGGATGACATATTTTATTTTTTAGTTCAGACTGTTGCTTCATTGATGGAACGAGCACCATTACTAAACAAATTTTACCTGTGCATGCCTCCTTATCTTGATATTTTCCTCTATGCTCCCAATGACCGTCTGCATCTTCGCCTTCCTCTTTCTCAACATTTTAGTTGTTTTCGTCTCAACTTCACCAAAATTTACATCCTTCTCATTCACTCCAACTTCATTGTCTATATCCATCATTATGCTTTCCATTCCATCTTCTGTGAGCTCTGTTTTATCTGCTCGTTGTTCTTTTTCTTCTGTGTTTTTTTCTTCAGTTGGATCTTCTTTAGATGGATCTTTTTCCATTTTATGTTGTGCTGGTTCTTTGGTTTCTTTAGATGGAACTTCTTCTACTTTCTTTGAATCTTGTGGTACATTTTCTGTCATTTTCTCCACTAACTTTCTCCTTAGTTTAAGTTTGCTCAATCTTGGTCTTTCTTGTGTAGGTCCATGTTGGTCCATTTCCAACAACTTTTTCTTCAGATCACATGAATGCCAACTTTCATTCTCAATTAAATTGGGAGTTGGTGTAGCTGCAGATTGTGAACACTTGTAATTGTCAGCTTGGATCCTTAGCAATCTATTTTCAGATTCAACTTCCTCAAGTCTTCTCTTCAACTGCTCGTTTTCTACTCTTAGAGCAGTAAAAGCTTCTAGTGCAATTCTGTTGCATGTTTCCTTCTGCAGTCTCAGCTCGTCCTCAAGGATCAATATTCTATTCTCCAAGCTTCCTGAGACTTCTCTGCTTGTGTTATATGATGTAAGTATCTTCTTACTAACTACCTTGCTCTTGGCTTTATTTGCTGCGAGATAATAAGGCAAATCTTTCACTGCCTTTGCAGCTTCCCAATCATCATTGTCATCCTTCTTCAACACTGCAGAAACTTGTGCACAAAAGTTATCAATTTATTACAAAGCTTTTATATTATTTGGCATATTTATTTTCACTTTACCCACACTAATTCTTACATTGTCATTGTCCAAACTTTTCAAATCTTTCACCATCTTAACAGGAGTTTCCCATCTTTTTATTCGTGGTTTTGCTTCAAAGAATGTAGGCTCTGCTATCCCCGTTAACTCATAAGCCCAGACCTGTGTTGATAAGAAAAGTATAAATCAGTGTTTTAAATGTTCATATATGGTTGTTTAATGTAACCAAAGTAACTATAAAATGTGTCACTTACACACAAGCGCATTACACATCCAGTTGTGTAGAGTGTTCTTTTGCTTGTTTCACCTCTTCTCCTCATCCTTATATTCTCACTTATAACTTTCATTTTCTTGAATATGCTCCCGTGCACTAATTTTTCCCAGTTTAACTGCCCTGTAGCAGTTACATCATCCAAATAATGTAGAAGGTAAATAGGGGCACAATAGCTAGTGTCCGGTAAAAGGAATGTTGCTAACAAGTGCAACATCCATGCACGACACATATTTTGGTAGTTTTCTTCAAAGTCATTATTTGCAAATTCCTGCCACAGTTTACTCAAGTTCTCCTTGTGTAACACATCCTTCTCTTTTATTTTCTTACTACTTTCACCAACTGTATCTTTTCCTCTTGTTGCATTAGCAAAATCCTCCCATATTTTTCTTACAATCTGTGATTGCTTTCGTGGAACTATATCAATACCTTTACTAGGCAAACCTAGTATCACTCCTACATCTTCTACAGTCATCCTCGCCTCAAAACCTGGTGCTAACATGAACTTGTCTTCTTCCACATATCTCTCTATCAGATCTTCTAAAAGAGATACATCTACAGTAAGATGAGGCATGGCTACCAGATTTGCAAATGCAGTTGACTTCATCATCCTCATTTGATCAGTGCTATACGACATGTTGTTTTGTATGCTGTTGTAACCTTTTTTGTAGCATCTATGGAAAAGCTTTCCTGTACCTGCATATATATGAAAAAGCTATATTGATATGTAGTAGTTACTCTTTGAAACACATAGTTACTTTCATGTCGATATAGTTACTTTTTTGTTTCATCTAGTTACTTTTATCGGATCAAGGTTACTTTCCAGTTACTTTAGTTACGTTCCTTGGATCAAAGTTACTGTTTGATGTATAACAGTTACTTTTTGATCCAGAGAGTTACTTTCATGTCGATATAGTTACCTTTTTGTTTCATCTAGTTACTTTTATCGGATCAAGGTTACTTTCCAGTTACTTTAGTTACGTTACTTGGATCAAAGTTACTGTTTGATGTATAACATCTAGTTACTTTTATCTAGTTACTTTTATCGGATCAAGGTTACTTTCTAGTTACTTTAGTTACTTTTATCTAGTTACTTTTTGTTTCATCTAGTTACTTTTATCGGATCAAGGTTACTTTCCAGTTACTTTAGTTACGTTCCTTGGATCAAAGTTACTGTTTGATGTATAACAGTTACTTTTTGATCCAGAGAGTTACTTTCATGTTGATATAGTTACTTTTTTGTTTCATCTAGTTACTTTTATCGGATCAAGGTTACTTTCCAGTTACTTTAGTTACGTTACTTGGATCAAAGTTACTGTTTGATGTATAACAGTTACTTTTTGATCCAGAGAGTTACTTTCATGTCGATATAGTTACTTTTTTGTTTCATCTAGTTACTTTTATCGGATCAAG
Source organism: Alisma plantago-aquatica (assembly GCA_963693085.1). Classification (NCBI taxonomy): domain Eukaryota; kingdom Viridiplantae; phylum Streptophyta; class Magnoliopsida; order Alismatales; family Alismataceae; genus Alisma; species Alisma plantago-aquatica. Next base: position 312,801,905 of record OY856410.1, read on the forward strand.
GTTACTTTCTAGGATAATTACTGTGATCAAAGTTACTCTATTGTCAGCACCGTTTTAGGATAATTATATTTGTATATAAGTGTAAAAATAATCAATATTACCTTCTTCTGCAATTTTTGCTTTTCCTTTTTGCTTGGTTTTTTGTTCCAAAGTCTTATTCTGGTTTCTTTTGCGATCTTCTGCTTCATCCTGTTCAACTTCTTCAGCATCTTCTGTGTCTTGCTCTTCAATCTCTTCATGCACTACATCCAATTGTATATCAGTAACCTCATCGGCTGGTTTCTCCCCTGATGTGTTGTCAGTTTCTGGCTCTTCAGTCTCTTGATGCACTGCATCCAATTGTATCTCAGTAACCTCATCGGCTGGTTTCTCCCCTGATGTGTTGTCATCTCCAGCAGTCTTCTGGAGAGTGTCAGTTGTCTCGACGTTGTATTTCTTCTTCTTAACTTTCTTATCTTTTCTCGGCATAGCATGTTCACTGTGCTCTTCAATACTCTTCCCCGTTTCATCTCCTTGCAGTATGGTTGTAGCTACTTCTTCTACCATTTTGGACAGATCTTCATAGTGCTTGGTCAACAAATCTTCACTTTCCGTTATTTTTGTACTTCCCTTTCCTATCGCCTTCTTTGCTTTTACCTTTGTTTTCCCCATTTTGATCTCAGCGGCAGAGACTGGCAAATGCAGTTGCGGTGGAAACTGCGGTGAATGCTGCAGCGGAGAAGAACGCCACACACAGCAGCGCAAGTACAGACCAGAGGCCGAAGAATTCAGCTGTTGGGGTTGGGGATTTTGGGAATGCGGATGAATTTGGGAGTTGTGGAGCGGGAAGACGGCGGATTTTGGGAATCTCTGGCGGAGAATCAGTCGGGAATGGCGGAGAATTCTGTAAGTCGCGCGCCCTTGATTTTTTTTTGTATTATTTATGATACTGCCACCTCGTCTTCTTAAATGGGTAGCCCCGCTACAGTACCCACACGGGCAATGAAAATGCACTCTCTCTCTCTCTCTCTATATATATATATATATATATATATAAGGGCCATTTGCTTAAGTATTGATTATTTTGATATCAAGATTCTCTCTCCTTCTTGATCCTTATAATGAGGCGCCCCTCTCAATTTCTTTGCTCTACTTGATGCTAAGAAACATGAGAGATCTTCTAGAAGGTATATTTTACATGTTGGGCCCTAGGTTTTGGGTAAATTGCACTTTATACCAAAACTAGGTTTTTATAACACAAGGATTGCTCTACAAGCTATATCTTGGTGCCTAAGCTTGTGAGAACCACACCACTACATCATATTCATTCTTATGATTTCTCAACATCATAGGAACATATTATCGTGTACAACTTTCAATTTAACCCCTGAACTTGGGTAATTTGCACTTTAGTCCAAAATAAGCAAACATTGCTTCAACATTGTTTAAACATGACCAAAATTGAAACATGAGTTTCTCATGAGCCCTAATTACTTTTATCAAGATTAGATTAAGCATCTACTCAACCTTATTAGGTAAAACATCAATGGTTAACACATGACCTAGGTCAGGGATGTTACAAATTATAAACCCCTAACAAGGATTTTGTCCTCGAAATCCCAGAAAAGAAGGGATATATTTATTCAGTCATTATACCCTCAAGTCTCAACATAATGTCTTATTTTTATGGAGATACCATGAATCTGTAATGCACACAAGGTTCCTTTCATTAATTCATCCTTATCAATGTTTATGCAAGGCATAAACCCCTAACATATGATGTCCATATCATTGAAAGGAAAAAGCATAAAAGAGCATACTTCTATCATTTTCCAAGAATATTTATCAAAAGGGAAAGCATATAGATCTAACAAATATAAATCACTCAGTAATCCTTTATTTGTAAAATTCACTTAGCAAACTCTAGGTAATTGGGAATGTTCACTTAGCTTTTCCTTTTTGTTGAGAATGTTCACATAGCTCTTCTTTTTAATTAAGGATGTTCACATAGCTCTTCTTTTTAGTTAAGATAGTTCACATAGCTCTTCTTTTTAATTAAGAATGTTCACATATCTCTTCTTTTTAATTAAGAATGTTCACATAGATCTTCTTTTTTAATTAAGAATGTTCACATAGCTCTTCTTTTTAATTAAGAATGTTCACATAGCTCTTATTTTTAATTAAGAATGTTCACATAGCTCTTCTTTTTAATTAAGAATGTTCACATAGCTCTTCTTTTTAATTAAGAATGTTCACATAGATCTTCTTTTTAATTAAGAATGTTCACATAGCTCTTCTTTTTAATTAAGAATGTTCACATAGCTCTTCTTTTTAATTAAGAATGTTCACATAGCTCTTCTTTTTAATTAAATTATACTCTATAGATTGTTTCAGAATGACTACTTGATCAGAGTAATAAAAAAGATAACAATCTAAGAGTTTCATACTTGCCTAATCTTCAATAATCATATACCTGGCTAGGGTATATAAGTGTTGAGATTAGGTAGTATGCACTTTATCCATTTATCATATTCCTCATTTTTCATATCATTATACACTAGATTTTCCATTTCCCTAGATTTTCTCTAGCCATCATTTCTATATCTTATCTTGTATCACAAAGATAAGAGAGATTATAAAGCATTTTAAGAAATTCTAAATAAGGTATATATTCTCATCTTCCTTGTGTCCTCATAGGACTAGTCAAAGGAAGTTCAAAAGTAACTACTTTTATATTTTTAACACATAAAATTAGGAAATGAAATATTATAATGAATTTATTTCATCTGACCTGTCTGGGACGTCTGTCCACATTCTCTATTGTTAATAGAAAACTGCCTCCTTTGTGGTCCTTGCTGACTCTGCCCCTGAGGTTGATTCATCATTAGATTCCCACCTGGACAATCCTTTACTAGATGTCCCAGTTGTCGACATTGATAACAAATCCTAAGTGCAATATAGGGTCTGTGAGGTCCAGCTACCGATGTTGATGCTATGTTGGAGGCTCTTTTTGGAACATTACTGTGATCCCTATCCCTACTTGACATCCATTGTGTCTGGGTATGAAATCTTGATGATGTTGCCGATGCAGGAAATCTCGGCTTCTTAAAACTTTCAGACCTTTGTTTTTGAGTCTGGGTGTACACCTTCTTGCCACTAGTTTGTCGTTTCTCAAGTTTCATACCTTTCTATCCTCCTTACCGACTCCACAAAGGTGGTAAACCTCTCTCTGTTCTCTAAAGTAGACATAGAAGTGGTTAGTTCGACATTCAATCCCTTCTCAAAATGTCTAATTCTTTCCTCATCATTAACTGCCATTTGCGGACAAAACCGTAATATCTCCATGAACTTAGCTTCATACTCGCTAAAATTCATTTGTCCTTGCTTGATCCTCTCAAATTGAGAAATCTTCTCATCTAGATACATCTTAGGGAAGTATCTACTGACGAATTCTCATCAGAATTCCTCCCATCCAATCTCTTCCCCTGGTCTCTTATCTTCTTCTATCATCCACCAATGTCCAACACTCCCTTTTAGGAGGTACACAACATGTCTTACCTTTTCAGCTTCAATAATATCAAGGATCTTGAAAGCCTTTTCCAGTTCTGTCAGCCACAAATCAACATCTGTTGGATCAGATGTACCAGCATAATCTATGGCTCCAACCCGGTGAAGTCTCTCAAAAGTCTTGCCGGCTCCATAGCCCTCATGGTGAGATGATGCCCTAGGTGCATGTATTTGCATCCTATCTGTCATGTGAGTCATGGCAGATATAAACTGCCCAAACATGGCTTGGAGGGCTGGATTCCCCATGTCAGCTTGATTGAACTGGGGTTGTTTAGGTATGGGCTCCTCTCTATTATGGTCTCCTGCACCTCCTCCTGGTGCAGCAGTGCTGCCCTCTGCAACATGTTCTTCGTGTGGTCCATACATCTTCAAGTTCTTCTTCTCCTATGTGAGCAGAAGATACTATCAGACACACTGGAAGACACTTAGAACAAAATCTACAACCTTAGTCCTATGTCTCTGTAGACTCAGCGAACCTAGGGCTCTGATACCACTTAATTGTTGCATACAACTCTCAAAAACATAATTAACTAATGCAGAAGCGTTCACTAAGCAACGAATTACCAAAAATCACTAAAAATTAAAACCTTTTTATTAAAAGATCCATCGAAGGAAAAATTTCTCACATAGAACCGGAGTAACATAATTACATTCTTGTTTACATGTACAAATGCTGTATCATCTCCTTCTGAGAATTATAGGCATTAACTGTCTTGTCAAGCTAAACACCGACAGTATAAAATCTCGAGGCACTGAGCCAAAATCTCGAAAGCACTAACTACTATTCTGAGGACCTGAGAGTATAGAGACGACACATAGGACTCTATCTACATTTATATAAGGCATAACAGCCAATGTCTCCACCTAAGACTTCACTATTGTCCCTACTGCTGTCCTTCACCTATTGAAGGATTCCTGCCTCCTCGTCCGCGTCCACCTAAAAATGTGATTCCCAAGGGGGTGAGACAATTGAATAATTGTCCCAGCAAGAGTTTAAGAAGATAAATATACACAAAGGAATTATGTTTGTTTGGTAGCAGTTAATTCAGTATCTAACAGATTAGAACATCATTTTTATCAAAAGCAATATAGCTTATAATTTGATAGAACAACATGTCACTTATTCTTTAAGGAATATGAAGAACATGTATATCATTTATTCACTATATAATCATTACCACAACACTAATTCTCTTCAGGCTTAGATCATATATCTAATGCCTGGCATTGTCATTGGAGAGTCATGACCTATAGCCATACTCTTATCACAAAGTGTTGGGATCTTAATCCCTCAACTCATCAAGTATATTTCTACATCTTAACAAATTTACTATCATGAAGATAGAATCTGGTATTTGAACCCTCATCTCATCATAGAACACTTATTACCATTTATTGGGTAATTCTGTACGTGTAGGTCATCTGACCAAGAATATTATAATTCTTGCTACACAAAGCATTGCACATAGTTCACATGCTCATAAATAATCTAAGATAGTTAACACATCATGTGACATGCATGATTTATTAATTGTAGGTTACCTCTCATTAAGCAACAAAGCATATGAAGGCTTATAAGGCCTATAGAACACTTTCAGTGTATAGAACATTATAGCTCCTACCTGGCTATGCTCATCATCTCAACATATCTGCATGACTAGTAATCATGATAACATTACATATCAGTGCTATGCAATACAAGGGTTATCTTTTTACATCTATAACCCATTAGTCTGTATTTGAGCTTCACATAGGATTACTCTGTATTGGACCTTCACATAGCATTATCAATATGGATATTCATAAGTATTCACTCATACTCTTTGTTCTCATTATTCATTAATCAATGAATTATCAACACACTGCATGAGTTTCTCTCTCAACTTTGTCATAATAGGATTACATCATAGTTTATAGGTTTGGATTAACCTTTTGTAAGGCATGTTAGCCTAACTCAACAGAGTACATTACATCTCAATATAGCCATTGACATGACACATCTCATGTATCATTTATCCAATTATATTGGACTTATAACACATCAAGGTATACCAATATTAGGGTGTTGGATGTGATATCAATCATATCTTGATGTATCACTTCCCTCAACACCTTTATCTTACTTGAGTTCATACACTTAGCTTGTATTAGGGTATCACCCATCCTAATACTTTATGCACCAGTTCATCATACTTACTATGTAATGTATTTGTCATTAGCCACTCACTTAGGTTATACAACCATTGTCAATACTATGGATTCATCCTTGAGTTTAAGAACTATTGATATAAGGATGTCCATCATCAACCTCTTTAGGTGTTTCATTCATCAAAACATTAATCACTATTCCATTATTAGGAATAGTATTTTCCATATTTATAATTTTGAGGATTCACATAGCATATTCCATACATTTATGGATTTCACATAATATTACTCTTCAATAGATTTTTACATAATCATCCTTCTATATCAAGGATTTACCTAGTACTATGTAAGTTTAGGATTTCACAACACATCACCCAGTGATGGAACTTCACATAGAATTAATAGCACAACCCTATATTAGGGTTTCATATATCTTTATCCCATTTTAGGGATTAGGGTTTATCATTCCCATCCAAGTGATGTTTCTCTTTCTTCATACTCAAATTAGGGTTAGAATATACAATTTCCATTAAATTAGGGTTTCCTTCATAGTTACACTAAGCTAGGGTTACATCATCACCCTGGATTTATGATAACACTCATCTTTGCCCTAGATTAAGGTTTCACACATAGCATTGCTCTAATTAGGGTTAGGGCTCATTTATTAGGGTTTCATGATCTCATTATTATGGATCAAACCATTATCACATAGTTTACTCATAAAGAGAGAATTAAAACTTAATTATATAAGAATTCAACTTTCTCACTCTCTTTCTCATCCTATTTAGGATGTTAAGAATCCCAGGATTAATCTAGATCAAATCTTCACTTGAGTACACATAGTTAGGGTTAACCTTCACAATTTTCAGGATTTCTTCCACGAATACCCTCAAATTAGGATTAAGATTCATTAACCATCATAATTAGGGTTTCCATGATCTCACTATGAAGGATCATACCCTAATTAGACATACTCATACATATTGGAGGTTTATTACTTGATTCTCATTCATATTAGGAGTCTTCTCTCTTCTCTTTCTATCAGATGATGTTTACATCACCCTTGATTAGGCTAAGTCAATTCAACATTGACATCATGGGTTATGCCATTACTATTGTGATCATTATGGCTTACTTGATCAAAGGGTATTGGTTACTCTACCTTATCAAGGTACCTTTGTAATGATCCATACTGATTAAAAATCATGCATTAATCAACTAATTACTTGGTCCCATACTCACTTTAGGAATCTATGAGGTTTAGGTTAATCAACCATTAAACCATCTTGACCACTAAGGCATCAAACGTTCTTAACCTTTTTAGACCTCAAACGATCTTGCACACAAACTTCCCAAACGGTCTTGGATAGATCTTGAAACCATTTGGTGTTGTTGACCTTTTGGTCAAGTTTGACTTTTGAAACCGTTTGGTAAAATGCACACTTAAGACCGTTTGCCCAAGATGAGGTGAAGACCGTTTGGTCATGAAGTATGTTTGGTCAAGTTGACTTTGAAACTGCATGGGCACAATCATTCTTGAAACTGCATGGGCATCAAACGGTTTGGGATCATTTTGTCCCAAACGGTCTTTAGACCGTTTGGTCCAAACCACCTCAAAACCGCATGGACCAAAAAGTGTCTCAATCACTTCAATTGAGTTAGGATTTCCAATGTTGAACCCCTCAATCGTTCATGCAATTACTAGCCACTCATCAATTGAGTCAATTAGGTCAACCCTCATCTGATTTGACACTCAATTGACCCTCAATTGATCATCAATTAGGGCTTGGATCAGTTGAATTAGGGTTTGGAATCGATTACCCTTCAACATATATCAACATAAGTCTAATTGATTTGAAACCATTGATCCATCATTCAATTTGGTCATGACATGACCCCAAACAGTCTTGGGATCGTTTGGATGTCCTCCAAATGGTCTTGAGACCGTTTTCCCAAGTCAACACCAAAATCTAACTCAACCTATTAAGGTTTGGCTCATTGATTTGACCATTAGGTCACTAATCAATTATACTTCAACTTGCTATCCTTAGATTTCCAACCACTTGACCATAGTCATCCCTAGACCTCCAAATAGTCTTGGGTGACCCCCAAATAGTCTTGGGATCATTTAGATATCCTCCAAACGTTCTTGAGACCGTTTTCCCATTATTTCATCAAAAACCAAGTCATTCTCTTAAGGGTTGAACCCTAGATTTAGTCACCAAATCAGCACTTAATTGTTCAACAACTTGATATCATTGGACCCTCAATTGGTCAACCCTACTTAACCCTAGACCTCCAAACGGTCTTGGGTGGTCACCAAACGGTCTTGAGACCATTTGGGTGATCCCCAAAAGGTTTTGAAACCGTTTGGGCCACTCAACCCAAACTTCAACATGATTGTATTATTGAAATCAGCAATAGGCCCGATTAGGGTTTAGGTGACTAGTGGGCCTTCAATTGGTGATTCTCTTGGAATTACCTGATGATTTTTTGGTGGGTGATTAGTCCATATTGTTTAAAACAGACCTCCAAATAGTCAATGCCTGGTCAACACATCCAAACGGTCTTGGACCGTTTGCTTCCATGCGTTCTTGGTTGAAACCGTTTGCATTCAAACGGTTTGAAACCGTTTGAGCAAGGTTGGAGACCGTTTCCTAAAGTTGCTTTTTGGATAAACATTGGTATTAACGTCATCATCTTCTACCTCAAGAACAGGGACTGTTCTTCACAGAAATATTTTCAAGAACACTCAAAGGTGTCTAAAGAAGGAGAATAAGCATATATACTAGAAGAAGAGGATGCATTAACAAAGTTTAAGGGTTAGAATTATAAAACCTGCCTTAAGATCTGATCTAGAGCTCCAAGATTCATAGCTTTAATGGTGGATGAATCTCCAAAGGTTGTTCAAGGTTCGTTCTTCAAGATTTGGATGAATAAGATGGATAGTAGGAAGAGTTGTATATGGAAAACTACTAAAACAACCTTGTATTAGAGTTTTCATATTCGAGCTAGGTGATGATCCATACTTACCAACTTATCTTGGTCGTCTTCCTCTGTTCCAGATCTCCCTCTTGGTCTGTCCAAAGCAAGAAGATGAGGAGAAAGAACTAAAGGAATGATACTTTTCTTTGAGGAAAAAGGGTGCTTATATATTTTTGGGTATTATCAAGGCAAAGAAAAAGATAGTTATTTCTTTTATTTCTTAAACCCACCCACTCATGCTCGCTCCACCCTTGGCGACGTTTCTTCCTCCTTTTTACATGCAAAACCTCTCTCTTATCCAAGGTTAAAGGAAAAGAAACCAATTACCCTGTTAAGTTATATATATATATATATATATATATAATATATATAAGGGCCATTTGCTTAAGTATTGATTATTTTGATATCAAGATTCTCTCTCCTTCTTGATCCTACTAATGAGGCACTCTCTCAATTTATTTTCTCTACTTGATGCTAAGAAACATGAGAGATCTTCTAGAGGGTATATTTTACATGTTGGACCCTAGGTTTTGGGTAAATTGCACTTTATACCAAAACTAGGTTTTTATAACACAAGGATCGCTCTACAAGCTATATCTTGGTGCCTAAGCTTGTGACAACCACACCACTACATCATATTCATTCTTATGATGTCTCAACATCAGAGGAACATATTATCATGTACAATTTGCAATTTAACCCCTCAACTTGGGTAATTTGCACTTAGTCCAAAATAAGCAAACTTTGCTTCAACATTGTTCAAACAAGACCAAAATTGAAACATGAGTTTCTGAAGAGCCCTAATTACTTTTCTCAAGATCAGATTAAGAATCTGCTCGACCTTATTAGGTAAAACATCAAGGGTTAACACATGACCCAGGTCTGGAATGTTACATTTAGCTTCAATAAAAAATATAAACATGCATGCCTCTAAAATTGTGATCTTTTATGAATTAGCAATCCTTCATTGTGATCTCCGCGCACATATAAGTCATCATTAGATTCAATATTTTGTGGAGTTGGCAACAACAAAAGGGCATAAACAACCGACGCCAAAGACATGTTCTGTAGTAGTGAAATTCTGGGCATAAACACATGTGATGTCATTCTAATATATAATAAATGTGTACCACCTATCCCATCATTAAACACCTAATCTCACTAGTAAGTGTATAATGTGTATTGGGTTTTCAAGAAAATTTCGGCAACATTTCCCCACTGTTCTCTAAGTACATATGTACTTAGAGAACAAACGGGGAAATGCTACTGAAATTTTCTCGAAAACCCAATACACATTATACACTTACATCCTAAGTGAAATTAGGTGTTCAAGAACAGCCCCAAATCGGGGACTATCCAAGATTTACTCCTAATGAGTAAATCTTGGATGGGTTTCTAGGCCAACAAACACAATAATAGATAGGTACATGTTAGGGTTTCATCACAATTAATGTTAGGGTTTCATCACAATTGATGTTAGGGTTTCATCAATGTTAGGGTTTAATCAAATCAAATTAGGATGCTAGAATGGACAAGTTTAAATCTTATTTCAACATGCATAAAAATTTACCAAATTAGGTCAAACACTAGGATTAGAAACACAAATATATGCAAGAAAAAGATTTGTTTGTATCCTAGGATTTACATAAAGCATTACATAAAGATTTGTTCATATCCTTACCAACAACAAGCACGGCCGTGGCTGTGTTGGCCTACCACGGCCGTGCTGGACAACACGGCTGTGGTAGGCCAACACAACCAGAATCGTGCTTGCTGTTGGTAAGGAGCTACAGAGAAGGAAAGCTACGGAGAAGGAAGCAAAGAGGCTAGGGCTACTTGGATCTAGCATTGAGAAGAGCGGCGGCGATAGGCGGTAGAAACACAGGAGAGAAGACGAGCAGCAGCAGACCGACGGTGGTAGAAGAGCAGACTGGCGGTGGCGGCAGCAGCAGAGCAGACCAGCGGCGGCAAGCAGCAGCAGACTGGCGGCGGCAGAAGAGCAGAGCAGACCGGCGGCGGCAGCGATCGTCGGACGATTTTAGGCGAGCGGCGATCACAACAAACTATCACAATGAAATAGGAAGGAAGGGGAAGAGACAGGTGATACAGGTCTATTAAGTTTGTCAACAGCATCAGTTATCTATAACACCGACACCGTTTACCTTTAAACGTCAGTTGATATTAAAAGACCGACGTCCAATTAGACAATCTTTGCCCTAAATTATTTGGCGGGAACCATTATCAACATCTGTTTTCAAAAGGATAACTGATGCCTATATTGAAACTTTTCGCACAAATTTCCATCTTATATCGGCATCAGTTATTAGTTAAAACACCGACGCTGTATGTGCTACTTTGGGGCAAAAAAAATTTCACTCAAAAATTGGATTTCGCGGGCGATTTTAGGTGTCAGTTTGTGTTACCCAGCCGACGCTGAATACAAAGTGGTACCCGTGTCTGGCTGGTCTTCAAATATAGATGTTGGGGTTCCTAAATATCTGACGTTGAATATTATAGGTGTCAGTTTTGGTAAAGAACTGACGCCCTGAAAAGCGACACTGAATGCTATTTCTGTAGTAGTGTATGTGCTAGATGAGAGTGAAAACATAAACCTTCATATACACCACTTATCATCCTCACTTCAGTTTTAGGTCTAACTGAGTCAAGAAAGCTCTGAGCTCATCATCTTGGTAATCAAATTCAAACTTATATAACTCATAAATTCCATACTGCTCTTGATAAGAACGTCCTCATGATGACTATCTTAGTTCTTCTCATGTTTGTAAACCACCCATTCCAAGTACTTTCCCAAAAGTTATGATACTTCCTCTATCCTCAAACATCATGGCAATGTTTCAACTCACATCATCTTTATCCTCAGTGTATGGTGTGCATATTGCCCTATCTCTCACCCCCATAATGAGAGGAAATAAGCATTTGGCTATAGTACAAATACATAGTTCATCCCATTCTAAGAGTAGAGATGGTCCATCCCACATCGCCACTACACTTTCCAATCTAAGTTGAAACGTGCATCACATGTCTTCACATCATGAACATCTCGATTTCAGATTTACATCCATGGAAAACTATTCCCAAGTACTCTTGGCTCGTCACCCAATTCTTAGTCATCTTCTCAAGGTCTGTAGGGTTCTGATACTTTTGGGGTCATCCCTTTCCCCTATGCATCCAGAGATTTCCCACCTCACTTTCCCTTTGGGTTCAATTAACTCATGAAGGTGATCAATCTCCTAGCCCATGGTCCTCAGACAAAGATAGCTGTTACCTCCTGACCCTATGGTCTCATGCATCCAGGGAACATACAACTCCTATTGACTTAGGATCCCATCATAGCACATCTCATTCTTGCATCTTTACCAAAAACTCCATCATCTCTGGGCACTCATAGTCCAACTTACATCCTTTCATAGGGATCATGGCGACCCACCTAACTTGGTCAGGCCCCATAAGGTTACCTCCATGGCAACATATCCTCATGCCCTTTAGAGATGGTCAAACCTGGGTCTATAGATTCGTGCTCACACCATGTGCTCTCCACTTAGCTCATCGAGATCCTATGAGAGACCTCTTTAGGTTACTTCGAACCTACACAAAAGTTGATACTCACCCTACATAAGGGTCCCTCCCTAGGATGGGAGAAAACTATCTCTTGAGAGCAACAAAGGTCACAAACATCCTTACGTCCAGGGTTTACACCATCATGAGCATGTTTAGCCCTATCAAGTTACTAAGGCACGTAGATAACAAGAAGACCACCTACTAAACCATGATAGGTCTTCGTGGTAGGTCATACTTGTTTCTATTCCTCCACATCAGACTAACATCATACATGCATATGTCACCAACCTATGTGTGTGGGGTTCATCAAACATATAACTTAGTCCAAGGGGTTTCCTTTTCCTCTAAATATGAGGAGTACCATGCCCAAAACTGTAGGAACTCACCCATCTTCGTGAGCATTAGGTGCACCAGGTACTGCCACTTCCCCTCTTAGGTTTAGGAACCCTAGGTTCACTTCTTATGCATCAACTGTCCAACCATGAACCAAACATGCACAAGGTATAAAATACACTTCCCACCATTCTTCCACGTGAATAACACCTCAGAGCTCTACACCAAGACGAACAATGAGGTACGAGGCCTCACAACTTGATACCATACCTCCTTGGTCTAAGGAACTCTCCTTTCTACACCGATAAGGTAAGGTAGGTACCTACATCTTCTATACATTTGTTTAGGAAACCTATTCTCATTCTAGGGTTTGGTTCCTCTAAAGGCATCCAAGGTACGATGAGTCTATGAGGATCATGCATGAAGCAACCACAACCATCCTCTTAGGCCGTCCATTCTAGGTTAAAGAATACCCAACCTCTAATGGTCCCTCATGTCTCGGAGTCTAAATTTCCAACCCTCTTTCGCAGGTCTTGCTCTCTTTCTATAGCTAACCCTACCACCGACCTTACCACTGACGATCCTCTCTCTAAGTAGGTGGACCAAGCTTTTAAGGATACACGCATACACCTACATGGGTGAAATGTATGATCCAAACCTATGTTTGATCAAGATAATATGAATCTCTGCATGTTCATCTCCTAACCTGTGGGGCATAACCCTTCTGACCTAACTCTCATCTTACTGCCAGCACTACTAAAGATCTTTCCTACATAGGTACATGCTCTTATAAGTTCATATATGCCCATATGGGTTTCTATATGGTCACCACTATCCTCTTTAACTAAGGTTCTATCCTCCACCCTAACATGCACGACCCTTCCAAGGTTGGGTCGCCAAAAGGCACTAGGTCAACCAACCTCACATAGCTCATGCTTCTCACATGTACTCAAAACCAATTATGCATGTAAACCCACATATATACATGCATGGTCAACTATGATATCCAACTCATCTTTTCATCCCTCTTTCTAACAACCCCTTTGGGTTAGGGTTAGCATCATCCTCAGAGGATGTGTCAGGGATCTACCGCTTCTTGGGGGTCTCTGCCCCCAGGCTAACTCTCTCCTCATCCTCATACAACAAGGTCTAACCTCAAAGCTCTCCTGAGGGCACGACAACACATGTCGTGCAACCTAAGCATGTAACTAATCTTTATTTTACGTATAAACTATGAAGCTTATATCCATGACATCTTGTTTACATGCTTTTCATTAAATTAATGGAGGATTCCTTAATCTTATCATACATACCCTGACCTCAAGAGGGTGAAGAAGAGAGAAAAAATCCCTAAACATTAGAATCTTAATTGAATTAGGGTTGAGAAGGGACGAAAATGACAAGAGAGTCCTAAAGGTATCTTATTTCGAGTCAAAACCCCAGACTTTGGCCAGGTAGTCACACCGCATTTGGGAGTCATCATGACCGACTAGCGGGGCGGAGGAAAATATTTCCAGACCCCAGACCGTGATCCTTTTCTAGACACCTCAATCTTTGGAAAATCCTCTAATAACTCCCTCGGTTCTACAGAGTTTGTAAAATTTAATAATTACTAAGGATTAAATGAGAAACCAAGGCTCTGATACCAAATGTAACGACCCCGCTTCTCGGTAACCCCCAATCAAGGGAGACCAAGAGGTCAGAGACTTTATCCCAAAATTCAGGATCAATGGTTTAACAATTTAATAAAAAATAATTATCAAATTCTACGAACACTAAATTGGAAAGCTGGTATTAAATAAAACTTTTACTTACCTTTTCAAAGTAGGATCTAAGACTTCTATCCATAGAAGAATTCTAACTATCTAATCCTCCTTTGGATTACCTAACTTTATCTTCACAGATTCCATTTTACTATTTGTCCTTTTTAGATAATTCCTAAAATGCCGACAAACAAAACGTCGGTCAACATAAATGAATATGCCGGTATGTGGGGACAAACAAAACTTTGCACATAAACTTTAATAACATAATACATCAAATATTTGTTAAGGATGTAAGATTACATTTTTACTATGACTCCTGAACTGCTTTTACAACCTATGGGGTGACTTTAAGGCTACCTTCTCCATCCTAAGCTTGGTACCTGGGGTCACCTCTCTGGGTGCCCTGTGGTCTTCCCTCTGGGGTATGACTCACTTTGACCTTCCCTCTAGGGCTTGGTCCATTATCTTACATCCATAGGGGTATGTAGGTTTGAGGAAGTCACACTTATACTTAAATTGTTATACACATAGTCACTTTAAAGATTGCAGTAATGAAACATCCAAGCAGTTTAATTGCAGTGCAATCGATAAAGCCTCGAGAAATGCCAGGAAACTAAAGCGTGTACTCATAAATAACCACATACCTAATTTGGATCTCTCAAGGATTGTAAGATAATAATCAATCAAGAAGTCAGATAAGCCAAGCAGCCAATCACCCCAATCACTCAAGCACAACAAGAAACATGGAAAGCATGTGCAATCTAATTATGACATTTTTATCATGCACTTACTTTATTGAATTGGGATTCCCTCCTAGGGTGTTCCTAAGTTGAATTAGGGTTTTCTTATAGTTCTTTATATTCATTTCTTAACCTTTACCTTTTAGGTCAATTAAACCCTAAAACAACGTTTCTATATTCCAAAACCCTAATTACTCCCTTGTTCATATCTAAGCCTCGTTATTACCAATTAAGATTAGTTCTAACTTCATGTTATACATAGGGTTTTCGAAATGTAACTCATCCAAAAGTCATAAATACTTAGATTAGGGTTTCTAGGTTTTCAAGTACATCTTTATTCATATGAAACCTTAAAACATCCCTTTTTTACATTAGAACTCTATTCACTCAAGTTATCTACTCCAAAGCTCCTTTATTCTTAATTAGACTTAGAATCATCATATCTCTTGTCTCAAGTATGCATTTTCGAAATAAAAGCCATTAAAGTCATATTTAACAACATTAGGGCCTTTAGGCCCATTAATGCATTTCGTAGTCATAGCACCCTAATTAAGAAAATCATGGGTTGTTAACCTCAAATCAGATTCATATTATCAATTTTATGCCAACAGGTTAAATGTTGATTCATAATGCCAACTTAATTAATTGAACTTATTCCTAATCAACATCTAGGGTTTTGATTACACTTAAAGAATTAAAGTTACTAACTTTATGCACTTTTCGAATTAGGAACATAAAAAGACTTTGACTATATTTTTATTGGATTCCTTGCATTTTTCTGAGCAAGATTCATACATTACATGTTTCCATCAGAGCTACCTATCTTTTTCTACAATTTTTACAAAATACTTACCTTGGTCTAATGGAAGGTTGCCACCTGGCAGCTTGCTCCTCGCGAGCAACATGTTGGATCGGGTCCATAGACACTTTCACCCCTATGACCACAATTTAGGGCCATGCGAACTGGGGGGAAAGGAGGTCATTTCCTCCTTACCATCTTCATCCTCCGCTCATTGTTTTTTTTCTGCAAACCAGGTCCCTAGCTCAATCAACTGGAGGGTTGACTTCAAGATCCATCTCCCCACAGCAAATGACTAAGCATCCATTACGTACGCCGCACCGATATGAACTTGTAGGTGCTTCCAATTGCTCCATATGTGGTTGGAGTTGTTGAGATGGCAAGAGAGGTCTCCAAAAGCCAACCAGGAGGGTCTGTGGTGCAAGAGAGTTTCGAGGGGGAAAAATGATGGCTGGTACTCAGTCTATAGGTTCTGTAGGATCTCGCGGAGTGGTGAGTAGTCTCATAGAGGGGTTACATCCCCTTTTATAGCCCGTGGCTATGGCACACAGTCAGCACAGACACATGGTTTTAGGGGATTTTTCTAGATGCCCCCAAAATAGGAAAAACCTAGGATAGGTATGGCTGCAAATATCTCACGAATCTGGCTGGATTGTTTCCAAGTTTGCTCGCGCACTCAATCACGAGAGATCTACTTTGGAAAAATCCTACTTCATGTTCTGAATTTCCTTATCTATCTTGAGGTAGGTGATGATCGCGTGATCATCATATCTTGATCCCATGGTCAGAAGTTCATGCGACAATAACGAAGAGTCCAAGTCAGAATAAACTTTGTGACATTTAGAGATTATCCATTCATTTTAGGGATTTTCAAACATCCATATCTCTTAAACTATACATCCAAATAATCCCAAATTTTAAAGGAAAGTCTATAAAGAATTAATCTACTTATATTCCAAGTTTGGAGCCGAACACAAAAGGAATAACTCCTTTTCTATGTTTGCAAGTCAATGACTTAAAAACATGTATTATGCATTAAAACATATATTTTCTCTTTCCTCTTTTCCTATTTCCTTTATTTTGACTACTCTTTCCATTAGAAATCACATGTAAATGAAATCTAAATAATTGTGGCCATCAATGCCACTTTCTAGAGATTTCTATACATTTCTCATTAATACATTGCTTAATATCCATTATATTGTATTTTTCTCTATTATTTGGACTTTTCTTCTTTTCTTCTCTTTTACATCCATTATTAGATTAACAAAATAGTAGAAATCACGATATTCATATCAAAGGGGAGATTTGCAAAGAAATCCTTTCTTTGAAGCAAAGCATAAACCTTCTCAATTGAAGTCCATATTCATAAAATTATTACATTTCAATTATGAAAACACATGTAAAATTGAGGTTGTAACAACGACAGTTGTAGAGGAGAGATTGGTCTTCCTACACCATGCGACATGGCCTTCTCCATTGTTCCTACTATCTCTTTGATGTTATCCCTCACCATGAGCGAATAGACATTTGTGCTGGGGCATGGGGTCTAACCCCAATCGCTCGTACTTTGTATTAACATGTATCTAAACTCGAAAATATTGTTCCTAAATGAAGTATCATTCTATTTAATTCTTGTCTTTGGAAATTGACGAATTGCCTTGCATATAATGTATAATCATGGATATGCAAGTTGTTGAGTGTGATTAGAATACCAAAATGATCTTATTGTCCTTTTGAGATGTCAGCAAGGGATAATAAGGAGATTGGACATCAATCCACTACCTGCCGAGGATGGTCGATCATAAGTAAGGGAGTTCAGTTGGAATAAACAGGGAACTTGGGTGTTGAAGATGGTCTATTCCAAGGGAGTTTACGCCAAGTGATGACCTGTATCCCATGAGGGTGCTACAACTAAGCCTCAATTTAGCAATGATTATCAGAGAGTTAGATATTGTTAGGATAATTACATATGCCTGGGTTGTGAAGCCACATACCTTGGTTCTATTTATTATATGTTATCTACTTCTTTAATCTATGTAGCTTTGGACAACAATTAACTAGTCTTTCAACTACTCTGTGATATATAGTACTCTTAATACTTGTGAATCTATGTAACTATTTAAAAAGGTTCTCCTTTGGGTTTGATCCTAAAGTATAATGCAAGAAGGCTTCCACTTGTGTGGAGTGGGGAATTAGTGCATTGCTTTTGGTTAAACCTAGAAGTTATTCTTTTTAGGATTTTTCTTGGTGCGACATTTGGAGCCCCAGCAAAAATTGGCACCATTTCCAGAGACAACGGTAGCTGAATATTTTCAAAAGTATAAGTGTAATTAGGGTTTTCTTTATGTTTATTTTTTTCTTAATAATAGTGAAAATCTTTTAGAATTATACATACCACTCACGATCTTTTTTTTTTCTCTTCTCAGGTACTACTAGTCAATGCAAAGATCTAAAAGTCTTGACTCATGATTACAATTTGATGTTGAAATCGAGAAAACCCTTAGGAAACTTCATAAGGAAAAGACCATGGCAGATGCCACAACTGTAGAAGCAGCTATCCAAGCATGCATTGATGCAACTATTGTGACCCAATGAGAATTTCTTATTGCAGAAGCTAGAGAACATGCAAAATTTGAATTCAAGACCAGCCTAGAAGCTACCCAAGCTGTACAGCATGTGAAAGTATTACAAAATTTCTCCATCCCTAAGGGCACTGAATTAACTCATCTAGTCCAACCTGCAAGCGACCCAGTCAAGATCAAAGCCCAATGGGTCAACCTATTGCAAAACTCCACCTTTACAGGAAGGATTGGTGATGATTGTCATGAACATCTTCTTAAATTTGTCAACCTTTGCTCGACGATGAAACCACCGGGAGCCACTAACAACTCCATGTGACTGTAACTTTTCAAATATTCTCTGACAGATAAAGCTAGAGTTGGTATAGCGCTCTTTGAGGGGACCCGATCACTATGTGGGAAGTTCTAGAAAATAAGTTCTTTGATAAATTGTACCCTCCTTTGAAGACATACTCGATCTGATGATAGATTACAAGATTTAATCAATTGCTAGAGGAATCCATGTATGAAGCATGGGAGTGATTCAATAAACTCCCACAGAAGTGCCCGCACTACGACATGCCCGAGAACTAGATCATTGAATTCTTCTATCGGGGGTAGATGACAAACAAATAAGTTCCTATATTCTTCCTCCAATGGAAATTCCATGCGACAAAGCTTTGACATGACACCTAAGTTAATCAACCTCACAATAGAAAATTTGAATCATTAGACGAGACCCTCAAGAAAAGACATATTGAAAACAACTATGGTGGAGGATCACTTCAAACTTAAATCTATCTCTAAAGCACTGAAGGCTCTCTCCCTTCAGTAGGATAATCTCAAAAAACCCTTGGCGCCTATAAAAGGAAGGTCTAACGCCCCAAGTACAAATCATTGTGCCTTCATGTGAATTCCATCATGCGGTGGATCAAAGTAAAATTCATTGTAACTATATGTTGTGTTCCACGAGCACTGAGTCGAGCAACAATGCATAGTTACTCAAGTCGAAGATGTGAAATCAATCCACAATATCTAGGATATGAATACTACAATCCAAACCAAGCTTGAAGTCATCTTGGTTTCTAATATGGGGACCCCACTAGAGCCAAAAATCCCAACCAGACCTCGATGCCACCCACCCAAGATAGATCACCAACAAGCTATAATTGCCCGTGCAACTAGAGAAATTTCAGGTTCAATTTTCCTAGCCAGAATTACCAGCAACGACAGTAATATCAAAATCCAAATCAGGCCCCACCGCTAGAAATTGATGTCGCACCGGCACAGGACCCAATGAAGAGACTCTAGGAAATGATGGCATCATATCAGACCCAACTCAATAATGTTATAGCAAATCAAAAGGCATTGGAATCTCAGACCGCCCGTTTGGCAGCTAGCTAGTAGCCCCTGGCATGGACAATTACTAGCCAGCTGTAAAATAACCCCAAGCATCAAGAGCATATGGAATAGTTGAACGTCATAATGACTAGGTAAAGAAATGTGTATAGGACACATCCTTCCTTTACTCCTACTAACATAAGTGAGAGAACCACAATCCAAGATCTAAATTTCCCGAACAGACATCCTATGAATAGCCATCTAGAGGATAAGATAGTGGAACCTCCCGTGTTGCCAACATAGTCCAACACTAGTAAGAAATTGATAGAAGAAACTCCAATAGTCAAATATGAACCACCAACAACTCCAAAGTACATGCCATGTGTACCCTAAGCAGGACGTCTCAAGCAAACCAAGTTGGATGATTAGTTCATGAAATTTAAAGACACCATGAAGAAATTGTATGTTGACATCCCATTTCTTGATGCACTAGCTGAAATACCATCCTGGAGTAAATATCTTAAGACCCTTATCTCCAGGAAATATACTAACAAGGACTATGAGACTGTGAAACTTGCACAGGAAGTTTCTGATATAGTTTAAAATTAGATGCCCTAGAAGCAAAAAGACCATAGCTCATTCGTGATAGACTATTTCTTGGGAGATGACACATGTCGTAAGGGGCTCGTTGACTTAGGTGCTAGCATATCTATTATGCATTGTACTCTATACCGGCATCTAGGGTTCATAGACCTCATACCCACAGCAATGACCATTCAGTTGGCCGATGCATCTATCACTAAACCCTTAGGAATTATTGATGATGTCCCGCTGAAACTAGGACATGATTCCTATGACCCATGTGATTTTGTGGTTATGCATATCAAAGAAGACAAATGGTTCCCACTCATTTTGGGAAGGCCATTCCTTGCCATTGCAAAAGCTCTGGTGGATGCTAATGTCAGCAAACTCGTTCTACAACCAGGGAAGAAGACTATTGAATACCGAGTCATGAAAGATTTCAAGAGGGTGCATAATTTGATTAAATATTTTAAGGCAGAAGGTAATCTAGAATTACAACAAACAAACCTCCAAGATACCAATCAAGACAATAGGGTCCTATCCATGAGCAAGGCATGCACATCATCTAACCATGATTATGTGCCTACAGGTTAAAGGATAAGGGTTCAGATACCCTATCTATATGTTTAATGTGAAAAAATTGTACCATCAATCGGGTCTGCGATATTAAACTGGGACACTTGATAGGAGGCAACCCAATCCCTTTTCTCTATTTTTTTATTTATTTTTCTATGTTTATTTTTATTCTTTGTTTTGTTTTGACAAACTTATTTCAAGAAAAAGGAGATAAAGGAGAGTGAGGAGAGAAAGAGAAGGAAGAGCACCACATCCTTGAAAACCCTAATAAATGGATAGCTGGTGTGATGAGCAAGCCTCATGATTAAAATTTCTTGTCTTTCCATCAGTCCCTACTGCCTAGATGCTTGATTGACAGTAGGAGATCTCACAATCTTGTGAAATGATAAGTGATGTTGAGAGTGGGCTACGTGGTCTAATGGGACTGATCTCTATATTTTCCATAAATGATTTTGTTTCCTTCTTGTAGATAATGTATCCTTATCTTTTATGAGAAGCATTATTCCTTGGAAATAGTAGCCATTTTATCTCACTCCAATTATCAATACTCACTACCATATCTGATCAGGATTTTCTGGAAAACAATTGACGTGAAGTCCCTATGCACTAGGGATAACATGTGCATGGTGTAATCATTGATTCTTTTTGGGTACTCATAACGTCTCCTCGATGAAGCTATATAATCAGTGAAGCGTAGGACTTGGCAACACCAACACTTTTCGACAAACAATCACACCCCAAGCTTCCATATTCCTTTAGTCTTGACACCATCAATGGCAGTAGCAAACACCAACATAAATGGTGGACTCTGAAGATCAAGAGGCATCCCTCCATCAATCGATGAGATCCCATCAGACTGGGATCTACTCCGCTACTATTCCCAGGGCACTTTTGACCCTTGGGATCTCTAATTTGTGTACTTAACACATCGATGGGAGATGCCAACACCAGATATGGATCCACTGATCAACTGGTTGTATGATCACAAAGCCATTGGCCTAGTAGTAAGGCATTGGATCGACACATGATGTAGGGAATGGGACATGCGACCCAGGGCACCCTCACCACCACCAAATGAAGACCATGACAACCAGTGGCCAAGACGAAGCGATTAATCCATCACCAACAGGAGAAGAACTCATTATTAGGGTTCTATTGTGTGCTCTTGGACAAACAAGCATCGTCCAACCCCTCCATCTCCACCTTCATCGCTCTCCATGTCAAATCCCCTCCATCTCTAACAACAATCTCCCTGAGGATGAGTAGAATTTTGAAGTTGGGAGTGGAGGGTGGGTGGTACGTTATCTCCACCAGCTCAACTATAACCTTGCCCTTTTTCAACTTCAAACACTTCTTTCTTCTTGTTCTCCATCTTTTATTTGCATCTATCATGTTTTCCATTTCTTTTTTTAATTTTTTGTGTGAGTTGTGACCTTTACCTAGTTGGTCACCTTGATGTATGTTAAAAATGGAAAATATATGAAAGAACTGTCCCATTTTCTTTTTCACAAGATAACCCGTGTAAAAGGAAGTTTTAAGTCATAAACATGTCTTGAACATTTTTGGCCCCCGATGACAACAACTAAGCATTGTTTCCCCTTGGAAGTGACAGTTTGCAAATGGAGTCTGAAAGGTCAAGCCACATGTGCCTCCAACATGACTTGCAACAATAATCATGAATATTCCTTTACCCTACATTAACTAAATTAAGTGATATAATATGATGATCTGACTCCTATGCAACAATAAAATAGAGAAGCACAAGTCAGCCTCTTGCTCTCACTTTACCTCTTCGCCATTCACAGAAAAAATGAAATTCTCACCATATTCCAAACCCTAAATTTGGGGTGAATCCCCTCCATCAATACTCCTCCTTTTCAATCTTTGTCCACATATATGGCATGAATAAAAGAGGCTAATGAGCCCAAAATAAACATGTGGTCAATGTAACTGCAAATAAATAAAAAGTCTTGAGTGGAATAGAGGAGAGACAAATAAAATAATTGAATCTTTAATAAGGTCTCGAGTTGAATAGAGGAGAGACTAGGGAATTGAGTTCCTTCCATGTCTTTCTCTCCCTTTTGTCCAATTTTCTATACCTAGGGGACTTATCAAAAATTCTCCCAAAACAGCCAAATAGCCCTGACTTCTGCTTACTTCTATTTGCGCAGACAGATCAGGAGTATTATTGATATGAAAGCATTTCGTGATAGGTTTTGGGGTCTAGCGATTAGAGGAACAAGCCCCATATGGGGGATATCCAAGTGTGGCTACATGACACCCAAGGATTAGGGTTTCTAGATTGTGATTGGAGGAAAGGGAACCACAAAGTTTGCTCAATTGGGAGAGGAAGGCCTGAAGCCTAGTATTAACTATTGATTTCTTCTTAATTTTTCTTTACCTGGGATAAGAAAAGGATTAAGACCGTGATTGTTTGATGAGTGTATTTATACTCATTTTTACATATTGTTTTACTCACTTTTTAGGAGTTGGTGTGTTTCTATTGTTTAGTTTTAGTTTTCTATTCACTCAATTGCAATTCTCTTTCATTTTCTAAACTTTAATGTATTTTTATATATATTATGCAGAACCAGCCAAAATTTTACGACAATGCCCAAATGGATGATCAAGCCCTCACGATTCTATGCCTCATGGGAAGGAAGGCCTGAAAGCTTTCCATTTGATCACATTCCAACCACCTAGTCAAGCAATCGATTCTGCCATTCTCCTGACTCGAGCCGCTCCCTACTTAAAATCTTTAAGATCTTACATCCTTACACGCGCTCTCACCATCCATTCCATTCCGATTCACAACATGTTTTCCGGTCTTCCAAAAAACCGGACGCAAGATGCATATTAAGGAACCTACGTGAGTCGATTGTTGGACCGAGTACGACCCATGCAATTAGATGCCTTCGACTACAAGCATTCGGTATTAGGGTTTCACTGGCCAGGAATGCATCTATAAAGGAGAACCCTTATATTCCATTCAAAGGGGTCTCTGATAAATGGTTATAAGCCACATTGTGCAGCACAAACCCTAGCGTGGAGTGAGGAGGTGGTGGCTATAGAGGAGAGATTGGTCTTCCTGCACTCAACGTCATGGCCTTATCCATCATTCCTACTATCTCTTTGATGTTATACCTCATCATGAGCGAGTAGATATTTGTGATGGGGCATGGAGACTAACCCTCATCACCCATAGTTTATCTTATTCTCTATCTAAACTTGACAATATAGTCGCTAAATGAAGCATCATTTTTTTTAATTCTTTGCCTTGCAAATTGACGACTTGCTTTGCATATATTTTATAGTCATGGATAGGAAGGTTACCATGAGTGTGATTAGAACACCAGAATGATCTTATTGTCCCCTTGAGATGTCAGTAAGGCATAGTGAGGTGATTATACTTCAATCTGCTATGTGTAGAGGTTGGTCGGTTGTAAGTAAGGGAGTTCAGTTGGAATAAACTGGGAACTTGGGTGCCGAGGAAGATCGGTTCCAAGGGAGTTTAAGCATAGTGATGACCTATATCCCATGAGGGTGTAGCAGCTAAGCATCAATTTAGCAATGATTATCAGAGAGTTAGATCTTGTTAGGATAATTATGTAGACCTGGGAAACAAAACTCAATGTCCTAGTTCTCTTTATTATTTGTTATTTACTTTTTTAATTTCTGTTGCTTTTGTCAACAATTTAGTTTAACCAATATTTCAACTACTCAGTGATAAATATTACTCTTAATAGTTTTGAATCTATATAACTACTTAAAAAGGTTGTTCTATGGGTTCAATTCTAAAGTGTATTACAATAAGAATTCTGCTCGTGTGGAGTGGGGAATTAGTGCTCGACTTTTGGTTAAACATAGAAGTTTTTCTTTTTAGGGTTTTTCTTGGTGTGACATTTGGATCCCCATCAGATACACACAAGCTAAATATCATATATTGACTCACATGAGCATGGACATACATTTCATAGTCTCACTCATCAAGTGGTAGGGATACCACTCTAATGGGAGGGACAAGTTCCATCTGAGTCACTCACAATAATCCACATGTGTCACAATACCCCTAAGAACTATTGTATAGCAACCCTTTTCAAGGTCATGTTGAGTTGTTAAAAGCACATTGAACAACACACAATCTGTAACACCCATGACCACTTCTCAAGGCTCTAGTAGAGTTTCAAGAATGATGACTAGCCCCACAGACTACCACTAGCCTTAACTGTGTGCTTTTTCCTCACTCACACACAAGCCAGGATAAACTTCCTGACTAGTCACCCATCCTAGTACTACTCTGGTATGAGAACGCTTGACCACAAAGTTCTTTAGTGATGGGCTCCCTAAAAAGGAGGTGCACCTTGGTGATATGGGTAGTCCAATCATTCCTTTTAAGATCATTTTGTTTGAGGCCTCAAATCTTGGGATGCTACAATCTCCCCCACTTAGACTCTTGACATCCTTGTCAAGGCTCAACTATATGGCCTCATAATATTTCCCCATTTTAGTGAGGATCCAGAATGGCCGATGGACACCCAGCTCTCGATCATGAAATACCAACACAAGGGTGGATACATCACCATGGACATGCCTTTCCAACTTTCTTGGACCACACGACTCAAGACTGACATATCACATGCCCATGTGGGCCCACTACCCAACACTCTAGTTGAGTTTCAGGAATGATGACTGGCCCAACAGACTACCATTGATCTTAACTATGTGCTTTGTCTTCACTCACGCACAAGCTATGATAAACTTCCTGACTGGTCACCCATCATAGTACTACTCTGGGTTGAGCATACTTAACCAAAGAGTTCTTTAGAGATGGGCTCCTTAAAAAGGAGGCGCGCCTTGGTGATATGGGTAGTCCAATCATTCCTTTTAAGATCATTTTATTTGAGGTCTAAAATCCTAGGATGTTACACGATCATTAAAGTGACTTTAGATTTAAGGACCACAATCACCACTATCACATTGAAACATGACTTTGACCACCATTATGGGCTTCCATATATCACACTCAAAGTGGGTATGTCCGATACAATTGTTCATGATAAGTACCTATGTGTTTGATTTGATATCATATATCATGACTAATGAGACGTTGTCATTAATTAATACACACACTAGTATTGATGTATTATTTTTTTCCTAATATCCACAATAATACCCGACTAGGGACTAAAACAAAAATGAATACTCTTAACATACATATGATCTCATGTTCACGTCCTCAACCTGAATTCATATGTTATTGAGTCATACATTCTTAGGACATTATTATATTTATTTCTTATCTCATATTTAAAAAAACATAATAATTGCAATTGCCTTTATAAATAATCAAAACTACTACAAGATGTGCCATTACAATCATGATATGATTGGCTTTCAGGGCATGTCACCAAAATAAAAAGTCTGATTCTAGTCCAAAAAGTCTAATATTTGCATGATCCTTTTCTTAATTGGTCTAGTTTGATCCCATTTTTAAATAATCTAGTCTATGGTCTATACATTATACAAATTCATCCCTTGATCTGGTCTAGTTATGGACCGGTTCTAGGCTTGTGCTCACCCCTACTTACTAGAAGTATGCAGAGAGACCCAACAATATCCCTCAATAATTTTATTTTAATAGAGGGAACCATAAATGTTGAAGAAGAAGTACATAGATGTGTATTAGGAGTGGGGGTAGTCATATGAGGAGAGGAGTGAGGCTATTCATATGCGGAGAGGAGTGTGTTGGATCAACAATAGTAGTAGCAGCGGAAGGATGTATTGGGATGTTGGGTAGAACTAATCATACATGTAGGCGGCATCATCAGTTGAGGTGAAGGATGGTTGGTAGGGGCTAGGGTATGGTGGGGTAAGTGGAGGGGAAAGAAAGGTTCATCTAGGACATGAGGTGGAGATGTCTTTAAGGAGGTGGATGGTGTCCAAGTGAAGGTATTTAGTGACATGTCTAAATAAGTTGTTTTGGTACATCATGTAACCCATGAATTTATCATTGTAAAAATTAAAGAGTCACAACTAGGTCAAGAAGGCATGTGTGGTGGAGGTTCAAGATAGTAGGTGTAGCTGTGTTAGAACTAGAAGAATTGGGGGTAGAGGAGGTGTAAGGTCACTATTCGAGAAATATTTATGAATCAAAGTCTCACTAATGGTAGTCCATTAGTGGTTGGATGGATATTTAAGCTTATTGAAGATGGACTTGTATGTGTGATTCTCATAGAGACCACATCTTGGATAAGGGTAAGGAGGGTGGGTCTCATGGGTATTCATATGAGGTTAGAAGTACTAGCTCATGATTTTGTGTAGTTATTAAGGTGTTCATAATCCCCCTTATGAGGGAATGGATTGATGTTGACTAGTACACCTCCCTAGAGCACATAGTGTACAAGGAGTTCTCCAAAGTACTTGATACACGGGATAGGGCCAAACATATATGTTTTGGTACTAGACCACCGTGATGATTCTACTAATCTAGAAAAATGATTAAAATTAGTGTATTTTACTTAATAAAGAACAGTTTTGTATGATCTTTCTTAGACATTAGTTTTGGAAGATAAACAGACGACTAAGTAAGGACTTAGATGTCGGTTCGGTAAAAAACCAATGGAAAATGATCTTATCTAAAAAAAAGTTGGCCTCAGTAAAAACTTGGACGTCGGTTTTGAAATAGATAAACATATAACTAACTAAGGACTTAGATGTTGGTTTGGGAAGAAAAACCGATGATGACAGAGGCCCTTATCAAAATAATAATGTCAGCCTTTGTAATGACTTAGACATTGGTTTTCTTGGACAAACTAACATTAGAGAGAAATTCGGGGGGAGCTATATTTTCATAGGGACGTGGAATGAACCCTCTATCATTGGTTTCTTGACTACAAGTCGATACCACATAAACAACTTTTCAAAGTTGATAAGATGTACAACTTCAGTTTAACTACAACTAAATCGACGACAAAGGTATTTTAGAGGCAAAATTTATTTCACGACAAGAGGCGTGTTGTCGATTTTATGACAACCGACACTAACCTAAATTTTTTTGGAGGCAATTTGTTTTCCTTTCAAAATTGAATTTCGTTGGTTATCTAGGACACCCGTTTCTTTAAGAAATAATAGACGTTATAGAAAAAGTGGTGCCCATATTTTTTCTTAATCGGTGGGACTTGATCAATACTGACGTTTGTTCTCTACAACCAGCATTCTAGGTGTTATAGTCTTAGTTTTCTTATGCAATCAACGTTAAGAAAAGTGACATTAGAGGTCAGAAATGTACTAGTGACATGAAGGAAAGGGTGAAATATTTCACTTCTCAAATAACAACTCTCTACAATTTAAGGGAAGCTTGTGTATATCAAATCAAGCAGAATTAAGGAAGAAAGTTTTAGAAGAAGCACATAATTCTATGTATGTTATGGATCCAGGATGTACTAAGATGTGCTAAAATTTAAAAGAATTGTATTGGTTGTCGGGGATAAAAAAAGGATGTGATTGAATTTGTGGCACATTGTGGGGTGTGTCAACATGTTAGGATAGAACATCAAAAACTAGCAGAGATGTTGCAACCCTTACCTATTTCAAAATAAAAATTATACCACATGACAATGGACTTTGTGTTAGATTTACCATGACTACCATGCGATTTTGACTCTTTGTGGGTTGTCATTGATAGATTGAGCAAGTCAGGTCATTTCCTACGAGTAAAAACTACACACGCAGTGGATAGACTGGCACATATTTACATAGATGAAATATTGATATGGCATGGAACTCCTTTGATAATAGTGATAGATAGAGGATTAATGTTTACATCTAGATGTTGGGATAAACTACATGCTTCTTTAGGGACTAAACTTAACTTTAATATGGCTTTTCACCAACAAACTGATTGGGAAGTTAGAATGGATAATAGAGACACTAGAAGATTTGTTGAGATCATGTGTTTCAAAATTTCTAGGCAATTGGGATGTACATGTAAGATTAATAAAATTTTCCTACAACAACAATTCCAATCCAGCTTAGGAATGCCACCTTATGAGGCATTATATGGAAGAAAGTGTAGATCGTCAATGTGTTGGTATGAAGTGGGACATAACCAACTAATGGGTCCTGAGATAATTCAACAGACCACAAAAAAGATTGAGGTGATCAAATAGTAGTTTAAAGTTGCATAAGACAAAGAAAAAAGTTATGATGAAAAAGGCATAGGACTTTGGAATTTGAAATTGGTGATAAAGTTTTCCTGAAAGTTTATCTATGGTTGGGGGTTCTTAGATTTGGAAAGAAGGGTAAGTTGACACCTAGATATATAGGTCTTAATCCTATTATAGAGAAGATAGGTAAGGTTGCCTATAGACTAGAATTACCACCTAAGCTACAACAATTACATGAAGTATTTTAGGTTTCAATACAAAAGAAATATCACCCAAAAATACCACAAATTATATAGGCTACATATGTACACATAGTAGATGATGCTACCTATGAAGAGTGACCAGTTCTGATTATAGATACAAAGGTTTAGAAACTTAGGATTCGTGAAATACCTATGCTTAAAATGCTTTAGAAACACCACAATGTCAAAGAAGCGACATGTGAGTTTGAGAGTGGGATGAGGGAAACTCATCCCGAGATATTTATTGGGTATGAAACCTTTTAAGGGGGAGAGAATTTCTAACTGCCCAAACTCAAGTTATTTCTAAATAAAAGACTATTCACCATGATTATTCTAATCCGCGTGTCATTTTGCTAATTTAAGAATTTTGTTCTGATGATGTGAATGAGTAAATAATAGACACTTACTTAAATGAATGTGTCTTAAGTCTAAATTAAAAGTTGGAACCTTAATAAAAGAAAAAGTATTACAAAAAAATGTAGAAGCATCCAATACTCATAGACTTGTGTACTAATTTATGGAAAATTGTATTTTATATCTTGTTAAACTTATACTACATTATATAGATAGTTGAAAACAAATATAATGTAAAAGAAATGTATGGAGTTAGAGATAAAATGAGAAAATTATTATATTTTTAATATATATATATATATATATATATCTGTGTGTGTATATATATATGTGTATATATATATATATATATATATATATATATATATATATATATATATATATATATATATATATATATATATATATATATATATATATATATATCCAATAGATAACACACAAGCAATAGGTGGTGAACGACGCCATTATTCAAAACCAATCATGAGAAATATCATAACATTTTATATACTCAATGGATTTTGACGAAATTTAGTTCTATGGATTCATATTTTCATTTTCTATCCAACTATACTGAAAACAAAATCCTTGAAGGCTTGTAGGGCGACTTACATGGAAACCAAGGGAGAACCTTGATAAAGAGTATTGAATAGAGTTGCTTTCTATAGACTTCTAGCTAAAGAGTTTGAATCTTTTACTTTTTTTCGAATTTAAGATTGATTCTGACCATGTCTTACATTACTTTTGATTTCACTGATTTTTCTCTTTGTTAAATATACTTTTGGAACAAAACATTCATCTATTATTCCTCTTTCAAATGTTCTTCTTCATAGCAATTTTGTAAATAAATGAAGGCTAGTTTATGAGCCAAACTTTTAGGAGAAAAGTTTGATCATATTTTCTATTACTAAACTTTGGATTTTCCCCTTCAAAAGTAAAGTGAGTAGATATGTATCCATACTAATTGTTCTACACCTTTCTTCATCCTTGTTTGCTCAAAAAACTTACTACTGGAACATATATAAAAATGATCATAAGGGAAATATAAAATCAGACCTGCTATGGTCTACATGTATCTTTTAGTTTGTGAAAAATATAAATTTTAAAATAAGTTAAGAACTAAATATAAGAGCCGAATTTATATACACTTGATTTTTGTTGACTTTTCTTACAAAGATCACAACATCGATCTATCATCTATCTTGTAAATCATACTTTTAGAAGTACATACAGCTCAAGAAATGTATAAGAACATAAAAGAGATGATTAGTTGTATATTTTCATAAGTGAATAATTGATATTCATAATATTAATCTCTTATTATTCAGAAGTTATGATTGAAAAAAATCCTAGAAGTCTTGAGATAAATTTATAGTTTGTTGAACTCATTCTTATATTTATATGACATTTGTGGCAACAATAGTTCCTTGAAAAATAAGGGATAAATTAGTAGTTGATGCCTTGGAAGAAGGTTTAATTTTTATATAATAATCTTTTGTCATGTTAAGACTCAAATACAGCCAATTGTCTTGGAGGAAGGCTTAATATTATTATGATAATTGTGTGAACTAATATTACTTAAATGTTGTTGAACTCTACTGAAATAATTCTTTCTAAAATACTTTTTATATATTTAGTTATATTGATACAAAGCTTTGTGTGTAATGATTTGAAGAGGAGGTTGGGCCTGAGCTAAAGATGAAGGAAGGAAGGAAGAAAAAATATCTAAAGGGGGTGATCATGGACTTATTTATAGTTCTTCAGAGGGGGGAATCTTGGACTTACTTGATCCAGAGGAGATTCATGGACTTGCTGTGAAAGAACTTACTGCTGCTATGAAAGAAATTAACTTCTATTTTGTACAGAGGAGGATCCTAGACTTACTGTGAAAGGATTTAAATTATGCTATGAAAAAATTTAGTTTTCAATTTTTTCTAGAGGGGGGATATCCAAGACTTCATGTGAACAAATTTAGTATCTTCTATATATATCTCTATTATACTTCTTATTATTCCAAGTGATGTGTTACTCATACTATTTAGCTATTTGTTGATTTTTTGCTAAGTGTGAGAAAGTTTTATAAATATATTACATTTATGTATCTACTCACTTCTACATTGTCTAATCAACCAATTAAAAAAAAATTTGGTCATGAAGGTAAGCCACCAGCTAGTCAACCTTCTTCTCAAGTTGTGTAGTTTATTTAGGTGAAATCCTTATCTAATATGAAAAGTCTAGATTGTTCCTATAATGAGGTCATGAGATGAATATACGATTTGTCCTTGTGATTTGTAGTTTAGCATGACATTTAGTATGAAATTTAGTAAGCAAAGCCTTGTATATAAGTTGAACAGTTTATCTTTCTATGAACAATGTAAATTTAGTTATCAAGAGCTAAATCAAATCATGCTAGTTGTACTTCAAGATCAATGAGAAAAGATATATATATATATATATATATATATATATATATATATATATATATATATATATATATATATGATGAGTTTTTTTAGTTAATTGCTCTAAGATTGATAAAGTTACTTAATTGATATTGTGACATTTTTTAAGTGGGGTTTAATGTGTCTTAAACCTTGAGGTCCATTTTTAATAATTAGTGTTTGTTTGGTTATAAAGATTGGGTCCCGAAAAATTAGACCAACATACATAATAAATAATAATTATAATAAAGTGTATATATCATAAAGAGAAACCATGTGTAACTCCTCATGTTAATTAAATATGTATGCTGACCCAATCTATCCAAAATGTAGTAGGAAAATGTCAAACTGAATAGGAGGGGTAGCTTTGTTTGCATCCATTCACCATCAGTCTTGTATTGCAT
Organism: Alisma plantago-aquatica; assembly: GCA_963693085.1. Classification (NCBI taxonomy): domain Eukaryota; kingdom Viridiplantae; phylum Streptophyta; class Magnoliopsida; order Alismatales; family Alismataceae; genus Alisma; species Alisma plantago-aquatica. Next base: position 312,834,467 of record OY856410.1, read on the forward strand.
CAAGAGTTGGATACTTCCATAGATTAGAAACATATGTTAGATATAGGAGATCCACCTTTTAAATCTAGTTGTTAGAAACAAAGATGATTCTAAGATAATATGTGTATTTGGGTGGCATGGGGTCATGTTGTCCTCGTTTCATGATCCATCTTTAGGCCAAGGAAAGAACTATGACTTTTCATACTGGTGTTGAGTCATAATACATTATCTGGCACCATGTCTCTATCAATCACTTGAGCATGGCATATTCTCCCATCCCAATCATTGATCGCCTAGCTTGAAAAAGTGGAAAGGTTATCTAATGTACCATCATAGAGGCCTTATGGTACTGGATAATATAACTTACATACCTTCCAAGAAGCCATCTTGGAAATCCATGGACATGTGCATTATCCCATTTTAAGAATTACCCTTTTGGTATAAGGTATCTAGACACTCGTGGAAAGAATATCATAAGACACCCTATCTACTTACATGCTTCATCCATATGAAAACACTCTATTTATTTGTTGAAACCACCTGACCTCTAATTTACATGACCACCTCCCCACCCCACCCGTGTCATTGATTAAAATCCTAATTCCACCTCCTCTTACATCTTCTAGAAAGTCCTTGGGTAGCACTTCTACGTCCTACCATCCAACACCTTCTACCAGTCCACCATTTCCGTCAAGACATGTAAGATGGTTATCATATTCACTACCAACTATCAACATTCCCACCATAAGGATCCCCATAAATTGATACAACCACCCCCATTACCTTTTCTCTTGTTCTGTATCTCTATTCTCATCCTTTCATGAGAAAGATTAAACTTATCCAAGTGTAATCAGAACTATAATGTCTTCCCTCACCTCTTTCTGTAGTTGGAATCCCTCCTATAGCAAACTCTATAGACACCCACATCCCTCCTCCCATCCCCCTTACTTTACACTTTTCCATGTTCCATAACATAATAAAATCACCTCCATATATTTTTTCCTCCTCACTCACTCTTGAGTTTAAGGAAAAGCAAGGTGAGTTTGTCTCCCTCAACTCTTGTACTCTCATTTCCTCATACCACTTCAAACTGTGTGTGTGTGTGTGTTTTCTGAGAAAAGATAATGTATCTAGTGTGGTCATAGACACACAAAAGAAAGGTATTTATATCTTTAGAAAAGAAACGGTATCTAGTGCCATCACAGATAAACAAAAGAAAGGTATTTATATCTTTACTTCACCACTTCCTATTCACTCCCTCATATCCAGCTATGTTTTGTACCAAATATGATCTAACGTTATGTTTGTTTTGTATGACACAAGAAAGGATAGAACTCTAAATATTATTAAAATTATAATCCCATGTTTGATTGTGTAAAAGTCATGGGTAACCTTTCGTAGTGTGATCTTTAACAGCTGGAACTTATTACTTTAGACCTCCTCAAGCATTCACTTGGGATATATCATATATCCCACCCCAACTAATTGACTCCAACTCCCAGCCTAACCCCTCTCCTGAGGACAATCTCTCGTGAATGTTGCTTTCTCCAAACGCCATCTATGGCTTCGCGGCCAATGTTTGAGAAATTTTCTTCTCCTTGTAGCTTGTTGCTCCTCCAACTATCTTTCACGTGATCGTGTTGTTCTCAACGACTGTGATTTGCTTCTCCTTGCGACATGCTCCTCCTCCAACTAGCTTTTATGTGATGTTGCTACTCTTGACAGTCGACAATACGTCATGTGATGGCTCCAATTCCTTCATTAACATCATTGCCGCCAAGACATTCGACAATATTGATTTGTCACGCTCTTCTGGAAACTCTCTTTATGAAATGCCACAACCACCTTAGAGACGGTATCTTCCTCAACAACCCACTTCGTACGATGCCTCAGTTTACATCAGACTATAGCTGTGTGTGTGCGTGTACATATATAAGAGAGAGAGTGTGTGTGTCAGGCCACTGGAGTGTATCTGGAGCAGAATATACTGAAGTAGTTTTTTATGATGTAATACTTTTTTTAAAATCTAATCTGTTGTTCATCTTAAATATCTTGTGAATATATGATATACAAAATTTGAGCCTATTTGGACATTTGTAGGTCATATTATTAAGAGAGAAAAAATTATGCATTTCAAATTAATTACATACGTTGATTTTGTTTCCCTTGAATGAGTCACTTGCACTCATCAAATGGGCTCAAAATTTGTGCGTAGCCTAATTATAGCATGACAATGAAGATCAATGGTTTACATTTTAGAAAAAATAGTCTTGATATGCAAACACTACTTAGAGTGTGTCGTGTGATCTATAAACTCAAGTGTATTATAGCCTGACTCTCTCTCTCTCTCTCTCTCTCTATATATATATATATATATATATATATATATATGTGTGTGTGTGTGTGTGTGTGTGTGTGTCCGCCTGTGCATGTGTGCGTGTCTATGTAGTACATATATTTCTATATATATAAAAAAATACATGTATGCGTATAGACATATATACATGTGCACATATAAGTATGTATGTATATATACATACGCATATTTGATACTTGATTGCTGTCTAAGTACATATCACATGAAATAAGTTTAACTATAAGATTAATGTCTTAAATGATTGAGAATGTTTAATAAGCCATTATTTTACTTAAATCATCATCTTCTTGTTAGTAATAAAAATTCCATACTAACCGACCAAAATAAAAATTCCATACTAAGCTTGACATACAAGTTCAATTTTTGTTAAAACCAATTAAGGTGTTATATTTTTTATTCACAAGACTTAGGTGAATTTGAATATGCTGATTTTTATTTATTCAAGATGGATAAATTTTTCCCAAATTATTCATGTCTTCTCGAGAGTAAAAGTTTTTCTAACGTTTCATAAAAAGCAAAGTTCATTATAAATAGATTGTCTACATGGTACCATGTACCTTAAAGTAGTCATTAACTTGGTTGGTTTCAAAATTATAGGGAATATTCAATACTTCCAGATAACTCTCTTTTGAAAAAATTATAGCAAACATAAAGTTGTAGTTGAGATGGTCAAATCTATTTTTCATCCTTCTATTATCTAGATGATCAAACTAATTATTTGATATGTAAAATATAATTTTTTGTTGTTAAATAATACAACATTGTTTATTCTATTAATAATAGACATGATATACATTTTTATAATATCATTTGGGTGTGATTTTCAAATAAGCTCTAAACTTCAATTCACATAATTGTCAAGTAAATTTAACTATGCATAAAATTTAAAAATCTTCCTGTTCTAAATCAATTTTATAGGTTCAAGAATGATTCAAGAAGAGTGAGTTTGTGATATTTATTAACCATGGTAAACATTAGCAAATTGGAGGTTATACATAATGACAAAACCTATTTAGATATATTTGTAGCATTATTAGGCATATGGTTTCTTATGTCTTCTAAACCTTTTTTGGAAACACTTATGGATGTAGCATAAGATTAATTTCTACTAGAAAAAATTATTATGGATCATTATTTTATTTGTAAACACTAGCACATTTATCAAAATGGATAAACTTGTCCGAAATAGGAGCTTTAATGTGTAATTGTTCCTTCATACTATATATGAGGGAATTCTTGATGATATCTATCACCATTATAGTCTCATGGATATATGAGCATAATGTTTTTGAGATCAAGACATAGTTTAACTGACAACATGAGAATAGGAGTAGCCATCTATATATTTGTCTACAAAAGTGTTTAGTATAGCTCAAGATGATCTTTAGATCAACTGAGACTGTGAGTTGACACTCCCATGAGGTGTTTAATTATGTGATCATATCACATAAAGAATTATATGAAAAGGTGAATGCAATTCTTGAATATTCAAATGAAGACAATTGGAAATGGTGCAAAGTGAGTACTATTGTTTCACTCAACATGATAATAATGTAATTCCTCATCTAGGGATTTCTTGGAGCATTGGATGGAACATTCATTGAAATTCTCGCCCCCAAGGTAGATAGAGTGAGATATAGGAATAGGAAATGATTTATTGTAACTAATGTTCTTGGACTTTGAAATAAATATATTGCAATTTTTGTAAGTATTTTCAGGATGGGAGGGATCAAAATCAGACATTAGAGATTTCATGTCTAGACAAAATGGTTTATGTGCTCCACACAGTAAAATTCACAAATTTGCATATATTGTATATATGATTTAGAGTTTTTATCACTTTATATTTAATATTCAATTTCCTTTATGCATATGATTGTTGAAAATTACTACTTGTTATATGTTGGCTTTGATAATGGTGAAGCATTTCTGGGTCCATACAGAGGAGAACAATATCATCCTAATGAATGGTGAACAAGTCAACAACCTTGTACTTCAAAGGAGCATTTTAATCTTAGATATGATTATGCAAGTAAAATTATTGAAAGAACATTTGGACTACTCAAACAGAGATGGGTGATATTAAGATGTATGTCCTTTTATCTAGTTAAAACTGTCAGTAAAATTATCTTACCTATTGTTTGTTGCACAACTTTGTCACATAAGAAATGTAAACTGGCCCCACAGAGGAAGAAGTCCCTGAAATAGTTACAAATGATAGGCATTATGATAGTGATGTGGAAATTTTTGAACCAAGCAATGAATGGACTCGTTATCGATACACTTTAGCAGAATAAATGTACAACTAATGGTCACATATGAACTAGTCATACAAATAGATTTATTTTTAGATTGCAAATATTCATTTATTATAGCAAACCTTTCAATAATAGTGTGGCTCGTTTATTAAAGCAAACCTTTCAATAATAGTGTGGCATTATTAAGTTTGAGTCAATCAGTTTTTGGAAAAAATATGCTTTTGAGATTTACTAATAGATTTTTTTGGAATTGCATTTAGTATTTATTTGTCTATAAATTTATTTGTTATGCAGAATATATCACTTTTCTTTGTAATTAATTTTTGTAAATTGTAATTATGTGTTTATCATTATTTATGGATAGATAAGAATGAGCAATTTTAAAACCAAATTGTAGTAAATAGCTATAGATCACAAGTCACACAACATCATATACAAATTCCAAATCAAGATGGAGGAAGAACAAAGAAAAACCCCAAGAAAATTTGGATACCGGAGGAAGAGGATAAACAAATTGAGGCACTAGTAGAGATGGCTATTTCTAAAAAATATAAAATTGATAATGGGTTCAAGCCTATGTTTCTAGCAATTGTAGAAAAGGACTTCGACCAAAAGCTACCAGGTTGTGGTTTAAAAGAGAAACCACATATTAAATCGAAGATTAAGGTGTTGAAAAGAGAATTTAATAATATCTATGATATGTTAAATAGAAGAACAAGTGGGTTTAGTGATAATATCCATTGGAGGGTGAGAAGAGTGTTGAGGATAGTTGCATTGTAGTAAACATATTTAACTTAATTTTAAACAATATCATATCTTATAATTATCTAATTTGGTTATTTGTAAATTTCAGAGTCATCTTAAAGAAAATACTTGGAAAAGGAAAAGGTTAATGCTCTTTAATAAGCTTTCCTTATTTTTTGGAAGGATCGAATAACTGGAAACAATGCATAGAATGCAGATGACATGGAGGTAGAAATAGAGGACCGAAAACAAAATGGAGTTAATGTTCATGTTAAAGATTTAGATGAAAATAAAAATGATCAAGCTTTTTCTCCAATGAGTGGAGATAATAAAAGCAAGGAGAGTGAAATTTGAGGGGAAAAAGGAGTTATGATAATGACTTGGCAGGTGTGCTTATCAGATGTGGTGAAGCGTCCGAGAGAAGATATTAAAGCATCAATAAAAACACTAGGTGAGTTCATGGTGATGCATTTGAGAAAAAAAAGAAATTATTGGTCAGGAGGTAAGGGAACTAGGCAATCTTACAAGGGTAGAGAATATCTTGACCATTATCTAGTTAACTTCAAACGAATCTATATGGTAAGAATCTTTCTAGTTGACTGGGGAAGAAAGAGAAATATTTTCAAAGAGCCAATTGAATAAGATCTTGCATATTAGTCTCAGGCTAGTATTTTTATCAATATCTTCTACGCAGACTTTGTTCATGGATTTTAACTTTGAGAATGCTTCACTTGTATAAAACTCTGCATGTTGATTTTTATGTCTTTAAATTCTTTATGAGATTATTTGTGTATGGTGATACATTTCAATATTACAATCTCTTGGTGGATCATATTATGAATGCATTTTTCATTATGTTTTCATCAAAAGGTTCACACTAATGACATTTAATGATATTATCACATGATATATAGAAAATTGTGATATCATTTTTATGTTGCCAAGAAACTCATTTTAGAAAGTGAAACCCTTTTTATATATGAACAAGAATATAGAAATCATTTCATTGTATCAATGTTACTACAACAATCAACTTCGCACATATTTTCATAATTTTAATATGATACTAGAATTGTAAACTTACATGTTATAGACTTAAATTGATATTTTGATAGGAAGTGTGTCATAGTATCCATTTTGTTTATGACCATTGAGAAAAATGCACACTAAAACCAATGGTTTAAATGATGAATATGTCATTATAACTAATCCCATTCCAAGTTGCATCTAAACATGAGATGAGATAACCAATGTCCCATCATCCACCTACACCTACCCATGTTATCTATTTCCCATCCTATTGGAATCCCTTACCACGGACCAAACATGTCATATAGATATTAATATCGATAATTTTGTAATTATTTTTTGTACTTTTATCTATAACTTCATGCTCTCTTGCTTGCAACATTGTATGTCTTGTAAACCTTTTTTTAATAACTTATTGATGTAGCGTTTGAATAATTTCTACTAGAAAATTTTATTATGGATTGTTATTTTATATGAAACACTGGCGCATTTATGAAAACAAGATAAACGTATCCTAAACAGGAGAATCGGTGTTCAATTGTTCCTTCATACTATATATGAAGGAATTGTTTTTGTGATATTCATCACCATTATAGTCTCATGGATATATGAGCATAATGATTTTGAGATCAAGATATAGGTTAACTGATAGAATGACTCTAGGAGTAGAAATCTATATATTTGTCTATATAAGTGATTAGGATAGCTCAAGATGATCTTTAGATCAAGCGAGCTGTGAGTTGATACGTCCATGAGGTGTTAAATTCTATGATCAGATCATGTAAAGAATTATATGAAAAGGTGAATGCAATTCTTGAATATTCAAATGACGACGATTGGAAATGGTGTAAAGTAAGCATCTTTATTTCACTTACTTTTAGTATTAGTTCAACATTATAATAATACAATTCCTTATCTAGCGGTTTCTTGGAGCATTGGATGGAACATCCATTGAAATGCCTGTTGTTATATATGCCCATAGAGCCATCCCAACCAATTGCATGGAGTCGGATATTAATTAATCAATTAATGTGATTATTTGGTTAATTAATGAATTCCAGAATATTCTAATTAATCCACGAGCATTTTAATTAATGTAGTGTTTCTGTTTACCAATGGGTTTAGGAAACCCTACTTCCCTTCATCTCCTATTTAAAGGAGCTTGACGACCGATATCTATATAAGATATTGAGAGAGACTTTTCAGTTTATGCTCACGTACGTAAACCCTAGCCGTCACCGTCCTCAGGAGAGAAAGGAGAGCACCGTGACACTAGTACGTCACCGCACAGAGATGACTCCTTCCCGACGGCTTAGGAAGCATGACGTGGAGTTCTAATCCATTCACATAGACAAAGTAGAGACGTAGACATTGAGACACCTGCGTTCAGAGGACATCTATGACCATTTGTACGCACTACAAGCGACGTACATCACCGCATGAAAGGAGCACCGCCGGATCTTCCTGCGACACACTTAAAGAATGGGAGAGAAGTTCCGTCTGTGTAGGCCAGCATCGTTGCATATCATTGTGCAGCGGGACATTATCGGACTTACTCCGTGATAAGGTATATTTCGCAAACACTCTTTCCAAATACGCTGTTGTTGATGAGATCTTATTTTGGGTTGGGTGGAATTCTTGTTGCTTCCTCCACATATGTTTTCTCCACAAAACCCAACAGTGGTATCAGAGCAGCGTCAATCTATGGCGTATTTGGATTCATTTCGATATGATCAAATCGATGTATATTGTTTTCTATGTTGCATATGATGTGAATTAAAACTACTACTATGCAAATCTAAACCTAATTCCACATACGCCACATGCTTCTTTTTTTGACATTTCAGATGGGGTTGACTATGGAAAATATTAATTTTCCTAAGTGCATGGAAGTAAAATTCTGTAGACCTTTCAGGGGATCTACCCCTGTGTACCCCGCATAGTCTGTGTGGGAGTCAAAAATTTATTTAGTGGGGAATGTATCACATTAAAGTACTACAATTTTAATACACACACACACACACACACACACACACATATATATATATATATGTGTGTGTGTGTGTGTGTGTAGATATACCTATGATAACATACACATCACCATTAAAATTTTGTTTCATGTGGTGAATGTATGCATGATTATGGCCTAGTATCCCCTTTTGTGAATGTTGTGAATGAATGTGGATGTCAATCGTGTAGATATGTTTGTTTGTGAATGCTATGGATGTATAATGATTGCATATGGATCTTTTATATAAAGCATTCGGCTTGCATGTCAAGCCTCATCTATTATTTCAAAGTGTAATTAATTATTTCCCTTTATATTTCTACTCATATGATGTAATAGAGATAGGATTAGTTTTATTTATTATAAACTTGGTGTAAGGAGGCCACTTGAAGATCCAACTCCAAGGAGCGTCCATGGAGAAGTACCATGAAGATCTAATTCCAAGAAGCAACCTGAAGATCCAACTCGAAGGAGCGTCCATAGAGAAGCAACAAGAAGATCCAATTCCAAGAAGCAACTTGAAATTCCAACCTCACGAAGCATCCATGAAATTGTTCATTGTAATGTTGATCCTTACAGGCTTACAGGTTGATTCAGAGGTGTTGCATGAGATGCATAAGACCATAGGTGGACCGTAATCCTTTGTTTCTCCAAAGGATTACAATAGTATGTCCATAATCGAGGTATTTGTGTTTGTGATTGCATGTCTATCGTTTGTGGTTGTGAATATAGAGCATATGATACATACTATAAGTATGTGGTGTTTGGATAAGTATATGTATTAATAAAACCCCTCAATTAATAATATTAAGTTTTAGTTACCTTCCATAAAGCAACACACATGAACAACTTGATTGACTATGTGTGGGGACGCCTCTGCGTCGTACACTGTCTATCTCGTGGAAGTATGATGGTGGGTGTGTGGGTCTGCCTCTGCAGGGTGCACACTCATCGTGTTGGCTTATGGGTTAGACTTAATGTAACATAATGAATCTTAGATGTAATCTCCATGTAAACCTTTTTCCCAAGTTTCCCTATCATTTCTATCCTTTATGTCATTTATGTTTAATTTGTGGAATTTATAGTGGTTTAGTGAACATTTATTCACTAATTGTACCAATACAAGGGTTTATGCACAAATGCCTCAGTGAAAGCTTAATTACCATATTTAAGTGCTCTAAACCTTAATCGAACTTTTTGATATGATTTGATAACATAAAATGAGGCTAAGTTTCAAATTTGGTTCGATTTGGATGTTGTTTGTGCAAGTTATGCAATTTTAGGTACATTCTAGACTTTTATGCAATTTACCCAATTGGGAGGTTTTCTTTGCAAATTATCAACTGAATTTTAATCCTTAGATATTACCTTACCATTAATGAGATTTTAAACCATTGTAGAACCTAGTTTCACCTTGGTTTGATGGTATTTCTTTCCAAGGGCATTATAGGGATTACCCTCTTTATAAAGGTGTTTATCTTTAAAAGCTATCAACCAATGAGGTTATTTCTTTCTTCAAAAATGGTGGGGATGGCCTCGAAAGATCTGTGAGCTCTTAGGATCGAGTTTTGATATCCAAGAAGTGTCCATGAGCTGTCCTCTTGCATGACCATCAAGCCCTAGGATAAAGACACATGGAAAGTCCCTTATGACACCTCATGCTTCACCTCTTTCTATATATAGCCATGTATACCCCTTCCCAACTCACAATTCAAAAACTCTTGCTCTTCTTTTCTTTCCTCTTGCTTAGATAATAGTTCCTTCTGTATTTGGCCATGAAGTTTATGTCCCAAGGTAATAGAGGGAGCCTACCTTGGTGAAGAAGGCTCCTAGGGCTTCCAAATTGCTCTATTAGGGTTTCTAAAGCTCCTCCTTGGTAATTTCGACCAAAACTAGTAAGTTTCCTTCCTTCCTTCCCTATTTTCATACTGTTAGTCTTCCTTACACCTTTTTATAGGTCGGAACCATGACCATACATGGTAAAACTCCACCTAACATCTCATCTCCATGCTCTTTTGCTAGGGTTTGCACCTCTAAAGTGGAGAAGGTAATCTTTGCTCAAGAAAGGATCTTGGCTTGGAGCAACCAGACCTTCTAATCTCGGAATCCTTTCTGTTAGAACCTTATTACCTTCCTAGAGGCAAGTTTTGTTAACCCCATTCTCATATATTGCTTAGTACATACTTAAAACCCATGCTTCTATGTTGATAATTGATGATTTCCATCTCTTTTTACCATGTTCTTCTAAGGTTTTGGTTTCTTGCTATTTTATCTTCTCTAGAATCTATAGTTTGGTTATATAAGAAAATTCAAACCTGATCTTGGGTCAAATGGTGTTTTCTCCCTCTCCCTCTCTCTTTAAATTATCTCGACCGGTTTGATGATGTGGCAATTTCCTATTGGTCAGTATTGCAAAATTCATATCTTCTAAACCGCTTATCCAAATTTGACAAATAAATATGTTTTGGAATTGAAAAATTCATATATATCTAATAAAAATGTTTTAAAGGTCTGATTTCATGGTTTGACAAAGGGTGATTTTTGTAAAACGAATTTAATGCATAAAATCCATAAAAATTACATCTTAATCATCATAACTCCAAAATTAACATAAAAATATGTTTTCTTGATTAGGAAAACCTAATAAGTTCATTGGTGATATTTTCAAAAGATAAATCCGAATTTTGCTAAAAAGTTCTAAAATTAGGGTTTCTATATATTAACGTGCACTATGTACTCTAATACATGTTAATACATTGAAAATAGGCAAAGTGGAACTTGGACTCAATTAAAGTGGTGGAAGTTAGTAATTGATATCAGTAAGAGAGGCATGTACATTCCTTACAACCTATGTTGGGATAATTGCATCCAAACCCTATATTTCCCTAATGAGGCTTAAATGAACCCTAAATATTCTATTCTTTAATCCTAATGTCGTTCATGCCTCAAATTAGATTATACTTTCTTCTTGTTTGGTTCTTATACCCCACTGCCATGATTATTGAATATTATGATTGGAGTAATAAGTCATTTTCTGAGCTGCTTGAGCTTTTGAAGGAATTGCTTCTAGAGGGTGAGACGTTGCCCGACTCTTATTATGAATTTAGGAAAATAATCAGGGACCTTTGACTTGACTATGATAAAATTGATGCTTTCAAAATTAACTACATTTTGTATCAAAAGGATTTTGTAGATAAGACTTCATATCCAAAATGCGGTGCTTCTAGATATAGAGAAATCGAAATTGATGAAGCTGGTGTAGAAAACATTCGTACGAACAAGAAAGGAGTTCCTTGTAAAGTCCTGCGCTACTTTCCCTTGACTCCTAGGTTGAAGAGATTGTTCATGTGTTCGAAACTATCAGCCCTAATGTGGTGGCACAATAAAAGTCGTACCAAGAATGGGATTCTACAACATCCAGTAGATTCTCCAGCATGGAAGACGTTTGATAATATGCATGATGAGTTTGCTTCTGATTCTCACAATGTTCTCCTTGGATTAACTTCTGATGGATTTAATCCCTTTGGCCTCATGAGTCTATCATATAGCATTTGGCCCATCGTATTGATTCCGTACAACTTGACACCATGTTTGTGCATGAAGTCTCCCAATTTTATCTTGTCGATGATTATTCCTGGTTCAACTCAACCCGGAATGGACATAGATGTCTACCTGCAACCATTGATTGAGGAATTAAAAGAACTATGGGAAGCTGGTGATGATACTTATGATGTTGATCATAAAGAGGTTTTCATGTTACATGCTGCCTTACTGTGGAAGATAAGCGACTTTCCTACATATGGTTATCTATCTGGTTGGAAAACTAGTGGGTATCTTGCATGTCCTTTCTGCAACAAAGGTGCGTGCTCATGGAGACTACTGATAACACCAAATTTTGTGATGTTTTTGCCCTTTATTTTGTTATCAAAACTACCCTTTTCTGCTATTTTCCTCTATTTTATTAGCATTTTCGCAATAATTGGCCAAGAAACGCTCTTATTCCAATTTTTCCTATCTTCTACAGAGTTTTCCTCGTTTTTGTGCAATAAGGCCGATTCTGGCCCATAATAAATCTAAGCCCGTCTCGACCTTCCTGACGCCCGATACAACCCAGCCCGACATGGGCTGGGCGACACGAGAATGATCGGCGGAGAAGGGCGCTGTGCAAGGAGGACGTGTCGGCCGACATACCGTCTACCCGACAGGGAGCCAAAGCCGCATCGACGACCTAACTCGTCGGGCGACACAGCTACCCACCGGCAGGCGTGCCGCCAGCCACGTGACCGATAGCCAGCGCCTCACGCCGAGACATGCCTGTATCGGCCGTCCACATCCATCGACCGGCGTATAAGGGAGATACGTGGCGTTTCCAGCACCATAACTCCTTCAACCGCCGCCTATAAATAGCAGCTACAGGAAGCCGAAAAGACGGGTCGGTAAAGGTCGGAGAGGGTCGGACAGACGGACCGTCGGAAAGGTCGGATAGTTAAGACAAGTCGAGAGAATTCGGACAAGACATTCCGGAAGTTCAAGAGCCACCTTCGAAGGAAGCGGTGAGAGCAAGAGTATCGCGCCCCAGTGCTTGTGCCGGGCGACACTAGGTGAGATTTCCCTCATCCCGAGAGGGAAGGGATGGTTCACTTAGTGTTGTCCCTGGCGACACTGCGGGCCGATATCGGCCAGCGAAGATGAGCGACATGAGTGCCCGACAGTAGACTCGTAGCTCTTTGCCCGACATGATATCGAACCCGATACGCTCCGCCCGTCATGCGTGCCGCCCGAGAGGGTGCGCCACCCGACATGAGCGTATCGGCCAGGGTCCTTGAGCGATACAGTCAGTCGTCAGTCGGCGCTGCCCGAGAGGGGGTGCCGCCTGACACTGCCGTATCGGGCTCGGCTCCTGACCGGTATCGGGCAGGAGAGCTACAGTAGTCTGTCGTTCTTCTACATCAAGAAGGAGACATCTATCTTTAATTCTGTTATTTAAATTCTTAGCTTATGCATTGTATTAAGACCCTTATTGCTTATGGAAATAGAAATGCTAATTGTTATTTGTTTAATGCTTGGTGCCTTATGATTGGGTAACTGTTGTGTTGGATATCTGAACTCTAGCTTGCATGTTTTGGATCGCGTTTCGCTTAGCTACCGAATTGTCTTTCCCTTCGCAACTACTTCGAGAGTTGGGTTGTGGGTCTAGTGTTTGGTCCGGTTCTGGAGTACGAGAGTGCCCGGAACGGAGTTGTTTTAGTATCATTCCACTCTAACTTGAGCCCAACAACCTCGAGAGGGGTGTTGAAGCTTGGTTAGAGGCACCCGCTCTGAGAGGAGGGGTGGAGGGTGTTACTGCTACCGCTTGTCTTACTGAAGTCTTATCCCTTGCATTACGCCTTAAACTGCAGTCTATCTTTCTATTTTTTGTTGCATGAAAATTCCTAAAAACTGCTAAATGACAAAATCTTAATCTTTCTTGTAACTCCAGTTGGAGATAGTTTTCTTTGATTTAATCGTGACAGCTTGTTGTTCCCCTTCGGGGAACTTTAATATCTCTTAATACCCACCGGAGTGTAGAGTGTCGATTCCGAGTCGTCACCACGACCCACCTTGTCCCTGTGTTTGACCCCGTATGACTACTTTGACCCCGTAAACAAAGTTGCGGGGGCCTAGAAGGATTCAGGTTATAAATGTGAAGGCTCGACTACCTCAAATACGCCTCAAATTTTAGGACGCATGATTTAGGCCGGTCAACTACCATATAGTAAGAAAGCATGTTTCATGGGTCACATGAGGTTCCTCCCAATGGATCATAAATTTCGTAAAGATGCTTCATCATTTGACGAAAAAGAAGAATTTAGAAGTGCTCCTAAGATGTTGTCTGGAAGTCAAGTTCTAGATCAAACTAGAGATGTAGATAATCTACCGTACAACTGGAGAAAGCAAAGTATATTTTTTGAGCTGCCATACTGGAAGCATAACCTTATACGTCATAATCTTGACGTGATGCACATAGAAAAGAATGTATGTGAGAGTTTGATTCACACACTGCTAGGAATGGAGAAGTCAAAGGACACTGAAAATTCTCGATATGACCTCGAAGATATGGGCATAAGGAATAAACTTCACATTATCAAGAACGGAAATAAAAAAATCATCCCGCCTTCATGTTTTACTTTGAAGAAGGAGGAAAAAGAATTATTATGTAAGCTGTTGAAGTCTTCTCGAGTTCCTGATGGGTATTGTTCTAATATAGCTAGAAATGCATGCGTCAAAGAAAGAAAGCTGATGGCATTGAAGAGTCATGATTATCACGTATTGATACAACAATTTCTCCCATTAGCTTTACAAGTAGCGTTGCCCAACAAAAATGTTAGATCTGTTGTAATTGAGTTGTCTAAGTTTTTTAAAGACTTATGCTCTAAAGTCATAAATCCAAATACTTTTGAGAAGTTGGAATCCAAAATAGCAGTTATTCTTTGTAATCTGGAGAAGATTCTCCCACCATCATTCTTTGATGTGATGGAGCATGTGGTCATTCATGTTCCATGAGAAGCGAAGATATCCGGACCAATATTCTATTGTTGGATGTACCCCGTGGAGAGGTAATCTTTCTAACAATTAAATTTGTTCAGACTTTGCATCCGATCATATGTCATGTTCTTACAAAGTCTTTTCTTCTTATTAATGTAGACACTTACAAACTTTAAAAAGATATGTGCAAAATAAACCTGCTCTAGAAGCTTCTATAGCAGAAGGTTACTTGGAAAACGAATGCTTAACATTTTGTTCGAGATATCTCTCAGGAGTTGAGACAAGGTTCACTAAATTGTCTAGAAATGATGTGGAAGATGAAGATATGGATAATGATGAAGAGTGGTCTATATTTTTTCATAAAGGGTGTCGTCTAGGAAAGAAGACTCCTATTATGCTTGATAGCACAATGCTGAAAGTTGCACATCAATATATTTTAGCCAATTGTGATGCAGTTGATCCATACGTGAAGTAAGATCTTTGTTTACTTTTCACTATGTAATTTCATATTTATGTCTAGGTGTGTCACACGTGTTTTTTGGCAGGGAGCACATCCGATACTTGAAGAAAATCAATCCACGTGCACGACAATGGAAAATAAGTAATCTTCATATGAATAGTTTTAATGAATCATTTAAGAAACATGTACGTTTAAATAAGTTATTTCCATTAGCATAATAACAAAAATATATAAATAATAAAATTCATTATATTTTCAGATTGAGGAGAAGGCAAAGTTGACAACTGTGTCACCAAACCTTTTAGTGTTGGCTCGAGGACCACAACAAATGACAATGTAATATGCGGGATATGTAACAAATGGTTATAGATTTCACACCAAGGATCGAGAATGCGGCAGAATAACACAAAATAATAGAATTATGGTGAATGCTTAGACCGAAAGTTTTGTCAGCTCCAAGGACAAAAATCCTACAACAGGTTAGGTTACGTACTACGGGGTGTTAAGGGACGTTTTCAAGATCAGTTATTACGAGCAACTTAAAGTTGTATTGTTCAAATGTGACTGGGCCAATGTAAACAGAGGCATCAAAAATCTGAAAATGACTACACAATGGTCAATTTAAAATGTATTGATGTAACTGATCATCTATTTGTATTGGCCTCA
This sequence comes from Alisma plantago-aquatica, assembly GCA_963693085.1. Lineage (NCBI taxonomy): Eukaryota > Viridiplantae > Streptophyta > Magnoliopsida > Alismatales > Alismataceae > Alisma > Alisma plantago-aquatica. Next base: position 312,850,513 of record OY856410.1, read on the forward strand.
CAAGCACAACAAGTGTTTTATGTGAAAGACATAAGTCAAAAAAATTGGAGCTTTGTTGTGCACACTACACCTCGTGATACTTATGACATGGAGGAGAAGCTTCATGATAATTTCATGGATGGAACATGCTTATCAGAAGATAAATCTCTAAGTGATTTGGAAGATATCTTAAGTGACATTTGTGATGACGTTAATTTAGTCACAGAAGACATGGAGGGTGTGACCTTTTATGAAGGGGGTCATGATCCCCATCATTGATCTTATGTAACTCTTTTTATTTTATTAATTGGGTCAATTATTGGAAACACTCATGTTATCCTTTTATTTCTAAAATGGACATTTATTCTTGTACATAATTATACATTTGTTGCACAATTGTTTTTCTTTTGGGTTAATCTTCTTAATGAGTTCTCTTGTTGGATGTTGGCTTCATCAAAAAAATAAAAATATTATTGAAATTTTTAATTTTATTTGAGGAACACAATTACAGAATGTATGCCATGATTTCAATTTGTAATTGAATATTTTTGATATCAATTGTCTTTTTAGGAGATGAAAAGACGCAGTCAGCTATTGTCTCCACTTACTAATGATGTCTACAATGAAGTATTAACTCATGGGACAGGTAAAATAAAAAATTATATCATTGAATATCTTTCTTAGAACCACTCATATCATCATTTTAGTTGCAGGTATTTCCAAAAGACCAAAAGGAGGGTATCTTGGTTTGATAAGTGCTGATTGGGGGTGTTCAAATGTAAAAGAAGGACTTACAAATAGTAAAATTGTGGAAAGATCAGCTGCAAACAACAACAGAAGTTCTTCTTTGAACCTTGCAAAAGAAAAAAAATCCCTTTGTGTCAAATGATGGAGTCAGTACCGTTGGTAAAAGTCATATGGTGGCAAACTTAAATAATGTAAGAGAAGGAAGTCATTGTAAAAGACACTTAGAAAAAAAAAGTCATCAAGGAGTGCCTATAAAAGCAAGTATGCAACGTTTGGTAAATGATGTCAGTAACAATCAAGAGGTTGAAATTGATAAATTAGATAATGATCAACATCTTGCTGCTAATTCTCCTACTGTTGATCCTGGGCAGAGTGAAGGTAAGAAAATTTAGATATAAAGATGCATTACATTTTTCACAAACTATTATATAATTATATGTGTAATATGTATATCCTTGTAAATTCTTGCATCATATTCGTGACTTTGTAGGGGGAGCTACAAATAAAAAAACAAGGGGCTATTCTAAGTGTATCCGATTATGGGGTAAGACAGAGGATAAAAAGCTATCAATTACTTTGGATGAGAATGGAGATCCAATAGGACCACATCAGAGAAACTTGTCTTCCTTTTTTAGAACTGTTGCTAGAAATTCTGATCTTGCACCATTAAACTATCTTGATTGGCGACAAGTACCTGTGGAAAACAAAACCGCTATATGGAATTATGTGGAGGTAATTCTAGTCTTAGAGATATAATACAATGCTGTGAATTTTTTATTTAAAAATTATTATTTTATTACAGACCAAGTTTGTTATCGACATAAAGGGGAAGAATTCAGTTTTGCGAACAGTGAGGGATTGTTGGAGAAACTTCAAAGCAGATATTAAAAAAACCACTACATGCAGCACAAAGAAAAATCTAACCGAATTAATGATTGCCCCTCCCGTGTTGATCCTGATCAATGGAAATTTCTTGTGAATTTTTGGGCTTCTGATGATGGAAAGGTAAACCAATTTATTCCTTAATTTTGTAGAATTTAATAGTGTATATTGTATATCATTATATTATAATGCATTGTATGTAGTTAAGGAGTGCTAAAAACGTTATGAGCAGAAAGTTCATAACGACAACACATACATCGGGATCAACGACACATGCTTGTGTGAAGGCTAATGTGAGTGATCTTATGGTTGAAATGTGCATTACACTTTCTTACTTCTATGCTCATATATGGTGCTACTGTTACAAACTGTTACAAGAAAAAAAACAGTGGCAATGTCAGCAGATTAGACTTGTTTAAGGCCACCCATTTGAAGAAGGATGGTACTACTGTGGATGCAAAATCTGTAGAATTGATTGTAAGCAATCATTTAACAAATTTATTTTTTATATAATGAAAATATTCTCATTAATATTGTATGTAGGACAAGATGAATGTGGTACTTGCAAGTAATGATGAAAATCTTGATGAAGACGAGATATTTGATCATATTTTGGGCCCAAAGAAGATTCCTGTGAAACATGTGATTCATGTGTCTCATAATGTATATGAAAATAAAATCACAGACTTAGAAGTGGTTGTTGATGCTCATACCCAGATATACGAGGCTCAACAAAAGAAGTTGTTAGAAATGAAGAAAAATTTGAAAATCTTGAAGCTATGATGCTGAGAAATTCAAACCTGAGTGCTTCATTTCAGCCGAATGAGGTAAATCTTCAAATTCTTATAATGTGATTACATAATAATATTGATTTTCTTATAGTAAACTATTTATTTTGTAGAATATCACAAGGACCACCAATGAAAGACTACCCAGACCAAATCAATTGAGTAGTGAAACACCCATTACCGAAGGACATGTTATTATATCCAAACATTTATTGATTAATTTTTTCAATCTGATTTTTAGGTATAAACAATGTTTGACACAATCTTTATAAATTTAAAGGTCATTTCCTTGTTAGGTTTTGAGGATGGGAATTCAATTGTAGCACAAGGACACATTACTTCTACAAGTACAACTTATGTCGTAGGAGGAGCACTGTTGGGGTCCTCATTTGCTACTGTGTCCATTACTGTACCAATCCAACCTCAAGAGAAGTTGATTAGGCCTTTTAGTCAAAACCAAGTCATTGAGGATGTAATTGGGATAGTGATAGCTTGGCCAAAGAAATTACTCATTTTCAGGTATCATTTTATAAATTAATCTCAATACTTGAAGTGCACTTCTTAACTATTTATGCATCATTGTAGTTGAACCATTTAGAGACATGGAAACCAAGAGTAGCAGTCATTTGATCAACATAGAGATTCACATATCATATGAATTCATAGGATTTAGTAAAAATAGAAGTCAGCCATTCTTTATTATATTTAGTTGGTTTTCAATAAATGTGGATGTCACACATATTGTAGTACCATTCATTATTTCATTGTCTTGATTTTAAATTCAAAGGAAAAATTCATATAGATCATTCTCTATCTATTTCCCATTCATTAAATGATTACCCTGTTATTATAGTTACTGAACAAGTGGCATGTATGGTTCTGGTTGAAGAACAATTTGTTGAGGCCAAATCGACAGATAGGTCGAGATCCACCTAATTGATCGACTAGTTGGCCCAAATGATTGACTGGACAAGATCAACCAATCAGTTGATAGGCTAGTCTAAGTCGACTAGAGTGGATGCGTGGACCGATCGATCACATCTAGTAGATCCTAACCCAATGTAGTCAATCGATCAGATTGGCCACTTTTACAACTTGATATCATGGGTGGGCCTGCAGTAAATCAGCGCATCCAAGATAATCAATTGACTGGAATAAGACAGTCAATCGATTGAATGTCTGTGAGTGGGATACTAAAAGGTGGTTGTTGTCTTTTCCTTTCTTAGGGTTTACTATAAATCTTGCGTTCTTGCTTCTCCTATATAAAGAGGCATGATGGTCACTACTTTGGTTACACTTGTGTCACACCTTTGAACTAGCCTTCATTACTTAGAAGAAGAGAGGAATAAGAGATTGTGAAACACGTCATGTTGCTAGAAAGAAGGATGCTTCTTCACCATCGAATTTTGGGGCAGGACATGGAGTTCCCCTCATTCACATAGACAATATAGATATGTAAGATGCATGGGTGGTTACATTGGAAAAATGTCAACAAAAATCCTTTGTCCATGTTCTTGTGGGCTCCATCACCAAATCTACTTCATGACAAAGGTGTACCTCACATCCTTTTCTTCCTGGTGTGTTATTATTAACAAGATTTTTTAATGGGAGCATTTGTATTAATTTTTTTGTTGCTTCATATGTGCCTCTACCATACACAAGACCCTATAGTGGTATTAGATCCTTGTCAATATATGATATATCAAATTTACAATCAATATGATCAAGTTTGTTTAATAACATTTTATACTGTTACATGCAATCTAAATGATAAATGAACACACATATCTAGCTTAATTTCACATATATTTACATTGAGATTTTTGATATGGCAGACATGGTCAAATATTGAAATATGTGATTTTCTTAGTGCACAAAAGTGAAATTTTATAGGCATTTTTTGAGGATCTTCCCCAATATACCCCATCTTATTTGCATGAATGCCAAAAAAAAAAATTCATTGAGATTGTCTTGTATTGAAATGATACAATCTTTAGTATATATATGTATCAATAAACCATACATGTCAATGTCGAAATATGTCTTCTTTGATAGACAGGTGCATGGTTATGGCCAAAGACCCTTTGTGTTTGCATGATGTGGATGTGAAGGGATCCTTTTGGTTAAAAAGTATCTGAATTGCATGTCGAGCCTTATATTCTATTCAAGAGGTAATGGCTTGTATTCCTTTTTACTCTTATGAAATGTAAATCATGGTCTCTACATATCATGTAGAAACTAGATAGGAATATAATATGTTTTGGAGGACTTGACCTAATGAGGTAGCCACAAAGATCAATTGGAGTGTACATGGAGCCATTGATTGTGATGCAACACAAATACAAGTTCATGTTTTAATGGTTTGTATGAGTTAATGGACCTTAGGTGTTTATAATCCTTTGTGGATCTAGAAAATTACATTAGTATGGGTATAACCAATTGTATGATTGCGGATTGTGTTTGTGGATTATGAATGAATGTGTATATGATACATATTAAAAGTCTATGGTTCTTAGATATGTATATGTATATAAATAAAATCCCTCAAATAAAATATTAAGTCTTAGATGCTTTTTTGTTGTGCAATACATAAAAAACTTGATCGATAAAGTATGGTCATGCCAAAGCAAGGTGTAATGTCTATATCATGCAATTGTGAGAATAGATATGTGGGTCTGCCAAAGCAGGGTGCATATTCTATTGTGTTGGCCTTTAAGTCAGAAGTAACTAGGCGGCCTTAATAGGATTAAGCACATAGGGCATAAAAATGGTTATAACAAAGGGTTTTTCATTCATCTATCAATAGATGAAATTGGCAAATGTTACCTACCTAAATAGTCAAGTTATGGGTGATCAATAAAAGATGACTCATGATTTGATGAATTATAGATCTTGCCTCACTATAAGATTATACGACACAAATATTCCAAATTAATAGTGAAGAATATTGACCTAATATAAAATCATGGAAGTGATATTTAATTAAAGCCTAAATTCATATCCAAAAAACCTTATCAAAGCAAATATTAAATCCTAAAAACCTTTATTGTAGATCAAATGGCAACCAAAAACACTTGCAAAATTTCATAACAATCAATTGTTGTGAAGAAAAAACTAGATAGGAATAATTTCAATGACTAGTTTAGGACATTGAGAATTGTTCTCACACATGAGGGTAAGCTCTATATCCTAGATACACCATTACTAAATGAACCATTTCTGAATGTGCGTAGGGTAGAAAGGAAAGCTTATAATAAGCATTCTGATGATGCCATGGGCATCAAGTTCTTTATGATGTTCTCCATGAATCATGATCTTCAAAAGAAACATGAGAATATGGATCTTATTGATACCATAACACATCTTAGGAACATGTATCAAGAATACGTAAGGTAAGAGAGGTATGATGTCTCCAAGGAATTATTTAACTACAAGATGTTGAAAGATGATCCAGTTGGACCCCATGTACTCTATTTAATTTGTATGTTGACAATATAGCAAGAGTTGGCCAAAAATGTGATCCTGCAATCCTCACCTAATTCATACATACAATTTTTCATGAATTACAACATTAACAACTTTGTTAAATCAATGATAGATCTAGTTGGCATGTTGAGAATAGATAAGGGGAAAATGAAAGACAAACCCAATTAGTGTTGATGGTAAAAAAGGAAAAGGAAAGTACAAGGGCAAAGGCAAAGCCAAGAAAGGTTATAAGGTTGGCCAAAAGTCTAAGTCTTCTACACTTAAGGAAAAAGGAGGGTTGGTAAGGAAGGCAATTGTCATCATTGACCTCTCTACCTAGAGAAATTGAAGAACAATAAGAAGATGATATAGATCACCACTTTAGGTATATATGTTATAGAGATAAACTTATCTACTTCTTCAACATGGGTATCAAACACCTGATGTAGATCTCACATATGTTCAAATATGGCATGATCTAAAAATAAATAGACCCTTAAAGAAAGGGGAGGTGGAGATACATGTTGAAAATGGAGATAAGATTTTCTTCCTTTTCTATAGACACTAGCGCTTATCATTCAGTGGGCTTGTAATGGAATTAGGGAATTTCTATTATGTACCTACCTTCAATACAACATCATTTCCATTGGACAAGAATGGTTTTGTATTTCATATCAAGAATGGTAGATTTTCTTTTTATAAAGATGTGATCTTATATGAAGTGCCCCTATGTCCTATAATCTATATTTGTAAGATATTAAGACAAATTTCTAAAATATAAATACTAAGAAGATTAAACTCGGTGATTTAAATAGAGAACTTATCTGTGTTGTTTTCAGAATCAATTCTTTATAAATGCAATTCCAAACCCTTATTTTAAAAATATAAACATTTTCTTGAGAATTTTGATGTACATATTTCCTAAATTTGGAGACAAGGTTAATTTTCTACAATTTTAATAATATTAATTATATTTCAACCAAACTAAACCTACCACATCACCCAAATAGGGTGCAACTAAGATGGATTTCGAGCCAAGTACAAAGACCTTTATCCCCTTACACACTCACCTAGTTTAGTCACATGTAATAGGGACAAGTAGATAATATCTCTAATGGGATTCGTCCACCATGGTATGTGCATGGGCAACAAGCCATGGAGTCAACCCCAAGGCTAACTCTGGGCTGCTGGCCTCGACACCCATGGCTAAGGGTTGGGTTGAGTCAGGTAGGACTCTTGAAGCCAATGAATCCTTTGGCTTGCAAGTAGGTGCTCAGAGTGGGTTAGACTAGGTTAGGTATGTGGGTTTAGAAAGTAGGAATATCATAAGGAAATTTAGTGTATTTTACCATAATCTAGGCCTTGGAAAAGATGGGAGATTCTTCATGGACCTCCTCTGGTTCTTGAAGACAAGATATTGGGTCAGGGTGCCTTGATCTATTATGGATGGATTCAAGGTCTCCAAGGAATAAGGTGGAGTTCAGAAGAGGGCTATAAAGCTTCTTGTGAGAAATTGGAAGATATGTTGTTCTCTGGGATTTGAGGGGAGTCGATAGGGTACTTCATATAAGCTTAACGCTGAGCATAAAGGATTCTATTTCCAGCCCAGTTATCTAGATAATATGAGGCTATACACATTATCATGTTTCTTAAGGATAATGACAATTTAAGGGTGTTTATATTCATTTGGATCGAAAAGAAAAGACAACAAAATGTTGTGAAAGAGATGGTCCATAGGGATAGAGGAAGAGTTGAGAATCTATACTGATTTTGTGTGTTTGTGGGAAGTTAGATACTAGGAAATAGAGAAGACATGTCCTCTCATGACTCTGTCGACTGTATGGGTTAAGTCTGGGTGGACTCTACCAATATTATTTTATATTTTATTTTAGTTAACACCCCAATTTAAAGAATTATTTGCCTAGGCCACATCATAACTCCAATTAATTTAACTTTTGGGATAATCCCTATTTTGTGATTTTCTAACCTTAGGCAAACGATTAATCCAAAATAACCTATATGTTATTAGTAACTTGATTCTCAAGCAAAAAGAGGTATAATTCAAAAATTAATTGTTTAAATTACTAATTTAACTTTGAATATTTTGGAATCCTGTTTATTATTTCAGAATTTATTTAGTCCATAATTTAAAATATCAATGTCATTCATATACGCACAAAATATTGATTTGGAAATTTTGCACATCAAGGACTCAATTCCATAACAAATGTATAAATTAGGAAATTGGAAGACAATACCTCTAATTGAATATATTCAATTTTAAGACAAAGAACCTACTAAAGCTTAGAAATCATATGATGTTGAAGAAGAGATGTTAAAATTTGATGTGATGGTTTTGTGGAATGATATCCCCATGCTTATAATGAGTTTTTTTTAAAAGAAAAGTGAATATTACAAAAGTAAAATTTGAATAAAATGATGAAAGACCCATCATAGTACCAAGGAGTGGGAATGAGAGGTGAGAATGTCAGAGGAACATGCTTATCTTTGTAGCATACCTAGGCCATTTTGCTACCTTAGTGTGGTTGTATAAGCCCTAAAATGGATGGTGACTCGTGTACATGATTAAAAATGTTGACTTTTACTTGGTTAGGTAAAAACAAGTACATCCAAGAAATAATTTAATAATGAAAACCTAGAATATTGATATATTTACTTTCTGACTACTTATATATTTACGTTCATATGTTAAAGTTGAATAATGGTTGTGTTGATAAATTTGATATAATTAGATCTCCTTATTTTTTTCGTATCGTTCCACCTAGTCAATGCCTAATAACCCTTTAATACATTTTTATGTCTTTAAGATGAGTCACACTCCTACCTTCTTGGAAAGCATCTTGAGAGACCACCTACTGGGGGTAAGGTTATGTATATAAGATTTTGTTAAATAGTTGTTGTACCAATGATCTTTTTGGACTATATGGTTTATGAGGTATACTGTGTAATGTTTTATAGTATGGTTTGTAATGTTCACGTTATGCAAGTATGAAATGATAATGAGATATAATTTAACTGCTCCATGTTGTTTAGAAAATTTTGGAATTTAATCATTTTTTGAAGTCTTGAAATCAACTCTTTTTTGTTTGGGATTGAATTGAGATATAGTTTAGTTTGATAATATCTAGGGACCCCCATTGGTACTTAGATTATAATTTTTTATTGGTATCAACTCCTAAAATTCATATCACCTTTTGTTATTTTTTTTCTTCTTTATGAGAGTTATGAGCTTCCTGATTTCAAGTGGGTATCTCTTTTTATATATGTTACTATTATTGATTAGTCGTATGCTTTATGTGTGGAGGGATTTTGTTTTAGAAATACTAGTTGAATCACTCACACGGGTATTCACAAATAAGTGGGCTAACAATTTAATATCCCTAATCTACATACTCAAAAATACCAAATGCTTAGGCACGAGCACAAACGTTTGTATTATAGCATAAAAAGTGACAAGTTAGAAATATGAACCAAAGGATAGAGGGTCAAATAGATCTTAGTTTTCTTATGTTAGGATCCTATTATGGAGATTAGGGTCAAATGGTTTGATTGTGGATTTTGATTTAAAGTGATGTGGCCAAGCAACTAAGAAATTGCAAGAAGAAAACCTACTTTAACCCTAGACAAGTTAGGTCTAATTCATAAGGTGAGAAAAGAAAGCAAGGAATTACACTAGAAAAAAAGAGTGATAATACTAAAGAATACACTATGAAGAAATTCTATTTTCAAACTAGGAGACAATCAACTAATCTAGGCAAGAAACAACAATAGCCTAGCAACTAGGCAAGAAAGAGAATTATGGAACCACACTAGCAAGAGACTACCTAAACTAGCACAAATAACTAAAAGTAGCACTAACCATCCTAGAAAGTTAAACTAGTAAGAGTGAGGCATATGACTAAAAATAACAATAATCATGCTAATTAGATGAACACTAGATAAGTAAGCAAGAAAATTAGGGTTTTAAATGATTACATGAAGTGTGGGTTTTTGGTGTATTGTGGCTATCAACTAGGTTGGGGTCATAACATGCAAAAATTAATCATTCATTTAGATTATGAAATCGAACAAACAATTAGATGATAAAGACTACTAATTGGACAAGGATGGAATAGGGTGTGTATAGGGGAACTAATTCCTATTACCCCCTATCCAATTGAAAGGATCATTTGACTAGGATTTTGGTGGAATTCAACTAAGTTCTAACAAGAATAGGTTTTTAGGATGAACACACTAGGGAAAATTTGAGGCTAATAGTAGTAATGGAGGGTGTAGATGAGGGCTTTACATCTCATGTCACCTTCCATCTGGCCTTTAAGTAGCTCCAAACCAATAGCACTAAGTATTTCCAAACTAGCTACTCATATCTCACACCTAGGGATAACCAAAGGGATGATATGTAGGAATATGTGTAGCTATCTAGGGATCCATTAGTTGGACCTAGGAGAAAAGTTTCCAATATAGCTACATATCACCTATTTCTCCTACTACTTAGGTGTTTTCAAGCATAAACCAAAAGGTAATCCAAGGGAAGCGATATAGAAGTAGAATATAATCATTACAAAATGAAATTACAAAGTGAACATATTAGTTCCCCCAACATGGTATCAAAGTCAAAATTTCAATCTCAAACATCCCACCAAGGAGCTTATCTACCCATAACACAAAAAAGGTAGAAAGAAGGAGTATAAGGGTAAAATTACATGGATTCCTGGTGAAAACTCTTCTTTTGTTCAGATCAAGTCATATAAGCACAAACTCCTCCCTCCTTCATGGATGTAAAACATTAGAAAGTGGATAGGAATGGTAAAAACCATAGGAAATTAGGGTTTTAAGGTGGAATAAGGTGGAAATGGAGCAGTGGTAGGTGAAAATGATAAGGAAAGGAGTAGGTGACACCTTTATTGTTTGGAGTGGCTAACCTCTAGCTCCCAGCCACCACAAATTGTTATATAGTGGCTTGGGAAGCATAGGGTTGAGTGGGGGCATTTGGGTAAAAGTCAGTAAGAAAGTAGTAGGCTTTGGGTGGAAACATGACTATTTTGATAAGAACAACAATGGTGGTAGTGTTGTTGAATGGGAATGAATAAGTGGAACGTATGTGGTGATGAAGAAAAATGATAGTGGAAAATGAGTTTTTGGGGGCTGGTAACATGGCTTTGGTGGAAATGTGGTAGCATGGTCATCATGGGGGTTTTAGAGTGTGGTAGTTCCCTTGATCACGACCTTTTGGGTGCTTGGAAACATGACCATTTTGATTAGCATGATAGTGTTGAGGTTTTCATGGCACATACGTGTTGGTAAACATGACCGTACTACTACGCTTGCTGTATCTTCTTCACTTCTAAACTTCTATTGTGAATTTTCACTTAATGGCATAGACTTTCTATGGCACCACAACCATGTTGAGGGTGTTCTAATGCATTTTGGTCTTACATTTGACTATCTTTCATGCACTTTTACTTAGCTTGATCCTTGACAATTAGGTTTAGGTTGTGGTAATTCTTAAGCTCTCCTTTGGTCTCCTCCATGGGTAAATAAATCCTAAGATCCTTGTCCTTCTATCCCTTCCATCCAAAGTGTAATTAAAGTACCTACAAAACATTAACATGACATCTATAAGTCCATATTACATTGGACCATTTATTGGGTGAAATAACATGCATTCTAACATGTCTAGATATGATTAAAGAAAAAATAGCTTAAGATGAAGCCCTGAATTGCGGCTGCATCGCCACCCCCAACCTTAATACATACTTGTCCTAAAATATGCTCCAACTCAATATCTCTATAGTTTAGCTCAAGTAGATATGGTGATAGGACTCACCCACATGAAACATGAAAAGTTGATTTGTTATACTTCACCATTGAGTAGATATATGCATTTCATCTCTCTCCTCTCTGCCTTCATGTTTGATTGCAAATCAATCACAAAATCAATTAGATTTTAAATATAGGGAATCACAATCTGTACAAGTAAGATGTTATTCAATGGTGTTCTAGATAAACCATATTATTTTGTAAGATTCAACTCAAACTTGTTAGGTAAATGTCTTAAATTTGCATGTATTCTCTACTAAGTTCAATCCATGCTCACTGACCCACTTGGCTTGTGTTTGGGAGGTGGGCGAGGGTTGATTTTCCCTAACCCATATAGGCATGGAAAGATATGAAATGGTTATATAAAGTAGTGGGGTGGTATTACATAAAAGGACCCATATTTTTTTCTTGAGAGGATATTCTATAGAGCCATATCCTATTTATTTTTATTTCTTTTTCTTTGTCCCATGTGAAATGAGGCCAAATGGTGTTTGGAAGAAAGCAAAGAGGTAAAGATATGGTCACTTCCATTTTAGAAGGTGTCCAATGCCTTTTATGTGATCTTTGGCATATTTTCATGGGATGGAGAGATAAGAAGTGATAGAAGAAATAGTGAGTCAAAGAGGTTTCATTAGAATTGTCTTTCACAAAAAAAAGTTCCTTCATGAAAAATAATTCCACAAACTTTATAATCATAAAAAATTATAATGAAATGAGCAATTGCATCAACCGTGTTCCTTTTCACAAACCATGGCAAGCCTAAGCATCTTGTGCTTGCTCTAATTGCTTATTGCCATTTAGTTCACTTAGAGAGAGGTGGTACACATATATGAAATCAATCATGCAAGTATATCAATAAAATTAATATGTGAAACAGTGCGAGTTGCATCGATCATAGGTCACACAATAATGTTTCTATCCATCATGATAGAGATTAATCTAGAACAACACTTTTTGACAAAATGATCAAGTTTGGGTAAAATTTGTTAAAATAGTGTTGTATTGCCCTAAAATCTTATCTAAACCTGCACTAGAAAGAAAGAAATAACAAGTAAGCAAATTCTAATTTCAAACACACAACAAAATACAAAAATCTACATGAAACACAATGCAAAACATGGAATGGAAACAAGAGCTTAAAATTTGAAAAATAACGCAAAAATGCAAGAAAGTAAACTAAATGCATGCATATATGAAAAGAAAGAAAAATCATAACCTAGATAGTAAGTGTTGCAACAAACATCATAAAGTATGGCAAGATAGGTGAAACAATCATTAAAGTGGGAATGAGAGTTAGCATGCATAATGCCCTACCACCCCAAGCTTTTGAATCATGTTGTCGTCAGCATGAAATTAAAGTCTAAGAGTGATAGAGTAGAAGTCACTATTGTTGTGGTGACTCTGGTGGTCCTCCATGTGGTGGAGAATACTAGTAGTTGTGTCCCCGATAATCTAAATGTGGAGGTGAGTATGTCTTTTGATATCCAGATAGGGCTCCCCAGAAATCCTCCCCCCATTGGGGGATTCTTTGCACCTTGATGTGCTGATAATGGTACATGTGGTCGATCTAATGTCACATTTTTTGTTGATATAACCATATGGCCTTTGTGTCTTATGGATAGTCTCCAATTACACCTATATAGTGGACATGGCATTGGCGTTCACTGTGGATTGTTATTGTGGTACCACCCCACTTCTCTTCTTCTCATCCTATGTGTTTCTCTCTCTCCTGCCACCCTCTAAAAACCATTTGCATTTGTCTCCCACACTTCCTAAGGCATTTCTATAGGGGATCCCTTCAAGCATAAGTAGGATGCTCGTACTCCCATTTTCACAAAGTGTTTGAGGAATCTGAAAATGGACTAAAATCTGTTAGGAGAGGTGAAGTGTGGTATGGTAGCTCGAGTGTAATGTCTTTGTAAGGGGGGTTGACTTGGTAGATGATTTTTTTGTTTGAAATGGGAATCATGGTGGAGAGGATGAGGTATTGTTGGTCTAGATTCTTGCTGCCCTCTACATAGTGAAGCCTATCAGGTCACAACCTAGGGCAAGTGAAATAGAAGTCATAATCCCTCCCAAGACAAATGTGTTCTTACTCTTGGAGGGAATTGTTTTCATGTGGTCAATCATAAATACCCCTATGTTAACATGCTTACCTTTTATCATCCATCCCAAGAGGAACAAATTTTTCCTTGTAAAACTCCCATGGTTTTCATATAGGAAAAAAATCATACTCTCTAGATCCTTTTGAGAAGACCTTATATAGGGGTCATGGATGAAGCTCATCTTTGACTTCCCTGCCACAAAGCTTTTATGCCATATCAAACTCTTCCACATCCCTACACAGTTAACATTTGAGTCCTTCACAATCCTCCCTTCATTAAGGAGATATGCTATGTTGGGGTTGGAGCAAAAATTCTATTGAGCATGGAGGTGGTGCCAATGCCAGTATTATCCCCTAATATGAAGATGATGGCATCCTCCCCTTTTTAGAAGATCTTCTCTAGAGTGGAAATAAATTGGTGAGTAAGCTCAATATATGTCTCTTGGATAATAGTATTCACATTGAACTAGACAATTGATTTCATACTATCTTTGAAATAGAAATGGATCCCCAATGCCTTCATTGTTCTTTTGTAAGCATATCTCGGTGTCAATCAATCTTCTAGTTATGCAACTTAGGTGAAGAGACTTAATAATTATCTTCCTTTTTCTGCCCTCCCATATTAAGCACCCTCATGTGATTTCCCAAGTTCTTTCAATTTGTCTTCCTCTATCTATATCACAACATCACTCCACTCTTGCCAAAGTTCCTCATCTCTTGTATCCTTTTCCTCTTCCTCCTTCTCGTAGGTGTATGAACCCAAACTAGTGTCCACACTTAATAGAATCATTCTTGTAGGCTGCTCCTCTTCCTCATATTCAACATCATCAAGAGACAACCACCTTTGAGCTTGTATCTGTGGTTTGGTCATATCATCATCGATGGAGTAGAATGGTGTGCCATCATGGGTCATGGTGGAGCATGCAAAGAAGACGAAACATCTTCATGTGTTTCCTCTCTGTGGAAGAGCGACGACTGTCTGATCCACAGACCCTATCATGGTATCAATATTTGCATTGAATGCTTCTATTTCCTCTTCATTGTAAGCAACATGTAAAGTGTGATGGTTGGATGAAGAGTGAAGGAAAGATTGATTTCCCTGATGTTGTATGAGAATGGAAGCCTGAGATGGAGTTGGAGGGATATTGGGTAGGGTTGTAGGATAGAAGTGGGATGTTGGAAGAGTCCTTTTTGGAGAACTTGTGGAATAAAGTGATGCTCTTAGACCCCTCACTCAATTTCTTACTGATTCTCCTCATTTTTGGTGGAAATTTGAGGTGGCGTTAGGTTTTCATTTTTCAGAGAGGTGGACCAGAATGTGCCTGGAGATGGATATTTGGGAGTGGAAATGAATGATAAATGAGAGCTAGAAGTAGGGTAAAGATTTCTAGGTTGGATTGGAACTTGGTTGGAGTTTGACAAAGAAAGATTAGAGCTTGGGAACAGTTGTGGCGTCGTCAAAAGTCACCACTCATGCAAAATGGATGTGCTAATCAATTGAAATGGACTGTGCTGATGTTGTTTCCTTCCTTTGACTTTAAATGGTGGGGACACATTTAGCACATCCATTTTTTCCACCATGTCCATGGTGGTTGGGTGGCAACATGATCATGGAGGGTGCCACACCTATGGTGGTGGCCATGCCTACCCCTCAATTTCTACTGAATCATCACAAATTTCACCATGGTTGTTTGGATGTTCCACTACCATGGTGGTTTTAGCAACTAAAATATCTTCAAACTTCAATATCATATCAAACTTTAGACCAAAGTGATCTCTCATCAAATTTCTTTCATATTGCAGTCGCAAGGCCTCACTTCCTCACTCTCCATTCACCTATACATCTAAAGACTAAACAAAAGCTATAAAAAACAAATGTTTGTGTGTTTCTTGGAATTTGTAAAAAGAAAACGGTAACAAAATGAGGTTTTGAGTTAAGAGATACACCAACTATGGTGGGTTGTCTCCCACAAGTTAATACCTTGAATCGGGATTGGTGCTATATTTATCAACAACCATCCACAAACAAGGTGTTTTGTTCCTCAACATAGGTGGTCCTCTCGAACGCTTTCAAAACATGATCCTCATCTCACTAATTTTGTTGAGATTATAAAGTGTTCTTATTCATATTTTCATTATTTAGTGTCATCATAGTCGATCCCAAAACAATGGTCCACATCAATCAAATCTTTTCATTCAATAGTGGTGAACATATAGATTTCTATCTTTTTTTCCTTCAAGTTTGTGACTGTCAAAGTGCCAGTGTACACCTGGATATTTGCATTGACAGTAGATAAGAACGATCATCCCAAGATGATGGGAACCCTCATTTCTCTGGCTCCATGTCTATGACAAAAAAATCATCCAGGAAGATGGCATTTAGATTCTTATCCACCACTGTGATAATGTCATTAAATCTTCCCATGGATATCCTAGTAAATCCATCTTCCTATTAGAGAATACAATTAGACTTTATCAATTTACCCAATATTAACTCGACTTACACAATCTAGGGCATGATATTGACACTTGAGCCTAGGTCAAGAAGTGTGTGCTTAATGACTCGGTGATTAATATATAAAGGGATGAGAGGAACACTCATATCACCCTTCTTTTGGAGGAAATGTCTGTAGAATATTTCACTCACTTGCATTGTCAATTTGATGTTCTTGTCTAGCCTCCCCTTTATCTTCTTCTTTAAGGTACATACATCCTTTGAAAATTTGCATAATTTCCCGATGACATCATGCAATGATATGTCTAACTTCACTTTTCTAAAAAATTCCACATGTCTATGTTATGTTTTGCTTCCTCTTAGTAGATGAATCTTCTTGAGCATTGTGGAAAGTGGTTCAATCACATTGTCTATTATAACCCCAATTTCTTTTGAGTTCATTTGGTGAGAAATGTGATTTCTCATATTGAAGATATTTGAACAAATAAAGATATAATTTGTTTAGAATAAATGGATTTCATTTACAACAGCCTTGATGATTGTTTTGTGGGCTTTATTGGCTATTGGGCCCAATAACAAGGAAAAGACGGATGGAACTCCATTATTAATAAGAAATAGAGAAAAGAAAAATGTAGAAATCTCTAGAAGGAAAAAGTATGTAATCCAAAGGAGGATTTCACGTCTCTTGGGTTCTTGGGTTCCAAGGAGTCCAAAGTTGCAAAAAGAAAGCAATAAGAAAAGAAAAGATCAATTAAATATTTCTTTATTAAGAAAGAAATTGAAAACAATGATAAAATGTGGAAAATAAGTGAAAAGAGGTATAATTGAGTTATCCTTGATGTATTTTCTTATCCAAAGGATTCCTAATGTTAAATGGAATGCCAATGAGGAAAATAAAAAGAAAGATAAAGAGAAATCCTCAAAAATAGATATTTTAATAAGAAATAAACAAGATAATGTGAAATAAAGTATATTGATGCATCTAGAAGGATAACAAGTATCCTTATGAAGGAATTTCGAAATCTTGGAGTTTGTTGGGGTCCAAGGAGCCCCAATGAAGAAAGAGGAAAGATAAAATACCAATAATGTCAAATAAGAAGATAATATGATGCATAATGAATGATTTTGGGGTAATGTTAAAAAGAAAGTATTTTTCTACTAAAGGAAAGTAGAATTTCATGCCAATGGATTAAAAAGCAAGAACAAATAGAATAAGAGGGATGCTTTTCGAAATCCTAATATCAAAAGAAGAAGGAATATTAAAGAAATATGAGAGAGAGAGGAACTAGCTTCTTAATGAAGTAATAGGTTTCCTTTAAGTGTGGGACTTGTTTCCTCTTGGATCTCATAGATAAGCAACCTAGGGCCTATCTAACCTCACCTATATAAGGAGTACGAACCTGGGACAAGTCTAGAGGATTCCACTCATCGTTATTCTTCTTTGATTTCTTCTTCAAACCCTAACCCCAAGTAGCATCATGAGCATGACGCAGCAAGGGGGACCAGGGGGTTGCAATGGGAGCCTGGTGTACCACGGTGTCAAGGAGTCGCTTCGCCATCGAAGCTGTGTCCTAGAGCACGTGTAGCAGCGACACCAAGGCTGCAGTGACGACCGTTGTGCATGGCTTGGCGAGCGGGAAAATGGCCACCGTGGTAGAGAACTGAAGGCGCACCAGGTGCACCAGGGCACGACGGAGGCAAGGAAGCTTTTGCCGGTGAGGATTGTGGTCTAGAGAGGGAGGAACGACCCACACTTGGATGTAGGTCGACGACTAGGGTGACGCAGCAACAACTGTGTGAGGTTGAAGAAGGCAGATGTCCCTTTGGACCATTTTACCCCTCCCTGTTATGAAGAGACGACCATTTAAGTGGAGGGCAAAATCGAAAATTGGTTATGTTTCCAAATCGTTGCATTGCATGGAGATAGAGGCGACGTGGCATCCTCTGATTGGTCCAAAAAGTTAAACCTTGCAAAAATCATAACTAAATGTTGATAACTCTGATGATAGCAAATAATATATGCTTTTTTCTCAAAAAAATGAGAGGAATTCATTAAAAATATATTTTAAGGCTATTTTCCTCTTTCAATTCGAAAAGTAGTGTAATTTATCAACTTTAATGAATTAAAGATTAAAAAACCCTATTTGGAGATGATTAATGTATTTAGTAGGGTTTAATGGATGATTAAAGTTGATATTAACATGTTAATTGTAAGAAGGTACATTAAACACAAAAAGGATGAACTTTTCACGTAATTGGTTAATTTAGAGTTTCCTATGCATAAATATGCTTTAATGGACCTTGAAACCGTAATATTAGTAAATGTGACTCATAATGTTTTAATTATTCAAAATCATGAATAATGTTGAGATATGATAATTCCAAGCTATTTCGAGCATAAAAGTTCCTAATTGTGGATAAATACCCATAATGTAGTAATTAGGGTTTTCTAATGAATAAAAGATATAATTAATGGAAATTCAAGTTCATATGCGAAGTAGACAATAGTGAACTTTGAATTGATGATAAATGAGCATAATGATCTTGTCATGGATTCAAAGGATAAAAATAGTAGCTTTAATGTAAAAGAGGCTTAATGGACTTAATTAATGTTTAAGTGTTCCTTTAAATCAAAATTAGGGTTATATGTTGTTAAAAGATAATCTTAGTAACTTTCATGATGAATAGAGGAGATAATTAGGGTTTGTGGGTAATTGAATAAAATTAGGGTTTAAAATAACAAAAGATGAAGTGAAATCCTAATGGAAATGGAAACCCTAAAAGTGGACTAGAAACCCTAGGAAGCGAGCTAGGTTTAATAGGTCTTGATAGCATGATCAATAATAGGAAATTGTATGCATATTTCAGGATCTTATTATGTGTGCTTGCTTGCTTGGATTTCTTACTTGCATGGATTATTCTATCAGCCTGACAGGTATGTGGTTATGCTTATGAATAATCTCTTTAGTTTCATGGTGATTTCCGAACACTTTATCGATTGCTTGAAAATAATTGTTGGATGCCTATTTATTTCATGCAACTATAAAGTGACTATGATTATCACTATAAATATATATATAACTGGCTTAGATCTGGGTCCTCCTCTGAGGCTTTGCAAAGGTTAAAAAGGGGTAACCTAGAGCAAGGTCTAGGTTATCGTGAGTTAGAAATTGGGCTACCCACTTGTAGTGCCATGAGACTCTTTAGCAAGCCATGAGTTAAGGAGTGGGCTACCTACGGGTAGTGCCATGTGACTCAACCCTAGAAATTGGTTCACCTGTTAGGTGGGATCATGAGGAGTTTAATGGGGATCTACCATAAGGAAGGTAGCATCCAGGTCCATTGCAGGGACAACGCAGAGGATAGGGTACGCATGGATCACGTAGTTACATTTAAAATGTAAAGTTGATTATTAAACGGTAATTGACTGCAATACGTTGTTATGGATAATTGCATGATTATTGTTTCCCCCACATACCAGCTTTATGTTGACCAACATTTTATTTGTCGGCGTTTTAGGTACAAGCGAAAAGGACAAACAGTAAATCGTCATATTGTGAAATACATGAATTGAAATACAAGGAGGATTAGTTAGAGTAGAATTCATATGTGGATAGAAGTTTAGAGATCCAAGTCTTCAAAAGGTATGCAAAGTTTTTATTCTTACCATATTTCAGTATAGCTGGTAGAATTTAATAATTGTTATTGATTATTTGTCGAACCTTTGATCCGAAAATTGGGATAATGGCTATGACCTCTTGGTCTCCCTTAATTGGGGGTTATTGGGAGGTGAGGTCGTTACATTTGGTATTAGAGCATAGGTTCCTCAATTAATCCTTAATAATTATTAAATTTTACAAACTCCGTAGAACCCAAGGGAGTTATTAGAGGATTTTCTGAAAGACAGAGGTGTCTAGAAAAGGATCACATCTGGGGCTGGCAAGATTTTCCTTCGCATCGCTAGTCGGAATACGAGGACTCCCGGATTAGTGTGACTGCTTGGCCAAAGTCTCAGGATTTGACTCGAAATAAGATACCTTTAGGACTCTCTCATCTTGTTCATCCCTTCTCAACTAAAATGCTATTAAGGACCTTAAGGATTAGGGTTTTCTCTCTTTTCCTCACCCTCTTGTGGTATGGGTAAGGTTGATAAGGTTTAAGGAATCCTCCACCAAATTAATAAAAATCATGTAAATAAGATGTCATGGACATAAGTTTAATAGATTAAGCGTAAAGGAATAGATACATGCTTAGGTCGTATGACATAAGTTGTCATGCCCTTAGGAGAGACCTGAGGCTATACCTTCTTGTCAGGAGGATAAGTAAAGAGAGTTAGTCTTGAAGGTAGAGATCTCCATTACAAGTAGAGACATGGCACGTCCTCTGAGGATGATGTTAACCCTAACCCTAAGTGAAGGTTAGAGAGAGAGATGTCCTGATAAGTTAGATGTCATGGTAGACCAGGTGTTTGGATGGACATGCCTTGGATACTCATATGAGCCATGAGAGGTTGGATAACCTAAAACCTTTGGCAACCCAACCCTGAAAAGGGTCGTGTATGTTCGAGTGAAGAATAGCACCTCCTTTGATGAGGCTAGAGAAGAACCTATAGAACCCCCATGAGCTTATATGAGCATGGCACAGTAGACACCCATAGTACGTCAGTCGTGCTAAAACCCTAGCCAAGGGCATATGTTGGAAAGCTGATGAGATAAGCATAAAGGGCTAGGCATAACCTTGAGAAAACAATTTGGAGCATAGGCTTCACCATGTAGAGGTATGCTTGTGAGCTTGATCCATCTTAATGGAGAGAGGACCTTTAGTATAAGGTTGGTTGAGGAGTTATCTCTAGAGAGAGAGTAGGAGCCATGCAAGAAGGTCGGAACCTAGACTCTGAGATATGAGGAAAAGTGGGAAGTTGAGAATGATGCAACCTAAGTGGATGTTTGTGGTTTCCTCATACTTGATCCTTAGAGGCTGATGATGTCTTCATTTCCATGAGAGGAACCAAACCTTAGAGAGAGGATGAGTCGGCTGGTACCTCTGTACCTTTGGTATCGATGAGAGGAAGAGTTCCTTAGACCTAAAAAGGTTTAGTAACAGGTTGTGAGGCCTTGTACCTTGTTGGTTGTCCTTGTGGAGGACTCCTCTCTGAAGTGTTGCTCGAGTAGAAGGATGACAGGAAGTGCATGCCATGCCTTGTACATGTTTGGATTGTAGTTAAGAGGTCGAGAAGAAAGTGGACATCAGAGAAGTGAACCTAGGGTTCCTAGGCCTAAGAGGGGAAGTGGTGTACCTGATGCTCATGATGAGATTTGAGTTTCTATAGATTCGAGCATGGTACTCCTCATGATTAGAGGAGAGGGAACCCCATAAGTTTAAAGGTATGTTTGATGAACCCCCACAGCTAAGTTGATGACATGGAAGGTATGATCTTGATCCAGTGTTGAGGAAACAGAACAAGTATGACCTAGCATGGTTTACAAGGTGGTCTGCTTGTGCAGCTGGGTTGAGCATGCTCATATGGATGTAAACCCTAAGGATGTTTGTGACCTTGTTGTCAAGAGATAGTTTCCTCCCATCTTGGGAGAGGGACCCTTTTGAAAGGCGTACACCAGTTTCCGTTGGTTTTGAAGTAACCTAAGGAGGTCTCATAGAATCTTGAGAAGTAAGTGAAAAGTACATGGTTTGAGAATGAACCTATAAGACCCATATATAACCATCCCTAAGTGCATGTGGTAGTGTTACCATGGAGGTAACCAGTATGGGGCCTGACCAAGATAGGCAGGTTGCCATGACCCCTATGAAAGGATGAAAGTCAGCCCATGAATGCAAAGAGAGAGAGAGAGATGATGAAGGTTTGGGTAAGGTTCTAAGTTGAACATGTACTATAATAGAATCCTAAGTCTATCCTAGGGTCTGGTAGGGATAAGACCGATGGAGGTAGGAGTTGCCTAATTCCCTATTTGCACATGACCATAGGGTTGGGAGGTAACAACTATCATTGTCTGAGGGCCATGGGTTAGGAGGTTGATCACCTTCATGAACTCATGAGACCCAAATGGCAGATGAGTAGGGCACTCTTTGGATGCATGAGGGAAGAGGGATGACCCAAAAAATGCTGGCACCCTATAGACCTAGAGGAGATGACCAAGGGATGTGTGTAAACCCAAGTGGGTTCGAGATCGATTTTCTTTGGAAATAACTTGATATCGAGATGTTTGTGATATAGAGGTTTAAGCTGCACGTTTCAACTTAGATTTAAAGGTGTACTAGCAAGGTGGGATGTACCATCTCTACTCTTGGAACAGGAAGATCATTGTATTTGGACTGCAGCCAAATGGTTATTTGTTCTTATTATGGGAGTGAGAGATAGGACAATACGCATGCCATACACCAAGGATAAAAGATGATGTGAGTTGGAACGTTGCTATGAGGTATGAGGACAGAGATGATAACATACCCTGGTAGAGTGAATGATACATGGATGGTTTACAAACACTAAGAGTTATAAGGTAGTCATCTTATGAGGATGTTTTTATCATAAGCTATGAGGTTGAGTTTGAAAACCAAGAGAAGGAGCTCAGAGTTTCCTTGATAAAGATAGACTTAGAGTTTGAGATGAGATGATAAGTGGAATACATGAAAGTGTATGTCTTCAATGTTACCTAACGCCTAAGGATGTGAAGTGGTAATGGATGCTCTGGATAAGATACAACTTCCTAGTTTAGATGGATGCTAGTAGAGGTTGTTAGGAAAAACCCCAGTTGGAAAAAGAGATAAGTTTGGCTAACACACAAATGTGACAATATTGGTTGATCAAGTTAATGGTTGTCTTATTAGCCAGCCTAGGGCTTATCATGATGAAAGGATGGTGGTAGAACCTCAGATGCACTTCTCTGAAAAGGAAAGTGATGAAATGCCGATTAGAGTGGTTTTGGGTTTCCGAGGAATCGATCTTAAGGAATCATGACAATACAAGAGATCATGATTTAAGATTACCATATACCATGGTACTACCAAGATAATAAGTGACAATCGTACTTTGGATGCTTAAGATGAAGTTGCATGGGGTACGTTGCCATGCAATCCAGGAGGTGAAGTACGAACACCAGTAACCCAGTGTGTCGATATGGAGGATAAAAGAGTCCCTAAGAGGGAATGGGAGTTCATCACTGTGGATGTTGTGGTAAGTCTCCCCTAGACCAAGGAAGGTCAAGATACAATATGGGTTATGGTAGATCACCTTACTTAGATGACATAAGAGAGAAAGAGTACTGTCAAGGGACAGATCCAGTTGAACTACATATGAGAGAGATGGTTCAACTACACCATGATGCAAGTTCAACAATTTTTGAGTATGACCTAAAGGTTCACTTCCATAAGGTGGAATTAGGTACATGAAGAACTCAATGTTAGTACCTTATCACCCTAACTAATGGTTAGTATGATCCAGAGTAGAGGGTCTTATGAGAGCATGTGTTCTTGTTCAGGGTGATACATAGAGACAGTTCTTATTCTTTGTAAGATGTGATGATGACCACCATAGTCAGTATCATGTAATAAAGAAGCTCTGCAAGGGAGGTTGCGTCGGTCACCACTTCATTAAGATGATGTTGGTGAAGGGACCTCGTGAAGGTCAAGAAAGAACCACAATGTGTGCAGATGAAGTCGCTTTGATCATGCAATGGCTGAAAGGAGCCCAGAGACGACATGAGTTGTAAGTTGATGCAAAGTGGACTGACATGCAGTTCACTGTGGGGGAATATGTGACATGAAAATCTGACCCCTCTAAGTTATAGCTAAGAGAGTTGAGTCCCCGATGCATGAGTTCTTTTGACATGGTTTGGTGGAGAAGGTTAAGTTTACCCTTACCCCTCAGGATAAAGTAATAGGTGATGAGTTCTTAGTGTCCAATATAGAACACTATGTGAGGTACCCATGCCATGTGCTAAGCAATGAACCTAGTAAGCCCCAAGGGAGGTTGAAATGACCTTAGTTGCCTATGAGGTTTATAGATGCCAAGGTGAAAGAACTCAGAGAAAAGAATATGTGATGATAAAGGTTCTTTAGAAGCGCCATGCATAAGGTAAAGCCACATAGGGGCCAATGATGGACATGGAAAAGTCTTATCCTAAATTGTTTTTTTGCTTGATGGAATTCTGAGAACAAAATTCCTATAAGAGGGGAAGGATGTTATAACCCCAATTTCTTTTGAGTTCATTTGGTGAGAAATGTGTTTTCTCATATTAAAGATATTTGAACAAATAAAGATATAATTTGTTTTGAATAAATGGATTTCATTTACAATAGCCTTGATGATTGTTTTGTGGGCTTTATTGGCTATTAGGCCCAATAACAAGGAAAAGACAAAAGGAACTCCATTATTAATAAGAAATGGAGAAAAGAAAAATGTAGAAACATCTAGAAGGAAAAAGTATGTAATCCAAAGGAGGATTTCGTGCCTCTTGGCTTCCAAGGAGTCCAAAGTTGCAAAAAGAAAGCAATAAGAAAAGAAAAGATCAACTAAATATTTCTTTATTAAGAAAGAAATTGAAAACAAGGATAAAATGTGGAAAATAAGTGAAAAGAGGTATAATTGAGTTATCCTTGATGGATTTTCGTATCTAAAGGATTCCTAATGTTAAATGGAATGCCAATGAGGAAAATAAAAAGAAAGATAAAGAGAAATCCTCAAAAAGAGATATTTTAATAAGAAATAAACAAGATAATGTGAAATAATGTATATTGATGCATCTAGAAGGATAATAAGTATCCGTATGAAGGAATTTCGAAATCTTAGAGTTTCTTGGGGTCCAAGGAGCCCCAATGAAGAAAGAGGAAAGAGAAAATACCAATAATGTCAAATAAGAAGATAATATGATGCATAATGAATGATTTTGGGGTAATGTTAAAAAGAAAGTATTTTTCTACTAAAGAAAAGTAGAATTTCGTACCAATGGATTAAAAAGCAAGAACAAAGAGAATAAGAGGGATGTTTTTCGAAATCCTAATATCAAAAGTAGAAGGAATATTAAAGAAATATGAGAGAGAGAGGAACTAGCTTCTTAATGAAGTAATAGGTTTCCTTTAAGTGTGGGACTTGTTTCCTCTTGGATCTCGTGGATAAGAAACCTAGGGCCTATCTACCCTCCCCTATATAAGGGGTATGACCCAGGGACAAGTCCAGATGATTCCACTCATCGTTCTTCTTCTTTGATTTCTTCTTCAAACCCTAACCCCAAGTAGCATCATGAGCATGATGCAAAAAGGGGGACCAGGGGGGTTGCGATGGGAGCCTAGTGTACCACGATGTCAAGGAGCCGCTTCACCATCGAAGTCGTGTCCTAGAGCACGTGCAATAGTGGCACCAGGGCTGTAGTGACGACCACTTTGCATGGCTTGGCGAATGGGAAAACGGCCACCGTGGCCAAGAACTGAAGGCGCACTAGGTGCACCAAGGCACGGCGGAGGCAAGGAAGCTTTTGCCGGTGAGGATCGTGGTCTAGAGAGGGAGGAATGACCCGCACTTGGCTGCAGGTCGACAGCTAGGGCGACGCAGCAACAACTGCGTGAGGTTGAAGAAGGCAGAGTCCCTTCGGACCGTTTTACCCCTCCCTGTTCTGAAGAGATGGTGTTTAAGTGGAGGGAAAAATCAACAATTGGTTATGTTTCCAAATCGCTGCATTTCATGGAGACAGAGGCGACGTGGCATCCTCTGATTGGTCCAAAAAGGTAAACCTTGTAAAAATCATAACTAAATGTTGGTAACTCCGATGATAGCAAATAATATATGCTTTTTGCTCATAAAAATGAGAGGAATTCATTAAAAATATTTTTTAAGGCTAATTACTCTTGCAATTCGAAAAGTAGTTTAATTTATAAACTTTAATGAATTAAAGATTAAGAAACCCTATTTGGAGATGATTAATGTATTTAGTAGGGTTTAATGGATGATTAAAGTTGATATTATCCTGTTAATTGTAAAAAGGTACATTAAACACAAAAAGGATGAACTTTGCACGTAATTGGTTAATTTAGAGTTTCCTCTGCATAAATATGCTTTAATGGGCCTTGAAACCCTAATATTACTAAATGTGACTCATAATGGTTTTAATTATTCAAAATCATGAATAGTGTTGAGATATGATAATTCCAAGCTATTTCGAGCATAAAAGTTCCTAATTGTGGATAAATACCCTTAATGTAGTAATTAGGGTTTTCTAATGAATAAAATATAGAATTAATGGCAAATTAAGTTCATATGCGAAGTACACCATAATGAACTTTGAATTGATGATAAATGAGCATAATGATCTTGTCATGGATTAAAAGGATAAAAATAGTAGCTATAATGTAAAAGAGGCTTAATGGACTTAATTAATGTTTAAGTGTGCCTTTAAATCGAAATTAGGGTTATACGTTGTTCAAAGATAACCTTAGTAACTTTCTTGATGAATAGAGGAGATAATTAGGGTTTGTGAGTAATTGAATAAAATTAGGGTATAAAATAGTAAAATATGAAGTGAAACCCTAATGGCAATGGAAACCCTAAAAGTAGACTAGAAATCCTAGGAAGCGAGCTAGGTTTAATAGATCTTGATGGCATGATCAATAATAGGAAATTGTATGCATATTTTAGGATCTTATTATGTGTGCTTGCTTTCTTGGATTTCTTACTTGCATGGATTATTCTATCAGCGTAACAGGTATGTGGTTACGCTTATGAATAATCGCATTAGTTTCACGGCGATTTCCGAACGCTTTATCGGTTTCTTGAAAATAACTGTTGGATGCCTATTTATTTCATGCAACTATAAAGTGACTATGATTATCACTATAAATAAAACTGGGTTAGATTCGGGTCCTCCTCTGAGGCTTTGCAAAGGCTAAAAAGGGATAACCTAGAGCAAGGTCTAGGTTATTGTGAGTTAGAAATTGGGCTACCCACGTGTAGTGCCATGAGACTCTTTAGCATGCCATGAGTTAAGGAGTGGGCTACCTACGGGTAGTGCCATGTGACTCTACCCTAGAAAATGGTTCACCTGTTAGGTGGGATCATGAGGGGTTTAATGGGGATCTACCATAAGGAAGGTAGCATCCAGGTCCACTGCAGGGACAACGCAGAGGATAGGGTACGCATGGATCATGCAGTTACATTTAAAATGTAAAGTTGATTGTTAAACTGTAATGGACTGCAATACGTTGTTATGGATAATTGCATGCTTATTATTTCCCCCACATACCAGCTTGATGATGACCGACATTTTGTTTGTCGGCGTTTTAGGTACAAGCCAAAAGGACAAACAATAAATCGTCATATTATGAAATACATGAATTAAAATACTAGGAGGATTAGTTAGAGTAGAATTCATATGTGGATAAAAGTTTAGAGATCCAAGTTTTCAAAAGGTATGCAAAGTTTGTATTCTTACCATATTTCAGTATAGCTGGTAGAATTTAATAATTGTTATTGATTATTTGTTGAACCTTTGATCCGAAAATTGGGATAATGGCTCTGACCTCTTGGTCTCCCTTAATTGGAGGTTACTGGGAGGCGGGGTCGTTACATTGTCCTTGTTTAGAGTTGCTTGAGGACCTTGGGTAATCATAATATAAATCTTTGATTCAATTTTTGGAACACTTGGTGTTATCATCTCTCCAAAAGGTGGGACACATGGTGATATATTCTCACAAGATGGTGGGAAAACAAATTTTTTAGTTCTCTTGTAACTATCACAAGATTCTTCCATCATTAGTACTTCAGTATGACTCTTATCAACTTTCTTATTGCCCCTCTTGGGATGGTCACACTCCTTAATATACTCACCATGTTCACTTACTCATCAGGAGGAAGGGGAGCTTGTGATGTTTGTGGTGGTGGTCTATGATGTGGTGGATTTGGATTTTAGAGGATGTAAGGTGGTTGTTGTGAAGGTTTTTGTGAGGGCAGTTGATGTTTTGGGGGTATTTGATATTAAGGTCATGGTTGTCGAGAGTATCAGAAGTTGTATGGAGGTTTTAGTGGTGGATAATAGAGATTTGGGGGACCTTGGTACTATTGTGAAGATGGTACTTGCCCTTGTTGTGGGATATAGGATCCTTGAAGAGAACCCATAGATCCACTATTAGTATTCAAATTAACCAACAATTTGAAGAGAAGTCCCCATTCATGATGGTGAGAAAGTGACAAAAATATTTGGTCAAGCCTTTTTCCAAGCCTATTAGTATTTTGTCCATTGGAGGACACAACTTTCTTCACCTCATCTAGGCTTCTCAATCTTCCAAAAACCACTTCCTCAAACATGGAGTTGTACCTTTGTCCTTGATGCTGCCTTGTCTCTCCTTGTCCTTCTTCCATTTTTTCTTCCATCAGAAGTTTGGTTAGTTTCTCCATGCTGGAGAATAAGAGTTGGACATAGGGTCTTGATTTTTCTATCTACCATAGGACTGAAATGGCTTCACTTATTCATCAATAGACTAAATAAGAGGGAAGATTGTCTAGAAGTTCCTCCCACATGGGTCTTCATTAGGTTCATCATGCCATCCAAGATCTACATCATTTTAGGGTTTCTATCATCTTTGGCCCAAGAAGGCACAACACCCATGTTTCTATCACAATGGACATCCACACTTGTGGCCCAGTTCCTTGAATTCTTAGCTAGGTGTTTAAACAATAACCATGTTTATTTGGGGGCTTGGACATGAAAGCACCTTTAAAAGATGAGTCTAAAATTGTTTGAACTCTTACTTAGCCCAGTGTAGAAAGATTGGACCAATTTCTAAACAAGCACCTCATGATGGGGATAGTACCTTGGAAGCTTTTGGAGAATCTCCCAAGTCTCGTGGAACTATTCATTATTCTTCTTATTGAAATAGGTAATGTACCTTCACATTGGGTCAGTTTTGCAATCATATAAAACTTTTTCAGGAATTTATTCTTCATTTCTTCCCAAGTAATAATACAATCTTTGATGAATACCATTCCTATTCCATGGCTTTGAGATAGAAGGGGAACAAGGAGAGCCATATGGAATCATTAGTGGATGCTAGTATAAGGAGTGGGACCCACTAAGGAGACCACTCCCTACTCTAAAATTTTGAGAAAACTATAGCAATTCCCCAAACATTCAGACATAACATATAGATGGAAGGGAAGATAAATCAGTCTCAAAATAATATGGCAATATAGAGCATAATGTAATAGCAGCAGAAAATAAAGTGTAATTATTACATGATCCAATTTATTTCTAAGAGCTCTCCACATGCACATAAAAGAAACATAAAGGAAACTAAGTCTAAATGGATCAATTGCAGAGGGCAACCTAGGCATCTCAGAAACTTCCAAAAACTATTGCTGATTACGTTCCTCGAACCCTGGGTACTCAAGTACAGGCTCATCCTCCAAGGTCACTACTGGCTCCTCCGCACCTGGGTGGAAGCGAACATCACCCAAAATATAGGAAACAAAGTATAGAGGTCAGCAAAGGATGAGTATGTACATATATAAAACACTTTGGGCATTATAATGTGTTATAAGTATAAAATTGATGTTCCCACAAGAGAAGGGGGTTATTTGAAATTAGTTAAGTTCAAGAGAAATGTAACAAAAGAAATGAGGCATATTAAAAATTCAGATTACAAGCATGATAATAAAAGAGTCTTTCCATAATAATTATCCACAATTTCCATTTTTAAACAATAATATTTGCATGCATAACAATGTAGAATAAATATACTTAAAATAGGGCCATAACACCATAGGATCACGGTCTAAAAAGAAATAAGGGTGGAAACGTGCACCCCGAGCAGAATACACACACGCTATATAAGTTTGGGTGTACATAAGTACTACTATTATAGGTATTCTAGTCAAACATGTAGCATGCATTAAATAGAGAGGCAAGATGAACATTTTAGTCAATTTCACATAAAATGGCAATCATAGCAAGAGGGATCCGAAGACCCATTTTAATAGAGTAAATATAGAACAATAGGAATGTATGTATGAATCCAAATAAAAAAACATAAATGCCCAATAATTGATATTCAAGTAAAAGTGACTGTTCAAGAGATGCCTCTTTTAAAAGAATTAGGTTTCAGTCAAATAATGCCCAAAATAAAATAGAGGATGTACATACCATATGATCAGACCTAATTATTCAGTAACACCTCCTAAACAAAGGGTCATGGTTGTCTCAACCTAGTCACCATATATGTGCATTCAATTAATATAATGTGCATTAAATCCTTTACTTAAAGAATGACTCTATTTGTAACCTAGAAATCAGGTTGTGAAACCTATCCCATTAAATCAATCTTATTTTTCTGATTCCAAAATGTATATTTTTGTATTTTTCCACTGAACCAATAATTATTTATGATTTTTACTGATAAAATGGAAATTACGACGCACAAAGACCATAATGCCCCTGAATGATAACATGGTTATTAAAGGCATGATGACACGCAAACTTAGAGAAATCGAAAGCATTGGATTTTACAGTCAACAGAGTCAACTCAAATCAAAATTCCTATGTTGCCCTCATGGTCGTAATGTGAATGCTATAGGCACCATGGGTGAGACTGGGCTTTCACCCCAGGGAATTGCTTTCCCTATATCTGGCACCATGGACTTCCTATTGAAGCTCAAGACCTAGAGAGGGGCACTCAAACCAAACCTCTTTACGAATATGGAATCAAACTAGTATCTCTGACTTGCCACTGCAAACTTAATGAGCCTTGAGGCAATTCCTGAGGTCACCGGAGAGCAAGGCAAGCCTCGCAGTGGAAGTAGCAAGGATGATCCTAACAACAACTGCGGTGGGGTAAAAATGACAGGAAGCATCCTGTGATGCTATGATCAGTAGACAAACACCTCAAGGTGAGGAGGGTGAGGGAGAATGAGGTTAGAAAGACTAGAAACACATGAAGACCTGGGTCTGTAAAGAATGATCTGCCACAACATCAGCTGAATGCAACAAGGAAGAAGTCGGGGTAGGCACGATGTTTTCAGAGCCCTTGGGAGAAACTCAACCTGACCCATTATCGATGAGATGTGATTGCGATGAGACCTGAAGCCAAAATAGGACCAGGGATCATTGAACCCCCTTCTCAGTGGTGAAATAAAAAAAAGGAAGGTGGAGGCATTTGTTGACCAAAGAAACCAGATGAAACCATGGTATTATGAGTACATAGACTGAAAGAGAAGGTGTCCTAGATGGTTACCTCAGGCAAACATGTGTCGAGGTGGCTCTAGTTGCTGGCACTTTGAGATCTTCCTTTGGGAAAGATAGACACAAACAATGGCTCCAAGTCATCCTTGATAGAAATTGATCACAAGGAGTCGAGGAGGGATTATCGTGGACCAGTTCCAGATCAATACAGAGTGATATCGGGATCTATGGCGAGGTGAAGAGTGGGAATGGTGAAGGCAGCAGTGGCTGTAAAATCCTAAAAGGGACGTTTCGCCAATGCTCATCCTCAAGGCCTATGTTAGGGATCGTTGGGTAGGGTGGAGAATGAGGAAGTTTTTAGTGAAGGAATCATTTGATTTGGTTTAGTGTAGAGGGAGAAAATAGTGATGGACCTCATCACCAGCATATGACTGCTCCACGTGCTGAAGTCGGGGGGGGTAAGGGATGACCAAGTCCATCCCACCCCACTTGCCCAAGTTGGTGAGCCAAAAAATAAACTGACCTGGGTACCTTGGTCCCGATGTGACAAATGAAATCGATTAAATCGACCCCAAACTATATGTTAAATCATACATAGCCTTTTAGGATCTAAAAAAGGGTGAATTTTATGTATAAAAGACTCCAAATTTTGAGGGTTAGTTAATAAGGATATGAGGAACACAATTATAGGCTTATATTTAGGTTTTGAGGTTAACTAAGCTATAAATTTACCATTTTTCATAAATCACCTACTTAATGTAATGAACTTAGTCTAATGGTCAATTATGGTGAAACCTTCCACCATAACTTGATTCCTGTCTTTATGAGATCTAAGACTATCCTATTTCCTAAATCTAGGGTCAAGAAATCTAGATTATCATTAGTGCTAATAGGTTTCCCAATTTAGGTATTAAGGTAACAATATCATATGATTTCATCTCTATGGAATCCTAATGAGTCAATCTATGGTTTAAAGATCAGAAAGCTAACTAGCTTAAAAGAAACATGAAAAATGGTATCTAAGAGGTTTCTATTAAAATAAGGGACAAGAAAATAGGAAAGAAAGGTTTGTACCTAGAATTGGAGATGTTACAACACACCACCCCTTAAAAAGGATTTCGTCCTCAAAATCTCAAGCAAAGAGGGAGGGGTAGGTTTGAAACATCTCTTCTTTCAACTCCCAGGTGGTTTCCTCAAGGCCATGGTACTTCTAGAGAACCTTCACAAGCTCGATCTCCTTGTTTTTCAATTTCTTCATCTTGGTGTCTAAGACCTTTACTAGAAACTCTTCATAGGATAGATCTTCTCGTAACTCAATAGGATCAATAGTCAACACATGGGAAGGATCCTTCACATACTTCTTCAGAACAGATACATTGAACACATTGTGAATCTTGTCATAAGTGGGAACAAAGGCTAGATGGTAGGCACACTCTCCAACTCTATCCAAGATCTCAAATGGTCCCACATAATGAGGGCTCAACTTGACTTCAAATTTAGACCTTGCTATTGATCAGATTGTCTTTATCTTCAGAAACACATAATCACCAACTAAGAAACTCACATTAGATCTCTTCTTGTCAGCATACACCTTATGTAAATCTTGGGCAGCCTTCATCCTCTTCTTGATCAAATAGATCTTTTCAATCATCATCTGCATGTCATCACTCTTCATCAAATATCTTTCACCCACATCATCCCAATGTAGCGGTGAACGACAAGGTTGACCATAAAGTGCTTTAAAGGGTGGCATACCAATGCTGACTTGGTAGCTATTGTTGTAAGAAAATTAGACCATCAAAAGGTATTTATACCAAACCCCTCCCCAATACATAACACGAGCATGAAACAAGTCCTCTAGAATCTGCACTGACTGCTTTGACTGATCATCCGTCTGAGGGTGGTAAGTTGTGCTGAAACGTAGGTCAGAACCCATCTCTTGTATTTGATTCCACAAGCAAGAGGTGAACTTCGGGTCACAATCAGAAACTATCTCCTTGGGAACTCCATGTAGGAGAACAACCCAATCCACGTACAATTGTGCCATATCAGGGACCTTGTATGTACTCTTGAACAGAAGAAAGTGAGCCGACTTGGTCAGGCGATCAATAACAACCAAATCACATCGTACCCTCGCTTTGACTTTGGAAACCCAATAACAAAATCCATGATTATTTCCCCCCATTTCCACTCTGGTATCTCAAGTGGATGGAGAAGACCACTGGGATGTTTATGTTCTATCTTCATATGCTGGCACGTCAAGCACTTTGCAACATATGTAGCAATATACTTCTTCATGTTCTTCCTCCAAAAGCCCCGTTGTAGGTCCTCATACATCTTTGTGGTACCAGGATGAATCATGTACTTGGACTCATGGGTTTCACCTAGAACTCTCTATCTCAGATCAACAACATCATATATCTAAAATCTATGGTAAAAGTCGATAGTACCATCCACTCCAATAGAAAACTTTGATTGTGGTTTCTTTGTCAACATCTTCATCTCATCAAGCTCAGGGCTATCCAATTGTGCAACAACAACTTCGGAAATCTAGGTGGGAGTGACAGTCAAACTTTCCATCTTCACTCTCATCCTCTCCACATTAGAGTCCTAGGTCACCATCTCGAATCTTGTTCTAAACTCCTCCATAAGAAACAACTGATAGAAGCACAAGATGCATCTTTCTTCCTACTAGGGATGTCAATATAAACCATTTCCCATACCCCGAACCACTGCCAAACCGAACCACCCCATTCTACGTGGTTATTTTAACAACCATCATTTAGCGGGTCCCCGACGAAAGGCAACTGATATTATGGTTTTGTACAATGGGAATCTGGAGCATGTGAAAGTTTTCAAATGAGCAAATAAACGACATCATTGCACCGATGCCAGTTACTTTCTTCTTCATTTTCCACGATGGCGATAGTTCAGGGGAATTTCTTTTGACAGTTTGACGTTGACAGGGATAGGTATCTCTCCAAAAGAAATGCGCGCATGGACATATACAACTTCCGGGTAGGATCTGACTGAAGAAGATGCCATAGTAATGGTGCAGGCCACCAACTGTGCAGACACCATGACAGGTTGCTCTACCAACACCTGCCCCTCCCAGTACATGTCCTTATCCATGATAAAAACACTAGCAATACCGCTAACCAAACTTAAAGATGCCAGAGGCGGAGGCACGTGTGAGAGCATGCCGACGACATGTCCTCCTCCTCCGTCCAGGCTGGTGCCACCATCTTTCATCTAAGGTGAGCAGTATGCTACAGAAGAAACATCGCCAACCAGTGGTCGAAATGAAAAACAAAGCTAGTTGTTGAGATGAGATAGTAGTAGAGTCTCTTGTTAACTCCGAAAAGGATAGAGAAGCCGACAACACCAGTTAACTCTGGCAACACATGTGAAACGGTGTGGCATCGATCTTACGATGATGCATTTGTGTAGAGAAAAAAAATAACAAATTGGCACTTCCCGCTAGCAGCTCCGTTGTCTATCGTACGTTGAGGATAGTAAAAATATTAGGGAAGTTGAGAGGATATGTATAAAATATCCTCCTGAAATAACCATTCCTCCTGGAGAAAATGGTTCAGTTTTCCATACCAATTATGCGAGGAATGGATGGTTTGGTGGTGGGTGGTGGATGATGGTTTTCGCACTTTTGGCATACCTACTTCCTACTCAGGAAATCAACAACAACATGGGATTTACCTGGGTGATAAGTGATGGTAAAGTCATAGTCCTTGAGGTACTCCATCTATCATATTTGGTGCAGATTCAAGTTCTTCTGAGTCATCAAGTAGCATAGAATCTTGTAGTCACAAAATTCCTCAAATTGTACCGCATACAAGTAGTGTCACCAAATCTTTAGAGCATGAACTATAATAGCTAGCTCCAATTCATGTGTAGGTCAATTTCCTTCATTCAACTTCAATTGGCGAGATGCATAAGCGATCACTCATCCTTCTTGCATAAGGACACAACCCAACCCTAGTTCTCAGGCATCGGTATATATAACATAGAGTTTACCCTCCACAAGAAGAGAAATCTCAAGAGCAGAAGTCAAACACTTATTTAACTCTAAGAATCTCTTTTTACACTCAGGAGTCCAGACAAACTTCGTATCTTTGCATGTCATCTTCGTCATCGGAAGAGCCAGCTTGGAGAAATTTTACACAAATCTCTGATAGTAGCCTGCAAGGCCCAAAAAACTACGTTCTATGAGGGGTTATTTAGTGATTTCTACTTTGTCACAACTTCAATCTTAACAAGATCAACAAAACTATGTCCCGCCGAGATAACATGGCCAAGAAACATCACCTCCTTGATCCAAAACTTGCACTTTTGAGGACTTTGCATAGAGCTGATGTTCTCGCAAGGCCTAAAGAACAATCTGTAGGTGCTCACGGTGTTGGTCCATGGTCTCAGAGTAGATAAGCACATCATCAATGAACACCACCATGAAGCTATCCAGGTAAGGATGGAAGACCTGATTCATCAGGTCCCTAAAGGTAGCAGGGGCATTGGTCAGGCCAAATGGTATGACTAGGAATTCATAATGCCCGTAACGAGTGTAGAAGGCCATCTTTGGTACATCATCATCCTTCACATGCATCTAGTAGTAGAAACTATGCAATTCCATCTTCGAGAACACAGTAGTAGACTTCAGCTGGTTGGATAAGTTGTCGACGAATGGTAAGGGGTAACAATTCTTAATTGTCAGTTAATTCAACATACGATAATCCATGCACATTGACAAGGACCCATCTTTCTTCTTCACAAACAGGACCAGTGCTCCCCAGGGAGAGACACTCAGGCATACAAACCCCATATCTAGGAGCTCTTGTAGATGCTTCTTGATCTTAGCCAGCTTAGTAGGTGCCATGCGATAGGGTGTCTTGGAGATAGGAGTTGTGCCTGGTACGAGGTCGATAGAAAACTCAACTTCTCATGTGGGAGGGAGTCCAGGAAGCTCGTCGGGGAAGACATCAGGAAAATCCCAAACCACATCAATGTCATCTAACACCGCTGGTGTAGGGTTAAGAACAACCGACGTCAAGTAGGCTCTACAACCATGTGTGATGAACTTCTCCACCTTGAGTGCAAAAATGATGAACTATTGATGTCCTTGATTTCTTCCCTTGATACATAAACACTCACCTTTGGGTGAAATAAATAACCTTTTGATCTTCATAGACGAGTGAAACCTTGAACTTCTTGAGCCAGTCCATTCCCGAAGGCCATCATGTTGAGGATGATGGAGTATGACTCAAACATCGTGCCATATACATAGATTCAAATACTAACATGGTTACAAGTTTAGATGATATGAAGGTGTTTGAGGCTCTAGAATCAAATGATGCTTTTATTGGTTGTTGAAATAAGTGAACAATACCTTCAATGACTCCATTATCATCAGTGGCTTCCACGATGTCCATGGCGAAGACACATGTTGCATGTTTCTAAATAGGTGAGGGACGTCCTTGCTGATTGTTGTTCTTTAGGGGTTGTTGTGGATGAGGTTGTGGTTGCGGCTGCTGGGGTTCCTGTGGCTGAGCTGGTGTGGCAACCCTCTGGATCTTGGGACACGTCAAGTGCCTCATATCTGGTTGAGCTGCAAGCTACACAGTAGGGCACCTACCAGGAGGGTGGTGGCATTGGCAACGGTTGTACTTGTCACGATGATCATCGATGAAGTTCTTCCTCTTATTTGGACTCTAAGTCGAGGAATGAAAACCTAGATAGGCCTCCACAATGAGGGCCTTATCCACCATCTGCTAGAAGGTTAGAGGGAGCTGCGTAACAAGATCATGCCCAACTTGGTAGCTCAGTCCCTATAGGAAGAGTGTAGCTTGGCGGTCCTCTCCAAGGCATGTAGCATAGTGCTCCAATAGTAGGAACTTCTTAACATAAGCAGAAAAGCTCAGGGATCCCTACTTCAAGTTGTAGAACTCTACCTCCTTCTTCCTCAAGGCGGCAACACAAATGTACTTTTGATGAAAAACAGCAAGGAGTTACTCCCATGACATATGAAAAGTGTCGCGAGTGCGGGGGACACCATTCCACCAAACGTGTTTTGGTCCATCCAACACATAGGTGGAAAAGTGGACCTTCTAGTGAATAGGTCACTCCATGCGCCAATGGTATGCTCGATGGACAACACCCAGTTGTTAGCCTTGTCCACCATCTCAATCTCTCCTTCACCCTTGAATTAGGGTGGCTGCATCTTGATGAACTCCGTGAGGGAGTAATCTTTGGGCTTCTCAAGAGGAGGAATGGAATTGACACATCCCATCAGAAAATTGGCCAAAAACTAGTACAAGACAACCAACTCTTGCTCCAGAGTAAGTTGAGGTGGAGGAGGGGGCTCCAAAAAAGGAGGAGGCAAAGTGACAACCTGGTGAACCCCATAGGTGGCATGTACATCTGGTGTCGTCAACGACGGCTCCATGTGTGGCATCCCAAACTGTGGGCTAAGTGGTGTAGAATATCCATCTACTAGCGTCTCACGGGACTGGGATGACTCACCGCTCTTGTCCCCAAACAAATCGGTTCTCCTAAAAACATAGATAGAGGTAATAATCCTAATAAAATTTTGAGATACTGGACTGCTTACTGCTAATGCTTTGATATCATTTTGTAAGGAGTGGGACCCGCTAAGGGGACCACTCCCTACTCTAAATTTTTGAGAACACTATGGCAATTCCCCAAACATTCAGACATAACATATAGATGGAAGGAAGCTAAATCACTCTCAAAATAATATGGCAATATAGAGCATAAAGTAATAACATAGGAAAATAAAGTGTAACTATTACATGATAGAATTGATTTCTAAGAACTCGTCCACACAGACATAAAAGAAACATAAAGAAAACTAAGTCTAAATGGATCAATTGTAGAGAGCAACATAGGCATCTCAAAAACTTCCACGAACTACTGTTGATCAGGTATCTCAAACCGTGGGTCTTCAAGTACATGCTCCTCCTCTAAGGTCACCACTGGTTCCTTTGCACCTGGGTGGAAGGGAACATCACCCAGAATTTATAGGAAACAAAGTATAGAGGTCAGCAAAGGCTGAGTATGGACATATATAAAACACTTTGTCCATTATAATGTGTTATAAGTATAAAAGAGATGTTTGCACAAGAGAAGGGGGCTATTTACAATTAGGTAAGTTCAAGATAAATGTAACAAAAGAAATGAGACATATTAAAAATTCAAATTACAAGTATGATAATAGAAGTGCCTTACCATAACAATTACCCACAATTTCCATTTTTAAATAATAACATTTGCATGCATAACAATGTAGACAAATATACCTAAAACAGGGCCATGACACCATAGGATCATGGCCTAAAAAGAAATAAAGGTGGAAAAACACACCCTGGGTAGAATATGTACACCCTATATAAGTATGGTTGTACATAAGTATCACTATTCTAAATATTCTAGTCAAACATGTAGCATGCATAAAATAGAGAGGTAAGACTAAAATTTTAGTCAATTTCACAGAAAATGGCAATCATAGCAAGAGGGATCCGAAGACCCATTATAATAGAGTAATTCAACAACAACATGAATGTATGTATGAATCCAAATTAAGAAACATAAATGTCCAATAATTGATATTCAAATAAAAGTGATAGTTTAAGGGATACCTCGTTTAAAAGAATGTAGGTTTCAGTCAAATAATGCCCAAAATAAAATAGAGGATGTAGATACCTTATGATCAAACCTATTTATTCAGTAACACCTTCTAAGCACAGGGTCAGGGTTGTCTCAACCTAGTCCAAATATATGTGCATTCAATTAATATAATGTGCATTAAATCCTTTACTTAAAGAATGACCCTATTTGTAACCTAGAAATCAGGTTGTGAAACCTATCCCATTAAATCATTCGTATTTTTTAATTCCAAAAATGTATATTTTTGTATTTTTCCACTGAACCAATAATTAGTTATGATTTTTACAACTAAAAACCATTTACTGATAAAATGGAAATTACGACCCACAAATACCATAATGCCCCTGAATGATAACGCGGTTATTAAAGGCTCAATGTCACGTAAACTTAGAGAAATTGGAAGCATGGGATTTTGCAGTCAATAGAGTCAACTCAAATAAAAAATTCCTATTTTTCCCTCATGGGAGTGACATGATTGTCACATGCACCATGGGCAAGACTTTGCTTTCGCCCCAGGGAATTGCTTTCCCTGTATCTGGCACCATGGACTTCCTATTGAAGCTCGAGACCTAGAGAGGGGCACTCAAACCAAACCTCTTTGTGAATAGGGAATCAAACTAGTGGCTCTGACTCACCACTATGAACTTAATGAGTCTCGAGGTAGTTCTTGAGGTCACTGGAGAGCAAGGAAAGCCTCATGGCGGAAGAAGCAGGGATGATCCTGGCAGTGACTATGGTGGGGGAAAAACGGCAGGAAGCATCCCGCGATGCTATGATCAGTAGGAAAACACCTCAAGGTGAGGAGGGAGAAGGAGAATGAGGTTAGAAAGACTAGAAACACATGAAGACCTGGGCTCATAAAGAATGATCTATTGCAGCATCACCTGAGTCTGACGAGGAAGAAGTTGGGGTAGGCACGATGTATCCGGAGCCCATGGGAGAAACTCAACTTGACCCATTACCTTCTAGATGTGATTGCGATGAGCCCTAAAGCCAAAATAGGACTAGGGATGATTGAACCCCCTTCTCAGCGGTGAATCAAAATAGAGGAAGGAGGAGGCATTTGTCGACCAAACAAACCAGATGACACCATGGTATTATGAGTACATAGACCGAAAGAGATGGTGTCATAGATGGTTACTGTTGGTATGTATGCCCTGAGAGCCAATCATGGGATGATTGGTGGGATACATTAAGATTGATTTGATAAACATCAAAGGCAAGCTTCCAATTCTTTTTGGTTCAGTCATATGAGATAATGATAGAAAAGATTGAATGTCTAGAGAATGACAATACTCAATGATGTATGCTTTCAGGCTGAGGATTGAACGATGAGATCATACGAATGCTAAGTGTTTGTACATTCTTATTATGTCCCTAGTCGGATGTAATTATGGAAGGTAGATAGACAATAATGACACACAATACTAGATTGTGGTGTTGGTTGATGACAGAATCTCATTAGTCATGATATGGAGATATCAAACCAAACACATAGGTACTTGTTAGAGAACAAGTGTACGGACAGACCCACCGTGAGTTTGACACATGGAGCCATGATATGGTAGTCACAGTCAGTTCTCACAGTGATGGTGGTGAGTGTGATTCTTTGACCTGAAATCACTACACTTAACACATGTCAGTAGGTACACTTTGACATCATCAAACACAGTCCTGAAACATGGGTTGTTAGAAAGGTGATGATTGGGTGACTTTGACACATGGGGCTTTTGAGGGGTGAGTGATAGATATGGGATTTGTCCCTCCTGAGGGAGTTTGATATCCATGGCCACTTGATGAGTAGGATTGAGATAGGCGTGCATGCATATGTGAATCAGTATGTGATGTTGATGTCATACATATCTCGTCCAATCTACTCTGAGATCAAGAATGTGAATGAACATTGAAAGGATGGTTGTTCCATGCCTTGAGTTCATTCGGGATATCAGTGACAAAGGAATTATACATTCGATGTAACACCATTCACAGATTGTAGGATTGAAAGTTGTTCTCCAACTTTCCTTTTCACTTGGGTAGCATTGATGTGTGACTAGGCACCTCTCTTTTCTTGTGAAGTCATAAGTGTTATGGACTTTCACTGCCAACATGAAATGGACCTGAAGGGTCACACACATAGGATTTAACCTGAAAGAGGATTTTATCCACAAATGATGTTTAGATTGATTACTAAAAGAGTTTAGTAGTTCAATCAAACACTCAATCAATTGATAGCTCGGTATCATAGTGTTCAATGTGTTGGACCAATTGATTAGAGTATCAGATTGATTGAAACTACGATTGATTGATTTGCACAAGTCTACTGCCCCAACCGACTGGCTCATGGGATGAACCGATCGGATCAGGTTGGTGAACCGGT
Source organism: Alisma plantago-aquatica (assembly GCA_963693085.1). Lineage (NCBI taxonomy): Eukaryota > Viridiplantae > Streptophyta > Magnoliopsida > Alismatales > Alismataceae > Alisma > Alisma plantago-aquatica. The sequence goes on from OY856410.1 coordinate 312,892,022, forward strand.
CGGCTCATGTTGTGAGCCGATCGAATCATGTGTCATGAAATGATCAGTTCAATTGTTGAACCGATCAATTCGAGGACCAACCAAGATCGTTTGGAAAATCAAAAGACTATTTTGCAAATAGAATTTGTTTCACTTGTACAAATTCGATTTGGACAAGGATTAATATTTGATTAATTGGAAACAAATATGGAAGTCAATTTGAGTTGGATTAGGGCCACAAACCGATAGAATCAGAGCCCCAGTTGATCGGCTCAGGTCCCAAACGATCGGCTCAGGACCCGAAACGATCATTTCAGGGTGTGAATCGATCTGTTTAGCTGGCGCAAGGTGGTTGTTTTGTGGAAAATCTCGAACCTTTCTACTCCTGTTTAATTGCACATTGCTCGGGGTAGAGAACCCTATCCCAAGACCCTCCTATATATATCGGGGTAGTGGGGGCTTCTCAGGTACACAACTACTCAGAACACCAGTTGCTCTGCAAAGTTGTTGTTCTGTCTGGTTTTGGTAACTGAGAGAGAGCCCGAGCAAGTGCTACCCGATAAGGGAGGCACAACAAGGGAAAGACAACTACAGAAAAGAAACTGGTTGTAGGAGAGTGTGTTGGTGACTAGTACGCCGACAGGAGGGTGTGACTCCTTCTGATTCCTTATGGGACAAGGAGATCGGAGTTCTAGGGGGTCTGTGTGGACTAATTCAGAGGTGGGAGACTTCTGCCGCTCGGAGAATTTCTATGAATCCTGATAGTCCTTGTGAAACCAAGAGCTGCATAGACACCGTCCAAGACCAGAGGTGAAGACCGTGCAAGCCGTGAGGTAACGTCGCTGAGCAAGCCTTGGGACAAGGTATGCCTCTATAAACCATCCTTCTTATTGTATAGACATTGACGCGATTCCTTTTTCTGGGATGGGAGGAGAAATTTTTTGTTTCCACTGCCTTCTCTGCCTCCCCTAAAACCCAACAATGGTATTAGAGCCATGTCAACTGATGTATACTTTAGGATTATCGATATGATCGATTTTGGTTTGTCGCCTTTATTTATTGCATATAATGCAAATAAAATTGGCTTTATGCAAGTCCAATCCTAAATCCACAAATCCCAATATACATATATGATATGTAATAGGAATGCACTCGATTCACGTCACCCTTAAACGAGTTTTGTGGTGGATGTATAGTGTGGTTATGGCCAATAAACCCTATGTGTGTGCTTGGTTGTATATGGTTGCTTGCATCTCGGTCTGCGCACCAATTCTCCATCTCTTATTCCTGATGTAACTCGAGATAACTTGAGATTTCTTTTCTACCTTTGCTCCCCCCAAATGTAACTCAAGGTTTCCCAATTTAAATGTAAATAGGATAGATCTTTTTATTTCATGTTATGTCAAAGAATGACGGACAACTTGACGACAACTGAGACGATCGGTTCAAGGAGTGAATCGATCGGTTGGTGATCCAGATGACCTATTTGAGGAGTGAGATGATTGGGTGGTGGCCATGAGGAGATGCATGACGACCAGGTGAACCGATTAGTTGGAGGAGCCAACCGATCGGCTGGTGGCACCCAAACGACCGACCAGGGCGAGCATGTCATTCATGTGATGAGTTGATCAACTTAGACAGCTATAGCACATAGTTCATCTTATACAGGTTGCATGTGATGTAGACCTAGATGACCGTGATTCCTCTTGGCTTGAGGAATCACATTAGGATGGCCATAATCATCGCTTTTATTGTTTCACGTGTTTTCTGTGGGATATAGCATGTATATGATACATACTATGTATTGTGGTGATTGGATATGTATATGTACCTATAAAACCAAAACCCTCATTAAATATTAAAGTATTAGATGCCTTCCAAATGTGACACATGTGAAAATCGTGATCGGCCAAGTGTGGGCATGCCCTAGTGTGGTGCACCATCTATCTCATGGAAGCGTGAAGGATGGATATGTGGGTCTGCCCTAGCAGGGTGCATATTCATCGTGTTGGCTTTGGGTCAGATTTAACAAGGTGACCTAGATAGGATCTAGCACCTTGAGGCATGGAGGTGATCATGGCAAGGAGTTGCATATGACATCTTTCAAGAGTTGCATATGATGCAATTGGCAAGAGTTGCCTACCTGGAAGATCTAAGTTGTGGGTGACAGCCCTAGCTGGTACATGACTCAGAGGATTTCAGGATCTTGACCCACTAGAAGATTGTACATTGTAATCTTCCGAATTGATGGTGAGGGCTATCAATTTGAACAAAAATAGTGGGAGCGATAATTAATTAAAGTCCTTATTATATCGTAAACCTTTCAAATCAATCAAATAAGTCAAAATTGAGTTTTGGACTAAACTGCATATATTTCCTTTTGTAGTACAAATGAAAACAAACAACAATCACTTTTCATTGCGATCGGTCCTTGAAAAGGACAAGTTGAATGGGACTAACTTCCATGACTGGTTTAGGACATTGAGAATTGTTCTCACTTAAGAGCAAAAGCTCTATGTCCTGGATACTCCAATTCCAGAAGAACCTACTCCTACCACACCAAAGACAGAAAGGGATGCTTATAAGAAGCATTCTGATGATGTCATTGATGCAAAGTGCTCGATGTTGTGCTCCATGAACCACGAGTTGCAGAGACAACATGAGAACAAGGGTGTCATTGAGATGATTCAGCATCTCAAGAACATGTATGAAGATCAAGCACGGCAAGAGAGATATGATGTCTCCAGAGTGTTGTTCAAGTGTGTCATGACAGAAGGAGATTCAATTGGTCCTCACACGCTCAAGATGATTGGGTATGTGGAGAACCTGATGAGACTGGGATTTCCCCTGAGCTAAGAGTTGGCTACTGACGTGATACTGCAATCATTGCCATAATCCTACAGTCAGTTTGTGATGAATTACAACATGAACAACTTTGACAAGCCGTTGACAGAGTTGTTGGGCATGTTGAGGACAACTGAGACACAGATGAAGAAGGACAAGCCTAAGTCTGTAATGATGATCAGCAGCAAGAAAGGCAAGTCCAAGCGCAAGGGCAAGGGCAAAGCTAAGAAGGGTTATGATGCTAGCCAGGAACGCAAGGCTTCTTCAGCTCTCAAGGCCAAGGGAGGCGTGACCAAGAGAGGCAATTTCCACCATTTTCAAAAGCCAGGACATTGGAAAAGGAATTGTCCACTCTATCTGGAAGAACTAAAGAAGAAGGAGGCGACAGACTTCTCCACCTGAAGGTGTCATGAAATAAACTTGTAACACTTGTGAGGTATATGATACCAAGATATAAAGTGTAAAGCACTCAATAAATGGAGCAAGTGTTGCCGCCATAAATAGGAGTACTTTAGTTTATTTTCAGCCTGAAAGGCATGTAATAGAGTTATGAACTGCTATTTCATATTTGCCAATAGATGGAAACACATTATTTTTGCATATTGTATGACAATGATAGCAATTAATAAAGTTGATGTTTCAATCTTTGCGGAAGTGCCTTGTTTATCTTGTGATACTTGGTATGCATAAGATAAAATGATACCTGAAAGTTATTGATAACTCAAACTATCAAATTAGCATAAATCATGAGAAATTCATTTCTAGTTTCCATATGATGGATAAGTCTAGACTCTTTTGGTCAGAGAGACATGAATCTCTTGAACATGATTAATCAATCTTCACTAAGGTAGTGGATGAGTGATTATCCTATTAGGTATAATACATGTGATGTATTTACATACCTATTAGAGTTAATGCTAGTACTTCAAATAGTGTTTAGAGAAATGCCAATATGAATATCTTGAAGTGTTCAAGAATATCATAGATGAAGTACAAATTTGGTATAGTGTTAATTCTTGATGAGATCAATGAATGAAATACTTGAACCAAAAGTTTGAGATCCTTGTGAGTAATTATGATAATGTATCACAGTGAGCTCGTGATTAAGGCATGGTGATGTCTAAATCAAAAGGAGTCATACTCGAAGGAGTTATAGGATGATTATCAAATAACAAACTTCTTCTTAAAAGGAATACCCCACACCCATAAAGGACACTAAGAATCACAAAGGAGTTGTGAATTCTTATATCCTTGACAGGTACACCTCGATCATCTATATGATAAGTTGGTCATGTGATGAATCAACTATCTAGATAAATATGAGGAACCATATTTTGAGTTATGGTTTATGACCATTACATCCTAAATGACTTCCATGAGAACTATAAGGTATGACCTTGATGGTAGCACCCATTGGGATGAAATCCATAAGTGCAAATGAATCTTAAGTGTTAAGACACATGGATAACATTTTGAGAAGGATGATGCTTGTTTATTGCAACTTAATGACTAAGAGATTTGCATATGGATACTAAAACCGCATTCCTATAAGGAATAAGACATGGATGTGTACGTGACACAACCTATAAGTTTTATGAATCCATTAATGCAAATAAAGTCTATAAGTTATAATGGACTAATCAATGTGATTGATTGAGTACAAGCAACTCAGAACTATGCTCTTTACTTTGATGATATAGTCAAAGGGTTTGACTGATATGTCAAAGATAAAGAAGGGATATGTGATTTAGTGGGAGCGTGTTCACATTCCACATGTTGATGTGAAATGGAAATGTTCTAAGAATGGAAATCCAAAGTGGAAATTATCTTTAAGGAAGAAATCATTGGCAATCTATACTGAAAGGTTCAGTATGCACAGATTCAGTGGGAGAAAACTTGTCCACATTACATGGAGTTGGTATCCCAAGGCCAAGTGTCCAACTCTTATGAAGAATGGGAACACTAAGAATATATATGGATCTATCATGTATGTAATCATCCCATTATCTTGTGTGTATGGACATAACAAGAATAAGATGCATTCATCATCTTGTATGTAGGACATGACAATATGATGTGCTCATCCTAATAACTCGTATGTGGGACATGACGAGTGGATGTCTATCTAGTTCCAGTAAGGGTTACTTGAATACCATGAGAACTTGATAAGTACTTGAGAAGTACTAGTTCTATGGAAATAAGGAAGGTTCACTATAAAGAGTTACATTGATGCAAACTTCCAAGAAGGACAAAAAATTAATCGCAAAAATATATATGGGATATATATAAAAGTGAATGTTTTTGGATAAATGGAAATGTTCCAATAAATCTGTTTAAAAGTAAATGCCGAGTATCTGTGTGTTAGAAAACAACAGTGGATACTATATGGATCTAGGAGTTCATAGAGATGAACTTATTGTTATTCCAATTATTGATGATAAGTTAGGAGTGCTTGCTCATGCAATGTGGCTAAAGGTTTGCAAAGGAATACTAGATCCCATATTATGGCAACTCCATCTCATACGTGTGACGTACATCGAAGAGATGAGAGACATGCAGTTAATACTGACTTTGGCAAGGTGTTTCCATAACTCACTATGTTAGCACTAGAGCACAATAACATGTGGGACATGTTTGAAGATCACTATGAATATAATTCAAGGGTGATTGGATCACAGTGCAAGTGGGAGTCTGTTGGTATGTATGCCCTGAGAGCCAATCATGGGATGATTGGTGGGATACATTAAGATTTATTTGATAAACATCAAAGGCACGCTTCCAATTCTTTCTGGTTTAGTCATATGAGATAATGATAGAATAGATTGAATGTCTAGAGAATGACAATATGCAATGACGTATGATTTTAGGTTGAGGACCTGAACGATGAGATCATATGAATGCTAAGAGTTTGTACATTCTTATTATGTCCCTAGTTAGATGTCATTGTGGAAGGTAGATAGACAACAATGACACACAAGACTAGATTGTGGTGGTGGTTGATGATAGAATCTCATTAGTCATGATATGGAGATATCAAATCAAACACATAGGTACTTGTAAGAGAACAAGTGTACCAGACAGACCCACTGTGAGTTTGACACATGGAACCATGGCATGGTAGTCACAGTCAGTTCTCACAGTGATGGTGGTGAGTGTGATTCTTTGACCTGAAATCACTACACTCAACACATGCCGTTGGGTACACTTTGACATCAACAAACATAGTCCTGAAACATGGGTTGTTATAAAGGTGATGATTGGGTGACTTTGACACATGGGGCTTTTGAGGGGTGAGTGATAGATATGGGATTTGTCCCTCCTGAGGGAGTTTGATACCCATGGCCACTTGATGAGTAGGATTGAGATAGACATGCATGCATATGTGAATTAGTATGTGATATTGATGTCATACATATCTCCTACAATCTACTCTGAGATCAAGAAAGTGAATGAACATTGAAAGGATGATTGTTCCATGCCTTGAGTTCATTCGGGATATAAATGACAAAGGAATTATATATTCATTGTAACACTATTCACATATTGTAGGATTGACAGTTGTTCTCCAACTTTCCTTTTCACTTGGGTAGCACTGATGTGCGACTAGGCACCACTCTTTGCTTGTGAAGTCATAAGTGTAATGGACTTTCACTACCAACGTGAAATGGACCTGCAGGATCACACACATAGGATTTAACCTGGAAGAGGAGTTAATCCACAAATGAAGTTTAGATTGATTACTAAAGGATTTTAGAAGTTCAATTAAACACTCAATCAATTGATAGATCAGTATCATAGTGTTCAAGGTGTTGGACTGATTGATTAGAGTATCAGATTCATTGAAACTACGATTGACTGATTTGCACAAGTCTGCTACCCCAACCAATCGGCTCATGGGATGAACCGATCGACTCAGGTTGGTGAACTGGTCGACTCATGTTGTGAGCCGATCAACTCATGTGACATGAAACGATTAGTTCAATTGTTGAACTGGTCGATTCAAGGACCAACCGAGATAATTTGTAAAGTCAGAACACTATTTTGTAAAAACAATTTGTTTAACTTGTACAAATTCAATTTGGATAATAATTAATATTTGATTAATCAAAAACAAATATGGAAGTCAATTTGAGTTGGATCAGGACCACGAACCGATCGGCTCAGAGCCCCAGACGATCGACTTAGGTCCTAAACGATTGGCTCAGGACCCGAAACAATCGTTTCAGGGTGCGAACCGATCGGTTCATCTGGCGCAAGTTGGTTGTTTTGTGGAAAATCTCGAACCCTTCTACTCCTACTTAATCTCGCATTGCCCGGGGTAGAGAACCCTGTCCCATGACCCTCCTATATATATAGGAGTAGTGGGGGATTCTCAGGTACACAACAACTCAGAACACCAGCTGCTCTACAAATTTGTTGTTCTCTCTGGTTTTGGTAACCGAGAGAGAGCCTGAGCAAGTGCTACTCGATAAGGGAGGCACAACAAGGGAAAGACAACTGCAGAAAAGCAACTAGTTGCAGGAGAGTGTGTTGGTGACTAGTACACCGACAGGAGGGCGTGACTCCTTCCGATTCCTTATGGTACAAGGGGATCAGAGTTCCAGGTGGTCTGTGTGGACTACTTCAGAGGTGGGAGACTTCTGCCACTCGGAGGACTACTGTCAATCCCAACAGTCCCGATGAAACTAGGAGCTGCATAGACACCGTCCAAGACCAGAGCTGAAGACCGTTCAAGCCATGAGGTAACATCACAGAGCAAGCCTCGGGACAAGGTATGCCTCTACAAACCATCCTTCCTATTGTATAGACGTTGACTTGATTCCTTTTTCTGGGTTGGGAGGAGAATTTTTTTTGTTTCCGCTGCCTTCTCTGCCTCCCCTAAAACCCAACAGTTACCACAGGTGGAATTGTGCCGAGGTGGCTCCAGTCGCCGGCATTTCGAGATCTTCCTCTGGGAAAGACAAACACCGACAGTGGCTCCAAGTCATTTTTGATAGAAATTGATTATAAGGAGTCGAGGAGGGATCGTCGTGGACTAGTTCTGGATCAATACAGAGTGATATCGGGCTCTGTGACGAGGTGAAGAGTGGGACTAGGGAAGGCAGCGGCAGCTGCAAAAGCCTAAAACGGGGTGTTTTTCCAATGCTTGTCTCTGAGGCCTAGTTAGGGCTCGTTGGATATGGTAGAGAATGAGGAAGTTGTTGGAAAAGGAATCATTTGATTTGGTTTAGTGTAGAGGGAGAAAATGCTATAGCATTTGTATGATGGTTGGGCTAATAGAAAACTCCTTTGCCTCAAATTCTGAAATATTAACAGGCTCACTCATGTGCATTACAGTTGTACCAAAGTAGTCCTTAAGAGGAAGGTCATCCTCCTCGACTAGTTCTTCATGTGGATCTGAAAGATTAGGTGGATATGGCGTACATGGTGGTGGTGTATGTGGTATGGATGTTGGTGGTGTATATGAGGGTAGTGCATATGAAGGTGATGTGGATGAAGGTGGCATGGGTGAATGTCATTTGGATGATGGTGACATGGATGATGGTTGTGTGGGTTGTGATTCCTCCATACATATTTGGGTTTGACTCCTTTCTCTAGATCCTCATGAAAATAATCAATAGAAAGAGATCGACATCCAAGCATGCACCAAGTGTAACCTACGTAAGGTACAACCAAGCAATAGAAGACATGTTAGTAAACAAATATGCATAAGAAACTCAAATAATAATGAATAGAAACTATGAGGGTAATAGGAAAGGTCAAAGCAACACAAACTATGTAGATCAAGAGTCATTCTCCCAAAAAGTGATGCTAGAAATCTTGATGTGATGGCCAAGCAACTAACTAAACTAGTACCAAAAATGGGTGTTAGGAGAGAGAACACCCCATCTAGAGAGCTAAGGTGCTTTATTTTCCCAGCAATGACTCTAGAAAGCTTGATGTGATGGTGGGGCAACAAACTAAACTTGTGCTAAAAAGGTGTTGGGAGAGAGCACACCTCAAGTAGAGAACTAAGGTGCTTTCTTTCCCGGACAAACTAAACTTGAGTCACTCGCACGAGTATTGCAAAAACAAATGGGCTAACAAATTTGTAACCCCAATCAACATGCCCAAAAATCCAAAATGCTTACTGGAAAGCATATGGGTTTGTATTATAGCATAAAAAGTGGCAAGTTTGGGTTCAAACCCAATGGAGAGAGGGAGAACTAGAGCTTAGTTTTCTTATGCTAGGTTCAAAGTCCAGAGACTACGGTCAAATGGTTTGATATTGGAATTCAAGTTAAAGTAATGTATTCAAGCAATTAAGAAAATAGAAGAACAAAATCAACTTTAACCCTAGACAAGTTAGTTCTAATTAACAAGGGTAAAAAAAGAAAGCAAGGAATTATACTAGGACAAGTAAGAAAGAGGTAATATCAAAGACTACACTAGAAAAGAAAGTCTATTTAGCAAACTAGACAATTAACTAAGCTAGTAAGGATACAACACTAGACTAGCAACTAGGCAAGAAAGAACAATTAGTGTAGTACACTAGAAAGAGGCTAGATAAAGAAAACTATCACAAGTAACTAAAATTATTATCAATTATCCTTTAAAGTTAAACTAGCATGATAAAGGAAAATAACTAAGAAGTAAACCAACAAATTAGACTAACACAAGCTAAGCAAGCAAGCAATTAGCATTTTAAGAAATTTTGGGAATTGTGGGACATTTGGGGTGATGTGACTATCAACTAGGTTGGGGGTCATAACTTGCAAACATAAATCACCCATTTAGATTGTCAAACCAAACAAACAAGTTAGATGATAGATAATTTCCATAAACTACTAACTTGACATGGACAAAATAGGGTTTGTATAGGGGAACCGATTGCCATCTACCCCTATCAAACCTTGTGAGGATCATTTGATTAGGATTTAGGTGGAATTTAACTAAGACCTAGCAAGTCCAAGTTTCTAGGATGGAAGCACTTAGGGAAATTGGGGGCCAAGGGTATTAATGGAGGGTGTGGATGAGGGTTTTACACCTCATGTCACCTCCCATATAGCCTTTAAGTGCTCCATGCCAATGGCCTTAACTATATCCAAACTATATACTTATATCTCACAAATAGGGGTACAATAAGACATATATATATATATAGGAATATGAGTAGCTATCTAGGGATCCACTAGTTGGACCTTGGAGTGAAACCCAAACATTTCTACATATCACCTATTTCTCCTAATACCTAGGTGTTTTCAAACACAAACCACAAGGTAATCCATGGGAAATGAGATGGAAGTAGAATATAATCATTAGAAAAAGAAATCTTAGATTTTACATATTACTTTACCCAAACATGGTATTAAAGTCACTTTTTATCCTGAAACATCCCACCTACTCATAACATATAAAAGAGATAAATAAAGAGTAGAAGAGTAAAACTTCGTGGATGCTTGGTGATGACTCTTTCTTCTATACCTCCAGCTATAAAAGCACAAACTCCTCCCTCCTTGATGGATGGAAAGCAGGAAATGTGGATAGGAATGGTCAAAACCTACAAAACTAGGGTTTTGAGGTGAAAGGAGGACATGGAGTGGAGGTAGGTGAAAATGAGAAGGAAGGGAGTAGATGGTACCTTCGATGGTTAGAGAGGCTAACCTCTAACTTCCAGTCACCACAATTGATTATATAGTGACTTGGGAAGCATAGGGTTGAATGGGGTTCACATAAAACAAAAACATGGAAGCAACATGATTTGGTTGGCAATACGATGGTGGTAGGCTAGTGGAATGGGCGTGCTGAAGTGGAACGACCGTGGTGGTGAAGGAAAAATGACAATGAAACAATGAGTTTTTTTGGGGGTTGTAGCATGGACGTGCTACACAGAACAATTGTGGTGGAAAAACTGTGATGGGTAGCATGATAATGGTGGGGCGTTTGGAGTGTGGTCCTTTGCTTGAACATGAGCATACTAGGTGCTTGGCAAAACAACCATTTTAGATGGCATGGCCATGTTGAGGTCTTCTTAGCATGTCTGTGCTGGCCATCGTTACCATACTACTGGGCTTGTTGGAGCTACTTCAATGTTGAATTTATATTGTGAATTTTCACTTGATGGCATGGTTGTGGTATCAAAGCTGTCATGAGGGTCTTCTAGTGTACTTCAATCTTGCATTTCACTATGTTTGATGCTCTTTGTCTTATCTTGATCCTTAACCATTAGGGGTATGGTGTGGCAGTTATTGGCTCTCTTTAGACTTCTCTATGGGTGAAGAAACCCTAAGATCCTCCTCCTTCTATCCCTTCCATTCAAAGCAAGGTCAAAGTACCTCAAAACATGAAATGAGCATCTATAAGTGCACACTAAACCACTTATTAGGGGAAATAAAATGCATTATAACATGCGTAGATATGATTCAAGAGACAAACAACACAAGGTGAAGCTCTAAATTAGGGATGAATCACCAATCTAGTGCAACCTTTCTACCATCAATAAATGTTCAGTTTAAAGCTACCCCTCATGGAAATTTTCTTTAGTATACTTTAATGTATGTGTATATAAATATAAGTGTCTTGATCAAATCCTGATGTGAGTTTCCATGGTATTTTAGTCATATTCTATGTTCTTTATACATCATGTAGATGTTATATGGGCCGCCTATAATTAAATTTAGATGTTTTTCTTGAAACGTTTACCTATCTTATCTGAAAATGTATTAGAAATTCGTTTTCATTCACATTGCATTACAATGTGCATTCTTACAACAAAGATAAAACATAAATGATACAATATTTGTTTACAGTAACACAACTCGTGCATTAAGTTAAATTATTTTATAATAAGTAAGTTGGTTTATACAGTACATGTATGAATATAAATATTAATGGATCCACTATAATATAAGTCTACATGTCTAAGGTAAATAGTTTTGAAAATTGTAGATGTGATTATGCAAGTATGCATTTAACTTGTTACAATCCTGGTCAAAAAGAGGATCCATGTGAGAGTAAAGAATCTAAACCACTAGGCCCACTTCCCCAACTTAGTGGCAGTGCTACCTACCCTAGCGCTGATCTACACTTGCATGAGAGAATTTGAATTTATCGCTATGTGCTTCCTTATTCTTTGTTCATGGTTAAACTCTCTTACATTTACTATACATATATACGATTATAATAGCCAAACCCATTATATCTTATTGAAACTCACATAACTTCATGATGGATAAAGAATATTAAGTCTATCTCTTCATTTGCTTTGAGCTATTTTTTGGTGCCCTTTTTCCTCATGGATGTGTTAATCATTTTTATAGGAAGACGCTACACTTTGATGACCTCTTCCATAGTACTATAATATTTTTGTTGATTAAGATATCATTCTAAGTGTTCACTCCACCTACATCCAACACATCATGTACAGATGTAGCTAGTCCCAAGCATAGACAAAAGAAAAGGGTTGATGGTAGGCTGAAGACCAATCATAAAACTTTTCCAGTCTTTTAATGACTTGGATCCTTATGAGAACTTTGTTGGAAGACCCCTACGTAAGGGTATGTTGCATCACACACAAGTATGAATATAGATATGCAATGTAATTTTGAAAAAATGACACCCGATTGTATTGAAGGTCAAGCACGAATTTTAAAACCTTGTATAAGTGTGGGTATAGAATCTAGTTCCACTACATCAGTGCTTAGATGCATTGAAAAATTTTCAAGGAATTTTTTTTTAATGGAGGCATATAAAAAAGCAAGTTCATGAAAAGAAGGATTAGAGTGAGGTCTTGGAATATTGTCTCTTTGATATGAAAGTCTTTGGAGATATTGGATATCATGATCAAATGAAAAGTCAATATATATTTCTTGTAGGTAATACAAGTGGACATTGAAATGATGTAGAAAGATTGAGACACACGTACAAAATCTGTTATACAAGTAAACATGTAGTGATAAACATAGAAATGTTGTGGAAATTATTGTTGGGAAGATGTTAAAGTATGACATTGTTATGAACACAAGGATGATTGATAGGATCATATTTGTTAAGCTTGTAGTTGGGGCCCAACTATTTTATATCACTAGTACTTATACCCCCAAGTTAGACTTAGAAAGAAGGATAAGAAGAAGTTTTGGGATACCATGGATGAGTCATGCAAGGAACAAAAATAGAGGAGAAGATCAACATAGGGGGTGAATTGAATGGCCATGTGTGAAGTAGAAATATTGTATATATGAGAGTTCATAGTGGTTTTGGAAATGATAAAATTAATAGAAACTGTAATATCCTCAATTTTAGTAAAATTGAATTATGTAAATGATTTGATTTAAAATTCCTAAATGATATTATTATTAAGAAAATGATAATGTTTAACGACATTGTGGCATAGGTGCAACCCATGAGGCCCATAAGATTATTTATGTCACAAATATGTCCTTGAAGCACAAAATAAAGGATAAGAGTTTTCATGTGCCAATAAATAGCAAGGGCTTTAATCATAAATAGATAAATGAGTTACAAAATAAAGGGCATATTTCCAAAGAAAATAAAATACATGGTGTTTTAAATAATTAAAGGAGTGATTATCTTGCCAAAATTGACAACACCATGTTTGAGGTATCAAACAAGATAATTTCAGTTTGTCTTTTTATATACTTGAAAATAATAAAGAAAGAAAGAGTTTCTAGAAAGTGGAGAAAAAGGATGTTATGAGAAAATGGGTTGTTTTGAATAATGTTTAAAAAGAGAAAGTTTTGTATGGGAAAGACATACCAATAAATCACAATATGAATTGGGAAAGGTTTTATAAATTGCCATAAAATGAAGATAATTGGTATAGAGGGTATATCATGGAGGAAGATAAAAGAATAATCTAGATGTCCCATGTAATTGTATGATTTTCTGTAATGACTTTTGGTTGCCAAATTTAAGTTGTTATAGGATTAAAAGCCATGAGAGGATATATTCTTTTATGCAGTGATGGTTTCATTGGATAAAATATATGAGTTTCCTTTTACATGAAAAGAAAGGAATATGTATTTACTCCTTGCCTTTGCGTTCCAGTACCAACCACACACGTTTAGTAGGAAAAACTAGATCCATCAGCTATATAAGTAATGGTAACCCTCTTTCTTTTGGAGATATCTTGTCGTTCGTGTAGACCAAGGTATCTCTTGGCTTTGAAGAGATCAATGACAACTAGGGGTTGCGAGATCCCCTCTTCTTCATAGGTTACTGAGTTTGTGGCATACATAGCAATGAGAAACTCAGGGGTGATAGTAGGAATGACCTCTGGCACACCTTCCATACTTCTTCTTCCTAACACTTACAAAAACAACCATGGTAGCTCTGAAACCCTAGATGGGCATGCTTCATTTCCTACTTTTATCCCCACCTTGCACCACCATCTCTCTTCTATAGAACTTTGGAACGTAGCGACAGTCGGCGAAACCTTCCCCTTGCTACCTACAACACACTCGACTCATAGGGGAGAGTATATCCCTCCAAGCAGCACTCCCTGGTGGCTATGGAGGGATTCGACTGCTATGTTGGGGCATGGCACCACACGGTTGGGTGCAGGAGGACCATCAGGAGTGCGATGTATGAAGAGACGACAGACCGAGGGTAGACAACAACAAAGATCTTGGAGGAATCCCTGGGGTCTTCATGGTCTAGAGGAAGGAGAACGAGGGTGGCAGCGAGAGACCAAGTAGAAGGTGTGGCGACGTGCAAGTGTAGATGGCCAACTTGTTGCCCCGACCAGTCGTGACGCCTGCGTTGTATGCACACAGTGGTGGGTTAGTGTGAGGAGGTAGATGGACGGAGTCGACCTGACCAAAATGCTCTCCAGTGCATGAAGAAATGATTCGTAGAACAAGGGTGAAATGGTCATTTCATTATAACTTAGCTACGACCCAAAAAAAGGTACGTATAATGGGATAAATTGTCTACTTGGCACTCTCCCATTGGTCCATTAATTAGTAGTTTGAAAATAATTGTAGAAAATAATTGGAAGCTTGAATGTGGACATATAATATATGAAAATTGATCAAAAAAATCCAAGGAACACAAATATAATACTTATCAGACCTAATAACGCTTTTTATTTCACAAATAGGGAACATATGGGTTAAAGTGGTGATTAATGCATATAAACCCTAATTTTTTATAAATAGGTGGTTGATCATGCTAAATATGATTCTTTGAGATGCTATCTGATATTGTTGTACAACATGAGAAATCAAAATGATAATGACAATAAAGATGAGTAGTTTGGGATTTATGCGAACAACTATTCATATGGACAATTAAGGTTAAAGATCATATCTTGCAATATTTTTAATGAACCTAAATGAATCTTAGTGATCATAATTAAGGTATATGGTCAATTTGATGACCAAGAGTAAACTTAATGTGAATTAGGGTTCTAAATTCATTAGATATGTGAACATGGGAATTGGAATATCCAACATGATCCTAATGATAACTCGATACCAAGTAAACCCAAACCCTAGATTAGGACCAAGTAGGGTTTTAATGTGATCAATGTGATAGTGAGGTGTGGATTGCTTGATTTACATGTTTGCTTGTATAAAATGCTTAAATAATAATTGTATGACCTGCATGGCTCCCCATCAAGGTACGTGGTTATGATTATGGCTATCCGGAATATAGTTTGTCGATGTTTTCTGAGGACTAATTCAATAGATAAATTTTTGGTTGTTTATTTAATTCATGTTGATTTATAATGCCAATATGAGTATCACATATGTAAATGATAATATTCTAAACCTTAGGATGACATATATTAAGGGGTGATGCTCACGAGCCCTGGAGGGGATAGTGGTCACACCCAAAATAATATATCCATTAAGGGTTATGATATGTAAAGAATATGCCACTTCTTATTTGCAATGTTTGATGCTTATTATGTGATCATGTCAGTTGCACACATTGTGGTTGCACCCCACATATACAATATAGTATTATGTTGACCGACATTTTGTTTGTCGGCATTTTAGGTATATGTTTCACATGATAAAAGACATGATTAATAAGATGAAAGATATCAAAGGTATTAGAGCTACACCAAGGAGGTCTAGATAGATGATAATTCTTCTCAATAGGTATTAGTTCCATGAGGTATATCATTTTACAATTTGTAAATGATATTTAAAATATAATTGAAATTGTTTTCTTTTATTTATTATTTTCTAAAGTTGGATCCTTGGGAATATGGGTAATGGATCTCTACTTGAAGCTCTTTCCTTAACCGGGGGATGCGAAAAGTGTGATCATTATATTTGGTATCAGAGCCCTAAAATTTTCAAATAATATATAATAGTTTATAATATCAAGTAATATGTAGAAAATATGACGGAATTATTAGGGCATTTTCTAAATACGATGGTGTCTAGAAGGGACCACGATCGGGGGCTGGAAATTTTTTCCTCAACAATGCTAGTTAGCTTATGAGGACTCCCAGACATGGGCATCTTGCCTGGCCAAAGTCTGATAAATTTTCCCAAAGTAAAATACCTTTAGGATGTCTTCTCATCTTGATACATGATAACACCCAAATTAGCGCATATTATCTATGCATTTTATCTATAGTTTCATGTCACTTTAGTCTTAATTTGCCCAATAATGCTCATGTTTTATGCTTTCTATCTCTCATTAGATAATGTAGTTAGAATAGCCAATAATGTAGATAAATAGCCAGTGTAAGACTTTCGTGCACCGAACATAGATGAACAACCTCTTATCCATGCTCTCTCTACTAAACTAAGGCCCAGTGAATTTTATTGTTTGATATATCTTCTAATGATGAACACATATTCATCACTAGTCTGAATCACTATCTTGGGCCCAATTTAGCTTTGATTAATTGCTTTGATTGCCTAAATATTCTAATATATATCTATACTTAGATTAATAGGACTATCCATATTATTGATTGGATTTTGTGTCTCTATGCAGGGGTATACATGGTGCAAAAGGGAGTCCCACCTTTGGATCATGATCTCACAGCCCTTCACTCCACCAGTAACAGATGGGATCATCATTCACCCCAGCTAATACAACTTGCGGTCCCCCACTCTTGCATGCTACCTGTCGCAACCTCTCCCTCTCACATGAACTGCAACCCCTATAAACCCTAACCGCGATCACAGTTATCCAAAACACACTGTGACTTCCCCCCTCTCTCCGCTGCCTTCTGTGACCTCACCTCCTCCCTCGGTAATGATCGCGGTCTCATCACACCCCTCAACTGTGATCACAGTCGGGCCATCCACTTTCATTGCGGTTTTCCCTTTTCCATCCTTCAACTGCCTCCATGATGACTCCTTTACCTCCACCATGACCATAAGATCATACCGTGCCTGTGGTGAGGAGTCCAAGACCGCGACCTCCATAAGACTCAATTTGTGGTCGCAGTTCTTACATCCATGATCATGCCTTTACCAATCGAGAGCAACGCTAATCTGCCTCTCCTCATCAGCAATAGTCACCTCCAAGGTCTCCACCTTCATCCACAGACCAATAGACACCTCAGCTCACGGTCTCCGCACCTCATTCATCTGCATCGTCCATCATCGACAAGGTCGTGACCTGCTGCCCCTTCCAACCGTGCCCGCGGCCTTCCAACAACTACTGCCCACGTCCAACACAGTCAAGGGGACCATGATCAAAACTGCTCATGACTAGCCCACAGTCTGTGCCTACCTCAATCGAGGTCTTAATCAACGGTGCACTAAGGCACGTTTCCAACAACACCCAATACCCCCTTCTTCTATAAATACCCAACCGCATCCACGCAGCTAGGGGGGACTCGTGAGGCCACAGGGCTACTGCCACACAGCCTGACCTAGAAGCTCGATCCCCAGCATCCAAGAACTTCCCCTGAGGTGTTGTTGTGTGCATCCACATCTCTGCTTGCCTAGGATCTAAGGTGGAGACCCAGATCCGACGGCCACCATCCATCCACTACTATCCATCCATTTGTCCATGTCCACCCAGATCTGAGGTGGAAACCGTAGATCTGGTTCATCCATCTGTCATCCACGCCACTATTTGGGGAGGATCTAGAGAGAAAGGAGGCCAAGGTGTCTAGAAGATCAAGGAGGAAGGCCGAAAAGACAAGATTCAGCCTATACAGAGGCTAAGTTGCGAGAGCCACCTCTCCTCTACAAGCTTAATCTCTTCTTCTTCTTCTTCTTCTTTCTTCTATTGTGTTCCTTGGTTTCTTATACAATGATGATTTTCCATATTTGTTCGGTTCCAACTATGCTTTTCCATGGCTAGTTGATCTTCTTCTTGGCTATGTAGCCTGGTCTGGGCATGTTTATGTAGTTTTGCCTTAAGCAAGTAGTTTTATTCCATATAAAGTATGATGCTTGTTCTATCTTCTCTCTCTAGTTATGATGGCTAGTATGGTTGATCTCTTACTCGTTTGAACTGCTATCTCTGCCTGTATCGAGAGATCCATTATAGTAATAGCTAAGAGAAGATAGTTTGGATCTGAACCCAAGAGGAGGAAGATCCAGGGTACGTTGTTCCTAATATCTCTGGATGTCCTAAGACCCGAGAGGGAAATTAGCATATTCTAAAGTATTGATATGGCATCCTTGAGTGAGGACTCGATGACATATCATTGATGTTTTTAGTCATGCATCGTGAGAGCGAGTGGGATGACCCATAAGAACAGACACGACAGTGCATACTACGTTTGGATATAGATTGCTTGCTTAGGTGTTCGAGGGTTGTCTATGCCCGAGAACGGGTGCATAGACTGCCCAAGTAGTGGTTACATAGCCAGGAACTTTTTCTCTCTGTTTAGTAGAATCTCGCGGACTCTATTTTGTTTTGTTTTCCTTTGTTTTCTTTTCTTTGTTTTGTTTTAATTCGTGACAACCCGCTAGACTAGTTCTAGCACATATTTTCATCGAATATCACTTTTGGCTTATCTGACCAAGAGCGAGATCTGTGGCATCCTAAACGTCCCCACGTCCCTGTGTTTGACCCCATAACAAAACTTGCAGGAATCCTAGAAGGATTCATGTTATAAATTTAAAAGTTCTGACTCAATTCTGGGCCGATCAATACATCCACTTCTCGTCCTCTTGCTTAATAAACCCTAAAAGGAACTTCCCTCCTCATCTCAAGTTAGGGTTTTTGAGAAGAAGTAGGACTAAGGCATCCTCCTCCAGTTAATGTACATATAATGTAAAATAATAATGTACATTTCAATGTAAAAATAATAATGTGCATGTAAATATGGCAATAATAATTTACATTTAAGGAGAAGATGATAATGAACATGAAATGTGGATAAAGTGAAGAAAAAAAATGTTATATGGGTTTTCCCAAGGAGGGTAACCCTAGATGGGACTAGGGTTGGTTTAGAAGAACCCTAGTGGGTCAAGTGACCGGTCTAAATCACACATCTGAAAAGAGCGGATTAAAGTAGTCAGACTTTTAAAGAAATAACCTGACTCTCAAGCCCCCGCAACGATAACGGGGTCCGATGTAGTGATCGGGGTTGAACACAGGGACAAGGTTGGTAGCGCTAAGAACGCGGAATCAACACTCTATACTCTGGTATAAATGAGGATTAAAAGGTGTTCCCCAAGGAACGACAACTTGAAAACAAGAACAATAAAACCAAAGAAGTAAAAGAAAACGAACTATAATGAGAATATGGGAAAATTCGGATCGGGTTTCACCTAACTAAAATGTCCCTCCATCAAGCATACTATCTCTCTCTCCTGCATACTCATATCAAAATTACAAGCAATCCATAAAGACGCCTATTCCACTCTCTCTCGAGATGAGGGTAGGACTAGGCTTGAAAGAAGCCTTTCTCTCGAGATGACAACTCAAAAACCTCACAACAAAACGTATGGTTTAAAGCATTTAGCAATCCGACACTCTCGTGCATTCATGATACTCCATGTCACAGGATAAAAGCAATATTACTCTATCAAGATATCAACAATCAAACATCACAAGATGATAGCTAAACATACAAGCGAAGCGTTTAAAGCAAGTGCATGGGGATAATTTTTATATGAGTATGTATATTCAGACAAGAAAGGATAGATATGTTGCAACAAGGAAACATCGTAAAGAAAAATAAACCAAAAGACTATCTCTAACTGGAGTTACAAGAAAGATAATGGTTTTGGGGTTTTAGCAATTTTTAGGAGTTTTGTGCAATAGCTTCTGAGGTGTTAAAACTATTGTTAAGGCAAGGCACGAAGGAAGAAAACTTAGGAATAACAAGTGGCAGCAGAAAACATCCAGCACCCTCTTCTCTCAAGGAGGGTACCTCACTCTAAATGCAAACACCCTCTCGCAAAGGTAATGAACATAGGTTGGAGTGGGAAGGCAACCCAAAGAACCCCAACCCTGGGTACTCTCGTACTCCTGGACCAGACCAAGCTCTAGAGTTACAACATCTTTCTCTCAAAGGAGTTGAAACGAGAAACACGATTCAATAGCTAGTCAAAACATGATTCAAACATACAATCTAGAGATCAGATGCTATATAAGAAATCATCCAACAAAAGGGAACTAAACACAGAACAACATGTATTAAATTCCACAGATTCTATAAGCATAGATATTGTGTAAAAAGGGGTTCAGTTACAATGCATAATAAATGAAAGTAAATGTTGAAAAGGGAAGATAGGTATCAGCCTCCTTGATGTGGGAGGTCGATATACAACAACAGACCCCCAAGGTGTCGCTAACCCGGTACCGGGTGGGACTCTACCCGATATCCCCATGTCGGGCAGTCGCCCTGTCGGGCGACATGCCGTGATGGCCATGCGTATCGGCCAGGGCTCCCCACCCGATATGGTCGTGTCGGGAAGCCACCCTGTCGGGCGACACACCCTAACGATTTGTCCGTATCAGGTTTGGTATCGTGTCAGGTTAGAGATGACTTAGGTTCTCAAGTTCCTTATATCGGGTGTAGGGGGCGAGCCGTCTCGAGTTGAAGCCCATCTCGGAACCTGGCACACTGGGTGGCCTTCTTGGTCGTATCGAGCTACTGCGGCTACTGAGATGGGTTCTAAGTGAACCACTCACGCCCCTCTCGGGTTGGGGGTGTGTTCACCTAGTGTCACCCGACATGCCCTGGGACTCGACACACTAGCTTCATATGCTTTCCAAAGTAAGCTTTCACGAGGTTCTAACCCGTCCCATCGAAGTCATGTAGCTACTTTTTATAGGCAGCAACTGGTAGAGGTTGCGGTTCTTGTGGGGCCACATGTCCTTCATCGACTCTATTTATGTGGCCTCGGGGATGATCGAAACTTGCATGTCACCCAGTATGACCGGATGTCGCATGCCGGGTTGTGAACGTATCGGGTTACCTTGGCGGGTAGCTGCTTCTGATGAGTGATGTGTATCGTGCGACACTCCCATGTCAGGCTGATTAGTCGTCATGAGAAAAGCTCTTGTCAGGTAGGTAGGTACCGCTCATCGGGGTCTCCTCACGCGACATGTCGTATTGGGTTTCTGCCATATCAGGCAGTGATCGTGATGGGTAAGTGGGCGTGTCGGGTGACCAGTAGAAGGGTCGATGAAGGTGCACGTTGTAGATGGGCCGGGATGGCCCTTTTGCGGACTTTAGGTGGAAAAATAGGGAAAATTTGTACAAAATATGGGAACATAGTCAAGGGCTTAGTGCAGGTTATTTTTGTGCAATAACAAGACAAAATTGAGAGGAAAAACAGTTTAGAGGGCAGTTTTGACAGTGAAATGTAGGCTATAAATGGCCATAAAATGGGTGTTATAAAATCCCCCAAACTTAGCATTTTGATTGTCCTCAATCAATCGTACTTATCTTAACACTTTATTTACAATACCCTTCATACCAGGCATAGTCCTCAGACAAGGAGTTTATGCGAGTTCTGAAATGTCTTAAGGAAAATTACATCTATCCACGAGCAACGAGCTTTATTTTTTCCTGCCTTATTTTAAGCAAAAATTATCTTTTCTTCTTCGGCGAGACTTAAGTGCATGATTTCAAAGTTAGCTTTCACACTAAACATCTTGGGAGTAAGAGGTTGGGTTTTTGGGTAGGCTTAAGGCCTTTTGGGTTTTTTTCTTGTTTTCCATTGGTCCATCCAGGTACGGGTCCGTTAACAGGAAAGTGGTCCCTGCAGTCCAAGCCAGTTGGCTTTAGAGCAGTGATTTCACATCCTACGTACCACTGCCCCAGGTCTACCATGCCTAAAGATGGGTACTTTTAGAGAGACAAGTGTGTTTTTCATTTTTTTCTGGCACAACTCTCATGCTTTTATTCACTCTCATAAGGGTTTTCTCTCTTTTTGGGATTTTGGGAAAGGATGAGTTTGGTGTTTAGGCAGCTTTTTCCTTCACATGCACATCTCTTAGCTGTTATAAGATTATTTTTCAAAATTGGCATAGAAAGGTTGTAGCCTTTGTCATTTGAGATTGCGTTTTCGAAAAGAAAATAATAGAAATATGCACCGCCTTAGACACAAAGAGCATAGTCTGGTAGAAGTTGTATCTGATATTTACTATAGAGTGTCTTTGTACAATTGTTGAGAGGCAAGGAGTTGTATATTCACTATTTTTATTAAGCATGTGTATATATATGTACACATGGTATGTTTAAGGAAAAGACGAAAGGCAAAAGGGGAGAATCTTTAGTACCTCCCTCACTGATATATAGTACCCCCCAAACTTACCCCACACTCTATCCAGAGTTGTGAGATAGATAAGGTAGGGTAGTGATAAGTCAGTGAGGGTTTAGATGGTGAGCGCGCCTCCGTCAGATATAATCTCCCACACATATTCTTCGCATTTGTTGTGGTAGTCGATGTGGTGGAGCTTGTCAGGCATTTGTTGTAGCGTCACCGAGCTAGCGATCCATTCCAGCACGTAGATGCCACAATCATTTGATTGTGGAATTTGCTATGGGCTACTGTGGCAGAATTGAAGCTCGTGCCATTTACTCTCTGTTGTCTCCAGAAACAGTTGGATCAATGTTGCCACCTCGATGTAGTATTTTCTTGCTAAGCGTTCGAGGGGTGTCAACGCGGTTGGTGTACACTACACCAGATGATCTTTGTTGCTGTCAGTGCTGTTGTAGAAGATTGTTGCTTGTTGGTGAGTGTACACCGTCAGAAGCGTCTAGTGATTGTAGTGCAACATTGGAAAGAAGATGATACTCGACATGCTACTTTGTATCTCTACAAGAAACTTTTGCTTCGCTCCTGATTCATCGGCTAGGTAGATATCATTGAACACCATCATATGGGCGATGTAAATGTGCTCAAACTTCTTCTGTAGAACCTGAATGTAGGCTGCTACTACTAACATCGCTAAACATCCGCCTGCCTTTACTAAGTCCTGAAGGTCATCAACTGGAACTATGACATTTTCTGCCTCATATATGATGTTTGCAGGTGTAGAATCAACTAGCTTAATGAGAATTTCCTTGACCTATTCCTGGATCAGTGTAGAACACGTGGAACAATCAAAGTTGCTGATCATTTCTTCTGACACATCAGGCAAAGTGGGGTCTTCATTCGAGAATACTTCTCGTAAAATGTCCATCCGCTTGCCTACCCCGTATATGTCTGTGGCCGTCTCAGCCTCTTCTCCTGGAAGGTTGCTGGTCGAGGAAGATTTGTCTTCTTGATCACTCTCGAGCAACTTCTCTGGGATGTCTGCGTCTCGGAAATAGTGTCTATCCTTGATCAGTAGCAGCACATAGGTGCTCCTTAGCTGATAGAAGTTCTGGCCTTAGAGTTGCCTTATGTATCCAAAGACATGGAGCATCTCCATGGCGCGAAGGACTATGAAGGCGTTGTTTGCACTTCCCACTTCTTCTTGAATGGGGAAGTCTTTGAGAGTGAAAAAGTTCCAAATGTCGTTGTGACGTTGGACTCCTCGTTTGATTGCGCGGAGAACACGTAGTGGGAGAAGCCTGAGGTTCTTGTCTTAGGGGCACACGAACATGTGTCCTGAGCGTGGGACCTCCTCGTTGTAGCAGCTGAGGAGCTGGACATCATTGCTTCGGAGATCTGCCATGCATAGGAACCAATTTCCTTGGTGCTTGTAGGGGCCAACATGATGTTTGGGTTGAGTTCTTCAATGTGTTGGAGCATGTTGGCCACCTGGATAGCGTTGAACGCCCCTCTCATCAGTCTTCTTGCCAAGGCCGGGGTGGCGGTGTAGATTGGCTGCCGGCCTATCCTAGTTCCTAAGTTCTCTATCATTGCACCCTATAGAACCCAGAAGAGGATCTTCCTGACGACGACTGTTGAGCAGAACATGCTCCTCAGCGCTCCCTGTCATACGGAGAAATAACTGTCACTCCAGATGACGTCCTCTTCATCTGCCTGCGACCTCAAGATCTTGTTCAGCAACTTCTAGTCTCAGATCGTCAGGTACCCGAGGGCTCTTCGGTCGAAGTCTGCCATCTTGAAGGAGGGGATCTCTGACGGTGTAGAAAACACGTCTGCCAACGAGCTCCTTCCTCTAGGGGGTGTTGTCGTTGGCATGGTAGATGTCCTCCCCTTCTCCCTCTGATTCATCAGCAGAGTCCTCCTCTACACCGATTACTATATCTACGTCTTCAGCGCCATCTAGGAGGGCGAGGGAGATTCCACGTCAATGTCGTGGGCACTGTCCTATCCTGCTGGAGCCCCGTCGGCGGTGTTGTTCGTCATTTCTCCCTCGGGTGTTGTGGAGGGCCCGCTGGAGGAGGGAGAAGATGACGTTCCTGAAGAGGACACTGATGAAGATTGCTGAGAGCCAGAGCCAGGAGGAGATGGGGACCTCCTGGGCTATCTCGAGCGGGGGTGGCCATCGCTCCGGTTCAACCTCTCCTCAATGGCATCGAGGCGTTGGAGTGCCAGCTGCATCGTGTTGTTCAATACCTCTAGTTGGCCAGGAAGGCCAACTAGAGTTAGCAGTTGTCGCTCCTGCGCACTAAGCCTCTCCTAGAAAATAGTGAACTTACGGGTCAATGAAACAAAAGTAACAGAGTGGTTGCTTGTTACCTTCTGCAAGTGGTCAAATTCTTAACCGAGGATCTACCCCAGTGACAGAGGGGTTGCGGTTGATCCTCCTCTCATCCTCCTGACGTCCCTCATGTAGGAAGTTCGGCCTAACGAATGCGCATCTTTGAGCGGGTCTGAATCCATCTGAATCGTCCGTGAGGTGTCGCTTCACAGGGGCGTTGCCACCTTTATGGTTGCCTCCGCCTCGCCTTCTTGTATTGGTGGAGAAGGGTGCGGGGAAGGCGTATGTTGTTCCACCATCTGGTTGTTTGTGACCGCCTCTGTAGCAACCACTGGCGACATTGGTGGTGGCGTCTGTGTGGGCTGAACAGCCCTGAGCTCCATCTCGAGGAGGTTAGTGAACGCATCATTGCTGGCGTCTGGTTGTACCACTACTTCCGTCATTGAAGGCGTAGCACAAGCTTAGGGAGCTACGACTGTCTCTTTCGCGAAAGCTTCCTTCAGGGCTATTGTCATTGTTTCAGCCCCAGTTGTGTCGACGACCTCCATGATCGTCGTTATTTCCTCAGCGGCCGCGGTGGTTGTTGTTGTGGTGGGTGCGGCCGACTCGGGAGTGGGGGCGACAACAATCACCACCTTGTCTTGTTGAGCATCGAGAGGGATTGGCCCTCCTATTGCGGCTACCCTCTCTTGTATCTTTCTGGTGGCGACATAGCTGGATTCGACGATGATGGCTTCAATTTCTTCCTTCGTGAAGACTAGCTTATCTGTGTCATAATTGGCACAGATTGGGAGGGGTAGGAGCATGTCTATCCTCATGAATCGATAGAAGAAGCAGCTTCTCTCCTTCTTTTTTTTTGGAAAATTGGGTAAATATATTCCAAAAAAACCCTCAAAAGGGGACAAAGTTACAAATCACACCCTCACGTGTGACTACAACCTACTAAGAACTAGTTACAACAGATCCCAATTCCTAGCAATAATAGGAGGAATATCAAGATATGATATAAAAGCAAATAACATTCTCTTGATCTCTAAAGCTAGACGGTTGAAGATGACCACAAAGTCGAAAGCGCCACCATTATGCAGCCGTTTATTATGCTCCTCCCAAATGAAATGGACAACACCAATAATGGCCCAAAGCTCAATAGTTCTTGATTGTTTGGACCTATTGCCAAGGTCCATAAGGCAGCCACGTAAAGATTAAGAAGATCTGATATTGAGTTTGATTTGAGCATGACCCCATATCTATTTCCAGAATTTACAGCCCTCAAATAAGTGTGTAGTGGAATCATTGTGTTGGCCACAAAGTAAACAAGGAGGAATAAGAGTCCCTGACCAAGAGTTAATCTTTTCGAAGGTAGGAAGGACATTGGCAAGAGCTCTAAAATAAGTGAGGCTCCATCTAGGATAGTGCTTAGAGATCCAAAGATTCTCAAAGGCCTTTTCAGTAGGACACTTTTACCTTGTATTATCCCATAGATCACTACCCGCCCACATGGAGAAGGAGGGCCAAAGAGAGACCAAATGCCTATGACAAGTAGAGGTGTTATTGGAAGAAGCAACTAGGGAAGACCCATACCTCCAAGACATCCAAGTGCTCCATATGCATTGTTTCCGATTGAACTTCTCAATTCGACGTAGTGTATGATAGTCAGCAAGTTCATCTGATCTTTTAAGACGAAGACCTCCTTCACCACAAGGATAGGCCAGCCGTGACCAGTACGAGGGGTGCACTGAGTTGCCCCACAGGAAGTCAGAGAGAAGCAGTTCCATACGACGTAGGACATATGAAGGTATGTGTCCCATACATAACCAGTAGCTAATCAAACTCATGGCATAATGCTTGATGAGAACAAGGCATCGTGCCATTAAGATTTTAGATCCAGGCCATCTCTGTATCTTTTCTCTAAGTTTGTATAGGCATTCATGAAAGTGATGTCTCCTGAGATTACCACCAACCAAAGGAAATCCAAGATATTTTGTGGGACAAGTGCCTTGTTGAATACCCAAGCAACTGAGTAGTGCATCCTTATCACAACAAGAAGTAGATAGGAAGATATGTGTTTTATTAGGATGGCACTTCATACCAGAGACAACACCAAACTCAAGCAGAAGTTTTTTAAGATTGGTGACACTACATGGCCGACCCTCGGTGAAGATAAGAACATGATCTACAAATAGGAGATGGCTAAGAGCCCTGGTCCCACTGATAGGATAGCTCCGAATGAGTTTGATATCATATGACACCTCAAGACATCTGCTGAATCCTTCCATAGCAAGAGCAAATAGAAGGGGTGATAAGGGATCACCTTGCCGTAAACCATTAGAATTTTTAAAGAAGCCAACCGAAGATCCATTAAGCAAGAGGGAGAAGGATGGAGTCTACACACATAGTTTAGGATGGAGATAAACTTCACACTGAACCCAAGGCCAGAAAGACAATCCCATAAATAGGACCAACAAACAGAATCAAAAGCCTTGGTGATATCCAGTTTAATGTTGGCTGCCGGAGGACTGGATTTCTGATTAAATTTAAGGGTGAATTCAGCCTCTAGGAGAGAGTAATCCTCAATATTCCTGCCTTTGATAAAAGGACATTGGTGGGGAGAAATGATGTTCGGCATAAGAGTAGCTAGCCTCCTTGAAATGACTTTAGTAATAATTTTATAGAGAATCGAGCAACATGATATAGGCCTAAAGTCAGCTGGGGGCGAGACAATGTCCTTCTTAGGAATAAGAGAAAGAAACACATGGTCGGCCTGTCTAACCATGTTACCCCCTTCAAAGATCCATTGGACAACCTTAAGAAGATCACCACATATAAGATTCCAATTTTACCTGTAGAAATAACCATTGAAGCCATCTAGACCCAGGCTTTTGTGAGGCCCTATGCTCCAAACAACATCACGAACCTCCAACAAACTCGGAGAAGAGCATAGCATAGTGTTATCATTCCCAGATACAAGTGGAGTCCAGTCTGGAATACAGGAGGAGCTAGATGTAACATGAGGCTGATTATATAGTTGCTCAAAGAATTGCACAATGTCATGCACAATATCATCATTATCCTGCAGAAGATTACCATTAGAATCAAAAAGTTCAATAATGGAATTAATATCATCCCTTCTGTTAACAATGGTGTGATAGACTTTAGTATTCCTATCACCATTAGAAAGCCACTCCATCCTACTATGTTGCCAGAAATAAACTTCATCAACCTTAAGTAGCCTATCCAAACTCTCAAGAGTTTCTTTCTCAGCATGGATGAGTTCAGTATCAAGAGGGCATCAACCTTAAGTAGCCTATCCAAACTCTCAAGAGTTTCTTTCTCAGCATGGATGAGTTCAGTATCAAGAGGGCATCATCGTAACACAATAGAGATGTCATCAAGCTCCATTCTTTCTCTAACAATGAGGTTCTTTAGATTAACATAGTGTTTTGACCAGGCCTTCAACTTGTCCTTGACATTCTTGAGTTTGTGACAAAATTTAAAGAGAGGATTACCAATAATCGTAGTGGCCCAAGCTTCTTTAATAATGTCACGGTAGCCTTCCCATTCCAACCAGAAATTAAAAAATCTGAACGGCTTCTTCTTAAAAGAGATAGGCCTCATATTGATGTTTAAAGCACAACGATCAGAATAGTTGCAAGTGATGAACTTAGTCTTTGAACCAAGAAATAAGGATAGTCAATCATCATTGACAAAAGCTCTATCAAGTTTGCAAGAAACCCTTTTAGCAACACCTTGTTTATTATGCCAAGGATAAACCTCCTTACTTATGATAGGTAGTTCGGTGAGACCAACATTATCTAGAGCAGTGTTGAAGGAGATAAGGATGGAAGAAGGAACCTCCCGACCACCTGCCTTTTCTTCTTCTTCCTATCCTTATTTATTATGTTGGCTCTCGCGAGGAACTCAGGTTTATCATGTCATTGCCCCTTGTCCTTGACAGGCTGTGCGGCTCTCTGGGGTATCATAACCCTTCCACGATCAGATTCACCAGCCCTCCCATGTTGTAGTCCTTGGTGGCATCCTTTACTGGATGAAGACGGTTGAGGAGGAATCGCCCCAAGTTGATCATGCGTCCTTCCATCATGTACCCCATGAGGTGGAGCTCTTCAGTGTAGAAGTTTCTTGACTCGTACTTACTGAAGAGCAGGCACGCAATGATCTTGTGTACTATCCTCCAAAACAGGAGTGCACTGTCGCCACCTTGCTTCCCAACTTGAACTTTGACTCGCTGGTCAGCCTCCTCCAGAGTGTGACCGGGTTGAACCTGTCACCTTCGGTGATTCTAACACCGTTGTTGAGTAGTTCTTTTTCTGCTTCACTGGAGGAGAAGATCTCATTGAGCAACTTTTGAGATATGTCATGCTCAGTGTTATATAGTCGTCCTTGTAGTCTGTCTACCCCGCTAAATCTTTCAAATTCTTCTGGTCTATTATGCACCCGACAGAGGGATGCCATGAATTCCTTAGTGAGTTCGGTGCACGATGCGGTGTAGCTGAAGCATATCTTCCTCAGCCCCACAACTTCTAGGACATTTTCCAGCCTATCAAAAATGCCTATCTGCCGGAAGGATGACTGGTGGCAGAAGCGGCTTGGCCTATAGACTTTGGCTGCCAACTCTGTGTGCCACCGCCTGTGCTCATCGTCTTTGGGCATGAACCGACCTGGTGAGTGATCCAGAGGCTCTAGCTCAGCCGTCGTGGTTGAGACTGTTGTTGGGGTTGTTGCTTCTTCTATCCTGAGCCACTTCTCAGCCTCAGATGGCCCCGCTGCATTGGGGTTCAGGTGCTTCTGCCCGACTGTGGTGGCTTTAGTTCTGGCCTCGGGGTCGATCCTCCGGCCGTGCTTGTCTACTTGGATGACAGTTTGCTTGGTGTGGGCCATTTCTGTAATTATCAAATAAGAATATAGTAAGTAATGAGATCACTGAATGGGTCACGCTACCCGATATCGGGTGGCAGACCAAAAGAGTCACGTCACCCGATACAAGGTAGTTGATACTTGAAAAACTGATATCGGTGAAAAACTAAGGGAATCCTGACACAAGCGAGTCAATATCGGGTGGGGTAAACACGTCTCATTGCTCGATAGGATCTGATCGACAACACTGGCTGAGATTGGGTTGCGAGACAAACCTTTCCCGATATGTGTGCTTGGTATGGGTGTCGTGCAATACTCATTTCGCTCGGTAAGGGTTCGGTAGCCGATACGATCTCAAATCAATTAAAACGCAAAACCTTTTGCGCGATAAGTAAAAGATGGTAAGAACAAAGGTCATTCCTGACACGGGCACGTAAGAAAGCACTGCCCAATCCTAGTGCCGCCCGATACGATAGAGTGGTGGGCGACACGAGTTAAATCTCCTTTGTATAATAAAACTAGACAATAAGGTTCTTGCCTGACATAATTGGTATCATCCAGATGCGTGTGTCGCACGATACATGTATCAAACGATACGGTCAGAAAACCCCGATAGGGGAAACCCGACACAGAGCAAACAGGTGTTGCGTGACACGAGTAACGTGCAAAGTGTATCACCTGGCATGAGGCCTTGCGCGATACGCTCTAAACGATACATAAAACTAAAGCCTTGTGCCTGATAAGGGCATCGCTAAAACAAAAGATGCACGGTCCAAAATGCCCGATACAGACTGTGTGACTCGATAGGGCGTATCGGGTAACTCACGCGATATGTGTATCAGGTTCTACCTGAATCGGGTGAAAGGCTGGTGCGCGACACGGGAGCTCGCTAAAGGTTGGCCGACACGGGAGCTGGAGTAAATGTGAGCTTTGCACGATACAGGAGTAGGTAAAAAGTGAAATCAGGTGCCCGAAACGGTTAAATCCCAGTTACTATATATAGCCATGTTGAGCGGGGTAAAATGGGTAAAAGTGGGGGCACGTGTCACGTGAGGAGGCAAATCATTCCCGAGACACAGAAAAATCAATCTAATCCCATCAAGTCAAGGGTCGATTTGGTTTCCTAAGCAAGCCTCACACCGCCCGTGTCGCGTGACGCGCAAGTTTGGCGTGTCACGCGGCACAGGTGCTTTGCTTCCCGACACGGGCGACACCTTGTCGCGCGCTGCGGGGTTTGTTGCCCGATATGGGAAGTACGGGTGGATGGCCGATATGGCCAGATAAAAGGGATGTCGGGTCAAAAAGGGAGATCAGCTATACATGCCCGACACACTAAAAAATAAAGCAAATCGAGGGTATAAAAACTAAAGAAAAGCTTTGATGGGTAAAACATCATCGGCCAAAAGGGAAGACTTCCAGCCTCAAACAGTATTACTCATCAAAGCCTTACAAAACTAAGTCAGTGGCCCATAAAATGAGAGGGTTCGTGCACGTAGCACATGCACTGAATCAGGCCTTATTACAATGATAATGCTTGTAATTTTTTTCTACAGAAAGGGAAATAACATCCTATGCTAGGAAAAAGTAAAAATTCAGGTTGCATCCTGAAGAGCGTTGTAGTTTTCGTCATTAGCTTGATAGCTTCAAACTATTTTTACTTCAATCCTTTGATTGTTGCTTCAACATCCTACAGTGTTATTTCCGACCTTCTCATGAATGCTTCATCTACATAGAATCTTTTCAACCTGTGGCCATTGACCTTGAAGATCCCAGTCTTTTCTCCTTGAATCTCCATCATTCTTGATGGATAAGTCTTTACCACAGAGAAGTGGCTTGACCATCTTGTTCTGAGCTTCCCAGGGAAAAGTTGAATGCTATAATTGAAGATGAGAACTTTTTCACCTTCCCCAATATCCTTGTTTCTTAGGTGAGCATCATGCCACACCTTAGTCCTTTGCTTGTAAATCTTTGCATTTTCATAAGCATGCAATCTTAGCTCCTCGAGCTCTTGCAGCTATAGATATCTCTTTTTTCCTGCCTTTTCCAGGTCCATATTTAGAAACTTAATCGCCCATAGGGCTTTGTCCTCTAGCTCCAAGGGTAAATGACAAGACTTTTCATAGATTAACCTGTAAGGTATTGTTCCTATGTGTGTCTTGTACGCAGTTCTATAGGCCCAGAGAGCATCATCGAGTTTCATGGACCAGTCTTTTCGTGTGTGGTTGACAGTCTTTCCCAAGATTTTCTTAATTTGTCTATTTGATACCTCCACCTGCCTAGAGGTCTGGGGGTGGTAGGGTGTAGCAACCTTGTGTTTGACCTGGTACTTCTTCAGTAGTGACTCAAACTGCTTTTCTCCAAAGTGTGATCTGCCATCGCTTATTACAGTGCGGGGTACTCCAAAGCGTGGAAAAATAGTCTTTTTGAATAGCTTAATCACAGACTTAGAGTTGCATGTTTGGGTAGCAACAACCTCTACCCATTTTGGAATGTATTCCACAAACACTAGAATGTACTGATAACCCTTTGACAAGGGGAAGGGACCCATGTAGTCTATTCCCTAGACGTCAAAGATCTCGACTTCTACCCAGTCTGACAAAGGCATTTCATTCCTTTTCCCGATATTTTCAGTTGATTGACATTCTTTGCAAACCTTCACATAAGCAACAACGTCCTTGAATAGTGAAGGCCAGTAAAATTAGGATTTAATCACTTTTGCGGCAGTTCTGTCCCGACTATGATGCCCTCCATAGGGTGAAGAGTGGCATTCTCTCAAGATTAGTGGGACCTCCTATTCTGGTATACACCTTCTGTACATATTGTCAGAGCATTTCTTGAATAGTAAAGGGTCGTCCCAATTATTGTTCCTGACATCAAACAAGTGTTGGGTTTTAGGGGAGACAAAGAAGGCAGTGGAAACAAAAATGTCTTCTCCCAAACCCAGAATAAAGGAATCACGTCAACATCTATACAATAGGAAGGATGGTTTGTAGAGGTGTACCTTGTCCCGAGGCTTGCTTGGTGATGTTACCACGCGGCTTGCACGGTCTTCACCTCCGATCTTGGACGGTGTGTGTGCAGCTCCTGGTCTCACCGGGACTATCGGGATTGACAGCTGTCCTCCGAGCGGCAGAAGTCTCCCACCTCTACAGTCATCTACACAGACTGCCTGGAACTCCGATCTCCTTGTCCCACAAGGAATCGAAAGGAGTTGTACCCTCCTGTCAGTGTACTAGTCACCGACACATTATCCTGCAACCAGTTGCCTTTCAACAATTGTCCTTCCCTTGTTGTGCCTCCCTTATCGGATAGCACTTGCTCTGGCTCTCTCGGTTACCAAAACCAGAGAAAATGACAACTTTGCAGAGCAACTAGTGTTCTGAGTTGTACTTTGAGAGGCCCCCAATACCCCTATATATAGGAGGGTCATGGTTCAGGATTCTCTACCCCAGACAATGTGGGACTAAATAAGAGTAGAAGGGTTCGAGAATTTCCACAAAACAACCAACCACCAACTGAACCGATCATTTCAACCCTAAAACGGTCTGTTGGTGACCTCAACCGATCAGTTCACACCTGAATTGATCGTTTGGGGCATTTGAGCCGATCAGTTCATGCTTGAGCCGATCAGTTCATGCTCTTGGTCCAACTCAAATTGACTTTCATATTTTTTTTCCGATTAATCAAATATTAATCCTTGTCCAAATCGAATTTGTACAAGTGAAACAAATTGTATTTGCAAAATTGACTTTCCAAACAATCTCCGTTGATCACATGAATCGACCGGTTCAACAATTGAGTCGATCATCTCATTGATACATGATTCGGTCGTCTCACTAGTTGAGCCAATCAGTTCACCAACCTGAGTCGATCGGTTCATCAAATGAGCTGATCGGTTGGAAGTGCAAATTGTGCAAAATCAGTCAATTGCAGTTTCAATCAATCTGATACTCTAATCAATTGGTCCAACACCTTGAACACTATGATTTTGAGCTATCAATCAACTGAGTGTTTAATTGAACTACTAAACTTCTTTAGTAATCAATTTAAACATCTTTTGTGGATAAACTCCTCTTCCAGGTTAAATCATATGTGTGTGACCCTACAGGTCCATTTTACGTTGGCAGTGAAAGTCCATAACATTTATGACTTCACAAGCAAAGAGCGGTGCCTAGTCGCACATCAATGCTACCCAAGTGAAATAGAAAGTTGGAGAACAACTTTCAATCCTACAATCCGTGAATGGTATTACAGTGAATGTATAATTCCTTTGTCACAATCCCCAACCAATTATGGAATTGATTCTCAATTAATTTGCCCATTTTAAAAGATGATTCTTTTGCCATTCTACAAGAGAAACTTCCATGTGTCAAAACTCCTTTTGATTTGATTTGAAATTTGAAAGTAGTTAATTAGGCATTTAATTAATTACAACTCCCACTATTTTGATTCAAATTAACAACCCTCACCATCAATTTGGAAGATTGCAGCATACAATCTTCTAGTGGGTCAAGATCCTGAAATCCTCTGAGTCCAGGACCAGCTAGGGCTGTCACCCACAACTCAGATCTTCCAGGTAGGCAACTTTTGCCAATTGCATCATATGCAATTCTTGAAAGATGTCATGATCAACTCCTTGCCATGATCACCTCCATGCCTCAAGGTGCTAGATCCTATCTAGATCACCTTGTTAAGTTCGACCCAAAGCCAACACGATGAATATGCACCTTTCTAGGGCAGACCCACATATCCATCCTTCACGCTTCCATGAGATAGACGGTGTACCACGCCAGGGCATGCCCACACTTGGCCGATCAAGCTTTTCACGTGTGTCACATTTTGGAAGGCATCTAAAACTTTAATATTTAATGAGGGATTTGGTTTTTATTGGTACATATACATATCCAATCACCATAATATAGTAAGTATCATATGCATGCTATATCCCACAGAAAACATGTGAAATAATAAAAGCAATGATTATGGCCATCCTAATATGATTCCTCGAGCCAAGAGGAATCACGGTCATCTAGGTCCACATCACATGCAACATGTACAAGATGAACTCTGTGCTTTGCGTTTCTGGGTTTGATCAACTCATCTCCATGATTGATCAGCTCGCCATCAGGCCGGTCGGTTGGGTGCCACTAGCCGATCGACTGGCGCCTCCAACCGATCGGTTCATTGGTCATCGTGCATCTCCTCAGGTCACCACCTGCTCGTCTCTCTCCTTGAACCGGTCGTCAAAAAGTCTGTCATTCTTTGACATAACAAGAAATAAAAATCTATCCTATTTTACATTTGAAAAAGGAAACCCCGAGTTACATTCGGGGGGATCAAAGGTAGGAAAGAAATCTCGAGTTATCTCGAGTTACATCAGGAATAGGATATAGGGAATCGGTGCACAGATCGAGATGCAAGCAACCAAATTCAACCAAGCACACATACATAGGGTTTATTGGCCATAACCATGTTGTACATCCACCACAAAACTCGTTTAAGGGTGACGCATATCAAGTGCATTCATATTACATATCATATATGTATATAGGGATTTGTGGATTTAGGATTGGACATGCATAAAGCCAATTTTATTCGCATTGTATGCAATAAATAAAGGCGACAAACCAAAATCAATCACATCGATAATCCTAAAGTATAGAGTAGTTGATGTGGCTCTGATACCACTGTTGGGTTTTAGGGGAGACAGAGAAGGCAGCGGAAACAAAAATTTCTTCTACCAAACCCAGAATAAAGGAATCACGTCAACGTGTATACAATAGGAAGGATGGTTTGTTGAGGTGTACCTTGTCCCGAGGCTTGCTCGATGATGTTACCTCACAGCTTGCACGGTCTTCACCTTTGGTCTTTGATGGTGTCTGTGCAGCTCCTGGTCTCACCGGGACTGTCGGGATTGACAACTGTCCTCCGAGTGGTAGAAGTCTCCCGCCTTTGTAGTCGTCCACATGGACTGCCTGGAACTCTGATCTCCTTGTCCCACAAGGAATCAGAAGGAGTCGTACCCTCCTATCGGCGTACTAGTCACCGACACACTCTCCTACAACCAGTTGCCTTTCTGTAGTTGTCCTTCCCTTGTTGTGCCTCCCTTATGAGGTAGCACTTGCTTGGTCTCTCTCAATTACCAAAACCAGAGAAAATGAT
Organism: Alisma plantago-aquatica; assembly: GCA_963693085.1. Taxonomy (NCBI): domain Eukaryota; kingdom Viridiplantae; phylum Streptophyta; class Magnoliopsida; order Alismatales; family Alismataceae; genus Alisma; species Alisma plantago-aquatica. The sequence goes on from OY856410.1 coordinate 312,927,872, forward strand.
AACTTTACAGAGCAACTGGTGTTTTGAGTTGTACTTTGAGAATCCCCCAATACCTCTATATATATAGGCGGGTCATGGGTCAGGGTTCTCTACCCCGGGCAATGCGGGACTAAACAAGAGTAGAAGGGTTCGAGAATTTCCACAAAACAACCAACTGCGCCCGCTGAACCGATTGTTTCAACCCTGAAACGGTCAGTTGGTGACCTCAGCCGATTGATTCACACCTGAACCGATCGTTTGGGGAATCTGAGCCGATCGATTCATGCTTGAACCGATCGGTTCATGCTCCTGGTCCAACTCGAATTGACTTTCATATTTGTTTCCAATTAATCAAATATTAATCCTTGTCCAAATCAAATTTGTACAAGTGAAACAAATTGTATTTGCAAAATTGACTTTCCAAACAATCTCCGTTGGTCACATGAATCGACCGGTTCAACAATTGAGCCGATCATCTCATTAATACATGAGTCGATCGTCTCACCAGCTGAGCTTATCGGTTCACCAACCTGAGCCGATCAGTTCATCACATGAGCCGATTGGTTGGAAGTGCAAAGTGTGCAAAATCAGTCAATTGTAGTTTCAATCAATTTGATACTCTAATCAATTGGTCCAACACCTTGAACACTATGATTTTGAGCTATCAATCAACTGATTATTTAATTGAACTACTAAACTCCTTTAGAAATCAATCTAAACATCATTTGTGTATAAACTCCTCTTCTAGGTTAAATCATATGTGTGTGACCCTGCTTGTCCATTTCACATTGGCAGTGAAAGTTCGTAACATTTATGACTTCACAAGCAAAGAGCAGTGCCTAGTCGCACATCAGTGCTACCCAAGTGAAATAGAAAGTTGGAGAATAACTTTCAATCCTACAATCTGTGAATGGTGTTATAGTGAATGTATAATTCCTTTGTCACTAATGTCCTGAATGAACTCAAGGCATGGTACAGTCATCCTTTCAAAGTTCATCCATTTCCATGATCTCAGAGCAGACTGGGTGAGATGTGTGTGACATCAATATCACATATTGATTCAAACATGCATGCACATGCCTTTCTCAATCCTACTCATCAAGTGGCCATGGACATTAAACTCCCTTAGGAGGGACAAATCCCATATCTATCACTCACCCCTCAAAAGCCCCATGTGTCAAAGTCACCCAATCATCACCTTTATAACAACCAATGTTTCAGGACTGCGTTTGATGATGTCAAAGTGTACCCAATGACATGTGTTGAGTGTAGTGATTTTAGGTTGAAGAATCACATTCACCACCATCACTGTGAGAGCCGACTGTGACTACCAAATCATGGTTACATGTGTCACTCTCACAGTGGGTCTGTCTGGTACACTTGTTCTCTAACAAGTACATATGAGCTTGGTTTGATATCATTATATCATAACTAATGAGATTATGTCATAAACTAATACACAATCTAGTTTTTAGTGTGATTGATGTCTATGGTTATTTCCACAATAACAACTGACTAGGGACTAAACAAGAATGTATACTCTTAACATCTGAATGATCTCATCATTTAGGACCTCAACCCAAAAGCATACGTCATCGAGTAAAACAATTCTTTAGACATCTATCATGTTACACTATCATCTCAGAAATAGTCAAAAGATATAGATCGGAAATTGCCTTTATTATTATTCAAATCATTTACAAACTATCCCATTTCAATCATCACATGAATTTCTCTATGGGCATACATACCAACAAAAAGAGCTTCTTTTCTGGTTGAACTTGATGTCCGACGGTAGCTGGCCACAGGCCAGGTAATTACAAATGTCCACGAACCATGGTAGGGTTGGCTCATCGGACTTAGCTATTAACAAAGCTTCATCAGCATAGTTGTCGTTAACAGGAAACTGGTTTTCTTTGTCACAGACTATTCTTGAAAGATGGTCTGTGACTACATTTTCTTTACCTTTCTTTTCAATTATCTCATGGTTAAACTCTTGTAGGAGTAGGCCCCATCTCAACACTCTAGGCTTGGTGTCCTTCTTTTGCATCAGGTAGCGTATGGCTCCATGGTCAGTGTAGGCCTTTACTTTTGCCCCTATAAGATATAGTCTGAACTTGTGAAACGTGAAAACGATTGCCAACATCTCTTTCTCCATGGTGGTGTAGTTTACTTGTGCCTCATCTAGGGTCTGGCTGGCGTAGCAAATGACATGACGTTTCTTATCCTTTGTCTTCCCTAGGACAACTCCCACAGTGTAGTTGCTAGCATCGCACATTAATTCAAAGGGGAGATCCCAATCCAGAGCTTGGAGAATATGTGGGGTTACTAGGGCTTCCTTCAGGGTCTAAAAATCTTTCAGACTATCATCAGTAAAATCAAATTTTGCGTCCTTTATCAGTAGGTTTGAGAGAGGTTTTGATATCTTTGAGAAATCCTTGATGAATCTTCTATAATAACCTGTGTGACCGAGAAAACTTCATACTCCTATCATAGACTTTAGCGAGGGCATCCTAGCAATGGCCTTGACTTTACATACATCAACTTCAATACCTTTCTTGGAGACTTTATGGCCAAGTACTATGTCTTCCTGTACCATAAAATGACATTTTCCCCAGTTAAGAACTAAGTTCTTTTCCTTACAGCGTTGTAGGACTAACGATATGTTTTTCAAGTAGGCATCGAAATCCTTTCCATAAATAGAAAAATCATCCATAAAGACCTCTACAATGTCTTCTAGAATGTCTGAGAACATTGAGATCATGCAACAGTGGAACGTCACAGGAGCATTGCATAGTTCGAACAGCATCCTTCGAAAAGCATATGTACCATATAAGCAGGTGAAGGTAGTCTTCTCCTGGTCGTCAGGCAAAATAGGAACTTGATAAAATCCAGAATAACCATCCAAAAAGTAGAAATACTCATGATGTGCAAGTCTTTCTAACACTTGGTCGATAAAGGGGAGAGGGTAGTGATCTTTCTTAGTGGCTTGATTAAACTTTCGGTAGTCAATACACATCCTCCATCTGGTAACTATCCAGACGAATACCTTGTCACCTTTATCCCCCTTTACGACTGTCATTCCTCCCTTCTTGGGCACCATGTGAATCAGACTCACCCAATTACTGTCGCTAATGGGGTATATAATGCCCGCATCTCTGAGCTTGATGACTTCTTTCTTTATGATTTCTTTCAACATCTGGTTCAACTTCCTCAGGGGTTGAACAAGGGGCCTGGTAGATTCTTCAAGATTTATTTGTTACATACACAGGGTAGGGCTTAGTCCCTTAATATCATCCACTGAATACCCTATAGCTTGTCTGTGGAGCCTCAACTCTTTAAGGACTTTTTCCAATTGTTCTTCTATCATATTGGCATTGACTATGAGATGATTTCTTTCTTCAACATCTAGGAGCTCATACTTCAGACCCTCTTGTAGATGTTTCATCTCCAGATTAGGTTTTAGTACTTTCTCTTCTTCCATGGTCAATTCTAAAGAAGCATACTTTACCGATTCAACAACTTCTTCTTCATCATTCAGATCTCCTTCATCTTGGTTCAGGTAGTCGAGTATCTCAGCTACCTCGAGGTCATTGACCTCTGAGTCCTCTTCATTCAACACCCTCATAAAAGGGTCTACCACTATTGCATCCTCTTCTACTTCCTCATAGTATTGGTTATAGTTGTCCATGAAGTAAGCAGATTCAAGCAGCGACGGTCCTTTCATTGAGTCCCTCACCATGAAATCTATGTAATCATTCTTGACCCTCAGGGTTATCACGCCTTTAGCGACGTCAATAAGTGCCCTTCCGATCGCCAAGAAAGGACGACCGAAGATGATGGGGGACTTAGGGTCCTCAACAGTGTCGATGATAACAATGTCACAAGGGATGAAGAATCTCCCTACTCTGATCGGGACATCTTCCACCACTCCTACCGGCCTTTTGAAGGTGTGGTCTGCCAACTCTATCCTCATATAAGTCCTGACCATATCAGTCAATCCTAATCATTGTGCAAGGCTTAAAGACATGAGGCTGATACTAGCCCCCAAGTCGGCGAGACCTTTCCTTTCAACGTTATCTCCTACGACAAAAGGTATGGTGAAGGCCCCAGGGTCCTTTTTCTTGGTTGGTAATTCATCTTTTACGAAGGTTGTTGACATGCTGGCTAAGTTTACAGTTTCGATCCTTCCTCCTCATCTTTTCTTCGTGACTAGATCCTTGAAGAATTTGGCATAGGTTGACATTTCTTCCAAGGCATCTAGAAATGGTACCTCCAAGTGGAGCTTTTTCACTAATTCCATGAAATTTTCACATCTCTTCTTGAGGTGAGCCTTTAAAAGCTTGTATGGAAAAGGTAATCTTGGTGAGTACTGACTTCTGGCAAAAAATTCCTCTTCAGGTCCTGACTCCCTAACTGGTGGGTGTTGGCTTTCTCCGCATAACCTCTGTCAGTCCTATCATACTCAGTCCTGGCTTCAAGTTTGGCCATTTTCTCAATGATCTTTTTAGATCTACTAGGTTTCTTCCCAAGAAAGTCGCTTCCTGTAGATGCATTTAGCGACACTCTCTCTTCAGGACTTAGGCCATTGTAGAACGTTGTTACAAAAAACCCTTCTTGTAATTGTGGTGAGGACAAGACCTCTGATACTCCTGGTATCTCTCCTAGGCCTCATGCAAATTCTCTCCTGGTTTCTGCATGAAAGATGTGATCTTCTGCCTGCTCCTTATAGTCTTTTCAGTAGGGTAGAATTTGTTCACGAAAGCCTCTGCTAAAGCATTCCACCCATTCAGGGATTGATGTGGCAGTCCAAGGTACCACGACAGTGCCTTGTCCTCCAAAGAGAAAATGAAACTGTTGTAGTAGATCCCTTCTTGCGGTACCCCCCTCATTTTGATGGTGTCACATATATTTTTGAAAGCATCTAGATGATGATAAGGGTTGTCATTCGTGGAACTCCCTCAAAAGCTCTTATTCTGGATCATAGAAATCACAGTGGGCTTCAGCTCAAAGTTTGCAGCATCGAACCTTGGGATTACCACTGGGCATATGGAGTTGTTGGCTTTTGTGGCTGCCAACTCCCGAAGAGTCTTTTCTTCCTCTTCATAATCTTCACTGCCACTGTCCGTGCAATTTCTCTCTTGATTGTGGTGGTTCCTTCTATGCCTATGGTGATGACGATGCCCCTCGTGGTGGTGATCATCCTCATGTTGTTCTTGTTCTTCATAAATATGATCTCCATTATAACAGTCATTTCTCTCTTCATTGCTTCTTGGAGGAGGTGGGTGTGGTCCAATTCTCGCATTTTGCTCGTCTGTGGAAAGGGGTGGTTCCACGCGAGGCGGAATGATGAATGAAGTTAAATTGAACAAAATGCTTCTCCCAAGTACCTAAATAGAACATACGATTAAGTTAGAAAACTAGGCCTGATGAAGCGAACTATTCTGCACAGATTCAGGTTAGAAGGCTTAAAGTAGTGGTGTTGTCAAGCTTATTGCTAAGCTTGAGGCACGGGAGTATAGTAAGTGGACTTGAGTTCTTTAACAATACCGTTTTGCCTTGTCCCTGGCAACGACGCCAAAAAGTTGACCGGCCTAAATCACGCGTCTGAAAAGAGTGGATTAAAGTAGTCAGACTTTTAAAGAAATAACCCGACTCTCAGCCCCCCGCAACGATAACGGGGTCCGATGTAGCGATCGGGGTCGAACATAGGGACAAGGTTGGTAGTGTTAAGAATGCGGAATCAACACTCTATACTCTGGTATAAAAGAGGATTAAAAGGTGTTCCCCAAGGAATGACAACTTGAAAACAAGAATAATAAAACCAAAGAAGTAAAAGAAAATGAACTATAACGAGAATATGGGAAAACTCAGATTGGGTTTCACCTAACCAAAACGTCCCTCTAACAAGCATACTATCTCTCTCTCCTTCATATTCATATAAAAACTACAAACAATCCATAAAGATGCTTATTCCACTCTCTCTCGAGATGAGGGTAGGACTAGGCTTGAAAGAAGCCTCTCTCTCGAGATGACAAATCAAAAACCTCACAGCAAAATGTATGGTTTAAAGCATTTAGCAATACGACACTCTTGTGCATTCATGATACTCCATGTCATGGGATAAAAGTGATATTACTCTCTCAAGATATCAACAATCAAACATCACAAGATGATAGCTAAACATACAAGTGACACGTTTAAAACAAGTACATGCGGATAATTTTAATATGAGTATGTATATTCAGACAAGAAAGGATAGATATGCTGCAACAAGGAAACATCATAAAGAAAAATAAACCAAAAGACTATCTCCAACTGGAGTTACAAGAAAGATGATGGTTTTAGGATTTTAACAGTTTTTAGGAGTTTTGCGCAACAATTTCTGAGGAGTTAAAACTATTGTTAAGGCAAGGCACGAAGGAAGAAAACTTAGGAATAACAAGTGGCAGTGGAAAATATCCAGCACCCTTTTCTCCCAAGGAAGGTACCTCCAACTAAATGCCAACACCCTCTCTCAAAGGTAATGCACATAGGTTGGAGTGGGAAGGAAAACCGAAGCAACCCCGACCCTGGGTACTCTCTTACTCCTGGATCGGTCCAAGCTCTAGAGTTACAACATCCTTCACTCGAAGGAGTTGAAACGGGAAACACGATTTGATAGCTAGTCAAAACATGATCCAAACATACAAGCTAGAGCTCAAATGCTATATAAGAAATCATCCAACAAAAGGGAACCAAACACAGAACAACAGATATTAAATTCCACAAATTCTATAAGCATAGATATTGTGTGAAAAGGGGTTCAGTTACAATGCGTAATAAATGAAAGTAAATGCTGAAAAGGGAAGATAGGTATCGACCTCCTTGATGTGGGAGGTCGATATACAACAACAGACCCCCAAGGCATCTCTAACCCGGTACTGGGTGGGACCTCTTCCCGATATCCCCATGTCAGGCAGCCGCCCTGTCGGGCGACATGCCGTGACGACCAGGCGTATCGGCCAAGGGTCCCCACCCGATACGATCATGTCGGGCAGCCACCCTGTCAGGCGATACACCCTAACGATTGGTCTGTATCGGGTTCGGTATCGTGTCGGGTTAGAGATGACTTAGGTTCTCAGGTTCCTTGTATCGGGTGTAGGGGGCGAGCCATCTCAGATTGAAGCCCATCTAGGAACCCAACACACTAGGTGGCCTTCTTGGTTGTATCGGGCTACTGCAGCTACCGAGATGGGTTCTAAGTGAACCACTCCTGTCCCTCTCGTGTTGGGGGTGTGCTCACCTAGTGTCGCCCAGCATGCCTTGGGACTCGACACACTAGTTTCATATGCTTTCCAAAGTAAGCTTTCATGAGGTCCTGACCCATCCCATCAAAGTCATGTAGCTGCTATTTATAGGCAGCAACTGGTAGAGGTTGCGGTTCTTGTGGGGCCACGTTTCCTTCATTGACTTTGTTTACGTGGCCTCAGGGATGACCGACACATGCACGTCACCCAATACGACAGTCTGTCGCGTGCCAGGTTGTGAACGTATCGGGTTACCTTGGCGAGTAGCTACTTCCGATGAGTGACATGTATCACACGACACGCCGTATCAGGTTGTGAACGTATCGGGTTACCTTGGCGAGTAGCTGCTTCTGCTGATTAGTCGTCGTGGGAAAAGCTCTCTGTCGAGTAGGTAGGTACCGCTCGTCGGGGTCTCCTCGCGGGACACGCCGTATCAGGTTGCTGCCATATCAGGCAGCAATCGAGATGGGTAAGTGGGCGTGTCGGGTGACCAGTAGAAGGGTCGATGCAGGTGCATGTTGTCCCGACCCTTTTGTGGACTTTAGGTGGAAAAATAGGGAAAATCTGTACAAATGATGGGAACAGAGTCAGGGGCGTAGTGCAGGTTATTTTTGTGCAATAACAAGACAAAATTGAGAGGAAAAATAGTTTAGAGGGCAGTTTTGACAGTGAAATGTAGGATATAAATGGCCATAAAATGGGTGTTATCATCAAGGGATTAGGAAACCCTAAGAGGTAGGACATAGTCCCTAACCATAACCCTAAAACCATAACCATGAGAAATATGAATATTGTGGTGATATAGTACCCTACCCATATGAACCCAATTAGGGGTCAGAGGAAAGAGAGAATATGAATGTTTCTGGTAACCCATGCATGAAGGATGCATGTGAAATTATATGAATATAAATGAGTTAAGTGACCCAGTCTCCCATGCATGTGTGCATGTGGAACAAGGCATTAATGAGAAAAGTTTTAAGAAACTTAAGAACAACACATAATGTGAGAATAACTTGCTCAACTAACTCTGATGGATGTATGTAATATATGTGGGATGTATGATCGGGCCTATATAATCACCTCGGGTCAAGAGGGCCTATGTATGGTCACTATGGTGGTCGGTGATCTGTCTCAGAAAGGATAATCACCTCAGGAAAGGGCCTATGTATGACAGCCACTATAGTGATTGGTGATTGGGGCAGGGCTATTGTATGATGTCTGCTATAGGGACTTACCCCAAAGGAGAGGGTTCTCCACATGAATACTCTAGATAGGGAGTGTCCCATAGAGATTAAGTTGAGAAGTTAGAAAGAAAATGCATGAGTATATACATGAGAAACATAAGTAATAAATGGTTATATATATGAAAAATGAAAATTTAAATATAACTTGCTCAAACCCATCATTCTATCTATGGAGGTTTGGATGACTAAGTTCAAGCCCCTAGAGGGAAAGATCATAGAAGGTCAAGCCCTAGGAGGGGAATCCTGACATAGTACCAAGCCCCTGGACGGGAAGGTCAAGAAAGGTCAAGCCCCTGGAGGGGAAGGCCGACATAGACATCAAGCCCCTAGAGGGGAAGGTGTCCCAAGTCCAATGCATGGACAAACCCCATGAGAGGGTATCCCAGAGATTGAGCAAGCAAGGGTTGAGAAGTTATTATAATAAAAACAATGCAGAAAGATGAAAATATGAAACCTTTAGGGCTAGGGTGCCAACCCGGGGTGGGTCAACCCAAGAGTGGAAATATGATATATGGGGGAGGTAAAACCTTAGACCTTGGGGTCAGGTTGTGTCTAGAGAGCCTAACTTCCTCCTATGAGCCATGAAGGCTCCCTAGGTTAGGACCTTCCTTAGAAAGGTAAGTTGACCAAATCAGTTTAAAGATTGAGATAACCATGAATGTCACCTAATATAAAAGATGAAAGGACATATATTGAGTATGATTCTTGAAACCAAGTATGCCATCTCTGAGGAAAATGAGGAAAAGTCAGTATGGAAGTGGATGACGGTATGAGACTGATCCCAAAAAGAAATGTTGGCTTGATATGTTTCCATGAGTCTAATGAGGGGAGATAAAGTGAATAATGAGCATTATAAGAGATGGGCAAAATCTGGTCTAAAGAATTGCATACGAAAATAATGTGCTAGAAATGAACCCTTGGGAAGGGTAGAGCCTGAAGTCAATCCAAAGGTCAGGTAGGGAATATTAAATGTACATGGACCAATGAGATTAGGAGTTGATTGTTCCCTGAATGCATAAGACCATGTGGTCGGGAGGTAACAACTACGTTCACCCAAAGCCCATGTCTCAAGAGGTTGCCACCTTCATGATGTTCAGGTGGACCAAGGGGTGAATGTGATAGGCACTCCCTGCATGCATAAGGATGAGATCACTCCAAAAAGTACATGTACCCTTAGAGACCTCAAGGAAGTGGCTAAGGCTCATAATACGTGAGGTGTAAATATAAAAGATATAAGGAAGTCATGAAAAAAACATGAGAGAAGTTGTGCTCAAACTTAAGAGTGAGAAAGGGGCACTTGACTTCATGGAATATAAGAATGTTGTGGAACTAAAAGCAAGTATGCTTTAGAGTCATGTTAAGAATGATTCAACTTAAAATATGAAATCTTAAGATAATGCGTGGGAATAAAATCTCTACTCAGGGAATGCGATGAATTTTGTTTTTGGGCTACAATCAAATTCTTATTCCATCTCATTATGGGTGAGATATATAGGGTAAATACATATTATGGTTAAAATTAAGATATGAGAATGAATATCCTAAGTTCAAAATTTACTGACATGACCTAGGGTAAGAGGTGTTACCTCACCCTTATGAGAAAATAAATGGATAATAAGTTAGAAACCTAAGTGAAAAGGTAATCACCAATTGAAATTGAAATCACACATGAAAATGTAATCATCGAAAGATGGTATCATGTAATGCTAAGGATGTGGATGCACCTTGAATTCAATTCAGGTGGCAACCTTTGTGGTAATATGGGGATTTTGTATATCAAGAAAAAGATATTAAGGATATCTAAGCAAGGTTTCTAACCCTAAGTTTTGAAATTAAGATGAGATCTCATTCACCTTAAAGCATATTAGGTTTGAATTTTGGGGACAAAATTCCTTTTAAGGAGGGGTGAATGTAATATCCTCAATTTTGGCAAAATCGATTTATGTAAATGAATTGATTTGAATTTCCCCAATGATATTATTGTTAATAAAATGATAATGTTTAACCACATTGTGGCATAGGTGCAACCCCTGAGTCCCATAAGATTATTTATGTCACAAGTACGTCCTTGGAGAAAAAAATAAAGGATAAGAGTTTTCGTGTGCCAATAAATAGCAAGAGCTTTAAGAATAAATAGAAAATTAGTTACAAAATAAAGGGCATATTTCCAAAGAATTAGAAATTTTAAAGGAGTAATTATCTTGCCAAAATTGATAATACCATGTTTGAGGTATCAAGCAAGATAATTTTAGTATGTCTTTTTATATACTTGAAAATAATAAAGAAAGAAAGAGTTTCCAGAAAGTGGAGGAAAAGGACTTTATGAGAATTCTTTTTAATTATGTTTAAAAAGAGAAAATTTTTATGGGAAATGCATACAAATAAATCCCAATATGAATTGTGAAAGGTTTTATAAATTTCCATAAAATGAAAATAATTGGTATAAAGGGCATATCATGGAGGAAGATAAAAGAATAATCTAGATGTGCCATGTAATTATGTGTTTTTCCGTAATGAAATTTGGTTGCCAAATTTAAGTTGTTATAGGATTAAAGGCCATGAGAGGGATATATTCTTTTATTTAGTGACATTTTCATTAGATAAAAGATATGAGTTTCCTTTTTCAAGAAAAGAAAAGGAATATGTATTTGCTCCTTGCCTTTGTGTTCCAGTACCAACCACACATGTTTAGTAGGGAAAACCAGACCCATCTTCTATATAAGTAATGTTATCCCTCTTTCTTTTTGAGATGTCTTATATTTCATGTAGACCAAGGTATCTCGTGGCTTTGAAGAGATCAATGACAACTAGGGGTTGCGAGATCCCCTCTTCTTCACAGGTTACCAAGTCAGTGGCGTGCATAGCAATGAGAAACTCAGGGGTGATCATGGGAACGACCTCTGTTGCACCTTCCATGCTTCTTATTCCTAACACTTCCAACAACAACCATGGTAGCTCTAAAACCCTAGATGGGCATGCTTCCTTTCTAGATTATGTTTCCACCCTACGCCATCATCTCTCTTCTATAGAACTTTGAAATGTAGCCATAGTCTACGAAACCTTCCCCTTGCCACCTACAACACACTCAACTCCAAGGGGAGATCATCTCCCTCTGGGCGGCACTCCCTGGTGGCAAGGAGCGAGTCGGCTACTACTCTGGGGCGTGACACCATGTGGCTGGGTGCAGGAGGAAAGTTGGGATAGCTATGTGTGAAGAGACGATGGATCGAGGGTAGACAATAGCGGAGATCTTGGCTGACCTTGGAGGAAACCCTGGGGTCATCGTGGTCTAGAGGAAGGAGGATGAGGGTGGCGGTGGGAGACCTAGTAGAAGGCGTGTCGACATGTAAGCACAAATGGCCGACTCGCTGCCCTGGCCAGTCATGACGCCTGTGTTGTATGCATGCAATGACGGGTTGACGTGAGGAGGGTGATGGACATAGTTTACCTGACCAAAATGCCCCTCCAGTGCATGAAGAATGACTCATAGAACGAGGGAAAAATGGTCTTTTCATTATAACTTAGGCCCGACCCAAAAAAAGGTATGTATAATGGGATAAGCTGCCTATGTGGCACTATCCCATTGGTCCATTAATGAGTAGTTTGTAAATAATTGTGGAAAATAATTGGCAACTTGGATGTGGACATATAATATATGAAAATTGATCAGAAAATTGCAAGGAACACAAATAAAATACTTGTGAGACCTAAAAATGTTTTTTTCAAAAACAGGGCAAATATGGGTTTAAATGGTGATTGATGCATATAAACCATAATTTTTGATAAATAGGTGGTTAATCATGCTAAATATGATTCTTTGAGACGCTATTTGATATTATTGAACAAGATGAGAAATCAAAATGATAATGATAATAAAGATGAGTAGTTTGGGTTTTTATGTGAATAACCATGCATATGGACAATTAAGGTTAAAGATCATATATTGCAATATTGTTAATGAACCTAAATGAATCTTAAAGATCATAATACAGGTATGTGGTCGATTTGATGACCATGGGTAAACTTAATGTGAATTAGGGTTCTAAAGTCATTATAGCTATGAAAATAGGAATTGGAATATCAAACATGACCCTAATGATAACTCTATATTAAGGAAACCCAAACCCTAGACTAGGACCAAGTAGGGTTTTAAATTGATCAATGTGATGGTGACACTTGAAGATTTATATTCATGAAGTGTGGATTGCTTGATTTACATGTTTTCTTGGATAAAATGCTTTAAGAATAATTATATGATCTACATGGCTCACCATCAGGGTACATGGTTACGATTATGGCTATCCGGAATATAGTTTGTTGATGTTTTTCGAGGACTGATTCAATAAATAAATTGTTGGTTGTTTATTTAATTCGTGTTGAACTATAATGCAAATATGAGTATCACATAAGTAAATGATAATATTCTAAACCCTATGCTGATGTATATCAAGGGGTGATGTACACGTGCCCTGGAGGGGACAATGATCACGCCAAAAATAATATATCCAATAAGGGTTAGTATATGTAAAGAATATGGCCGTTCTTATTTACAATGTTTGATGCTTATTCTATGATCATGTTAGTTGCACACATTGTGGTTTCACCCCACGTATACAGTATAGTAATGTGATGACCGACGTTTTGTTTGTTGGCATTTTAGGTATATGTTTCAGATGATAAAAGACATGAAGAATAAGATGAAATATATTAAAGGTATTAAAGTTATACCAAGGAGGACTAGATAGTCGATACTTCTTCTCAATAGATATTAGTTCCATGAGGTATATCATTTTACCATTTGTAAACAATATTTAACAAATAATTGAAATTGTTTTCTATTATTTGGTATTTGCTAAATCTTGATCCTTGGGAATATGGGTAATGGCTCTCAACTTGTATGTCTTTCCTTAATTGGGGGACATGAAAAGTGAGGTCATAACAAAAAGGGATAGAGGATATTAGATTATGTGATTTTGTAAAAAAAAACTCATATTAGAAAAGAGATCCTCACATGAATACTTTTAGAAGTGGACAAAATTGTAGAAAATTGATTGCTACTGTGCAACGCAAATGGATGAAAAAGTATACAAGGCTTATAAAGTGATTAATTATGAAGAACTCACCTCCCAAGATGGGTATATAGTTTTGAATAATAACATTAAGATCAACAAAGGTAAGCATAATGAAAACCAAGATAGAAGGATCAAGTGTTGAAATCTTAAAGGAAGTTTACATTTCATGATGAAATCACTAAGGAGAGTACTTTGAACTTAGAGTTTGATGTTTATCTATGTGGCATAATATGAGCTCGTACATAACACGAAATTGCCAAAGCAATTTTAAAAAAGTACAAAGGGTGTGGTCCTCCGCCTAAAGAGACATAGTGGTGGAATGATGAAGTACCTTAGGATATTAAACTCAAAGGGAAGGTATATATGTGGTTTCCCAAATCTTGAAATGATGCAACTTTTAGATATAAAAGCATGCAAAGAAAGAAGCTAAGAAAACGGTTCAAAAGGCCATGTCTACACACTTTGAAGAAGTATATAAGAATTTTTATACTAGAGTATCAGAAATGATATATGTAAAATTCCTCATATAAAAAATATGAAAGGCTGGTTCGAGTAAAACACATCAAGATTGATGATGCTAGTCTGTTTGGTGAAATATTTTGATATCAATACTCTTTGGAAAAGAAAACTTCACAATCTTTTCAATGAAGATACAATGGATAATGCAAAACACTTTTGTGACATAAACATAAGAAGTATCGCTTGCACAAGAGGTTCCACTATCTGAGGTCAAGAATGATCTAAAAAATATGAAAATGGGAAAGCCATTCGAGGAGTACGATTATCCTACAAAGTATCGAAAACTATGGGGGATGAATGAGCTTTGTGGTTAATGACCATCTTCAATAAGGTTACAAAGACCCAGAAAATAATGGATGATTGGAGAAGCAATATCATAGTCCCCACATGCAAGAACAAAGGAGATGTTAAAAAATGCACAAACTTTAAAGGTATAAAGTTGATGAGTCAAACTATGAATCTTTGAAAGAGGATTATTGAGCAAAGGTTAGGATCCATTAAACATATAGTAGACAATCAGTTTGGTTTCATGACTGGAAGATAAAAACTTATGTCATTTTGTAATAAGAAGTGTTATAGAGAAACACAAATAAAATAGAAGAGACATATATATGATTTTTATTGATATGAAAAAATGCTTATGATGGAGTACCTAGGGGGCACAATGGAGGGTTTTTGAGAATAAAAAGGTGTACCAATTCAATAGATTGACATCATTAAAGACATGTATGATAGCTCAACACAAGTGGTAGGACTCCTAGAGAAGAGACATCAAGATTTCTTGTCCCAATTATGGTATATCAAGGACCAAAACTAGTCCATATCTATTCAATCTTGTTTTGGACGACTTGACAAAGAATGTTCAACATGATACTCCTCGCTGCATGTATTTGCTGACGATATTGTGCTGATTGATGAAACTAAGGAAAGGTTAATGAGAAAGTTGAACTTTAGAGAAATGTATTGAAATGTAGTAGGCTTAAGATTAGTTGATGTAAAATTGAGTAGAAGTGTTGCAATCTCAGACACTATAGAGTTTTGAATGGTGGGGACAAGTTGGATGAAGTGGATGCACCAAAATTTGATAAGCTTCACTAATTGAGTTTTATTATTTTAGCAAATGGTAATGTTCAAGGTGATGATTTCTACAAGATCACAACATGATAGTTGAAATGGAAGAGTACAAATGGAGTATTCCATGTGTTGGTATGTATGTCCATAGAGCCATCCTGAGCGATTGCATGGAGTCAGATATTAATTAATCAATTAATGTGATTAATTGGTTAATTTATTAATTCCAGAATCTTCTAATTAATCCACGAGTATTTTAATTAACATAGTCTTTCTATTTACCGAACGGTTTAGGAAACTCTGCTTCCTTTCGTCTCCTATTTAAAGGGGCTTAACGGCCGGTGTCTTTACAAGAGATTGAGAGAGGCTATTCAGTTTACGCTCACGTACGTAAACCCTGGTTGTCACCGTCCTCAGGAGAGAAAGGAGAGAGCACCACGATGCTAGCACATCATCATGCAGAGACTACTCCTTCCTGCAAGCTTAGGAAGCGCGACATGGAGTTCCAGTCCATCTGTGTGGACGAAGTAGAGACACAGATGCTGAGACGCCTGTGTTGGAGGACGTCAACGACCGTCCATACACGCTACAAGCAGCGTACATCAATGTACAAAAGGAACGCCGTTGGATCTTCCCACGACGTATTTGGAGTACGGGAGAGAGTATCGTGCATGTAAGTCAGGAGCGTTACACACCATCGTGCAGTGGGACGTCGCCAGACTTACTCCGCGACAAGGTATATCACGCAAACATTCTTTCTAAATACATTGTTGTCGACGAGATCCTGCTGCGGGTTGTGTAGAAATATATTTTATTTTGTTGCTTCCGCCACACATGTTTCCTCCACAAAATCTAACAACATGACCCAAAAATCTCTATCAGATAAAATAGTAAATTTTACTGATATGCTAAATGATCAGTTATGATATATGTGTGTGAATGTTAGATGGTAAAAAAATAATATTTTAACAAGATGAATGTGGCTGAAATATATATGGGCTGAGATGGATGTATGAGAAGACAAAGACATGTTTCATGACAAATGACTATATCAAAAATAAAGTAGGGGTGGCGAGTAATGGTGATAAGTTGAGTGAGGATTGTTAGAGATGGTATCCACATGTGCAATTTGGAAAGACGAACACACTGATTCAAAGGAATACTAGACATACCTAATTTTTTTTCCAGAAGAGTTTATCAGGAGAGAGACTTTGAACCAAAATATGACCCTTCATAGAGCTGACTGGAAAAAAAATCCATGTATCTAACACTAACATGATATGAGTTTGACACTCAAATGGTGACGATGGTGATCATGACAATTATGATATAACCCTTCCAAGTCATGTTTGTATAGTTTGATCCACTCTTTGATAGTCATCAAATTATAGCTAATTGTAAGATATTTGGACTATTTCTCGATTTGTCTGTATCATACCTCCGCAGGAGCTCTGTTAATCTTTTCTGCATCATTCTAATTTCATCGGATGCCTTTGAAGAGACTCTCTTTGATAGTCAGTCTCTTGAGAGTGACGTTCTTTCGTCAGCGGGAGGCTATCCTTTCCGGCCAGTGTACCTTTCTTTGGTCTTGTTGTCTCTGGCAGGTTTTGGCAGGTGCATAGTTCTGCTGAAACTCCCTTCGGATGCCCTCCACACTTTGTTGTGTGCGCCAAGGTTCTTTTTCTTTTACTGCTGGGGATCTTCGCTTTGCCCATTTCTTTTTTCTCACTTCAATATGCATCATCTACACATCCCCGCAAAGGGATTTTTCTCTCAGATCCTAGTATTGCATTCTGGCTCCATAAAATGCGTAAAGTCCAGTCCTCCGTGAGCTCGACCTCATGTGCCCGAAATTTTGAACTGGTTTTCATTGGACGTGCTTATTTTATGGCTTCGATTCTTTTTTCAAAAATATTTATGTAATTCTGCCTTCAGGTAAGGCGCAAACGGAAGATTGCTTAGCGTTGAATGAGTAGAGAGGTGCAGCAAATCTTCCTAATCTTTTATGGGGCTCTAGAAACGCGTTCACATGATCTCATGGAATTAGTAATTTGCTAACGCGGAGCATGGTCTGGAACCCAACATAACTGAGATGATAATCATGATATTATTTATGCTCGTGACATCTGGTTGCCAAGTTGCTATCGTGCCAAAGTAGGATATCGCTTTTTCTTAGAAAAAAGAAAAATCAAAAGCGTCGGCAACTCGGGGCTAAAGTAGGATATACTTTTGTATTTATAAACGCCGCATCCTCGGCGCATGCATCCTGGAAAAAGTATCCTTTTGGGGCACGTTTGTTTTCCTGGATATAGCCGTATTGGATTGTACATTATACTCCAGCAAAGTAAAAATTATGTTTGGTTTATTGAACTGGAGAAATGGAAGGACTCCTGCATTTTTAAACAAGCAACGGATGCGGGATGGGCCTTTCCTTCTCAAATTGGCCGGACGCCAAGAATCCAGCAAGGCCAGCGTACTCGGTACCTGTTGCGGCTTACAAAAAAACGGCCGAATACCCGGCGCATCTCACGGAAGTACAGACAAACCAAAATTAAAGTTTGATATTACAGGGATAAGTGAAATCAGAAAACCCATGTACTGGGATTATCAACCTGCTGCATTCCTGCAAATCCATCTACATACAGCAATCCAAACGTGCCCTTGATCCGAACATAAAATAGAGGCGCACGCCTGGGAAGGTTTTATATGCAATTGTGCGGGGTCAATACTAAAAAGAAGTGTGTTGGTTCAAGACGACAATCTTTATGTTTATTAGATCTATGCCTTTAAATCATCCATTGTCGTTGATTTTGTCATCTTCATATGCTCTTTCGTAGGCTCTAGTAACTAAATTATCATATGTGGAGCTTCATAGTGTTTAACATTGTGAAGATGTACTTGCCTTGAATCCTTCGTATTTTACTCTCCGTGCTTCATCTAAGCTATTTCAATAAACCAGAAAAAAGTATACCCTTAATAGTTTGATGTCATGAGATCACTGAAACATGTCCATTCATTAACTGAGATGTGTATATGTGCACACGTACATGGTTAGCACGAGTTTGCTGAAGTATTTACATGATATATAATATATATGTATAAGTCATTTTAAGTCTATGTTTATATATGTACAAGTCATTGTATTTTTATATGCCCATTCTTTGGTTCGTCCATTCATTAAGGGAAATTTTCATACGTTTGCACACAAACATGATGTATGATTGTATATATATATATATATATATATATATATATATATATATATATATATATATATATATATATCTTCGCTACCCGTGCATCCATTTTGTAATGGGATTACACATATATGTAATGAGACAACCAAATTTATAATGAGACAACTGAAATTGTAATACAAAAACTCGTTTTATATTACAACGTTGTTACAATAATAAATATATATTTATTACTATAACAACGCTGTAATACAAAACGAGTCTTTGTATTACAATTTCGGTCCTCTCACACTACTAAAGAAACAGTCTTTGGCGTCGGTTGTTTAACCCCCTTTGGCGTCGGTTTCTGAGCGACGCCTATGTGGGCGCCGCTAAAGGTCGAACACTTCGGCGTCGGTTTTTTAACCGACGCCTATTTAACATATAGGCGTCGGTCTTTTAGTAGATAACCGACGCCAAAAGGGTTCGCGCCACAGAAAACGACGTCATCTAGGACACATTCTGCGTCGGTTATCTACTAAAAGACCGACGCCATACTTCAAGAGGACACGGCCGTGCTTCCCTGCACGGCCGTGTTTAGTACTATAGGCGTCGGTTTTATATGAATAAGCGACGCCTTTTCCACCACGGCCGTGCTTTCCTGCACGGTCGGGTTGTTTGTAATATTAGGCGTTGGTTTTTATCCAATAATCGACGTTGTAGGTCTTTGCTGACGGTTTTCTGTAAATAACCAACGCCTATATCTATTTTTTTTTTCATATCAGTTTGCAGGCCTGCTGTGGCTGGTCAGCAGGATGAGAACCTGCAGTTCAGTTTTCTGAACTGCAGGTTTACGACATCCATTGATATCAGCCTACAAACAGGCCACAAACCTGCAAAAGTCCCAAGGAAAATTTCACACAAGTAGATACATTCAGACATCAATTCAATTCTCACATTCACACATATAGAAACATTCAAATACATGTATTAACATTAAGAAATATTCATTTACAAAATATCATTCATTATCGCTATCAACATCCCAATTATATCTTACAGTTGTCACTGCTTGTATGGCTTTTGTCCATTCTTCTCTTATTTCATTTAATGCTTCCATCGTATATGGAGCATGTATATTTTTTAAGCGTTTACCTATAGTGTGGTCAGTTTTAAACAACTGCAAAGAGAATGATGTATATATATAAGTAATAATATAAAAATAAGATTGATATATTTCATACTAACTAATGAGACTATATATAATACCTCATGTATGGTATCGATGTCCAATGCGGCATGTTTGATAATCATCTGCATAAATCGCATCACATAGTATGCGCATGCCCAGCCATTGTCTTGTGTAGCGCACTATAAATTGAAACATACAAAATAATACAACTAAGCACAATTCACATCAATAATATATACATTGGAGTCGGGAACTTACTTGTACGTTCTGCCAATTTATTGGCTGGTTCTTTTTCCTTGGGACCGTTCCTCCAGCCTTTTTGAATGCATCTAAACCCCTACATGTTAATATAACACAGTAAATTACATAAGTAAATAGTAATGTAATAACAGATGTTAACAGATACAAAAATGAAATATTTCTCACCAGAATAATGACATTCTCATTACGTGTCCAATTTTAGTGTTTAATGTACTTCCCGCGGGATCTAGATAATAAACAGTGAACGTCCCGGGGACAATAACTAGTAACTCCCAATGTTTACCGCTAGAGGTAAAAAGTTAACAATTAATAACTCAAAATGCACAATAAAAATGGAATTTTCTTAAGTCCAAATTATAAATAAAGTAAACTTACTTGACATTGAATGGAGCTATTATTATCGTCTTCTTTTGCTGACCAAAAATTGTAAAAGCATCTATACAGTATTGTTGAACATTATCAGGGTCTTTAGCTACCATACTAATCAATGATGAAATCAAAAAACCCACATGATCAAATGCAAATTGTTTGCAATGATCTTCGACTAAGTAGCTGCAAAACATGTATTATGTATGCATTAATATATAAGAAACCAGATCATCAGATCTTACACAAGGTATATGGATGTATAAACAAGATCTCACCTTATCCATGTCTCTATCATTGATGTATTCAGCCAATCATACATAAACATCTCAATAATATCTTGTATAAATAAAGAGCTATCGTATGATTGACCTGCATAATCTGCATCTAAAGAAACAATTATCGGGCAATGTATATTATGTGACCGTAGCCAACATGCCATTCCCCTACAAGCAGGACCTAACGGGTATGTTAGGTCAGTTGGAACCCAAGTTGGTAATGCGGGAAGTGGAGGTGGAGGCCTAGGTGTTCCTGGTGTCTTCTTTTTAACATGTATATATAATTTCAGATCAGTTGACATCATATATACACATTAACAGTCTAAATCAATGTAAATTTATCTTACAATTTCAGTAGTGTAGATGACATCTGCTTTGGGCCACAATATGACCCCGCCTTCTGCCTCAGCAAGTGTATCAATATCCGGGTGGGGATATGGCAATGTAGCTTCCCTCCAATCGGGTAACACACGTAATGGGCCCACACGAACGTAGCCCTGTGGCATTGGAGTCCCGTGAAACCTTTCCCCAGGAAGGGACGGGTAAGCCTGCGCCTCTGCAACAACATAGTCTTGTATTCTTAAGCAGCATGGCTTCAATGCCTACAAATTTACGTAAAGAATGTTATACATATATACATATCATCTTGAAAACACTAGCTACAATGTCATAAACAATACTTACAGCAGACGTGTTAGGCGATGGGTCTCCAGGATTACTCGCAGTCTGTGCATCAGGAGAAGAGTGGGTCGCCATAGGCTGATTAGAAGCCTGAGATGCCTGCCACCGCAGCAATTCTTCCTTGACCTTCTCAGCAACTACATCGTTGACCTTCTTAGCAACTATATCCTCGACTCTCTTATTCTCCTATACATGGATAAAAGAAACATTAGCTTCTTATTATTGAATTTCCTTTTACAGTAACATTCTAAAAAAAGAATAGGTTACCTCTTCTTAAGAAAGTCCCGCTCTGGGTTTGCGCTGGGATGGCCCAAAGAATGCTTTGATGCCCACACCAGCGCCTGCACCCCTAACACGTCCAGGATGCTCTGGGTTACCCAGAGCAACTGTCAATTCATCCCTTGTACCCTGAGGGATGAACGTGCCTTATTTCCTCTGCTCGTGCATCTCCCGCTAATCACCATCAACAGAAATTGGTAAATTAACACCACAAATAATCAATATTCAAACGATTTCTCTAAGAGTTGTATTTTACCATTTTCGCAGCCGCCTCAGCAGTTATGGGCTTCTTTATTTCACCCTTCTTGTTTTGCCTCCCAGCTATCCAGATATCATGGCGAGGCATGGGTGTGGCAGACTCCTGAGTAGGAGCAGACTCTTGAGTAGCCGCAGACTCCGCATGTAGTCTTTGGCGAACGCTTGCATAGCCTTTTGGACCCATAGTGTGGTCATACACATTCAGTGCACGCCTTGCTTTTTGTGCATCACTGAGGGCCTAGTTAGTATGCACATTAATGATTTGGTTAGTATCACTAAATGTTAATCTTGAATAGGTGAATACAATGTATATTAATTAAATTGGGAGTGACACCTAATACCTTGAATTCTTCAGATTTTCTTGAAGCAACAAAATTGCCCCAATCTTCTTTGTCAGAGAAGTTCCATTGTTCAAGGGCTGACTTCTTTTTCTTATCACCCTCTTTTATGTATTCTCTATTCAGATTTGTCCTATAATTCCTAAGCATCTTTCCAGCGCGTTGCATCACACTTTTACGATGCAACTTCTCATCCAATGCAAACAGATTCTGTAAAATAGAAATGTTATTAACTAGTATCCAAAATAGAATTGCAAATAATAGAATTTGTAATCTACAAAATAGAATTGCAAATAATAATAACTCACGCATAAATCCTTCCATATCAAGTCTTTTTTCCCCTAAGGAACTTTATGCCAATTATCATACTTAACACCACAATGGCTCCGAGTGGTACACCCAAGATAGTTTACAAAATTATTGCGGTTCACTCCAATTGCATTTCCTCCATTATCAAACTCCACAGCCAATTTGGATCCACTGCCACTAAGCGCTATTAACTTCTTCAACAGAGTGATGCCCCTTTTCTTGTTAAGTGTTTGGTGCTACGCATCAAGTTGCTCCAGTGCTTCAGTGGGTACATGTGCATCATCAACCTAAAATTTGACAAAAATAAACACACTGAATTAGCCCAATATAGAAATATAAGATATATGACATAACTAGAAGATAATGAATTTTATAGAAATACAGGATATGTTTTTAGAACTTACATTGGTATCCTCTCCATGCTCTTCATGGACAGCACGCTCATCATGGACTTCATGCTCATCATGGACATCATGCTCATCATGGTCAGCCATCTGAAAATGTCATTAAAAAGACAAACATTTAGCATTTGTATTAACTAGAAAAAGGCAAGCATTTAGCATTTGTATTAACTAGAAAAAGGCAAACATTTAGCATTTGTATAAACATACATGTCTCTAAAATTGTGATCTTTTATCAATTAACAATCCTTCATTGTGATCTCCGCGCACATATAAGTCATCATTAGCTTCAATATTTTGTGGAGTTGGCAACCCAACTGAGAATGGACTGGAGTCATCATACTTATCATAGTACTCTTTTTCATCTATAGGATCTTCAATGAACTGTCTTTTACCATGAAGAACAACCGACCATTTATCATTTGCAGGATCATCGATATAGAATATTTGTTTCGCCTGTGATGCCAATATGAATGGTTCACCCTTCTCGCCAATCTTTTCAAAGTTCACCAAAGTGAAACCCAATTCATCCACTATAACTCCTTTGGTGTTATCAACCCAATTACATTTAAAGAGCGGAATTTTGAAATCTATGTAGTCAAACTCCCAAATGTCTTCAATGACACCGTAATATGACATTTTATCTTCACATGGACTCTTATCCTTGATTTAAG
The DNA here is from genome assembly GCA_963693085.1 of Alisma plantago-aquatica. Taxonomy (NCBI): domain Eukaryota; kingdom Viridiplantae; phylum Streptophyta; class Magnoliopsida; order Alismatales; family Alismataceae; genus Alisma; species Alisma plantago-aquatica. The sequence goes on from OY856410.1 coordinate 312,951,259, forward strand.
ACCTATCAACTTCAGATCTTTCATTGATACCAATCTACAGATGTTGGATGAGTAACCATGTGGCACCTTAACATTTACCAAGCATTCACAAAAAGTTTTCTTCTCCTTTCTAGACAACGTGTAACAAGCGGGAGGTAAGTATGTTCTTTTATTACCCATTTCACGTAATTCTGTTAATTCTGACCTTATTCCCATTTCACGTAGGTCCAGTCTAGATTTTATCCCATCTTTAGTCTTACCTGGTATATTTAACAGAGTACCAATGATGCTATCACAGACATTTTTCTCAACGTGCATTACATCGATACAATGCCTAACTGTAAAAGAACTCCAATAAGGAAGATCCCAAAATATTGACTTCTTCTTGAATGAAGAATTGTCACTCCGTGTGGCCATACTACATTGTGATTTCTTACCAAATTCATTGACAATGTCTTTTACTCTTGCATAAACAACATCCCCTAGTATAGGTTTAGGTGTACTCCGTTCATCATTCCATCCATTGAATGCTTTGCGCTTCCTACGATACGGATAGAATTTTGAAAGAAACCTTCGATGACCAAGATATACAGTCTTGCCGCCATGTTTTAGTCTTATTGAATCAGTGTTTTCTTCACATATAGGACACGCTTTAGCTCCTTTGACACTATATCCAGACAAATTCCCATATGCTGGAAAGTCATAAACAGTGCAAAACAACATAGCGTGCAAACGAAATGTCTCTCTTACTGAAGCATCATAGGTCATCACACCTTCAGCCCAAAGTTTCTTTAAGTCATCAATCAAAGGTTCAAGATAAACATTGATATCATTTCTGTGTTTTTTAGGGCCCGATATCAACAACGACAACATAACGTACTTATTTTTCATACACATCCAGGGAGGAAGATTGTATATAACAAGCATGACTGGCCAAGTGCTATGTTGGATGCTCAATGTCCCGTACAGATTCATCCCATCTGTACAAAGCCCAAGTCTTAGATTCCTATCTTCTTCACCAAATTTGGGGTACAACAGATCAATCTTCTTCCACTGTGGAGAATCAGACGCATGTCGTAGGATCCCATCATTATTTTTCTTAACATCTGCATGCCACCTCAAATTCTTCGCATCTTTCAGATTTGCAAACAAGCGTTGAAACCGTGATATTATAGGTAGATACCACAACACCTTGGCAGGAGAACCAGTTTTGGACTCCCCCAAAGTCGTCAATTTATACCTTGACGCACCACATTTTGGACAATCTTTCAAATCTACATAGTCCTTTTGAAATAATACACAATCATTCGGGCATGCGTGTATCTTCTTGGCCTCCATTCCCATTGGGCACAACATTTTCTTTACCTGGTATGTTGAGATTGGCAGCTCGTTTCCTTCAGGAAGCATTTCTTTCAACAAAGTCAACAATGAAGTGAAGCTTTTGTCGCTCCATCTATTGTTAGCTTTCAACTTATACAATCTCAACACAGCGCTAAGCTTCGTAAACTTAGCACAGCCTGTGTATAACGGTATCTCAGCATCATGCACAATGTTTCTAAAGATAGGAGGTGGATCGGTGTGCTCTACCCTACAACTATCCAGCATCGCATCAACGATGTCTGCTGGAACTGGTTCGTTCACATTTACGTCATCGGAGGCAATTTCTTCTTCCACCCAAGCACTGCTATTGACATCTACTGGTTTCGATTTTGAAATCTCTCCATGCCAGTGCCATTTTTTATAACCTTGTACAATCCCGTTGCACATGACATGACTTTTTATTTCCTCACCAGTGTTGACTTTCAAGTTGTTACCGCAATGCCTACATGGACAGTAGAACCTATCTGTAGGTTTTTTCCTATGTTCCTCGGCAAATCTAATAAACTGATCAAGACCAGATATAAACTCTGGGGTGCAACGATTACGAATGGACATCCATGATCTATCCATTCTATGATCAGAGAAAACAAGTATATATTAGGAAACGATTAGGGTATACACTTACATCCTAAGTGTATAATGTGATGTCATTCTTATATATAATAAATGTGTACCACCTATCCCATCCTTGAACACCTAATCTCACTAGTAAGTGTATAATGTGTACTTGGTTTTCAAGAAAATTTCGACAACATTTCCCCGCTGTTCTCTAGGTACATATGTACTTAGAGAACAAACGGGGAAATGCTACCGAAATTTTCTCGAAAACCCAATACACATTATACACTTACATCCTAAGTGAGATTAGGTGTTCAAGAACAGTCCCAAACCGGGGACTATCCAAGATTTACTCCTAATGAGTCAATCTTGGACGGGTTTCTAGGCCAACAAACACAATAATAGATATCTACAATGAAGCCAGACTCCATACAAACAGTATATAATTTAGTGATTGTTCATTCTAATTTATACCAATGTACAAGTAATATAAAGAACAATGATTGTTCACTTTCTAGGCCAACAAACACATGTGATGTCATTCATATATATAATAAATGTGTACCACCTATCCCATCCTTGAACACCTAATCTCACTAGTAAGTGTATAATGTGTATTGGGTTTTCAAGAAAATTTCAGCAGCATTTCCCCGATGTTCTCTAAGTACATATGTACTTAGAGAACAAACGGGGAAATGCTACCGAAATTTTCTCGAAAACCCAATACACATTATACACTTACATCCTAAGTGAGATTAGGTGTTCAAGAACAGTCCCAAACTGGGGACTATCCAAGATTTACTCCTAATGAGTCAATCTTGGACGGGTTTCTAGGCCAACAAACACAATAATAGATATGTACATGTTAGGCTTTCATCACAATTGATGTTAAGGTTTCATCAATGTTAGTGTTTAATCAAATCAAATTAGGATGCTAGAATGGACAAGTTTAAATCAAATTAGGGTTTAAATCAAATCAAACACGGCCGTGGTAGGCCATTCTTCTCAGTTCTCAGTGAAAGAAGTAGAACACTAACTAGTCTTAGGTTTTGAAGTCAGAGCAGCAAGCAGAGCAGAGCAGCGGGCGGCAAAAAAGAAGACAAGGAAGAAGGTGCTACGGCTAATACCTTGAGAGCAGCGGAGGCAAGCAAGAAGACAATGCCACAGTAGGGCGTGAGCAGGGAGGAAGGAGCGGGCGGCGGCGGCGCAAGGAGGAAGGCGGCGGGCGGCGGCGGTGACGCAGAGCAGCAGCAGGGATCGTCGGCGGAGAGCGAGAAGAAGCAGGTACCAGGCACCAGGCGATGATTTTGGGAGAGCGCACAGGAGAATCGATGAAACAGGAAGAAAGGGGGAAGAGTCAGGTGATCGGGCCTCTATTAAGTTGGTCAACGACGTCGGTTATTATCTTCAGCGTCGGTTGATCGTAATAACCGACGTCCAATTAGACAATCTTTACCCCAAATTTATTGGCGGGAACTATTATCAGCGTCGGTTATCCAAGGATAACCGACCCCGAAAGTGGAACTTTTCGCACAAAATTTCATTTCACATATGCGTCGGTGAATTGTTAAACAACCGACGATGTATGTGACCCAGATTTTTTTCGCTCGAAAATTGGATTTCGCGGGCGCCTTTAGGCATCGGTTGGTTACACTCAGCCGACGCTGAATACAAAGAGGTACCCATGTCTAGCTGGTCTTTGAATATAGACGTCGGTTTGTATAAATAACCGACGCCGAATATTATAGGTGTTGGTTGTCCGAAATAACCGACGCCCAGAATAGCGACAATGAACGCTATTTCTGTAGTAGTGTCAATACAAATTTGGATGTCTCATTACAAATGCATACCTTCCCATTACAAAACTGATGCACGGGTAGTGAATCTTAGTTACCCGCACGGGTAGCGAAGAATATATATATATATATATATATATATATATATATATATATATATATATATATATATATATATATATATATATATATATATATATATGGGCTCATCTTTAATACCCGCGCGGGTAGCTAGCTACCTACGCACACTTCCTGATATTTTTTAATTTTTTTTCCGCAATTGTAGAGGAGAATTTTATCTAGCTTCCCAAAAAATTTGATCCAAAAATAATATCATTTGCCACCCCCCAAAAAAAAAATTAAAAAATCCGTCCATATATTTACTGAGTGTATATTTTTTGCGCAGTTACTCTTTTGCTCTCAGAGTTACTCTATATATCAATACACTTACTCTTTTGATTTAGAAGAGTTACTCCAGTGTACCACATAGTTACTCTTTTAACCCCGAGTTACTCCAACGGGTAGCGAAAATCTGGCTACCCACGCGGGTAACGAATGAACAATATATATATATATATATATATATATATATATATATATATATATATATATATATATATATGTATATATATATATATATCGTGTATGTATATCGATATCTACATATACATACATAAAGCGTCACCCGCTAGGGTTCCGTCTGGGCGAACCAGGTGATCGCCCCTCCCTTTCGGCATGGCGCACACGCCGAAGGCCACCCCAGCCGCCAGCGTCCACCCCCACACCGCCCACACCACCCACTCCCAACCCTCTCCTGATGCCACAGACACCACACACGCGGAGACAGGGATGGCCGAACTGACAATCCAGAACCTGACCCCTACGCCTGATAGGGTCGATGCTGATGGAGTCGACGTCGGCGCAACAGAGGACAACCGTGGATGATGAGAGGTGCTGAAAAAGTCATGGAAACAGGTGGTGAAAGAACCAGAGGCCCAAGCTATCAGCGACCCCTACCCACCGCCGCACCGGGTGGAGGGCCAGATCCAGGTTGACCTCGACGTCTTAGAGTTTGAGAGGATGAAGAACCTATGGGAATACACGGTTCTGGTGTATGTTGTGGGGAAGAGGTCGTACTACCCGCATTTGAACACCTGGATCCGACACTTGTGGCAACTAAAAGGGGTGTTCGACCTGCTCTCACGAGACAACGAGATCTTCATGTTTCGGTTCTCCAATGCAGATGACAAGAAGAGGGTGTTGAGCTTAGGTTCGTGATGGTTCGACTCCCAGCTGGTTGTGGCTAAAGACTACCGCCATGGTGACGAATTGAAGCGGGACATGTTTACTACTATTCCCTCGTGGATCACACTGAAGTCGTTCGTCAGAACGTGGACGAAGAAGGCTGCAGGAACGATCGCCTCTGACATGGGCAGGGTTCTTCATATCGATGAGTGATCGTTAGAAAAGGAGGATGGGAGGATCCTGGTTGAGCTGAATGTAGAGGAAGAACACACAGAAAGAGTCTAGCTTAATGTACACGGGCATTACCCTATACCCTTGCAAGTGGAGCATGACTACATCCCACCTAAGTGCAACTACTGTAGGGCCTTCAGACACAACGAAAACAATTGTGATCAAGGGCAAGAGGAGAATGAAAAAGGCACAAAAGAAGGACGCCAAGAATGGAGAGTGAAAACCAAGGCCAAAAATGAAAAGAAATGGTGGGCGACGGGGAGTCTTCCAATACAACAAATGCAGAGGTTGAAGACCACACATATGATGGACATGCTGGGAAAAAGGGTACAATGGATATCCTCGAGCAACATGATGAATAGAAGAAGGAGGAAGGTGAGTTTACACTGCCTTCTAGGAGATAAGGAATGAGGAGAGCAGGCATTCTAAAGATACTGGGGGCGGTAACCATTATGGATACCGCCAACAACTTTGAAGCTCTAAGCGAGTCAGATGAGGAAGATCTAGCACAGATTGAGCAAAGGAACAAAGGAAAATCAAAGGCCACTACAAACAAGGAGCCGACTAGGAGTACAAGGTCCCAAAAACCCCGTTAATATGTCCATACTCCTGTGAAATATTAAAGGGGGATGCGACAGGGAGTAGAAGAAGGAGATCCCGAGCTGGGTAGCATCTAGTGGAACATCTTTGGTGTCTCTGGTGGAAACCAAAATAAAGGAGAGGAATAAAAACAACATAGGGTACCTATTTCCACAAGGTTGGGAGCATGTATCCAACCTGGAGTATTATGAGTTAGCAAGAGTGTGCCTAGCATGGAAATCGAATGCATGGCAGATTTCAGTGATGAGGATGTCTGATCAACACATCACAGTGGAATGTAATAATACTACAGGGATAAGGATGTGCATGACAGCTGTATACGTGCACAATGATGCTAAAAGAAGACATGAACTATGGCAGGACTTGGCGCTTCTAGCGAGGCAGGTAAAGATTCCTTGGCTGGTGATGGGAGATTTCATTAATGTGAGACTGTAAGGAGAAAAGATGGGTGGGAGACAGGTATTGAGATATGAGATTGATGCTTTTAACATGGCTCTATATTTAACAAAGTACCAATGATGCTATCACATACATTTTTCTCAACGTGCATTACATCGATACAATGTCTGACTGTCAAAGAATTCCAATAAGGAAGATCCCAAAATATTGACTTCTTCTTGAATGAAGAATTGTCACTCCGTGTAGTACATTGTGATCTCTTACCAAATTCATTGAAAAAGTCTTTTACTCTTTCATAAGCAACCTCCCCTGGTATAGGTTTAGGTGCACTGCGTTCCTCATTCAATCCATTGAATGCTTTGCGCTTCCTACGATACGGATGGAATTTTGGAAGAAACCTTCGATGACCGAGATATACATTCTTACTGCCATGTTTTAGTCTTGTTGAATCAGTGTTCTCTTCACAAATAGTGCAAAACAACATAGCATGCAAACGAAATGTCTCTCTTCGTGAAGCATCATAGGTCATCACATCTTCACCCCAGAGTTTCTTTAAGTCATCAATCAGAGGTTCAAGATAAACATCGATGTCATTTCCAGGTTGTTTAGGGCCCGATATCAACAACGACAGCATTACGTACTTATTTTTCATACACAACTAGGGAGGAGGATTGTATATAACAAGCATGACTGGCCAAGTGCTATGTTGGATGCTCAATGTCCCGTATGGATTCATCCCGTCTGTACAAAGCCCAAGTCTTAGATTCCTGACTTCTTCACCAAATTTAGGATACAATACATCAATCTTCTTCCACTGTGGGGAATCAGACGCATGTCGTAGGATCCCATCATTATTTTTCTTAACATCTGCATGCCACCTCAAATTCTTCGCATCTATCGGATTGGCAAACAAGCGTTGAAACTGTGATATTATAGGTAGATACCACATCACCTTGGCAGGAAAACCAGTTTTGGACTCCCCCGAAGTCGTCAATTTATACCGTGACGCACCACATTTTGGACAATCTTTCAAATCCGCATAGTCCTTTTGAAATAATACACAATCATTAGGGCATTCATGTATCTTCTTGGCATCCATTCCCATTGGGAACAACAATTTCTTTACCTGGTATGTTGAGATTGGCAGCTCGTTTCCTTCAGGAAGCATTTCTTTCAACAAAGACAACAATGACGTGAAGCTTTTGTCGCTCCATCTATTGTTAGCTTTCAACTTATACAATCTCAACACAGTGTTAAGCTTCGTAAACTTAGTACAACCTGTGTATAACGGCATCTCAGCATCATGCACAATGTTTCTAAAAATGGGAGGTGGATCGGTGTGCTCTACCCCACAACTATCCAGCATCGCATCAACGATGTCTACTGGAACTGGTTCATTCACATCTACGTCATCGTAGGCAATTTCTTCTTCCACACAAGCACTGCTATCGACATCCACTGGTTTCGGGTTTGAAATCTCTCCATGCCAGTGCCATTCTGTATAGCCTTGTATAATCCCGTTGCACATGACATGAGTTTTGATTTCATCACCAGTGTTGACTTTCAAGTTGTTACCGCAATGCCTACATGGACAGTAGAACCTATCTCCAGGTTGTTTCCTATGTTCCTCGGCAAATCTAATGAACTGGTCAAGACCAGAAATAAACTCTGGGGTGCAGCGATTGCGAATTGACATCCATGATCTATCCATTCTATGATCAAAGAGAAAACAAGTATATATTAGGAAAAGATTAGGGTCTAGGGTTAACAAATACACGTGATGTCATTATTATATATAATAAATGTGTACCACCTATCCATTCTTGAACACCTAATCTCACTAGTAAGTGTATAATGTGTATTGGGTTTTCAAGAAAATTTTGGCAGCATTTTCCCGCTGTTCTCCAAGTACATATGTACTTAGAGAACAAATGGGGAAATGCTGCCGAAATTTTCTTGAAAACCCAATACACATTATACACTTACATCCTAAGCAAGATTAGGTGTTCAAGAACAGTCCCAAACTGGGGACTATCCAAGATTTACTCCTAATGAGTAAATCTTGGATGGGTTTCTAGGCCAACAAATAATGTGTTGTCATTCTTATACCTAAAATCCTAGTTCTTCAAGTTAGGGTGATTATTGATGTCTTTAAAAGCATGATTGGCAATTTAGGGAAAAGTTCATCATTTACATTCCAAGCATGTCACATGTGTGCATTACAGTTCATCATTAAGCAAGATATAAGTAAGTATGACGTCATATTAAAATAGACTATACAATATGAGAAAATAGTAGTGTAATCATGCAAATGGGAACATTCATGGGAACACACACTTCAGTTATAAGCATTCATGTAGCAACTTTCAGTTCCATTCATTAATCTCTTTTTACACCCACACACAGGGGTGTACCCCTAAACAGTAACTAAACAAAGGGGTTGGTGTACCCCTAAACATGCACATAATTAAAAAAACTATTAATACAGACAAGTCTAGATAGATAGGCAACTAAATACTACACCAACATGGTCCCGCATGCATCAGTAACTTCTTTTTGATGATGAAGCTGTGTCACGAAGCTCCTCACTGTATTTAGACGAATCTGAACTGACAGGGGCCTCAGATTCAGATTCCTCATAGATGATATCCGACGTCGTGTGCTCATACCACAGAAGATGATTGGGGGTCTCTCAGTTGTTGTTGGTTATCCAAACTTTGATGGAATTATGGCCAACTGGACGGAGAAAAAGCCTGTTCCAACGGACCACATGCAGCTCTCCAATCCAATCACGCCAACCGGATTTTGATACAAGATTTCCCGCCAAATCATACTCAACCTCGATAACATGTGAATAATTGCCAAAAGTTAGGGTCACTTTACCAGGCATGTAGTGTCTTCCTTTTATAAAACGCCAATGTTTGGGTATGACCAATTGGTTTAAGGAACGATCATCTAGGATGATGTCCAATTGTTCTTCAATAGGGAACGTTAACATTGACATAGAGGCCCAGTTCATAGTGACTGTTATGGGTGGATAGAGACTGCATAATATTAGTGTAAGTACATATAACGATGTTATATATTTTCAGAAAAAGTTGTATAACATCAGTTAACCTTTTATTGCTTGTTATAAACAACTTTATTGTGGTAGACATGATAGCTTGAAAAGAAGTCTACATATTTACTTAGAGAACAAACGAGGAAATGCTACCGAAATTTTCTCGAAAACCCAATACACATTATACACTTACATCCTAAGTGAGATTAGGTGTTCAAGAACAGTCCCAAACCGGGGACTATCCAAGATTTACTCCTAATGATTAAATCTTGGACGAGTTTCTAGGTGCTTACTAAAATAGAACCATTATATGGAACTAATCCTACATTATACACATACTTTTCATGAGTAAGATAATGTGCACTTCATGGAATTATTAAGATCTGAATATATATAAGTGGTTTCCATTTAGGGAAAAGTTCATCATTTACATTCCAAGCATGTACATGTGTGAATTACAGTTCATCATTAAGCAAAAGAAGGGTGATTAGGATTCTCACCAAGAATATAGCTAAACTATTAAACAATGATTATAGCTAAACTATTAAACAATAGACTTGCCACACATAAAACACCCTATGCAACTATAAAACAAAAAAGTATTAAGTATATATGCATGATACAATAACTATTTTGCATCACATTACAACAGACTTATCATTGATACCTTACTAACTTATTGCTACATTTACATATCATCACTTGATCAAAAATTACAGCAGTACATTTAACCAAAGTATGCATTCTAAAATCTATGTCATGATTAGTTACATGTAATTTACTTGGATATACAGCAGTACCCGATTACTATGTCTTACATACAAAGTATGCATATTAAATTAACTAAGGCTTATCATAGAACATGTATTGTATAGACAATAGAGGATTCAGCTCAGTAGAAGCACAAAATCAGTACCTAAACCCTAAAATCACACCTTTTTAGCATTTATTCTAACAAGTTTATGTACATCAATATGTGTATGAGCCCTAATTAAAACTGATTCTCATAGGAAGTAAATAAACTATAAAAAAAATGCCCAGCAGCAGGGCGGGCACCTTGAGGGAAGAGGAGCGGAGGAAGAAGAAGAAGGCAGGGCGGGCACCTTGAGGGAAGAGGAGCAGCGGTCGGAGCAAGTCCTAGCAGCTACCGGTGGTGAGGAGAGGAGCGGCGGAGAGGGCGACGAGGCTAGGAGACCTAGCTGCTACCGGCGACGGTGGAGAGGGCGGCCGGCAGGCGAGTGGGTGGAGACTGCTTCTCGTGGCAACGGCGATGAGCGGCGAGCACGGAGGAAGGAGCGGCGACGACGGAGCATGGCGGCAGAGCACGAACGGCAGGGAGCGGCGGAAGGGAGCAAGAAATCGCCGGAGATAAGGAAATCGGGAATGAAAAAGGGAAAGGGGAAGAATCGGTCGGGCTGGTGAGCTATTAAGTTGACAATAAGTGTCGGTTATTAAAAAACGACAACTAAACACCCTTTAGTCGTCGGTTATTTAGCTATGAACCGACGCCTTTTGTAAAATTTTGGAGCCAATTTTTTCGCTGAAATTTTGGGTTTGGCGGTTGAGTTTAGGTGTCAGTTGTTTATTAATTAACCGACACTTAATAAAAACGGTACCCGTGTCTGGCCGACCTTCGTAGATTGGATGTCAGTTTATGTTATCAACCGACACTGTAGCATTTAGGTGTCGGTTTTTGTATACAACCGACACCTGAAAAAGTGACTTTATAAGCCATTTCTGTAGTAGTGAAAGTTGAATTAATTGAACTCTCTATGATTGGCGGTGATTTGTTCACTTGGAACAATGAGAGGAAATCAGAAGACAGGATTGCTAGCAGACTGGATAGGGCCCTAGTGAATGATGAATGGATTAATCTCTTTCCCAATGCACAAGTGAAAGCAGGCATCTCCGAGTTAAGTGATCATGCCCCCTTGACAATACATATTGTGGAAAAGAAGAAAAAAAGGAAACCGTTCATATTTCTCAATTATTGGGTTGATTGGAAGGGATTTGACGATATCATCAATAATAGTTGTCGCACACCGGTCCATGGGAACCCAATGTATGTGTTTGCAAAAAAGCTAATGAAAACCAAAGCGGCCTTGAAGAAGTCAGCTAAGGAGGTGGTGAATATTCCAAACCTGATTGTAGAGACAAAAGGAGAATATAAGGAGGTCAGGAAAAAGCTTCTATGTACACCACTAAATGAGGAACTTATTAAGAAGGAGAGAGAGAGATGAAAGTTATGTTAGAGGATCTCAAAAAGACAGAGGAGAAGTTCTACTGGCAAAGAAGCAGAGAGAAATGGCTTGAAGATGGTGACAGGAACACTAAACTGTATCATATGGCAGTAGTAAAGAGAAGAGAAGCCAACAATATCATTTCAGAGCTCATTGATTTAAAGGGGAATGTGGTAAATAGACAAGAGGACCTGGAGGAGCAAGCTATCTAATTCTACAGCATGCTATACAAAAAAAGCTTCACTAAGGATGTGGAGGATGAGACACTCGATTGGAGGTTCAAATTGACAGGGATGCATAATAACATTCTTGCCAGGGAAGTGAATGAACAAGAGGTCAAGGAGGCCCTGCGGAGTATAGGATGTGGCAAATCTCCTGAATCTGATGGTTTCAATGCTTTCTTTTATAGAAAAACTTGGGATTTTATTAAGGCAGATCTGGTGGAATATGTGCAGTGGTTCTTCAATGGAGGAAACATCGTTCAACAAGTCAATCACCCATTCCTAGTTCTGATTCCGAAGAAGAAAGTGACGGCTTCTCTTGCTGACTTTAGGCCCATTGCATGTTGCTTGGTGTAATACAAAATCATTGCAAAAATCCTAGAAGCCAGACTCAAACTTGTCCTTCCTTTTCTTATTTTAGAAAACCAGGGGGCATTCATTGCAGGGAGAAGTATCACCGACTGTGCTCTTTTAGCTGGTGAGTTCCTGTCTGATTTCAATGTCATGAGGGGAAGCCACAAAGCTTGCTTAAAACTCGACGTCTCCAAGGCATATGACATCGTGAGATGGGAAAAACTTTGGTGGATAATGAAGAAGATGGGATTCTCGAAAAAATGGACTGGATGGATGAAACATTGTGTGGAAACAACTAGTTTCTCTGTCCTAGTCAATGGAACATATGTAGGTATGTTTAGAGGTAGCACCAGATTGCGGCAAGGGGACCCTCTATCTCCACTTCTCTTCACCATTGTGATGGAATATTTTACACAGAAAGAGGACAACAAACTCATAAATACTTATATGGTGCACGGTATGAAGGTCATGAGACACCTGATATTTGCGGATGACGTCCTGCTCTTTATTGAAACAAAGGCCCACATGTTAATGGAGCTGAATTCCATTCTAAACATCCTTGGAGTGTAGACTAGACTTTGTGTGATTAAAAGTAAGACCTTTCTCTTCCTCTCAAAAAATTGCTACGGGCTGGAAACAAGACTGCTTGAAGCGATGGGGGTGGAACTGGGCAAGTTTCCTACAAAATATTTGGGGTTCTCTATGGCCGATGAAAACCTCATGGTGAAAGATTTCACTGAGTGCATTGATAAGATGGATGAGATGATTGCTAGGTGGCCTTCTCACAAAACTTCAATGGTAGGTAGAACTACTCTGATTCAATCGGCGATAGAAGGTTTACTTATATTTTGGATGCAACAAGGAGATATACCTGGTTCCGTGCTGGATAGAATGGAGATGAAAATGTCCAATTTTCTACGGGCCAGTAAATACCATCCTATGAAATATTCTAAATTAGCCTTGCTAATGGATGAGGGTGGTTTGGGTCTCCAAACCCCGAGATGCATTGCTAAATGGGGTACCATGCAGAGTATCATTTGCTTTCAAGAAAGTAGTTTTGTATGGGGAAGATTGATGAGAGGAAGATACCCACGTGGGTTGGACTTTAAACCTAAGACAAGGGAGGGACTGTCTCGGGCGATCAACACAATGAGAGAGTTATGGCCCCAAGTGAAGCATTATTTTGATCAAATGCCGAATGGGAATTGGCATATAAAACACAGGTGGACATGTGGGATATTACAAGAGATAGAGCAGCTAGAAACCCACTAATAGTGAGCATATGGAGGGGGTGCAAGTTCCAAAGTGGTCGAGTGTGTATTCAAGATCCTACATGGCGCGCTTACTACCATGGACAAGATTTGCAAATGGAACAATGACAACTCGTCCTTGTGCATGATGTGTAATGCAAATGAGGAAACCTACAAGCATCTCTTTGGAGGTTGCACGTTCACAAGGGGAGTTTGGAGGTCTTATGCAAGGAGATGGGGCCGCAAATGAGGCTGGAAACTGACATTTCCAAGATGGTCAAGACCTGCAAAAAGGAAGAAAGTAAGAAACTCATGTTCGCTGCGTTATGCTACCATATATGGAGTGAAAGAAACAAAAGAAGACACGGAGCTTCAACAAAAAGCATGAGTTGTACTGCTGTAAACATTTGTAAATGCGTCAAATGTAAGCTACGTGTTAAATAGTTGTACATATTGGTGTTGCGTCATGTAGCGTGGGGCTATATGTATCTTTGGACCTCCTATATTTGTAGGGGGAAGTCAAAATATATATTTACCTGATTCCGATATATATACATATATCGGCCGACAAGGAGTGACTTAAGTGGTCAAGCACGATGTCTCCTCATGAAGGGACATGGGTTCGAATCTCAATTGCCACCTTGATTCATCACTCTCCCGGGCGTTCAGCCTCCGCCACAGGCGTGGAGAGGGGGGAGAAATCTTTCTCTCTTAATCTCATATATATACATATATCGATAAGGGATATCACATTGGCGAATTTAGATATTCTCCAATGAAGGGATATGAGTTTGAACCACCAGACAAACTTATAATTTAATACCCCCTTAGTGTTCGATCTCTACTACAGGTTGTAGGAGGGTGGAGGGAGAAATCTCTCTCATAATTCCACACACACAAACACACACACACACATTATATATATATATATATATATATATGTGTGTGTGTGTGTGTGTGTGTGTGTGTGTGTGTGTGTGTGTCTATGTGTGTGTGTGTTGGTATGTATGTCCATAAAGCCAATTATATGATGGTTGTAATAATACATCATATACTTGATTGATAATTATAAGGTAAATCCCTCGAGTGTGCTTGTCTCAATAATGAGATGATGACAAAGATATGGTAGATGTCTAAAGAATGATGTTGCTTGATGACAAATGTCTTCAAGTTGAGACCTGAACAACGACATTATATGTATGATAAGAGTACATACATTCTTGTTATGTACCTAGTCAGATATTATTGTGGAAGAAAAATAGACAACAATAATACATAAGACTAGAGTGTGTGTCGACTGATGTCATAGTCTCATTAGTCATGATATGGGATATCAAGTCAAAAACATAGGTTCTTGTTAGAGAAGATTGTACTAGATAGATCCACCTTGAGAGTGATACATGGAGGCCATGTAATGTAGTAAAAATTAGCTCTTATAGTGATAGTGGTGATGTGGTTCTTAGACCTGAAGTCACTACACTCATCACATGTCATTCGATGTATTTTGGCATCATCCAATGTGACCATGAACAAGGATTGTCACAAAGGTGATGCTCGAGTGTGTTGTGACACATGGGCAATGAGTGAGAGTGATGTAGATGGAATTGTCCCTCTTATAGAAGATCAATATCCTGACCACTTGATAAGTGAGATTGAGAAATGTATGGCCATACTCATGTGACTCAATATGTCAAATGTGAGCTCACATTTATCTCATACAACCTGATCTAGTTCAAGGAACATGGATTGAACGTTGAGAGGGTGACAATTTTATGCCACGAGTTCAATTTGGATATTAGAGACAAAGGAACTGTACGATCATTGTAACATTGATCACAAATTGTAGGTTGAAGTTGTTGTCCAACTCTCTAGTTTCTTGGATAGAAATGATGTGTTGCTAGATAACACTCATTTCTTGTGATGTCATAAATTGGTTATAGACAACTTAATTTGAGACCTATAGGGTCACATGCATTAGGATGCACTTAGAAAAGGAGTTTACTCGTGAATATGTCTTAACTTGATTACTAAAGTATTTATGTATTCAATTTAAACAACATTGGTTGAAAATTGGTTGACTGGAATTTGAACTTCCCCTTTCAGAAATGAACTGGCCGCTTCTGAATATGAATCGCCCACTTCAGAAGTGAACAAACCTATTCTAAATGGCAAATGATTGGTTCAGATTGTGAATCACCCGGTTCAATGATCAGTATGAATGGATCAAGGATTAATGCCGACGTTATGTTGTGGATTAATCATCACATTGAAAGCCATTATGTTTGTGAATAGGAAATATAGTGAATTGACTAACTCAAGTGTTGAATGGTTCATCTCACATATGAACTAAGAAGCTTAGAAGTGAACCTCCTGGGTCAGGGTGTGAACCGACCGATTTAGAACTGAACCAATCGATTCATGATTTGCAACAGTCAAAAATTCATGAAAATCCATCTCTTCGACTCCCAGTTGATCTAGAAACCCTGACCCTAACCCTCCTATAAATAGAGGGGTAGTTAAGGCTTTCAGGAGACAAAACAATAAGCTTTGACAATTGTTGTCCTCCCATAGTTGTGGTAATGTGAGAGTCTAAACAAGTCTTACCTATAAAATGGTGAGAAAATAAGGGAGAGTAAGTCAATGCTAGCACATTGACCTTCAAATGGGAAATTCCTTCCTGTTGGCTCTAGTACTGCAACAAGGAGTTCCTGGTGATCTACGTTGACTACATAGAGGCATGGAGGTCATTGCCACCACTCTACGAGGACAACAACCACCACCGTCGATGCTGCTACACCAAGAGACCGTCATCGCTAGTTGTTTATGTGAGTCTTGCAAAGTACACACATCACCATGTAACAGTTGTCACTGAACTTGCTCTAGGATCATGTATACCTATTGCTACCTTCTTTTCTAGATACATCGTTGTTCATGCGATCTGTTGGTAAAGGAATAAGGACACAAGTTTTTCTTTCTACTACCTAATCTATCATCCCTATTCTCTAACACACACACACGTGTGCACACACACACACACACTCGAGTGTACACTAGCCTGACTCTATACGAGTCAGGCTAGAATACACTCGAGTGTACATATCACGTCGTACACCCCAATGATGTTTGCCGATTTAGACCATGTTTTTCCAAAATCTAATCCATTGATCTTCATGGTTACAATAATAATAGGTCACATACACAATTTGAACTCATTTGGATAAGTGTAATTCACTCATCCAAGGACAAAAAAATCGACGCACAAAACTAATTTGAAATACATGATTTTTGCCTCCTTTAGATGCACGACCTATAAGTGTCCAAATGAGCTAAAATTTATTATATAGTATGTTCTTATGATAATTAAGAAGATCAACGGTTTAGATTTTTTAAAAATTTACTACATCTTAAAAAATGACTGAGGTGTACGGTGTCTCCGGTACACTCGAGTGTACTCTAGCATGACTCTCTCTATATATGCATATATATATATATATATATATATATATATATATATATATATATATATATATATATATATATATATATATATATATAAACCTGAAAACACACATGCATAGACAAACATAGACAGATGCAAACAAACACACACTCATACACACACACATGCACACGTGTGCAAACACACACACACATACATACATACATACATATATATACATATATATACATATATATATATATATATATATAAACATTGAATGAATTATATTTTCAAATTTCCTAAAAATCAAATATTGGCTAGAGCTACGACTCCTTGATTAGTTGGGTTATATCCCCCAGTCTTACTAGTGGATAGTGGACATACATGTCCCCTAATACTGGTTATCCTCCTAAAGAAAGTATTGTTCACTCACACTCTAGGAACCTATCTTTATAGAAGACAAAAATATGAGATATAATGTTCCAATAGACAATTCGATAAATTTTGAATGTTTTACATCGTGATATCTGGAATTATTAATATTCTTGAGTACATCTTGTTTTTGTGAACTGTATTGAAAATATTATATTTTAAATACCCTTGTGAATTCCATCTTACAAACTTGCATTCTTGAAATTCTTTGCATGTTGACCTCAGTCTACCAAATAGTTCTTAGTTTGTAAATACATTGAATCTACGTATGTTGGTATTTTTTAGATAGCTAAATAAAAATATTTAGTCCTAGCTCTGTTGACCCAAGGGTATCTTTTGGTCCGTGTGTGGGTTTATTCCCTATGGGAAGTCATGGATAGGTGGTAAAAAGAAGACATAGAAGATACATGTAGAAGATGTCCTTTGTTGGTTGGAGAGTAGATAGGACTCATGTATAATTATATTGTATAAAAATATTTCATTATTTATTCTGAGACAATTTTGTGAAAATTTTAATTATAAAGATTAGGTTATATTTGGTAAGAGGAGCAAGTTGGCACCTACATTTATTGGTACTTATCCTATCACTACACATGTTAGAAAGGTGGCATACAAATTGGAGTTTTCACCTAAACTACACGTGTTACATAAAATTCTACATGTATCTATGATGATGAAGTTCATTTGGTGAGATGACATCTATCCAACCAGTTGAAGCTCATCTTGATGATACATCCTATGTCGAGGGACACATATTGATCTTGGACAAGCATGTGTAGAAATTGATGAATAAGGACATAATTCTAGTGAAAGTTTTTTGACATCACTGTGGAGTAGTAGAAGATATGTAGGAACTCATGGAATAGATTCATAGAAATTATCCAACCTTGTTTTTCCTAGGAATTTGGGGGTGAAACCCTATTAGTATTAGTACTTGTAGCTAATCTACCTTAAACTCATAGATGTGTTTTGTTGCCACAATCATGTGCTATGATACTTAGTGACACTCTTGATTAAATTAATTAGTTAACTGATATTTTTCTTGGAGGGTGTATGTGGAAATTCGCCATAACAAGGGTTCTTCTTATAATTTGCACATATCAGGTCTCTCTCTCTCTATTACTTGGACCTGATTTGGTAAAGTTATATCAACAAACTACGTGTCTCCTTTTCCATTGGTTGAGGATAAGAGGAAATATAACATCCTCAAAATTTAAACATATAAATGGTCCTTAATCGGAAGCCCTAATTTTGCAAATTTAAGATTTCATCTATTAAATAGAAACTAATGTGATCTTTAAATTCCAATATAATGAATTATTCTCTTAACCTCGAATACTGGTTCAACCAAGTCACTTAGGAAAGGATAATTCCATTAATCTCACCTTTTAGTATTTATATGCATTAAGATAATGACCCATATGAGTTTGTTGAACAAAAGGTAAATGAAACCTAAATCTAATTGGATAGGAAGATTCTAGACCTCTTAATTTACCTTTGGTTCAAATTTTAAGTAATTAAGACTTCATTTGACCACCCAATTAATTTATAATTAAAATATGTCTGGTTTCTATCACCTGGCATAAGTTTAGCCTTGTGACATGCATATATGTGCCACGCAGACCAACCTCCCCTGGTTGAGAC
This sequence comes from Alisma plantago-aquatica, assembly GCA_963693085.1. Taxonomy (NCBI): domain Eukaryota; kingdom Viridiplantae; phylum Streptophyta; class Magnoliopsida; order Alismatales; family Alismataceae; genus Alisma; species Alisma plantago-aquatica. The sequence continues at coordinate 312,970,091 of OY856410.1, forward strand.
CCATTTTGGGTCAGACTCCCAGGTTCACAGGTTAAGGAATCGTCTCTCCCGCCTGGAGCCCAGTCCCGTTGGGACTATATAGTTGTGATGATCTTTTTGTTCTCCTATATCTTCCTCTATTGAGACTCAAGATAAGGAAACATCTCGAACATCTTCGTCATATCCCCCCGATTGCAGTGATCCTAAGCTTTTTGGGACTTTATTCTATATGGGATAAATTCCCAATAGGGCTTCGTTCCCACTTGTAGCCATGGATCACAGCCACCACCCATGCATGGTTACCATATATAAAGGTACATAATCTATCATTGAACTACACAAAATTCTCCTCCTTTTCCAATTTCATCTCTTGTACCCCGAGCCGCCTCAGCCTACTTGACTTGGTTTCCAAGCAAACACCTTGCAAATCCCAACCTTCTCTTCTGCCTTCACTCAAATTGGAACTGGGTAAATATCTATAGACCTCCATAATTCTTTCTTTCATTTGTTTTGTGCCATGAGTTCCCCAATCTACATGACATGTACCTTATTATTTGAAGCACATTGACACCCACTATCATGGCTTTTCAGCGATCGCCAGACCATCGTGAGGCATCGACTGAGTCTTTTTAATCTTCAACAATGTGTTCTACACCTTGTTTTGTGCCTTCTTTCTATTTCAGTGCTTTGCATACTTTCAAGAAGTCTCCCTTGTTCTCTCAGCTGCACATGAATTGAACCTGGGATATGAGGGTCCCTTTAATGCCCACATGTGCCCAGTTAGTTTTGTCGGCACCCCACAAACTAGATACACTGGTTAAGGGATCATGTGTTGTACAAAAACTCGTTGATCTCCACCTTGGTCGGAGGTATGTGCGCCTGAGAATGTTACTCATGATAAGTACGAAGAAGAAAGTCAAGGGTAGCTTTACCCTGATGCCCATCTTGTTTTAAGGGTGTTACTGACATTTCAGCGCACATCCTTTTGAGTCTCTGTCGCGGTCCAGTTGAATCATTCAATGACAAATTTTCCCTTGCTTTAGCAGCTTAATGTATCATGCGACTATGGTTTCATAGTCTTATCTAATTTCAATTATATTGATTTCATTTTTTATTTAATCTTTGTCGCGCCTAAAGTTTCTCATATCCTAATTGGTCAGATCTTCTGATATTAGTAGGAATTTCATTTACTGTTAGAAAAATACATATAAATAGTCATTGGAAAGGATTTTTTGAGTAGAATATAATTTCAGTGTTTCTAAACCCTAATTCCATCATCTTTACCCACATTTCCTTAATAGACCCAAGTTAGGGTTAAGGATGGTGTTTAAAGTGATAAATAATTTAAACCGTGTTAATTTTAGGAAACCTAGATTGGCATAAGGATAGGAAGACCAAGTTAGGATTTTGGTTTGCTTCGGGTAAGCAGGTCATGCCACTATGCATATGGATTTTGGATGAATTGCATGTTATGTATGATTTAGGATTCTATTTTAAATTCCTAGTTCATGAATGAAATTAAGATATTATAATGCGTCAGACAATATTGTTGCATGTTGTTTGCTATAATCATAAAGTCCTATGCTCAGCATTGATGCTCATTAGTTTGATGTTGTGCTCATGTAATGATTAAGAAACTGAAGAAAGAATAATGAAAACCATGTAATGATCATTTGAATATTTAGAGGGAGAAATCCCATGATGATTAAGATAATGTACTTAATTTGTGAATTGTCCCTCTTGATGTTATTTTGTCGTTATGGCATTGATGAGTACTTTGGTGCAACTAAGATGAGCCTTAACTGGCCTGATGAGCACTTTGGTGCAATTATTGGATGAGGACAATTTACATTGATGGCAAGATAAGAACAATGAGGTTAATGATTAAGATAAGAGAGTTAAGTAACCTATTATATGCTTCTCACAATGATGGACCTTTATGGTCGTTATGGGCTTCCTAGCAATGATGGGCTTTCTGAGTATGATGTCCCCCATGTGGGCAGTGACAAAGAGAATGCATATAATAATGTTCTTAATTCATTGATGTAATGAAGGATAAAGTGTAATGATAATTCTTAATGTTAAATCATGTCCAATTTATTCCCGTTCAAGTACATGCTTATTTTCGGATTCTTATAAAATGCATAGTGTCGCTTACTTACATTGTTACTTTGTTTTGCATGGACGTGGGACGAGATGTCCCTAGATCAAGGAGCAAGAGAGAACTGAAGCGAGCCCTTCAGAGTAGCTGACATCAAAGGAGACTTTAGCTTGGTGGGGTGCCATCTACCACTCAGTAGATTCTTTAGTCTATTTTATCATTTCATGTTTTAGATTTGCTCAGTCCACATGTATTATGTTTAAGTTTAAGATGAGACAATTTATGTTTTTTCTTTCAAAGAATGATATATGAATCTATATTTTCAATTAATGCATGGTGTTTCATTTATCTTATTGCTATTGAATATCAAGTTTTGTAATGTTCCTTCAAGCCGAGTGACCCATGTTATGGACAACATAGGGTTTGCTTCTGCTGGTATATATGTGCTTGGAGGAGTGTTACAATATGTTATCAGAGCAATGAGTAGAAGGACACCAAACTAAAGATTGACATGTTCTAACCCTAGGTATACCTTGTTTTCCAGATGGCCCCTAAGAAGTCTAACAAGGGAAATGATAGAGATGATGGTGCTAGCTCGTCTAGTAAGGGAAGTGGACCAAAAAGGAATCCTAAGGCAACCTAAGAGGACTTATTCCAAATGCTCACCAATGCCCTAGGACAAGGACAACATCAATCCAAGCACCACGGTCTGACTTTAGTGTATTTCTTGAAGATCAGGACCGACTCCTTTGCTGGAGAAGGAGAAGATAATGTCGTCACCAAGAGAGAAGAATGGATTAGTAGCATGGAGCATTATTTTTGTGGCCTGGATTGTCCTCAACAAAGTAGGGTTCACTTTACAACCCACATGTTGAAGGAAGCAACCCGTATATGGTGGGAGAACTTCTTGAACTCAAGGGCAGCCAATGCACCTGCACTCACATAGCAAGGATTTTTGAAGCCTTTCAGGAGCACTATGAGTCTGAAATCATGATAAAAAAGAAGGAAGTAGAGTTCGCCAATCTAGCTCAGGTGGGTGACATGATGGTTACCCAATATGCCATGAAGTTTAGGATCCTACAGAAGTATGGTTAAGATTACGATCAGCGTCACTGAACAAAGAAATTCATCCGAGGACTCAAGCCCGACCTAAGCTTTGCCATGTCAAGAAGAGGCCACAGAACCCTTCAGGCTACTTTGGATGCAATCCTCACTACAAGAGACTATCTATATCGACACCATATCCCGATATCATATATCTTAAGCCGGTATAAATGATATATACCAACACATGATTGATGCGGGTATATGTTGACTAATATCCTATTGTAGTAAAAGAAATTATTGTATATTTTTTTTTGGTTAAGCCAGGGGTCACTCTTATTCATCCCACACCCCTCTTGTGGGCTAAATCATCAAAAAATTACATCTCCCGATCTAAAACCTCGGGTATCTTCCCCAAAGCCCCACAAGAAAAGGAAAATAAAAAAGAACACCACAGAACAAAGACATCAGAGGATCAATCATCAACCAGAGTGTGCTCGACAATGACGTAGGGGGTCTTTCTCTTCTCTAAACTGATCATCCCGCGAATCTTGTTAGGGAATCTACCAGAGTCCGTAGCCACAAAGATGCTAGAAGATCTCCTTTCCATCCTTCCTAACTCCCTCGGAATGGAATTAACCATCTTGTGCACACAGCTACCACTGATACTAGCCATCTGCAGCTCATCTCTAAGCTCCTTAACATAGGTTCTCGATCTCCAAGGCACCAGAGCATCCTTCCAAAGGATGTTATAGACAGCTCTATCATCCACCTCAATAGAAGAAATATGAATCATCTGATCACCCGCCAATTTCAAACTGATGATGTAGGCCTGTATATATGCCAGCTTGAAATCGTCATTCTTGAGCCAAACACGGAAAATCAAGCAAGTGTCAGCGTTGTGATTGCGAATAATGCCCGCCTCCCATCTGCGCTTATCTCCATGCTCATCCAAATCCCTCCCTATAGTCACGTTGAGCTTCAGATTAAACAGGTCCGGGGTTGTCCATCTAACAAGACGCACCTTCTTCATCTTCAATCTTGGTTCCAGAATTCTAGCGTCGTGCATCCTGGAGAAAAGGCTAGGGTCATTTGTAACCGGGAACACCTTCTTCTTAATCATCATGTTGATGCCGGTAATCAAGCTGCCCCACTCGTGCTCCACCGGTCTACTAACTCCATCAAAACGATTCGAGCACCTCACTCTCCAAATGCATAAAGGGATATTAAGAGCAATATAACCAGCTATCCATGAGGAAATATCATCCACCAGGCCTCCTACACACACGTCAATGAGAGATTGGACGTCATGAGGAGTCACCTTATCAGTAATATCTCTGAACTTCTTCTAGAAGAACTGCGCCGTTTGTCCAAGGAAAAACAAATGATGTACGTCTTCCTCATTTGGTTCATCACAGCAGTCACACCGAGAGGCAAACTGAATGCAGCACCTCCTACGAACCACATCATCGGTAGAGATGGCCCCTCTAGCCATCTTCCATACAATAGCACAAGCCCTGGGGGAATCAAGCTTCCAGATCTTACCCAAGTTATTAGGACCTTCTTGTTGCACATTCATCAGTATCTTCTTGACCGATCTAATGGTGAACCTGCCGCATTCGTCAGCATCCCAAATCCTCTTGTCGTCCAAATCAGAAATCCATACATCAGCTTTCTTAATCATGTCCAGGCCCCTTTCATTTACCACTTGGCTAAGCGTGTTCCAATCCCAACCATAACCAGAGTCCCAGAAATCCTTCACGAGGAACGGGTGTCTTCTGTCACTCGCATACCTCGCATGATCAGCCACCCTTTCCTCACACCACCAATCATCCCAAAAGAGAATATCACCCTGGCCTATAGCCCATTTGCATCGCCGATAAATCTTTGGGAAGGTGTCCCAAAGCTTCTTCCAGATTTGTATATTTTATTTGAACTTATCCTCAAACAACACAAAAACACACAATGATCGTAAAGTAAAATCATTTTGAGGATATTTTAGCGGGAGTGCAAACATGCTTTAATCCTAATACAAACCGTGAACAGGCAGCACTGTGGTTAAGGGCACGTTTAGATTGCCGGATTCATCGGGATTACAAAGAATCCTGCAGTTAGGAAATCCATGTACATGGATTAAAGCTGTTTTGAAAAGTTCCGGGAACTGTAGTTTACAATGTTTGGTGATGTGGGGAGAGGAACGGGGCTCGCGGTTTGGAATAGCTTACAGTCAGCTGGAAATGCGCAACAGGATGGATATCGGCGTCCCTCGCTTTTGAAGTATTTATATTATATCTGTGAATGCAGGATGATGTCTTTTTTCCTATTACGGGCACGTTTGGTTTGCAGGATTTTTAAAAATCCTGTATTTTGTCCATCCCGCATTATTAAAATGCTGCATTGTTAAAATCCCGCAAAATAAAATTTTATGTTTGGTTTGCTGAATTTTGTAAGTGCGGGATTTATTTTTTTTCGTGTCCACGACGTTCGCCATGTTGGATTTTGGCGTCCGGGAGAATTTTGATAGAGACCAAAATGCGGGATTCCTATTATGTCTGAAAATCCCGGGATTAGCCTCAGTTCTCCAATCCTGCAAACCAAAACGTAAAATTTGTTGAACTGGAGTCCAAAATACAATCCAATACAGCAAAATCTAAGTAAACAAACATGCCCTACGGCAAAGCAAACACAAACTTTTCGTTGCTGGGAGCACGAAAGCAATCGTTTATGGTGAAATACAGCTAAACAAAGGTACCCTAAATCAAAGCCCGTTTAACACTAGGGTTCCCAAGTTGTATGTGGTCCACCGTTCAACCTCCATCGTGGGCTAATGCTGGTGCGGCTATAATCCGTCATCAACCGCGAGGATCTGATCACGGAGGGCCTCAAGCACCCCTGGAGGGACCAATAGTAGCCATAAACCTCCCCATATGAAGCACATACCCAGTGATTAGTTTTTCCTAGAGGACTCTTGCCTCCCTTTGTCGGCTGCTGTCTTGAAGATCAGGCATAGACATCCTAACCAGAAAGCCTGCTGATGGTGCGATAAAGATTGGCCTTACGAAGGGTCCCGATTAGAAGTATAAGTGGAGAAGACCCCTATTTGCTGGACACATTCCTCCAGGGGGAAGTAACGGAGCGACAGCTCCAGCATAGATCGTCTCCCTTCATGTATCTACATCGGGTCGATCTCATAGTCAACTTCTTCTCGATATGTTTTTTATTATAGGAACTGATCCTGAACAGAGACACTACTAACATTTGTAGGTGAAGAACCTTAAATCATATGGAAATCAGAGATCCTCACTCCTGACAATTCTTCTTTCTGCTAACGGTTGATCGCATTGGAGCGTTGTTCTTGTCCACTCAGCTGCCAAATATTTGGTATTGATTTTTTTATTCCGGTAATTTAATGTACCTTTTCATTTTGATTTTCTTGCAGTGTTGCGGGAGTCTATTAACAGCTCTCTAGTTTGCACGTGATTTCTGCTGGCTTTTCATTCCTATGAATATTTATTTGACTTCTACTTTTTTTGACAAGTATAAATAGGTGGAAGATATATTAGACAAGCTTACTTTCGTTCCTTAATAATGACAACAGAATGTGTGACCTCACGGTGGGTGAGGATTGGTAGAAGAGTTACCAATTGGTGAGCTAGTTTTTATTTATTAATAATTACCATAGATGCATATGGATGGTGATATCCACGTATATTTAACATGACTTTTGCATTGGCAAGGTTAGATTTTAACTACGATCCATTTGCCTCGAGCTGGAAAGGATTTTTCCAAAGATGATAATGCTCAAAAGTTGACTCTTCATTCTAATTCTAGCTTTATATGTTGTTCGAACCTCATAAACTACTACTATAGTATCATAAACTATTATTTGAATTTATTGTTCATTTCATAGGAGATACATGCTAGTGGTTCAACGAGAAGCTTGCAGATGATAAAACTTGACATAAGACTGTCATGCATTGGTATGGACTGAAGATTAATACACAACACATAACAGAAAAACAACATTGAAAGCATGTATGTAGTCGACAATGTTCAACATAAACAATGATATTTTATGTAAAACATGACACATTCTTCACTTGGGCTTTTGAATTTCAGATATGTATTATGAGCATCATCATATCTCCAGAAGGATTTCAAGGAAAGATGAGTTTTGCATGATTGAAGCAACATGAGGCATCATATATAACATATTCAAGGTTGACATCATGGATTGAACTTATATCTTATCCAATGCAGGCATATCAATGATTGTCTAATATAAACTAGTTTTATCATTTTTTTCTTACTAGTTTTGTATCATGTTTACTAGATTTCGTGTATAGAGTTGCATTTTTTTCTCTTACATTTTTTTAAGTAGTATGTGTCTTGCATGTGCGGAGGAATACATGATTATGTTTGTCATACCACTACAAAGGCAATAAAAATGTAGTCAACCTACATGAGCTTTCATCTACATGTAACTTGTTTTCTTTCTAGTACCAACATTTTACTCTCCACTACCAACATAGTCGTTCATCTTTTACAAGGTAAAAATTACTTCAGTGTTGCTTGCCAAAATTTCTGGAGAAAAGATGGTCAAAAAATCTAGATAGCTTCAAATTTGTACATTATCAATATTGTTTAATAGTATCTCAGACATTATCTTTTTAATATAGATCCCTCTGTTCTTATATTCAGTATGTTGTGTACTTAATATTCAAAGCAACTGACTTATGTCTTGTGGTATACTTTGATGCAAAAAAGTGGGGGAACATTAATGCTATAACAATGGCTATATATATGATACAAGGATATGAATTGATGTGCTAGTACGATAGGGATGGTAATTTATGTAACACATGATAGAACTCAATGAATTTCTTGCATCATATGTACCAATGATACATTTTGGATTTGACTATTCCATACATACAAGGGGCAAGGTTGATGTCCTCCCAGTGTAATTCATGTTTAATATAAATATGTTTCACTTTTTCCCATAGTGGTTTTCTTGTTCAACTGATATTATATTGAAAAAGTCAACTAACATACTAATCATGGATAGACTATATTTGTTATTTGGTGCCAACCTTCAGTTATGTTCCTATACTTGTATGCCCTAACTATATACTTTATAACGTGGCAACAACCAACTATATATTGGTAGCCTAAAATTGTTAGTAGTATGTTTCCTATGTGTCACCAAATATTCCTATGTTTGTAGCTACAACCTATGTTAGCGTCTTTTCAATGCAGGTGTATGGATCAAAAGATGTTTATTTTTGGCGCCAAAACTACATATACCAGCAAAATGAAATTTGTACCAGCACATTATAAATGATAACAAATAGGATATAACTGTTGGGTTTTAGGGGATGCAGAGAAGGCAGCAGGAAAAAAAAATTCTCCCCAAACCCGGAACAAGGAAACACGTCAACGTCTATATAATAGGAAAGGGATGGTTTGTGGAATCATACCTTGTCCCGAGGCTTGCTCGGAGACAATACATCGCGCCTTGCGTGGTCTTCAATTCCGGTCTTGGACGGTGTCTGTGCAGCTCCTGGTCGCACCGGGACTGACGACTCCTGGTCACACCGAACTATCGGGTTGACAGTTGTCCTCCTGAGCGGCAGAAACCTCCCGCCTCTGAAGTAGTCCAAACGGACCACCTGGAACTCCACACTCCTTGTCCCACAAGGAGTTGGAAGGAGTCACACCCTCTTATTGATGCACTAGTCGCCAACACACTCTCCTGCTGCCAGTTGCAACTGCAGTTGTCTTTCCACTACTACAGAAATAGCATTCAGTGTCGCTTTTCTGGGCGTCGGTTGTTTACGGAAACCGACGCCGATACTATTAGACGTCGGTTATTTATACAAACCGACGTCTATATTTGAAGACCAGCCAGACACGGGTACCGCTTTATATTCAGCGTCGACTGTTTATAAAAAACCGACGCCTCAAATCACCCGCGAAATCCAAATTTCGAGCAAAAACATTTTAGGTCATCTTTAGCGTCGGTTTTATAGGTGTTCACCGACGCCTATTTAAAATGAAAATTTGTGCAAAAATGTCCCACTTTCAGCGTCGGTTGTGCCAGATAACCGATGTTGATTATGGTTCCCGCCAAAAAAATTAGGGTAAAGGTTTTCTAAACGGGCGTCGGTTTTTTACAGACAACCGACGCTAAAGCGTTAGAGGCGTCGGTTTTCTAAATAACCGATGCTGATTACCAAATTAATAGACCCGATCACCCAGCTCTTCCCCCTTTCTTCCTGTTTCATCCTGCTGCTCGCCGCTTGCTCTCTGCGCGACGACTCCAGCTACTGCTCTCTGCCGCTCGCTCTCTGCTGCTGCTCTCCGCCGCTCACTCTCCGCCGCTGCTCTCCGCCGACGTCTCTGCCACTACTGCCACTGCTCAACGCTGCTGCCGGAGAACTGCCTCTCTGCCGCCGCATCTCCGCCTGACGACCCCCGCGTCTCCGCCGCTGCTGCCACTGCCCTACACCGCTGCCGCCTCCACTGCCTACACCGCCGCCTCCACTGCTCAACGTCGCCGCCTCCACTGCTCTTCTTCCTTAACGGAGCTCACTACCGACAGAGATACTCCTCTTCTTCCTCCACGAGCTCACTACTTACAGGTTTGATTTTACTCTGTTATAGGATCCTTCAATGTGTGTTCTTTATAAGGTCAGATTGGTTTATGAGTTGTTGGTCAATCATTTGGTTATGAGTTTTTATACCTAGTTACACAGCTCATTTTTGCTTCAATCATATTCAACATGTTGTTGTTTTTTATTGCAATTTGGTTCATTTTGTCATTTATATTTGCTTGTAATTTTTCAAAGGAGAACGGTTTGTACAATAAATCCTAGTAGATTTGGATTTGGTTCTGATTCTAATTCTGATTTTTGCTTTGACCTTGCCCTGAAAGTTGTTCATGTTCTTCTGATAAGTTGTATTGTGGGTGAACCTAGATGACCGACCTCAAAGATGGACCTTCAACTCAAATTTGTTCATGTTCTTCAACTAAAATTTCACAATGTTAATCCTGGGACAAACGACCAACTTCCTTGTTCATTGGCTCATATGGTAGCCAAGGACTGCAAAGATGGACCTTCATCATCCTAAGATGGGGGGTTATGAGGGTTATGAACTTCTAATTTGTGCATATATTTGTCATACATTTGTGATTGCATATATGAACAAATCTTTTGCTTGCATATATTTGTCATATCTATTATTGTGTTTGTTGGCCTAGAAACCCGTCCAAGATTTACTCATTAGGAGTAAATCTTGGATAGTCCCCGGTTTGGGACTGTTCTTGAACACCTAATCTCACTTAAGATGTAAGTGTATAATGTGTATTGGGTTTTCGAGAAAATTTCGGTAGCATTTCCCCGTTTGTTCTCTAAGTACATATGTACTTAGAGAACATCGGGGAAATGCTGCCGAAATTTTCTTGAAAACCAAATACACATTATACACTTACTAGTGAGATTAGGTGTTCAAGGATGGGATAGGTGGTACACATTTATTATATATAAGAATGACATCAAATGTATTTGTTGGCCTAGAAACCCATCCAAGATTGACTCATTAGGAGTAAATCTTGGATAGTCCCCGGTTTGGGACTGTTCTTGAACACCTAATCTCACTTAGGATGTAAGTGTATAATGTGTATTGGGTTTTCGAGAAAATTTCGGTAGCATTTCCCCGTTTGTTCTCTAAGTACATATGTACTTAGAGAACAGCGGGGAAATGCTGCCGAAATTTTCTTGAAAACCAAATACACATTATACACTTACTAGTGAGATTAGGTGTTCAAGGATGGGATAGGTGGTACACATTTATTATATATAAGAATGACATCACATTATACGCTTAGGATGTAAGTGTATACCCTAATCTTTTCCTAATATATACTTGTTTCCTAATATATACTTGTTTTCTCTGATCATAGAATGGATAGATCATGGATGTCCATTCGTAATCGTTGCACCCCAGAGTTTATATCTGGTCTTGATCAGTTTATTAGATTTGCCGAGGAACATAGGAAAAAACCTACAGATAGGTTCTACTGTCCATGTAGGCATTGCGGTAACAACTTGAAAGTCAACACTGGTGAGGAAATCAAAAGTCATGTCACGTGCAATGGGATTGTACAAGGCTATACAGAATGGCACTGGCATGGAGAGATTTCAAAATCGAAACCAGTAGATGTCGATAGCAGTGCTTGGGTGGAAGAAGAAATTGCCTCTGATGACGTAAATGTGAACGAACCAGTTCCAGCAGACATCGTTGATGCGATGCTGGATAGTTGTAGGGTAGAGCACACCGATCCACCTCCTATCTTTACAAACATTGTGCATGATGTTGAGATACCGTTATACACAGGTTGTGCTAAGTTTACGAAGCTTAGCGCTGTGTTGAGATTGTATAAGTTGAAAGCTAACAATAGATGGAGCGACAAAAGCTTCACTTCATTGTTGACTTTGTTGAAAGAAATGCTTCCTGAAGGAAACGAGCTTCCAATCTCAACATACCAGGTAAAGAAAATGTTGTGCCCAATGGGAATGGAGGCCAAGAAGATACACGCATGCCCGAATGATTGTGTATTATTTCAAAAGGACTATGTAGATTTGAAAGATTGTCCAAAATGTGGTGCGTCACGATATAAATTGACGACTTCGGGGGAGTCCAAAACTGGTTCTCCTGCCAAGGTGTTGTGGTATCTACCTATAATATCACGGTTTCAACGCTTGTTTGCAAATCCGAAAGATGCGAAGAATTTGAGGTGGCATGCAGATGTTAAGAAAAATAATGATGGGATCCTACGACATGCGTCTGATTCCCCACAGTGGAAGAAGATTGATCTATTGTACCCTAAATTTGGTGAAGAAGATAGGAATCTAAGACTTGGGCTTTGTACAGATGGGATGAATCCATACGGGACATTGAGCAGCCAACATAGCACTTGGCCAGTCATGCTTGTTATATACAATCTTCCTCCCTGGATGTGTATGAAAAATAAGTACGTTATGTTGTCATTGTTGATATCGGGCCCTAAACAACCCGGAAATGATATCGATGTTTATCTTGAACCTTTGATTGATGACTTAAAGAAACTTTGGGCTGAAGGTGTGATGACCTATGATGCTTCAGCAAGAGAGACATTTTGTTTGCACGCTATGTTGTTTTGTACTATTAATGACTTTCCAGCATATGGGAATTTGTCTGGATATAGTGTCAAAGGAGCTAAAGCGTGTCCTATATGTGAAGAAAACACTGATTCAATAAGACTAAAACATGGCGGCAAGACTGTATATCTTGGTCATCGAAGGTTTCTTTCAAAATTCCATCCGTATCATAGGAAGCGCAAAGCATTCAATGGATGGAATGATGAACGAAGTGCACCTAAACCTATACCAAGGGATGTTGTTTATGAAAGAGTAAAAGACATTGTCAATGAATTTGGTAAGAAATCACAATGTAGTATGGCCACACGGAGTGACAATTCTTCATTCAAGAAGAAGTCAATATTTTGGGATCTTCCTTATTGGAGTTCTTTGACAGTCAGGCATTGTATCGATGTAATGCACGTTGAGAAAAATGTCTGTGATAGCATCATTGGTACTCTATTAAATATACTAGGTAAGACTAAAGATGGGATAAAATCCAGACTGGACCTACGTGAAATGGGAATAAGGTCAGAATTAACAGAATTACGTGAAATGGGTAATAAAAGAACATACTTACCTCCCGCTTGTTACACGTTGTCTAGAAAGGAGAAGAAAACTTTTTGTGAATGCTTGGTAAATGTTAAGGTGCCACATGGTTACTCATCCAACATCCGTAGATTGGTATCAATGAAAGATCTGAAGTTGATAGGTCTTAAATCTCATGATTGTCACACTCTAATGCAACAAATATTGCCCGTGGAAATTCGATCTATATTTCCGAAGCATGTAAGGTTTGCAATTACCAGACTTTGTTTCTTTTTCAACAGTCTATGCAGCAAAGTTATTGACCCTGATACTCTCGATAATTTGCAAAGAGAAGTGGTTGTTACCCTATGTCAGCTTGAGATGTATTTCCCTCCTTCATTCTTTGATATCATGGTACATCTTGTTGTCCACTTGACTAGGGAAGTGAAAATGTTGGGACCAGTTTTCTTGCATTGGATGTATCCCTTTGAACGATACATGAGCATTTTTAAAGGTGATGTTTGAAACCGTTATCGGCCTGAAGGGAGTATTATTGAAGGTTATGTGGCGAGAGAGGTTATGGATTTTTGCAATGACTTTCTCAGTGGTATTGACACTCCTGATAATGACAAGAATATTGAGGAGGGCAAAGGAATTTTGGGATCACGGGTGAAAGTAATCAGCCGTGAGCAGTTGGAACAAGCTCACTTGTATATTTTACACAATATGGACGAAGTGAGTGTTTATATCGAGGAACATACCAATTTCATAAAGAGACAACATCCTCGAGCAAGTTCAATGTGGCTTGCTAGAGAGCATAATAAGACTTTTACTAAGTGGTTTGAAGATAAAGTCTTACATCAACTATCTCAAACACCAAATGATATTACAGAAACTATCAAATGCCTCGCCTTTAAACCAAAACTGAATGTTATGTCTTATGAAGGGTTTGACATTAATGGATTCACATATTACACAAAGCACCAAGATGATAAGAGTGTCGTCCAAAATAGTGGGGTCACTCTTCAAGCGTCGACTATGTACTTTGCAAGTGCAAAGGATAAGAGTCCACGTGAAGCTAAAATGTCATATTACGGTGTCATTGAGGACATTTGGGAGTTTGACTACATAGATTTCAAAATTCCGCTCTTTAAATGTAATTGGGTTGATAACACCAAAGGAGTTATAGTGGATGAATTGGGTTTCACTTTGGTGAACTTTGAAAAGATTGGCGAGAAGGGTGAACCATTCATATTGGCATCACAGGCGAAACAAATATTCTATATCGATGATCCTGCGAATGATAAATGGTCGGTTGTTCTTCATGGTAAAAGACAGTTCATTGAAGATCATATAGATGAAGAAGAGTACTATGATAAGTATGATGACTCCAGTCCATTCTCAGTTGGGTTTCCCACTCCACAAAATATTGAAGCTAATGATGACTTATATGTGCGCGGAGATCACAATGAAGGATTGTTAATTGAAAAAAGATCACAATTTTAGAGACATGTATATTTATACAAATGCTAAATGTTTGTCTTTTTCTAGTTAATACAAATGCTAAATGTTTGTCTTTTTCTAGTTAATACAAATGCTAAATTTTTGCCTTTTTCTAGTTAATACAAATGCTAAATGTTTGCCTTTTTAATGACATTTTCAGATGGCTGACCATGATGAGCATGATGTCCATGATGAGCATGAAGTCCATGATGAGCATGCTGTCCATGACGAGCATGGCGAGGATACTAATGTAAGTTATAAAAACATATCCTGTATTTCTATACAATTCATTATCTTCTAGTTATGTCATATATCCTATATTGCTATATTGGGCTAATTTAGTGTGTTTATTTTTGTCAAATTTTAGGTTGATGATGCACCTGTACCCACTGAAGCACTGGAGGAACTTGATGCGCAGCACCAAAAAGTTAACAAGAAAAGGGGCATCACTCTTTTGAAGAAGTTATTAGTGCTAAGTGGTAGTGGATCCAAATTGGTGGTGGAGTTTGATAATGGAGGAAATGCAATTGGAGTGAACCGCAATAATTTTTTAAACTATCTTGGGTGTACCACTTAGAGTCATTGCGGTGTTAAGTATGATAATTGGCATAAAGTTCCTGAAGGGAAAAAAGACTTGATATGGAAGGATTTATGAGTGAGTTATTATTATTTGCAATTCTATTTTGTACATTACAAATTCTAATATTTGCAATTCTATTTTGGATACTAGTTAATAACATTTCTATTTTACAGAATCTGTTTGCATTGGATGAGAAGTTGCATCGTAAAAGTGTGATGCAACGCGCTGGGAAGATGCTTAGGAATTATAGGACAAATCTGAACAGAGAATACATAAAAGAGGGTGATAAGAATAAGAAGTCAGCATTTGAACAATGGAACTTCTTGGACAAAGAAGATTGGGACAATTTTGTTGCTTCGAGAAAATCTGAAGAATTCAAGGTATTAGGCGTCACTCCCAATTTAATTAATATACATTGTATTCACCTATTCAAGATTAACATTTAGTGCTACTAACCAAATCATTATTGTGCATACTAACTAGGCCCTCAGTGACGCACAAAAAGCAAGGCGTGCACTGAATGTGCATGACCACACTATGGGTCCAAAAGGCTATGCAAGTGTTCGCCAAAGACTACAGGCGGAGTCTGCGGCTACTCAGCAGTCTGCTCAGGAGTCTGCTCCTACTCAGGAGTCTGCCACACCCATGCCTCACCATGATATCTGGATAGCTGGCAGGCAAAACAAGAAGGGTGAAATAAAGAAGCCTGTAACTGCTGAGGCGGCTGCAAAAATGGTAAAATACAACTCTTAGAGAAATCGTTTGAATATTGATTATTTGTGGTGTTAACTTACCAATTTCTGTTTATGGTGATTAGCGGGAGCTGCACGAGCAGAGGCAACAAGGCACGTTCATCCCTCATGGCACAAGGGATGAATTGACAGTTGCTCTGGGTAACCTAGAGCATCCTGGACGTGTTAGAGGTGTCGACGCTAGTGTTGGCATCAAAGCATTCTTTGGGCCATCCCAATGCAAACCCAGAGCGGGACTTTCTCAAGAAGAGGTAACCTATTCTTTTTTTAGAATGTTACTGCAAAAAGAAATTCATTAATAAGAAGTTAATGTTTATTTTATCCATGTATAGGAGAATAAGAGAGTTGAGGATTTAGTTTCTAAGAAGGTCAAGGAAGAGTTGCTGCGGTGGCAGGCATCTCAGGCTTCCAATACGCCTATGGCGACCCACTCTTCTCCTGATGCACAGACTACGACTAATCCTGGAGACCCATCGCCTAGCCCGTCTGCTGTAAGTATTGTTTATGACATTGTAGCTAATCTTTTCAAGATGATATGTTTTCAAGATGATATGTATATATGTATAATATTCTTTATGTAAATTTGTAGGCATTGAAGCCATGCCGCTTAAGAATGTAAGACTATGTTGTTGCAGAGGCACAGGCTTACCCGTCCCTTCCTGGGGAAAGGTTTCACGGGACTCCAATGCCATAAGGCTACGTTCGTGTGAGCCCGTTACGTGTGTTACCCGATTGGAGGGGAGCTGCGTTGCCATATGCCCACCCAGATATTGATACACTTGATGAGGCAGAAGGCGGGGTCATATTGTGGCCCAAAGCAGATGTCGTCTACACGACTGAAATTGTAAGATAAATTTACATTGATTTAGACTGTTAATGTGTATATATGATGTCAACTGATCTGAAATTATATATACAGGTTAAAAAGAAGACAGTAGGAGCACCTAGGCCTCCACCTCCACTTCCCGCATTACCCGATTGGGTTCCAACTGACCTAACATACCCGTTAGGTCCTGCTTGTAGGGGAATGACATGTTGGCTACGGGCACATAATATACATTGCCCTATAATTATTTCTTTAGATGTAGATTATGCAGGTCAATCATACGATAGCTCTTTATTTATACAAGATATTATTGAGTTGTTTATGTATGATTGGCTGAATACATCAATGATAGAGACATGGATAAGGTGAGATCTTGTTTATACATCCATATACCTTGTGTAAGATCCGATGATCTGGTTTCTTATATATTAATGCATACACCTATATGTTTTGCAGCTACTTAGTCGAAGATCATTGCAAAAAATTTGCATTTGATCATGTGGGATTTTTAATTCCATCATTGATTAGTATGGTAGCTAAAGACCCTGATACTGTTCAACAATACTGTATAGATGCTTTTACAATTTTTGGTCAGCAAAAGAAGACGATAATAATAGCTCCATTTAATGTCAAGTAAGTTTACTTTATTTATAATTTGGACTTAAGAAAATTCCATTTTTATTTTGCATTTTGAGTTATTAATTGTTAACTTCTTATCTCTAGCGGTAGACATTGGGAGTTACTAGTTATTGTCCCCGGGACATTCACTGTTTATTATCTAGATCCTGCGGGGAGTACATTGAACCCTAAAATTGGACACGTAATGAGAATGCCATTATTTTGGTGAGAAATATTTCATTTTTATATCCGTTAACATCTTTTATTACATTACTATTTACTTATGCAATTTACTGTGTTATATTAACATGTAGGGGTTTAGATGCATTCAAAAAGGCTGGAGGAACGGTCCCAAGGAAAAAGAACCAGCCAATAAATTGGCAGAACGTACAAGTAAGTTCCCGACTCCAATGTATATATTATTGATGTGAATTGTGCTTAGTTGTATTATTTTGTATGTTTCAATTTATAGTGTGCTACACAAGACAATGGCTGGGCATGCGCATACTATGTGATGCGATTTATGCAGATGATTATCCGATATGCCGCATTGGACATCGATACCATACATGAGGTATTATACATAGTCTCATTAGTTAGTATGAAATATATCAATCTTATTTTTATATTATTACTTATATATATACATCATTCTCTTTGCAGGTGTTTAAAATGGACCACACTATAGGCAAACGCTTAAAAAATGTACATGCTCCATATACGAGGGAATCATTAAATGAAGTAAGAGAAGAATGGGCAAAAGCCATACAAGCAGTGGCAACTGTAAGATATAATTGGGATGTTGATAGCGATAATTAATGATACTTTGTAAATGAATATTTCTGAATGTTAATACATGTATTTGAATGTTTCTATATGTGTGAATGTGAGAATTGAATTGATGTTTGAATGTATGTACTTGTGTGAAATTTTCTTATTACTTTTGCAGGTTTGCGGCCTGTTTGTAGGTTGATATCAATGGATGTTGTAAACCTGCAGTTCAGAAAACTGAACTGCAGGTTCTCATCCTGCTGACCAGCCACAGCAGGCCTGCAAACTGATATTAAAAAAAAAATGTAAAATAGGCGTCGGTTATTTATAGATAACCGACGCCTTATGTGGCCAAAGCAGCCCCAGAAATGGCGTCAGCTAGGGCACTTTCTACGTCGGTTATTTACTAAGGGACCGACGCCTATATACCATGTAGCGTCGGTCTTTTGGTATATAACCGACGCCAAAAGTGTTCGCGCCACACGTTATGCGTCGGTTATCTATTAAACGACCGACGCTACATGGTATATAGGCGTCGGTCCCTTAGTAAATAACCGACGCAGAAAGTGCCCTAGCTGACGCCGTTTTATGTGGCGTGAACCTTTCTGGCGTCGGTTATCTACTAAACGACCGACGCTACATGATATATAGGCGTCGGTCCTTGAGTAAATAACCGACGCATAAAGTGCCCTAGCTGACGCTATTTTATGTGACGCGAACCCTTTTGGCATCAGTTATCTACTAAAAGACCGACGCTTATAGGTAAAATAGGCGTCGGTTAAACAACCGACGCCGAAGTGTTCGACCTTTAGCGGCGCCCACATAGGCGTCGGTCGAAAACCGACGCCAAATGGTGTTAAACGACCGACGCCAAAGGACATTTCTGTAGTAGTGTTCCCTTGCTGCACCTCCCTTTGCGGGTAGCACTTGCTCGGGCACTCTCTCGGTTACCAAAACCAGAGAGAATGACAACTTTGCAGAGCAACTAGTTGCACTGAGTTGTACCTTGAGAAGCCCCCAATACCCCTATATATATAAGAGGGTCATGGGATAGGGTTCTCCATCCCGGGCAATATGGGACTAAAGGCAGGAGTAGAAGGGTTCGAGATTTTCCATAAAAACAACCAACTCACAACCTGAACTGATCATTTCACAACTGAAACGGTCGGTTGGGGACCTGAACCGGTCGGTTGACACCTCAATCGATCAGTTGGGACCCATGAGCCGGTCGGTTCACTTCTGAACCGGTCGGTTCATGGTCTTGACCAGTTCCAGATTGACTTTCCAACTTTTATTTCTAATTGGTATCAAATACCAATCCTTGTTCCAATCAAATTGGGCAAGTGAAACGAAAGGAAAATTCTCACCAATCCTACTTTCCCAACTTGCCCAGTTGCAACAGTTGAACCGATCGTTTCAACACTTGAAGCAATCGTTCACCCTGTCCTTGAGCCGATCGACTCAACACTTGAGCTGACCGATTCACCAAGCTCAGCCGATCAGTTCATCACATGTGTCGATCGGTTGGGAGTGCAGATTGTGCAGAATCAGTCAATTGCGATTTCAATCAATCTGATACTCTAATCAATCTGTCCAACACCTTGAACACTATGATTTTGAGCTATCAATCAATTGAGTGTTTAATTGAACTACTAAACTCCTTTAGTAATCAATCTAAACATTGTTTGTGGACAAAACTTCTCTTCCAGGTTAAATCCTATGTGTGTGACCCTGCATGTCCATTTCACGTTGGCAGTGAAAGTCCATAACACTTATGACTTCACAAGCAAAGAGCGGTGCCTAGTCACACATCAGTGCTACCCAAGTGAAAGTAGAAAGTTGGAGAACAAATTTCAATCCTACAATCCATGAATGGTGTTACAGTGAATGTATAATTCCTTTTTCGCTGATATCCCGAATGAACTCGAGGCATGGAACAGTCATCCTATCAACGTTCATTCACTTTCTTGATCTCAGAGTAGATTGAACGAGATATGTATGACATCAATATCACATACTGATTCACACATGCGTGTGCACGCCTATCTCAATCCTACTCATCAAGTGGCCTTGGATATCAAACTCCCTCACGAGGGACAAATCCCATATCTATCACTCACCCCTCAAAAGCCCCATGTGTCAAAGCCACCCAATCATCACCTTTATAACAACCCTTGTTTCAGGACTACGTTTGATGATGTCAAAGTGTGCCCAACGACATGTGTTGAGTGTAGTGATTTCAAGTCAAAGAATCACACTCACTACCATCACTGCGAGTACTGACTGTGACTACCATGTCATGGTTCCATGTGTCAAACTCACGGTGGGTCTGTCCGGTACACTTGTTCTCTAACAAGTACCTATGTGTTTGGTTTGATATCTCTATATCATGACTAATGAGATTTTGTCATCAACCAACACCACAATCTAGTCTTGTGTGTCTTTTTTGTCTATCTACCTTCCACAATGACATCCGACCAGGGACATAACAAGAATGTACAAACTCTTAGCATTCGTATGATCTCATCGTTCAGGTCCAGAACCTGAAGGCATACGTCATTGAGTACTGTCATTCTCTAGACGTTTAATCTGTTCTATCACTATCTCATATGACTGAACCAGAAAGAATTGGAAGCTTGCCTTTGATGTTTATCAAATCAATCTTAATGTATCCCACCAATCATCCCATGATTGGCTCTCAGGGCATACATACCAACAGACTCCCACTTGCACTGTGAGCCAATCACTCTTGAATCATATTCATAGTGATCTTCAAACATGTCCCACATGTTATTGTGCTCTAGTGCGAACATAGTGAGTTATGGCAACACCTTGCCAAAGTCAGTATAAATTGCATGTCTCACATCTCTTCGATGTACATCACACGTATGATATGGAGTTGTCGTAATATGCGATCTAGTATTCCTTTGCTAACTTTAATCCACATTGCATGATCAAGGATTCCATACTTGTCATCAATGAGCGGAATATCTACAAGTTCATCTCATGAATTTCCATATCCATATAGTATCCACTGTTGTTCTCTAACACATAGATACTCAACATTTCCTTTTAAATGGTTTTATTGGAACTCTTTCATTTATCAACAAACTTTCACCTTTTATATATCTTATATATATTTTGCGATTAATTTTCTATCCTTTTCAGAAGTTCGCATCAATGTAACTCTTTACATTGAACTCTTCCTTATCTCCATAGAACTAGTACTTCTCAAGTACTTATCAAGATCTTATGGTTTCCAGTAACCCTTGCTGGAAGTAGACAAACACCCACTCGTCATGTCCCACATACGATTTATCAGGATGAGTACATCATATTGCCATGTCCTACATACAAGATGATGAATGCATTTTGTTCTTTCAATGTCGATACATGTAAGATAATGGGATGATTACATACATGATATATCCATATCTATTCTTAGTGTTCCCATTCTTCATAAGAATTGGACACTTGGCCTTGGGATACTAACTCCATGTAACATGGACAAGTTTTCTCCCACTGAATCTATGCACACTGAACTCTTCAGTACAAATTGCCAATGTATGCTTTCTCTTTTCAGGTCAAGAGGTTTTCGAGAACTATCTCTATAGATATCTATTCCTATCACATAGGAAACATCTCTATCTTCCTTAAAGATAATTTCCACTTTTGGATTTCCATCCTAGAACATTTCCATTTCACATCAGCATGTGGAATGTGAACACGCTCCCACTAAATCACAGATCCCTTCTTTATCCTTGACATATCAGTCAAACCCTTTGACTATATCATCAAAGTAAAGATCAAATTCTGAGTTGCTTGTACTCAATCAATCACATTCATTAGTCCATTGTAACTTATAGACTTCATTTTCATTAGTGGATTCATAAACCTTGTAGGTTGTGTCACATACACATCCTTGTTTTATTCCTCATAGGAATGCGGTTTTAGTATCCATATGCCAAATGTCTTAGTCATTAAGTTGCAATCAACAAGCATCATCCTTCTCAAAATGTTATCTATGTGTCTTAACACTTAAGACTTATTCTCACTTATGGATTTGATCCAATGAGTGCTACCATCAAGGTCATACCTTATGGTTCACATGGATGTCATTTAGGATGTAATGGTCATAAACCATAACTCAAAATTCGGTTCCTCATATTCATCTAGATAGTTGACTCATCACATGAACAACTCATCACATAGATAATTGAGGTGTATCTGTCAAGGATATAAGAACTCACAACTCCTTGTGATTCTTAATGTCCTTTATTAGTGTAGGGTATTCTTTATTTAAGAAGAATTCAGTTATTTGATAATCATTCTCTAACTCCTTAGAGTATGATTCCTTCTTGATTTAGACATCACTATGCCTTAATCATGAGCTCACTATGATACACTATCATAATCACTCATAAGGATCTCAGACATTTTGGTCTAAGTATTTCATTCATTGATCTCATCAAGAATTAACACTTTACCAAATTTGTACTTCATCTATGATATTCTTGAACAGTTCAAGATATTCATATTGGTATTTCTCTAAACACCTTTTGAAGTATTTATCATTTGTTCCAATAGGTATGTAAATACATCACATGTATTATACCTAATAGGATAATCATTCTCCCAATACCATTAGTGAAGATTGATTAATCATGTCCAAGATATTCATGTCTCTTACTGGTTCTCTAACCAAAAGAGTCTAGATTTATCCATCATATGGACACTAGAAATGAATTTCTCATGATTGATGCTAATTTGATTGTTTGAGTTATCAATAACTTTAGGTATCATTTTATCTTATGCATATCAAATACCACAAGATAAACAAGGCATTGCCACAAAGATCATATGTTTAAAAGATTGAAACATCAACTTTATTGATTGCCATCATTGTCATACAATATGCAAAAATAAAGTGTTTCTATCTATTGGCAAATATGAAATAGCAGTTCATAACTGTATTACATGCCTTATAGGCTGAAATAAACTGAAAGATACTGCTATCTATGGCAGCAACACTTGCCCCAATGATGGGTACTTCTTTCTTGGTCCTTTCACAAAGGCCATCACTTCTTTGCGGATCTTGCATATCATATATGACATATCCATATCTTGGTATCATATACCTCAGATAAATAAGTAGTTCATTTCATGATACCTTAGGTGGATATATCCATCCCCTCCTTCATCTTCTTTTGTTCTTCCAGATATAGAGGGCAATTCCCTCATACACCCTTTCCCCATGTGCCTTGAGGCTGAAGACGGCTTGGATTGCTGGCTAGCATCAGAACACGTCTTTGCTTTTCCCTTGTCCTTGCCCTTAAGAATTACCTTTTCTTTGATCACATCAAAAATTATGGTTTGTCTTTCTTCATCTTTGCCTCTACTATCCTCAACATGTCCAACAACTTTGTCAACGCTTGTCAAAGTTATTCATGTTGTAGTTTATCACGAACTGTATGATTCTCGCAACATTTGCAGTATCATACCAATAGCCAACTCTTGGCTCAGAGGGAAACCTTCTTAGTCAGGTCTTTCCGCATACCCAATCACATTGAGTGTGTGAATACCTTACTGGATCTCCTTCTGTCATGATATACTAGGATAGTGTCTTGGAGACATCATATGTATCATGTTGTCTCTGCAACTCATAGTTCAGAGAACACAACATCAAGCACTCCTCATCAATGTCATCCTCGGTATGCTTCCATAAGCATACTTTCATCCATTGATGTGGTGGGATTGAGTTCATCTGGTCTTGGTATAACTAGGACTTGGAGCTTTCACTCTTTGAGAACACTTCTCATCATCCTAACCAGTCGTGGAATTATTCCCATTTAATTTGTTGGTCTCAAAGACCGATCGCAAATAAAGTGATTATTGTTGATTAACCATTTATTTTAACACAAGGAAATATATGCAATTTTAGTCCAAAACTCTTTTAACTTATTTGATTGATTTGAAAAGTTGATGATAAAAATTAGGCCTTTAATTAATTATCGCTCCCACTATTTTACTTCAAATTAATAGCCCTCACCATCAATTCAAAAGATTGCAGCGTACAACCTTCTAGTGAACAAGATCCTGAAATCCTCTAAGTCATGGACCAGCTAGGGTTGTCACCCACAACTTAGATCTCTCAGGTAGGCAACTCTTGCCAATTGCATCATATGCAACTCTTGATAATATGTCATATGCAACTCCTTGCCATGATCATCTCCATGCATCAAGGCGCTAGATCCTATCTAGGTCACCTTGTTAAGTCCGACCCAAAGCCAACACGATGAATATGCACCCTGCTAGGGCAGACCCACACATTCATCCTTCGCGCTTCCATGAGATAGACGGTGCACCATGCTAGGGCGTGCACACACTTGGTTGATCAAGATTTTCACGTGTGTCACATTTGGAAGGCAATTAAAACTTAATATTTAATGAGGGATTTGGTTTTTATATACATATACATATCCAATCACCACAATACATAGTATGTATAATATACATGCTATATCCCACAGAAAAAATGCAAAATGATAAAAAGCGATGATTATGGCCATCCTAATGTGATTCCTCAAGCCAAGAGGAATCACGGTCATCTATGTCTACATCACATGCAACCTGTACAAGATGAACTCTATGTTTTGCCTTCCGAGTAGATCAACTCATCTCATGAATGACTTTCTCGTTCTGGCCCAGTCGTCTGGGTGCCACCAGCCGATCGGTTGTCTCCTCCAACCGATCGGTTCACCTGGTCGTCATGCATCTCATCATGGTTGCCACCCGCTCGTCTCGCTCCTCGAACCGGTCATCAACTGATTAGCTCACTCCTTGAACCGATCGTCTGGAATGTCAACCGATCAGTTCACGTCTTGAACCGATCGTCTCAGCTGTCGTCTGGATGTCCTTCGTTCTTTGACATAATAGGAAATAAAATCTATCCTAATTTTACATTGCTTTAAAGGGAAACCCCGAGTTACATTCAGGGGGAGCAAAGGTAGGAAAGAATCTCGAATTATTTCGAGTTACATCAGGAATAAGAGAGGGAAGATCGGTGCGCATACTGATATGTAAGCAACCACATACAACCATACACAGATAGGGTTTATTGGCCATAACCACAATATACATTCACCACAAAACTCATTTAAGGGTGACACGAATCGAGTGCATTAATAATACATACCATATATGTAATCGAGATTTGTGGATTTAGGATTGGACATGCATAAAGCCAATTTTATTCGCATCGTATGCAATAAATAAAGGAGACAAACCAAAATTGATCATATCGATATTCCTAAAATATAGAGCAGTTGACGTGGCTCTGATACCACTGTTGGGTTTTAGGGGAGGTAGAGAAGGCAGCGGAAATAAAAAAATTTCTCCCTAAACCCGGAACAAGGAAACACGTCAACGTCTATATAATAGGAAAGGGATGGTTTGTGGAATCATACCTTGTCCCGAGGCTTGCTCGGATACAATACCTCATGCCTTGCGCGGTCTTCAATTTTGGTCTTGGACGGTGTCTATGCAGCTCCTGGTCGCACCGGGAGTGACGACTCCTGGTCACACCGGACAGTCGGGTTGACAATTGTCCTCCTGAGCGGCAGAAACCTCCCGCCTCTGAAGTAGTCCAAATGGACCACCTGGAACTCCACACTCCTTGTCCCACAAGGAGTTGGAAGGAGTCGCACCCTCCTATTGACATACTAGTTGCCAACACACTCTCCTACTGTCAGTTGCAACTACAGTTGTCTTTCCCTTGTTGCACCTCCCTTTGCGGGTAGCACTTGCTTGGGCTCTCTCTCTCGGTTACCAAAACCAGATAGAAAGACAACTTTGTAGAGCAACTGGTTGCACTGATTTGTACCTTGAGAAGCCCCCAATACCCCTATATATAGGAGGGTCATGGGACAGGGTTCTCCATCCCGGGCAATATGGGACTAAAGGCAGGAGTAGAAGGGTTCGAGATTTTCCACAAAAACAACCAACTCGCAACTTGAACCGATCATTTCACAACTGAAACGGTCAGTTGGGGACCTAAACCGGTCGGTTGACACCTCAACCGATTGGTTGGGACCCATGAGCTGGTCGGTTCACTTCTGAACCGGTCGGTTTGTGGTCTTGACCAGTTCTCGATTGATTTTCCAACTTTTCTTTCTAATTGGTATCAAATACCAATCCTTGTTCCAATCAAATTGGGCAAGTGAAATGAAAGGAAAATTCTCACCAATCCTACTTTCCCAACTTGCCCGGTTGCAACAGTTGAACTGATCGTTTCAACACTTGAAGCAATCGTTCACCCTGTCCTTGAGCCGATCGACTCAACACTTGAGCCGACTGGTTCACCAAGCTCAACCGATCGGTTCATCACATGAGCCGATCAGTTGGGAGTGCAGATTGTGCAGAATCAGTCAATTGTGATTTCAATCAATCTGATACTCTAATCAATCTGTCCAACACCTTGAACACTATGATTTTGAGCTATCAATCAATTGAGTGTTTAATTGAACTACTAAACTCCTTTAGTAATCAATCTAAACATTGTTTGTGGACAAAACTCCTCGTCCAGGTTAAATCCTATGTGTGTGACCTTGCAGGTACATTTCACGTTGGCAGTGAAAGTCCATAACACTTATGACTTCACAAGCAAAGAGTGGTGCCTAGTCACACATCAGTGCTACCCAAGTGAAAGTAGAAAGTTGGAGAACAACTTTCAATCCTACAATCCGTGAATGGTGTTACAGTGAATGTATAATTCCTTTTTCGCTGATATCCCGAATGAACTCGAGTCATGGAACAGTCATCCTATCAACGTTCATTCACTTTCTTGATCTCAGAGTAGATTGAACGAGATATGTATGACATCAATATCACATACTGATTCACACATGCGTGTGCATACCTATCTCAATCCTACTCATCAAGTGGCCTTGGATATCAAACTCCCTCAGGAGGGACAAATCCCATATCTATCACTCACCCCTCAAAAGCCCCATGTGTCAAAGCCACCCAATCATCACCTTTATTACAACCCTTGTTTCAGGACTGCGTTTGATGATGTCAAAGTGTGCCCAACGACATGTGTTGAGTGTACTAATTTCAAGTCAAAGAATCACACTCACTACCATCACTGTGAGTACTGACTGTGACTACCATGTCATGGTTCCATGTGTCAAACTCACGGTGGGTCTGTCCGGTACACTTGTTCTCTGACAAGTACCTATGTGTTTGGTTTGATATCTCTATATCATGACTAATGAGATTCTGTCATCAACCAACACCACAATCTAGTCTTGTGTGTCTTTGCTATCTATCTACCTTCCACAATGACATCCGACCAGGGGCATAACAAGAATGTACAAACTCTTAGCATTTGTATGATCTCATCGTTCAGGTCCTGAACCTGAAGGCATACGTCATTGAGTACTGTCATTCTCTAGGCGTTCAATATGTTCTATCACTATCTCATATGACTGAACTAGAAAGAATTGGAAGCTTGCCTTTGATGTTTATCAAATCAATCTTAATGTATCCCACCAATCATCCCATGATTGGCTCTCAGGGCATACATACCAATAATAACATATGATGAGAGATAACCTAACACACTTGTACCAACATTTATAAGTGTTGGCATAGTCTTAAAAATGCTAGTAAAGGCCTATGTTGTCATCAGTATAACCAACATTTTTGGTCTATTGGTATAACCTATATCGACATTTTTTGACCTATACCGTAATTTTTTGACTTGTTGGTATAGAGCCATATTGTTGTAGTGCCTAGAGCTAGAAGACCACCCCAGAATGTCCTATAAGAAGGAAGCTCCTTAGAATAACAACCAAGATCAACATCAATCTCCCAACGACAAGAGGAAAGCTCATGAGTTTGAAGCCCCTACTGCCCAAGAGAAATCACAATGCTTGACTTGTAAAAGGGTTCATGGAAGACCGTGCAGGTTTGATATTGGGTATGCTATTATTGTGGAGAGCCTGGACATCTAAAGCCAGATTTCCCTAAGATACAGAGGAAAGAATCCAGAAACCAAAACCTAGCCCCTAAGAGACATGCAAGAGTCTTTTCTATGAACTTGGAGTAGGAAAATGGTCAAGGTATGGTTTAGATCGTCACTTTTATATTATGGCATTATCCTTAGACCATATATGTGTATAGACATGAGCTTTTGAATAATATGTTATGATGTTATAGGAATATGGAAAACCCTATGGTGGTTAGTAGTCTAAGAAAGTTTTGGAGGATGAAATTTATTTAAGGTGGGTAGAATTGTAACATCCTAAAATTTTAAACTTATGAATAGTCCTTAATCAGAAACCCTAATTTTGAAAATTTAATATTTCATCTATCAAAAAGAACCTAATGCAACCTTTAAATCGCAATATAATGAATTATTCTCTTAACCTCAAATATTGGTTCAACCAAGTCACTTACGAAAGGATAATTCCATTAATCTCACCATTTAATAATATATGCATTAAGATAATGACCCATATGAGTTTGATGAACAAACAATAAATGAAACCTAAATATAACTAGATAGGAATATTTTAGACCTCTTAATCTACCAATGATTCAAATTTGAAGTCATTAAGACTTTATTTGACCACCTAATTAAATTATGCAAGAATCAGTGTGGTTTTTAATTAAAATATTTCCAATTTCTGTCACGTGACCTAAGTTTAGCCTTGTCACGTGCATATATGTGTAACGTAGACCAACCTCCCCTGGTTGAGACCTCTTTCGAGTCAGATTCCTGGGTCTGTGGGTTAAGGAATCCTCTCCCCTGCTGGGAATGTAGTCCCACTGGGACTCTACAGTTGTGATGATCTTTCCATCTCTTATCTCTTCCTCTACCGAGTCCTGAGCTGAGGAAACATCTTGAACGTGTTCGTCATATCTCTCAGATCATGGTGATCCCAAGTTTATTGGGACATTCTACCTTATCAGATAAATGCCCAATAGGGCTTGGTTTCCCCCTTATCACCAGGAATCACAACTTCCACCCTGATGCGTGGTTCCCCTATATAAAGGTCCATAATCGATCACTGAACTACATAGAATTCTCCTCCTCTTCCAATTTCATATCATGTTCCTTGAGCCGCCTCAGCCTATTCAACTTGGTTTCTCAGCAAACACCTTGCAAAACCCAACCTTCTCTACCACCTTCACTCAAATTGGAACTTGGTTAAGTATCTATAGACATCCACAATTCTTTCTTGTCATTTGTTTTGTCTCATGAGTCCCCCAATCATCAGGACCCGTACCTCACCATCTGAAGCACATCGGTGCCCATTGCCATGGCGGACACCCAACTGTCATGAGGCATCAGTTGAGTCTTTCTAACCTCTGAGAATGTATTCGACACATTATTTTGTTCCTTCTTATTATTTAAATACATTGCACACCTTCAACAAGTCTCCCCTATCCTCGTAGCTCCAGTGACTTATTCTTGGGATACAATGGTTCCTTTCACACCTACATGTGTAGGGTTGGTTTTTTTGACGCCCCACAAACTAGATACGTTGGTTACTAGATCTTGTGTTGTACAGAAACTCACTAATCTCCCCCTTGGTCAGAGGTCTAGACACCTAAGGATGTTCATCGCACTGAGTACCAAGAAGAAAGGCAATGGTAGGTATATCATAATGCCCATCTTGTTTTAATTGAGAGATTTAATAACAAGGGTATTATCGACATTTAAGCATGCATCTTTAGAGTATCTACCACAGTCTAGTTGAATTATTCAATGATAAGTTTACCCTTGCTCTAGCAG
Source organism: Alisma plantago-aquatica (assembly GCA_963693085.1). Lineage (NCBI taxonomy): Eukaryota > Viridiplantae > Streptophyta > Magnoliopsida > Alismatales > Alismataceae > Alisma > Alisma plantago-aquatica. The sequence goes on from OY856410.1 coordinate 312,999,778, forward strand.
TTTAATGTATCAAGTGAATATGGTTTCCTAGTCTTTTCATATTTCAATTACATCGATTTCATTTTTGATTTAATCTTTGTCACGCCTAAAGTTTCCCATACCCTGATTGGTCAGATCTTTTGATATTCATAGGAAATTTATCTAATGTCATAAAAATACATATAAATAGTCATTAGAAAGGATTTTTTGAGTAGAATCCAATTTTAGTGTTTCTAAATCCTAATTCCATTATCTTTCACAATGTTTCCTTAATAGACCCAAATTAGGGTTAAGGATGGTGTTTAAAGTGATAAATAATATAAATCATGTTAATTTCAGGAAACCTAGATTGACACAAGGACATGGAGACCAAGTTAGGATTTTTCTTTGCTCCAGGTAAGCGGGTCATGCCACTATGCATATGGATTTTGAATGAATTGCATGTTAGTATGATTTAGGATTATACTTTAAATTACAAGTCCATGAATGAAATTAAGATAAGGATGATGCCTCATAAAATATTATTGCATGTTGTTTTATATAATCGTAAAGTCCTATGCTTATCATTGATGCTCATTAGTTTAATGTTATGCTCATGTAATGATTAAGAACTTGAAATAATCATAAAAATCATGTAATGTTAATTTCTAGATTTAGAGGGAGAAATCCCTTCATGATTAAGATAATGTACTTAAGTTGTGAATTATTCCTCTTGATGTTATTTTGTTGTTATGGCATTAATGAGCACTTTGGTGCAACAAAGATGAGCCTTAACCAGCCCGATGAGCACTTTGGTGCAATTATTGGATGAGGACAATTTACATTGATGGCAAGATAAGAACAATGATGTTAATGACTAAGATAAGAGAATTAAGTAACTTATTATAGGCTTCTCGCAATGATGGACCTTTATGGTCATTATGGGTTTCCTAGCAATGATGGGCTTTCCGAGCATGATGTGTCCCACATAAGCAATGATGGAGAGAATGCATATAGTAATGTTCTTAATTCATTGAAGTAATGAAGGCTAAAGTCTAATGATAATTCTTAATGTTAAATCATGTCAAGTTTATTTCTATTCAAGTAGATGCTTATTTTCCAGTTCTTATAAAATGCATAGTGTCGCTTACTTACGTTGTTGCTTTGTTTTGCATGGTCGTCGGACGAGATGTCCCCAGATCAAGGAGCAAGAGAGAATTGAAGTGATCCCTTTAGAGTAGCTTACATCAAAGGAGACTTTATCTTGGTGGGTTGCCATCTACCACTTAGTAGATTCTTTAGTCTAGTTTATCATTTCATGTTTTAGATTTGTGAGTCTACTTGTACTAGGTTTGAGATTAAGATGAGACAATATATTTTTTTCCTTTCAAAGATCGATGTATGAATCTATATTTCCAATTAACACATGGTGTTTCATTTGTCTTATTGCTATTGAATATCATGTATTGTAATGTTCCTCCAAGCCGAATGACCCATATTATGGACAACATAGGGTTTGCTTTCACTGGTATATATGTGCTTAGAGGGGCGTTACAGAAAATGCCTTACTTTTTCATCAGTTGAGAACTAATGGGACTTCTAGTCCCTTCCTTTCGATTGAATAAATGATGAAGATGGTTGGTCTTGTTGGCCTTTTATTGAGTATCAATGGAGATGTACGGTCTTATTCACCTTTCATGTATTCATCAGTTGAGTAGTGCTAGGGTAGCTGACCAGTTGGTCATGGAACTTCATTGGTTGAGGACTGATGACAACTGGTGCTAGAATCAACTAGAAATAGAGATGCACGGAGTGCCTACTGACGGTAATACGACACTTGGAAACCAACAAAATTTCTATGTACATCTTATGATGAAGATCCATTGTGCTACAACCAATTACAAGATCAATAATATCTATCGATGGAACTCCACACTCATCTACCAATAAACATATTTTTATGTATACTAATGAAGGCCTTTCCTTTATCTACCAATGGTAATTCAAAGATTCCTTTCAATGGAACGATAGACCAATGAAGCTTTGAGTATGTTGATTTGTGACGTGACAACTTCGAATACCCGTTTCTCACTCCCTAGTGATAAATATGTCACCATTGATTTTTGTTCCTCACCCCATTTTCTTGAGTTGTCTCAAAGAGATAAAGCACTTACTAAAAGTGGTAGATGCCCACAAATGAAAATCTTGACTTCATAAACCTTCATCAAAATGCTATTTGCTTCTTTTCTTTTCATGTCCATAGATTGGTACCCATCCTTCGATATTCTTGACCTAAATTTGTGTAAGTTAGATTCTTTCTATCCTTGATCTTGGAGAACCACCATTTTCTTCCTCCTTGAGTTGCCCTATTATGATATCCTTTAGGGTGAAAGCTCATATCTTGGAGATTTTTTAGTTACCTTTGGAGAGGGAGAAAAGGTTGTTTTAAGTTGTCCTATTGTCAATCATCATATTTAAAGCATCATCTGTCTATCGTTCAATTGGAAGGCATCTCTAAATTACTATTAGTAGACTAGGGAAAGACCTTCATCAATAAACATGCATGTTTGTCCATTGGTAGATGAGGGTGGGAGTTCCATCTGTAGATAATGTTGTTCTTAGTAATTGGTTCAAGCACACTGGATCTTCATCATAAGATGTACACACAAATTTCATTGGTTTCCAACCGTCTTCATACCATTTGTTCTTTAGTTTGAAACTATCATCATAATAAAGATTTGAGAGTGAAATATCATCTCTTGGAGAATGAAATCTCATCTCTTGGAGAATTTGTAGTTACCTTTACAGTTTTCATGAAGCTTGAATTCCTCCTTATTGCTCTTCAAGCACAGTCACATCTGCTATATTTTAAGACAAGTGGTATAACTTGTGATGCATTTAGTACCTACCTTGTACATAGAAATTTGTATTTTGTAGAGATCTTCTTGAAAATGCTAAAAAGCAAAATCTTGCACCACTTTAAGGTGAAACTAGAGGATGCATAATTGCATGTTCTATTAAGACTTCACAAATAATTTCATGGTCTTGGAAATGAGATAAGTTTATCGTGTTCTTGTGTAGATCCAACCCCTAATGAAATAATAACTCACATGTAGTACTTCTGTTGTTAATGATGTCCTATGAGTGTCTAGGATGCAAACTACATGCCATTCTTGCTAATGTAACTTCTTTGTGAATATTTTAAGATCTTTTACTAGTTGTTAGATGCTGAAAGTTGTGAAACCAAAATGATGTTTTTCTCTATTATACTCTAATATTCTATTTTGTATATTTGCAAAGAGAGATACATTCTTATAATGACATAATATTATGCCCTAGAAAAGATTTGGCCTTGGTAGGTCGATACTGTTAGAATTCTTCAATGTCTATTTATTCTTAGTGGGCCTTGATATGACCAAATGGTGTTGTTGTGACCATGTTGAGAAGTTATATTCTTATAATCATACACTATGTATCTTCTAATACAACGACCTAAATAATCTTGTAGTTCTTTGTTGACATTTATATGTAACTTTCTTGATGCTATTTTAGAAGCAATGGACCTAATTGATCAAGTACAACCTTAATTTTTACTAATGTGAGTTTGTAGATCTATTTCACTGGGTTTTTGAGGGAAATAATGAACTTATTGTTGACTTGAGAGTTATACATTGTCCATATTTTGATAATAACTTAACCTTTCCCTTCATATGTTTCTAATATGCTAGTTTGAGAAAAGTTTCAGGTATTTGGTACATGAAAAAGATCAAATTCCTCAAGCCCTAGCTTGTCCAAGTTTAAGTCAAAAGCAATGCAAATGCCCTTTCTTGGAAAACACTCTAAACCACCTTAGAATATTTTTGTAATCATTTGTATTGAAGATATGACAAGTAACTTAGATGCGGAAAATGTTGGTATATATGCCCATGGAGCCATCCCAGACAATTGCATGGAGTCAAATATTAATTAATCAATTAATGTGATTATTTGGTTAATTAATTAATTCTAAAGTATTCTAATTAATTCACGAGCATTTTAATTAACGCAATATTTCTATTTACCGATGGGTTTAGGAAACCCTACTTCCTTTCGTCTCCTATTTAAAGGGGCTTGACGACCGATATTTGTATAAGATATTCAGAGAGGCTTTTTAGTTTACGCTCACGTACATAAATCCTAGCCGTCACTGTCCCCAGGAGAGAAAGGAGAGCACCGTGACGCTAGCATGCTGCCGCACAAAGGTGAATCCTTCCCTCTGGCATAGGAAGCACGACGTGGAGTTCTAGTCCATCTACGTGGATGAAGTAGAGACGTAGACGTTGAGACTCCTATGTGTGGAGGACATCTACGACCATCCATATGTGCTACAAGAGGCATACATCACCGCATAAAAGGAGCACTGTCGGATCTTCCTGTGATACACTCAGTGAACGGGAGAGAAGTTTCATCCATGTAATCCAGCAATATTGCACACCATCATGCAACGGGACATCGTCGGACTTGCTCTGCGATGAGGTATATCCCACAAACACTCTTTCTAAATACGTAGTTGTTGACAAGATCCTGTTTCAGGTTGCGTGGATTTTTTTTCTTCTTCCAAACATGTTTTCTCCACAAAACCCAATAGAAAAATCAGGGATACTTAATTCCTTTGTTTGATCACTTAAAAACCATTTTGGAAAATTTATCACAACAACTTAATCATTCGAGTTTGAACCTCAACCGATCAGTGATGGATTTTTAAAAATGATTGGATGGTTGGGAAACAATACTCTCCTTTCTTGTAGGAAAAATGAAAATGGATTATTGATAGTGGAAGCACAAAGTACATGACATGTGATATAATCCATTTCAACAATTTCACAAAGAAGAAAGGAGGATCAATTACTTTTGGGGAGAAAAAGAAAGGTAAAGTAAAAGGTAAGGGTGATGTAGGTGAATCCTTGTATATCAAGAATGTTATCTTTTTGGATGGCATACATCACAATTTAATAAGTGTTAGCCAATTATGTGATAATGGTTACCTAGTGCTATTTACTTCTTTTGAATGCTTGCTCCTAGATCCCCTCTCTTACAATGTCATATATAAGGGAACTAGGAATGGTAATTTTATGTAATTGTTCTTGACTCTATTAAGCCTATTGGTTGTAGACACCTAGTAGTCTATTTAAATGATATTTCTCTTTGGCATCGTCAGCTAGGTTATGTAAATATGCACCAATTAAAGAAGTTGAGCAAAAAGGACTTGGTAAAGAGACTTCCCAAATTGGATTTTGAAAAGGATGAGGAATGGAAACCTTATACACAAGCAAAGAAAACCAAGTCCTCCTTCAAATCCAAAGGAGTGTTGAGTACCAAGAGAAGTCTTGAACTTCTCCATATTGATCTATTTGGACCTATGAGAACTCGACCTCTTTATGGTTGCAAGTATTGTCTTATTATTGTTGATGGTTTTTATCGATATTCTTGGACCCTATTTCTCATTTCTAAGAGTGGTACTCCTGATGTTTCCTCTAGATTTTGCAAATGAGTTGAAAATGAAGCTTCTTACCACATTGTTTTAATCCGTAGTGATCATGGGGGGAAATTTAAAAATGATATTTTTGATTTTTTTTGTGAAGAGTATAGATATGCACATAACTTTTCTTCACCTCAAACACCTCAACAAAATGGGGTTGTATAGAGGAAGAACATGTCACTACAAGAAATGGCTAGGACCATGATGTTAGAGTATAACACTCCAAAGAAGTTTTGGGCCAAAGACGTTAGTACTTCATGTTTTGTGCAAAACTGGGTTTTCACACATCCCTCTTTGAAGATATCCTGTAAGAGCTATGGCATGGTAGGAAGCTTTCTATCGAGTATTTTCACATTTTTGGGTGTCCTTGTTTTGTTTTGAACACAAGAGATTCTCTTGACAAGTTCGATCAAAAATTGTAAACGGCTCTCTTTCTTGGCCATATCTCTATTAGCAAGGCTTATAGAGTGTATAATGTTGAACTATATAAAGTAGAAGAATCTATTAATGCCAAATTTATTGAGACTAACCCCTCTATTTCCAATGATACTGCTAATGATGATGTTTCAGATGAAGTAATTCCTATCTTGAAAGAATTGAACGTCACCTAAAAAGGAAAAAGGTGGCCACTCAATAAGAAGATATAGATGAACAAAGGAAGGATCCAACTCCACACTTTGCAAAGAATCATACTAAATATATAATCATAGGTGGCCCCTTTAAAAGAGTGAAGGCGCGAGCTATCTACAACAAAGAATAAGCCAATAACGCCTTCATCTCACAACTCACTTGGTGCCAACGATCAACACAATTGTGACATGCATCTGAATTATAGAGAATTTTGTAATAGGTTCTAAGGCTTGATTATATTACCTTTTTATGATAGACAAAATTTTTAGACTCCAAATTTCTATAATGCGGTTTATGTGTTGATAACGTTTGTTGTTACTTACTCAAGTTTTATTTAGAGTAATATCTCTCATGTGGCAATGTCAAGTCACAAAATTGAATTCTTGATTTTATGTATTATGATTACTTTTATGTAAGTTACCCCTGATTATATTGTTTCATTATATTGTTCCATTCTAAATAGAAAATCTAATTAAATGATCTGATTGGACAAAATTTGTCTTTTCCCCATCAAATACATGTTTGATTTGTTATTTTATCATTATCTATCTTTAACTAATAGTACATTATGGAGTTGGATCTACTTGTACAACTATTTGATATATGGGGAATTGGTGCTCTTTCACGTTCTCTAAGCAATTCAAAGAATATATTATACATAGGATTGTAGGTGCTTTCACTTCTTTATAAGGCATGGAATGTTAAAGTTTCTAGCCCTAATTTAGATGACAACATTGTACATGATAATTTGTATAAAACTAAAATTGAAATGAATTGATTGGATTTATTTGAACTTTTATTTTCTATTTTTTTTTAAAGCAAGATAGATGATTGCACTTCATTTTGTCCATTATAGTATCTAATAATGTTATTATATGAATATTCTTTTTATGTACAATCAGATATATCCATTTTCCTCATTATATTGAGAACCTATTTGTACTTATGTTTCATGTCCCTTATTTTCTACATTGTTCAATCCCAATTATAATCACATATCATATTTTAGCTAATAAATTTCTTCTATTCTTCTCATGTTTAGGGTGTTCCCAACATCTTAGGCAGAGAAGATATTTTTGCATTCGAGCTTGAACCTCAACTTCCCTAAGTGGAGCGGGATCTTAGAGATAGGTTGAAGTAAAAAGATTTTCCTATGGGATTCTTTCGCAACTAGTTTAGTTGCTTTAGTTTTTCCTTATTTCGTTGGAGAAATATAACAGTCAGATATTGCTTTGTTTCTGATGTTAATTTTTTTTATTTTAAATATAATAATTTAATAAATTGAATTATTACCTTTCTAAAACTTCAAAATAATGTTTGAAATTTTTCATATTTTTTGGTTGAGTGAGTGTCTCTCCTATCAGGTCCCACTCCATATGCTACCTAACTAGGAAAATTGAGTCTGAAGTTGAAGAGCTTACCATCAAAGCCATTATGATCCCACATGTGGTTTATGAGGGTGGTGCTTGAGGTAGGTAGATGGGGTAGCAGTAGGTAGATGGGGTAGAAGAGAAGATTTGATCTTTCATTTAACTAACCCACTCTTTCTTATGAGAACCAGAGGCCTCCTTCTATAGGACAGAAAGGGCACAATATACACATATATGCAACGAAGAGGTACATAGATAGTTTTTTTTTCTATCCACGGGGTTCCCCTAGATGAATTGGTTGTAGGATTCTACATGAGAGGCTTTTTGTGATGAAATAATTTTCCATGAATTGGTCTACATGATGACTACATGATGTATAGATAACCCTCTTGACTTAGGCTGCAACCTGTGAGATTGCTAAATTCAATAGTTCTGAATATTTTGCAACTTACATTCCAAAACCTATTGGGATGATTCCATAAACACTGACATTAAATAGTATATAAAATTAAGGCTTTTGGGATACAAACTTATAGACTAAGTACCCACCATGATAGAGTTGCAACCTTTGGTTGTTTTACTTTCAAATACTACACTTTTATTTTTTGAACTATTGGTGCAAACTTTAATGTAGTTGTTTTTAACTGAGAGCATAAATTTGGTTCCTTGCGGCACCCTCATACGTGCCACCATGAAAAAACTGCTACATTTTCTTTCAATGTTTCATGAACTTATTTATACATTAATGTAAGGTTACTTGTAACCGAATATGAAAATGTTTACCAAACTGTGGATACTATGGCTATGTTTTGTACACCTTTTTGGTAAGTTTCGTTGTCACAATTAAATAACAAAAAATGTGTTCATTTTGTATATGATAAATGTTGTTTGTAGCAATGATAAATAAACCTAATGGTAAGGTATTAATTATTTGATACCCATGTAATTATTTTTTTGTATTTGTACAAAGTCTATTATGCCCTAGACATTAATATTATTGTATTTATGAAGGAATTTGTTAGAAGGGTTCTCTGAGAAATAGATATCCACATAGAAAAATTTATACTAACCACAACAAATTCAAGCGGCATATGATATGAAGATTATCACATTAACAAATCCTTGTGGCATATTATCCTCTAAGCATCATAACAAACAGCAATTACATGTGTCTACTGATATAGCTACGACACACAAATACATCGAACATGAGATACCCATTTTTTTATACTATAGAGGATAAAAAAGTTGTCATATGGGCTAATTAACCAGATAATCTTTAGATAATGTGACACTTGAAATCCTCACGACACAAAACATGTTTATCTTCTTTGGGCATATATTTCTCATGAAACCCCATAAGCAAATTCTTGATACATACAATAATATTTATGTGTAGGACATAATAGATTAAAATAGAAAACTATTACTTGCCAGGATAGCAGACAACAAACATCTTACCATTATATTTATCTTTTGTTCCTTTAAATGATGGTTATCTCACTCAGAGTTAACATAAATTTGGTTAATTTATATGTGGTAAGTAAACTTAACACAATGGTATATCAAACACAACCAATAGCTAATATGCCACATCGAGTATATTTTCCACTGGTCGAACAAACTCAACCTATACTATTTTATTTATGTTTTACTACTTAATTTGCATCAACAACACACAAAAAATTCTCACATCAAAGACAAGGAACTTTGCTTCTATTTGGGTCAGGAGAAAATTGAAGTAATATTAAATACAAATTGAACTTTCTCACAATAGAACTCCTTAACTCACTCTCATTCTCTCTCCTTTTGGCTATCTTTGTACATTCTCCTTATTTACCAATGATGTTGACATACAATATTGTCCCAGGTTGGCGCACCAAAAGTTACAGTGACAAAGTTGATTTTGGCATAAGAATAAAGTTATTACTCTTTTGACCTCATTATACTCACTCATGATCTCAAATCATTTTTCTTGGCTTCATAATCATTGTTGATACTCAAATTCAAAATATGGTGACCAATGTGAATTTAATACACATTATAACACCACAAATTAGATTCATTCATCATTTTGTCCAAAGAATCAAATTGATCCATCAAAATTCATCGTTCTCAAACTTTTTCTAAATATTCACCACATTATTTTGAACCTATGATCCAAATTTCATCTCATTTGGACATTCCTACAACTATCTACGAATTTGTGAAGTTTTGCATCTAAAAACCCTCTTTATTGCCTTTTATTTTCCCTTTTGTTGGCTATTCCATGTCAGCGATCCACAAGTTACTTGAAAGGAGGGACACTGACCCTCGGATCAGGATCCCACAGATCAGGGAGTTGATTGAGCGGTTGGGGAGTCATCTCCTACCATCCACTAATTGCGGGGAGGAGGCAAGGCCATCATAATGACGGATCTCACTACAAAAAATATGGTCTTTAACTACAAAAAAAATTGTAGCAAAAACCCAAAAATTTGTAGTTAAAAGCTTTGGCTACATTTATCCTTACATTTATAATATATAGCTAATACTTGTGTAGCTAATTATTTTGGCTACATTTTTAAAAGTTGTAGTTAGTTATTCCTCTGGCTACAAATTCATATGTAACCCTAATTGTAGGTAAAAATGTCCTTACACATAAACATGTAGTTTGAATTGTAGCCAAATGGATGACTACAATTCAATTTGTACATATGATATGTAGGGATAGATGACATTGGTTACAATTTGTATTTGTAGTTCATGTATAGAAAAAATTAGCACTTTCTACACATGTAATTATAGCTAGTGTGTAGTGAAAGGCGTCATATACTATACATACATATGTAGTGAGAGACATTATGTATCCAGTCAGTCGCTTGCCAATATAGAGTGGTTTTCAATAAGAAAATAGATGAATGTTAATCAAGATCGAGTTATGCTTAGAATGTCACCAATGATACTTTTATTTATATTTTAACAATGAGTACACATGGGGAGGACATTAACCTAGCCCCTATTTTACAATATGTATGAAAAAAAGACACATGTATACAATATCTTCTTCTGACTACATCTATCCACTGTAGACTACAAAGCACAATATAAAGATGACTCATCTCCCTTAGTTCCTCCACCTAATTCACAGTGAGTTCAGCATCCCTATGAATCTCAGCTTTAGTGGTGAATCTTGCAATCCCAAACACTATAGAGGTATGTGCCATGTCCTCATCAACTCCCAGAGCTCGAGTTGCAGCCTTTCCTGTTGGAAAATCATTTAGAGGTTCATGTATGGTTAGTTTTGGTTAGTGAATCCCCTGGATCAAAACATATTGGCATTTCTTCTCATAATCTATACGGTCTGTACTTTTGTATTTGTGGATCAAGTGCCATCAAGTTGATGGTAGCATCCACTTTGTGCAAACCACCATGGATACCTACAAAGAAACATACACGTTTTGAGATATAGCTCACGGAATAAACAAGAAAACATAGCTTATCCTACTCATAACTTACCTATTCCATAAGCTTTCTCCTCCCAATGCATTTAAGAATAAGCTCCTACCTATACATGATGACCTCTATATTACATTTTGTCATTCTCATTGATCTGCATAATGCTACCAACTGATGGCTGGACGTGTTTTCACTATTGGCCGAAAAATGAAACTAACAGACGCCTATCTAACTATCTCCCTTTTCCCAATGGGCCAACTATGATCACATGCTAGATCAGGGATTGGAACCTTTTAAGCTCACGTTAATTAATTCACCTCAACTAGCCAGTCCACTAGAATAGCATGCATGCTTGCATTTATATCTTTTTGAGTTGCTTCTATGAAATTGACAATAGGCCTCTTCTTTGTCTATCAAAAAATTAAAAGCTTTCGGAAAACAACTTCAGAAAAATATGAAAGGCCTACAAACGAGCATAAAGGAACCAAGTGTAACGTAACTTAATACCAGATCTTTGTCCTTGAAAGCAAGGACAACAATATCAACCCATTGAGCTCCAAATATAGATTCCTAAAATAAGAAAAAATAAAAATGTATCAAACACTTATCGAGTAACTAGTAGAATGAAAGATAGAACCATGTTTTAAGCAGTCAAAAGAGACTCATCCAACGAAGTTCTAACTAGAACAATTGTTTTATTAATAAGAACTCCATTAAGCAGTCAAAAGAGACTCATCCAATGGAGTTCTAACTAGAACAATTGTTTTCTTAACAAGCCCTCCTTGGCCACTCAAGAATAGCTTCAAGAATACACAACCTGAAAAAGCATAACAAATGCTAACAACTGTGGATGAGCTATCCATGTGTCCCAATATTGTGATATTCACAACGATCCTCAGTGGTTGGTGAAGTGCATCTAATATGGAAAAAGTTATGAGCAAATATGAGAAAATGGAACAATGAGGCATGCAACCAAACTTAACAATATTTGAGACATTCATTTGGGATTTGTGGAAGCCAACCAGCCAAGGGAAGCCGAAGAGTTCCTTAAGACCATGTGGCATTTTGGGATCACACCTAAGAAAAGCTAAGTCCACATAGTTGGACAGGCATGGAGAATCACATGATCAATATTGATCATTAATTCATGCATATGAGAGTGTTGGATACCTTATATGCATAAGGAGATAAACTTCAGCCTCGATGTATTCTGCACATGATACATTTAAACAATAGTAATTAATCACATAATCATGTTTGTAATATGAGTAAATCCTCTCCATTAAACAAACAATATGCATAGCAGTAACCATCAAAGCAACCAAAAAACTAAAACATTTAAACTCAAAAGGAAAACGAGCTCAAGAAAAAGAAAGAAGCTTGTTATCAACTTCTAGAACCGATCAGAGAAGAAATTGAGGCTTCCAACCAGACTCTTTCAAGAATAAGTATAAATACAAGTAATCAAGAAAACTCCCTTCAAGAAAGAACAAAATAGGAAGAAAACTTCCAAGGCCATTTTTGAATAACATTTGTCACCCATTTAAAATCAATATGGTCAAATAAACAATATTAGAAGGCACCACTCAACCTCAAATGAGTAGAATACAAGAGCATAGGAATCAAGGTAAATTGACTCAACTCCAACACTAACTTTGTTTCCAACCAGAAAATCAGAAAACAACTATCTTAGACATAGGAGAAAATGAGGTTCACTCCACTAGATGAAAAGAATAGAAGATTGGGCACATTGTTGAAGAGAGACTAGAAAAGTCAAGCACCGAATATCTGTAAATCTGAAGTAGCATCTACTTGTGTATATAAAAAGAAGTCAAACTTCAAATAGTAAGCAATCTCTTGAAAATGCAGAATACCACCTAATAAACTAGAATAATGAACTCATCTCATCAGTTTCGAAACCAATCTTTAGATGAAGATATAATAAGACACATCTAATTTTCATGTCACCAACTAGCCTCTCTAAGTCTGGCTAGGTAACAAGCTCTTCATGAAACACAAATTTCCAGGAACAATCGAAAATCACCATATCCAAATAGAACAAACTCAACAAAATGTCCAAGAAATGGTAAATGACCGCTGATAAAGCAAGGCTGCATTTACTAAATCATAACTCATATAATCTAAATCAAACAGGGAACATCTAAAGGTCAATTCAAGGGGTGCCTAAGTAAAGTGATGGCACAATGCAACTATGGCTCAACTCATAGTAACAATAAAAAAAAAATCCATTATCGGTTGCTAGTAAAAGCTAAATTTGAGACAGATGCAGATTGCTAGTTATGTCTTACAGTAGACATATGCAGATTCTGTAGCTTTTAGAATCACATTCTAGAGCATACCTAGTATCGTAGGGGGCGGCTTACCTTAGAAAAATATATATTAGATGGAATTTGAGTTGCCTTAGTATTCAGTATGCCCCATGTTAGAACAAGATGAGAACAAATGTATCACTGTTGTTGATTTTATGTAGTACAATCAGATTGTTTACTACATATATCGAGCTCTTGAGGATCATATATTGTCACCTCAAATGATGGTATTATTTTGGAAATTTGACATGGTACAATACAAAAATCTGATAGTCATTGGCTTATATATTACTAATATTTGGATAAGGAATCTTCTATGGAAGAATAGCAATGCACATAACTGCTCAGATTCAGAGAAAATGGTGCACTTAGTAAAAAGGACAATCAAACAACATATAATAGTCAATGTCGAGATCCTATATATTAAATCATAGAAGGTAGAGAGTAAAACTCATATTCCTTATTCCTGACCAAGACACGGTCCTTTTCAGTATTAACATGAGACCTTACGAGATATTACCTAAAAACCATTTCCTATGTCTTGAGTTTTCACCAACTATAAACATAACAGAAACAACATTGGGGGCTTGGCAAGCTCCTCTTAATTTTTTTTTCACAATTACCCATCATCTATTAAGCTAATCATTCATGAAACAATGTGAACTATAGAGAACACATATCCATTTTAATACTATATGACGAAGGTACCCTTAATTTCCACAAATGTATTGACCATTGATTATAAAAATGACAGGTAGCTGCAACAATGAACTACTGACTTGGGCACTAACATGTTTGTTGCCTCACCAAAGACTCATCATTTTGCAATCAAATTTTATTCTTTTCATATTATGAAATCATAATAGATTAAGGTGTAAAAGTTACCCTTAACAAACACAAAAACTCCTAGAATGATTGATGATGATGATTCACCTCAGTATGTTGAAAAGATCTTGCCTTGTTGGAGTCATTCTTTTATAAATTTGAAAGGCAAATGGCTAACTTCTGCAGTTCAAGGAAAAGTGGCTCACATAGAAATAATATGACCAGTACACATCTATTTTGTGGTGTAATAGCTTGTCTTTCTTTGTTGTATTCAATAAGAAAAAGGTCAAACTACAAGATCAATGTTTGTAACTGTTGAGTGATCCAAGTAAATTGCACAACATTACCCATAGAGGAATAGACAAAAATCAAGAATTATGTGTATATTGAAACCTCTATCAGCACAACAGGAACAACATTCCCTTAGGATGTTGCGAAACATAGAGAAAAAATAGTAATATTCAACAGAACTCTCAACACAAACTAAAGCACAAGAAACAAAGCTCAATGAATCTTAAGCTCAGTGAAAAGCATGAGTGAGCTATTCAGATATTCCTAAATATGTCTTTGACAACTAGAAAGCAATATCTAGATAAAAGACTCTAGGGTATTGGTGGTTCACTGAACAATATCCAAAACAGTTGTAGAGAACAAAGCTTGAATGTGGTTATTTGGAATAGCTAGGCAGATCTGTTCTAGCAGACGTTCAACTAGCAATGAATAGAACCAAAAGAAAGCTCATTAAGCTGGCAAGAAATTCATACATCTCACCTTTTTCATTTGTCCCATAAACCACCTCAATCTTGACAACCATGGTCTTAACTACCTGCGATGGACTTGCAACTTCAAGGAATCTACATAAAATAGTTGGATGAGACCAGGTTGAAGGAGCATTAATCTCCTTATTCAGATAATATCACAGACCATGAATACAGCTAGACCATTATAAGGGCTTAAAGATATAAGGAACCTGCATATAATATCTAGATGAGACCAGGTTGAAGGAAACCATGAATGCAACTAGAGCATTAAATGTTGAAAATGAACATAACTCAGGTTACCAATGTAGTAGTCAAGGCACCATTTGAATACAGTGTTAGTAGCTATTCATATGATATACCTATGCAATGCATCCCCCTAATTGCCACCTAAGTTTAACCAAAAAGTGGGATAGTATATAGCTGCATGTAGTTGTTTTATGTGTATTCGTGCATATCTGATTGGGAATTATAATCATGGTGGTGTCAATTTCATGTCGTGTGAAGGGAATAGATGATTTGAAAAGAGTAACTTCTGACTCCCACCGGACAAAATACAAGGGATTAGCATGCATAATCTGTTAAATCCTTTTCAAAATTAATACAAGGGAAATGGTTGAGATTTCAAATCAAAAGGGCATGTTTGTTGCTGCTTATAGGTAAACTCATAAATATACATCACTGTTTTAAATTTGAAGTCAAATAAAAAAGCCTTCATAGTGGGAACAAAGTAACTACTCCTAATAAATTTATAATAGGAAAACCTACCATCATCATATAATTTAATTGGGTGTGAAACACAGAGAAATGCACACACTAATTTGGAGTAATGTAATCGACTAAGACAAAGTTATAATAGGAAGCGGCAGACCTACATTAAGTTGGAGGGAGTATGCAAACAGGAAAACATAATAACGAATTGGACTTGATTGACCTATATTAAACATAAGTCTGACCTACAACAATCTAAGTTAAATAATTAATCTTATAGTAAACGCCAAATATATCACACACAAATACTATATAAAAAAACCACTATATGGCTATCTATGAGTTACCATTCATGCCAAAAATGCATGGCACTATGAATTGTCATTCTTCACACTAGGTGTAAATAAGAATTTGATCACTGAATACACAAGAATTGAGTATAAATTAAACGGGTTAAGAACTTGATCACTGAATACACAAACCATAACCATCAGGTTGACGACAAAGACAAATAAAAATAGGGTGATCATTGAATACACAAACCATAAAACCTAGATCCTTGCAATCAAAAAGTGCCAGCCACATATCTTCTAGAAATAGTAGAAAATTTGAAAGCTACACAGATGAAGAAGTAAGAAGGCTGGAAGAATATCTTCATAAGCAACCAATTGAGCATAGAACATGGTAGAAGTAACTTCTTTAAAAGACCAACTAAATAAGATTTTTTCCTTTCAATTTAAAATTAGGACAATGAAATAATGAATGGTACCACAATATGTGTGACCCACATTTATTTAAAACCAACTAAATATAATAAAGAATGGCTGACGTCTATTTTTATGAAATCTTATCAATTCACATGATATGTGAATCTCTATATTGATCAAATGAATGCTACTCTTGGTTTCCATGTCTTCAAATGGTTCACCTACAATGATGAAGAAATAATTAAGAAGTGCACTTCTATTATTGATAGTAATTTATAAAATGTTACCTGACAATGAGTAATTTCTTTGGCCTAGCTATCACTGTCCCAATTACATCCTCAATGACTTGGTGTTGACCAAAAGGACTAATCAATTGCTCTTGAGGTTGGATTTGTAACAGTAATGGACACGACAGCAAATGAGGACCCCAACAGTGCTCCTCCTACGACATAAGTTGGACTTACAGAAGTAACGTGTCCTTGTGCTACAATTGATTTCCCATCCTCAACACTTAACAAGGAAATGACCTTTAAATTTATAAAGACTGTCTCAAACATCATTTATACCTAAAAATCAGATTGAAAAAAATAACAATAATTGTTTGAATATAACAACATGTCCTTCGGTAATGGGTGTTTCACTACTCGATTGATTTGGTCTGGGTAGTCTTTCATTGGTGGTCCTTGTGATATTCTACAAAATAAATAGTTTACTATAAGAAAATCAATTTTATTATGTAATCACATTATAAGAATTTAAAGATTTTCCTCGTTCGGGTTGAAATGAAGCACTCATGTTAGAATTTCTTAGCATCATAGCTTCAAGATTTTCACATTTTTTCTTCATTTCTAACAACTCCTTGTGTTGAGCCTCGTATATATGGGTATGGGCATCAACAACTAGTTCTATGTCTATGATTTTATTTTCATATACATTATGAGGCACATGAATTGCATGTTTCACAGGAATTGTCTTTGGGCCCAAAATATTATCAAATATCTCATCTTCATCGAGATTTGAATCATTACTTGCAAGTGCCACATTCAACTTGTCCTACATACAATATTAATGAGAATATTTTCATTAAATAAAAAATAAATTTGTTAAATGATTGCTTACAATCAATTCTGTAGATTTTGCATCCACAACAGTACCATCCTTCTTCAAATGGGTGGCCTTAAACAAGTCTAATATGCTAACATTGCCACTATTTTTCTTTTCTTGTAACTATTCCTAATAGTAACAACATGTATGAGCATAGTAGTATGAAAGTGTAATGCACATTTCTACTAGAAGATAACTCACATTAGCCTTCACACAAGCATACGACGTTGATCTCGATGTATGTCTCATCGCTACAAACTTTTTGCTCAAAACGTTTTTAGCACTCCTTAACTACATACAATGAATTATAATATAATTATATACAATATACACTACTTAATTCTATGAAATTAAGGAAGAAATTGTTTTACCTTTCCATCGTCAGAGTCCCAAAAATTCACAAGAAATTTCCATTGATCAGGATCAACACGAGAGGGGCAATCATTAAGTCAGTCAGATTTTTCTTTGTGCCGCATATAGTGTTTTTTTAATATCTACTTTGAAGTTTCTCCAACAATCTCTCACTGTTCGCAAAACTAAATTCTTCCCCTTTATGCCGATAACAAACTTGGTCTGTAACAAAAGAATCATTTTTTAACAAAAAAATTACAACATTGTATTATATCTCAAAGACTAGAATTACCTCCACATAATTCCATATAGCAATATTTTTTTCTACATGTACTTGTCACCAATCGAGATAATTTAATGGTGCAAGATCAGAATTTCTAGCAACAGTTCCCAAAAAAGAAGACATGTCATTCTGATGTGGTCCTATTGGATCTCCATTCTCATCCAAAGTAATAGGCAGCTTTTTATCCCCTATCTTACCCCATAATCAGATACACTTAGAATAGCCCCTTGATTTTTTATTTGTAGCCCCCCTACAAAATCATGAATATGATGCAAGCATTTAAAAGGACATACATATTATTCAAATATAAATAACTAATAGTTTGTGAAAGATGTAATGTATTTTTGTATCTTTTTTTTAGAGCAAATGGATCGATTCATTACTTGTTAGCCATACACCATCTACAATTGGGAAGAAACATACAGACAGAACATACAAACATCACATTCAGTCACCCAAGGACACTACAACTCATATTGGAACAAGAGAAAGACACTTCTGCATTGATTCTTCTTCCTTGAGGCTGTCTTAAGCAGCTTTCCATGAAGAATTCCTTCAACCTGAGCGTTGAGTAGTGGTAGAGGGGCTGGAACAAGATGATATTTTTCTCGTATATCAACTCAAACGAAGCCATACAACTGAGTAATAAGATCAATCCAAAGCAAAGATGAGATCTAGCCGTAGCAAGATATCTCATCACTCTCTTGAAGAGAGGTCGCAGCGAAGCGCGACAGATAAACGCCGACTAGCAGTGACAAAACAAGCAGATCAACTGCCAAAAACCACTGGCTAAAGAAGCCAAGACAGAACGAAAAAAGGGAAACAATGTAGACTGAAAAATGCACAAAGGAACGGAAAACTTGGGTTATGTGGTCCCAGAAAGTCGGCAAGCTATGGCAGAAAGCGATCGCAACAACAAAGAGGGGATTCGAGTTGTGCCTCAGTGCCCCTTGCGCCGCAGCTACCACCCCCACCATGAGTACCGTCGAGAACCAGACCCTAGGGTCCAGAAGTCGGCACCGCTCAGATCAGAAGAGGAGGAAGCGGATCCTGCCACAGATGACCACCAGGATTTGGATCCGCCCTACCCAAGCAAAGAGAGAGCCCGGGGGGAGAAGGTCGGCGCACATCGGCAGCCGGAACCCCTCCCCAAAGCTAGCCGCCGTGCACTGGAGCGCCGGACCTAGTTGCTCCTTCTGTCTCCAGATGCGAGAATCACATTTTGTATCTAAATTTTCTTACCTTCACTCTACCCAGGATCAGTAGTAGGAGAATCAACAATAGAATGTTGATCTTTATCTAAATTAACAACTTCAACATCTTGATTGTTACTGACATCGTTTACCAAACGTTGCATACTTGCTCCTATAGGCACTCCTTGATGACTTTTTTTTTCTAAATGTCTTTTAGAATGACTTCCTTCTCTAGCATTATTTGAGATTGCCACCACATGACCTTTACCAACAATACCAACTCCATCATTTAACAAAGAGGGATTTTTTTCTTTTAAAAGGTTCAAAGAAGAACTTTTGTTGTTTTTTGCAACTGATCCCGCCACGGTTTTACTGTTTCTATGTCCTTATTTTGCATTTGAACACCCCCAATCAGCATTTATCGAACCAAGATATCCTCCTTTTGGTCTTTTAGAAATACCTACAACTAAAATGATGAGATCAGCAATTCTAAGATATATATTAAATTATGTAATTTGTGATTTTACCTGTTATGGTCCCATGAGTTAATCCTTCATTTCCGACATCGTCAGTAAGTGGAGACAATAGATGACTGCATCTTTTCATTCTCCTAAAAAGACAATTGATATCAAAAATATTGAATTACAAACTGAAAGTATGTCATACATTCTTTATTTGTGGTCCTGAAATAAAATAAAAAATTTAAATAATATTATATGATGTTGATGAAGCTAACATCCAACAAGAAAACTCATTGAGCAAATTAACCCAAAAGAAAATATTTATGCAACAAATATATCGGGCGACGATCGGGAAAAGAAAATGGGAGGGAGTTAACTGTCGGGTGTTTAGTATATAGGGGGTACATTTATTTTGCATACAATTAAAATGAATGAAAATGTGTAGATACATCTTATTTACGGAGGTGGCTACAATCATTTTAGCTATACAAATAAATTTTATAAGTAAAAATGGCTCTCGCTACATATAAATTAATTGTAACCGAAGCAATTGTAGCTAAATCATTGTTTTTTTGTAGTGTCTCCCACCTGCGACTGTGATTCAAGATTCTAAATGAGCCAAAACGGCCCTGTCGTGATTTTGAACTCACAAATCCCTACTTTGACCACCTTTATTACTCCCTTCATCTGCCAAAATGAGTTCATCACCTCCCACTCTCACTCCAGTGGCCAATGAATACCACCAAGTATCGTTTTCAGCCTTAAATCTACCCCTCGATGCTATAAAAGGACCCCCAAGGTCCGCAAATAGCACACCTTTCTCAAAGCTCATCCTCACATGCCATCTCAGCCTCAAACATGACATGGAATATTATCACACTAACAAACTCACCCAAGGATGAAACCCCTGAGTTTTTAACCAAAACCTTGCGCAATAATACCACCTGTAAGCAGACGGGTCTTATCGCAGTATAGTTAAGGATCGAATCCCAAGGGACAATATTTTTAAGAATCTTATACTAGTCAAATCTAGTTGAATCAAGACTAATATTTAGAACAAAGGTTGATTTGAGTTTAATTAAGCTAATTGCAGGAAAGTAAAGAGTTGGATTAAAAGTTGATTAAAGATTAAAGATATGGAATCACTAGGATGGTCTCGGGTTTCACCGCCACTACACATGCAAACACATCCAATCACAAACATCCATGTAAGATATAACTATCCAAATAGATCTGCTACAAAACCCCCCATACGGGTGTGAGGTTCGCGTAAGCATCACCTTAGGTATCAGATGTCTCGTCACCATCCAAATCACATACTTAGGGCTCCAAATATATAAATATCCAACTGAAACTGTGGGCCCCCCTTAACGGGCGTCGACACACATAAGCGTCAGCGTGGGCTAGATGTCTCATCACCTCACGGATCACACACTTACAACTTCAGGGAATCCCATCCGATTTCTCATCAGGGAGTCAATCGCGTTAATCGACATTCAAATCCTACATATTGAAGTTCTCATAACATGGGAAAAGAACAAGATAAATGCAAGCAGGTGATCAATCCACAAGCACACATCGACGATGAACAACGAAATGAAAAGTTATATACATGCCATGGAATGTTTAATATTTGAATGTGTAAACATGGGCAATGGGGCTAGTCCCTGCACCCCAACAAAAGGAATGTAAAAGAATAAATGATCAATTTATAAAAAACTGGATAATATGAGTGTTTGCACTATTTGGCCCAACAAATAAAATAAAAAGAGTTACATAAGATCAATGACGGGGATCATGACCCCCTTCATAAAAGGTCACATCCTCCATGTCTTCTCTGACTAAAATAAAGTCATCACAAACATCACTTAAGATATCTTCCAAAACACTTGAAGATATATCTTCATATAAGCAGGTTCCATCCATGAAATTATCATAAATCTTCTCCTCCATGTTATAAGTATCACGAGGTGTAGTGTGCACAAAAAAGCTCCAATTTTTTTGACTTATGTCTTTCATATAAAACACTTGTTGTTCTTGGGAGGCAAATGCAAATGGATGATCAGTTACAACAATACATTTTAAATTGACCATTGTGAAGTCATTTTCATATTTTTTGATGCCTCTATTTGCATTGACCCAGTCACATTTGAACAATACGACTTTAAGTTTCTCGTAATAACGAATCTCAAAAACGTCCCTTAACACCCCGTAGTATGTAACATGACCCGTTACAGGATTTTTGTACTTGGAGCTGGAAAAACTTTATGTCTGAGTGTTCCCCCATAATTCCACTATTTTTTGTTTTTCTGCCACATTCTCGATCCTTGGTGCGAAATATATAACCATTTGTTACATATCCCGCATATTGCATCATCATTTGTTACGGTCCTCGATCCAACACTAAAAAGTTTGGTGACACAGTTGTCGACTTTGCCTTCTCCTCAATCTGAAAATATTAAGAATTTTATTATTTATATATTTTTATTATTATGCTAATGGAAATACCTTATTTAAACTTACATGTTTCTTAAACCAATCACAGAAACTGTTCATATGAAGATTACTGATTTCCCATTGTCGTGCACGTGGATTGATTTTCTTCAAGTATCAGATGTGCTCCCTACCAACAAACACGTGTAACACACCTAGACGTAAATATAAATTTTCATAATAATAAGTAAACAAGAATCTTACTTCACGCATGGATCAACTGCATCACAGTTGGTTAAAATATATTGATGCACATCTTTGAGCATTGCGCTATCAATAGTAATAGGAGTCTTCTTTCCAAAACAACACCCTTTATGAAAGAATATAGACCACTCTTCATCATTATCCATATCTTCATCTTCCACATCATTTCTAGACAATTTAGTGAGCCTTGTCTCAACTCCTAAGAGATATCTCGAACAGAATGTTAAGTATTCGTCTGCCAAGTAACCTTCTGTTATACAAGCTTCTAGAGGAGCTTTATTTCGCACATATCTTTTTAAAGTTTGTAAGTGTCTACAATACGAAGAAGAAAAGATTTTGTAAGGACATCACATACAATCGATGCAAAGTCTGAACAAATTTAATTGTTAGAAAGATTACCTCTCTACGGGGTACATCCAACGATAGAATATCGGTCTGGCTATCTTCGTTTCTTGTAGAAGATGAATGACCACATGCTCCATCACATCAAAGAATGATGGTGGGAGAATCTTCTCTATATTACAAAGAGTAACTGCTATTCTGGATTCCAACTTCTCAAAAGTATTTGGATTTATGACTTTAGAGCATAAGTCTTTGAAAAACTTGGACAACTCAATTACAACAACTCTAACATTTTTGTTGGGCAACACTACTTGTAAAGCTAATGGGAGAAATTGTTGCATCAATACATGATAATCATGACTCTTCAATGCCATCAACTTTCTTTCTTTGACGCGTACATTTCTAGCTATATTAGAAGAATACCCATCAGGAACTCGAGCAGACTTCAACAACTTACAAAATAATTCTTTTTCTTCCGTCTTCAAAGTAAAACATGAAGGCGGGATGATATTTTTAATTTTGTCCTTCATAATGTGAAGTCTATGCCTTATGCCCATCTCTTTGAGGTCATATCGAGAATTTTCAATGTCCTTTGACTTCTCCATTCCTAGCAGTGTGTGAATCAAACTCTCACATACATTCTTTTCTATGTTCATCACGTCAAGATTATGACGTATAAGGTTATGATTCCAATATGGCAGCTCAAAAAATATACTTCACTTTCTCCAGTTATACGGTAAATTATCTACATCTCTAGTTTGATCTAGAACTTGACTTCCAGAAAACATCTTAGGAGCACTTTTGAATTATTCTTTTCCATCAAATGATGAAGCATCTTTACAAAATTTATGATCCATTGGGAGGAACCTCCTGTGACCCATGAAACATGCTTTCTTACTGTATGGTAGTCTCCATGAGCACGCATCTTTGTTGCAGAAAGGACATGCAAGATACCTAGTAGTTTGTCAATCAGATAGATAACCATATGCAGGAAAGTCGCTTATCGTCCATAGTAAGGCAGCATGCAACTTGAAAACCTCTTTATGATCAACATCATAAGTATCAGCACCAGCTTCCCACAGTTCTTTTAACTCCTCAATCAACGGCTGTAGGTAGACATCTATGTCCATTCTGGGTTGAGTTGGACCAGGAATAATCATCGACAGGATAAAATTGGGAGACTTCATGCACAATAATGGTGGCAAGTTGTATGGAATCAATACAATGGGCCAAAATGCTATATGATAGACTCATGCGTCCAAATGGATTAAATCCATCAGATGTTAATCCAAGGCGAACATTGCGAGAATCAGAAGCAAACTCAGCATGCATATTATCAAACATCTTCCATGCTGGAGAATCTACCAGATGTCAAAGAATCTCGTCCTTGGTACGACTTTCATCGTGCCACCGCATTAGGGGTGACAGTTTCGAGGACATGAACAATCTCTTCAATCTAAGAGTCAAGGGAAAGTAGCGTAGGACTTTACAAGGAACTCCTTTCTTATCAATACGAATATTTTCTACACCTGCTTCATCACTTTCAATTTCTTTATATCTAGAAGCACTACATTTTGGACATGAAGTCATATCTGCAAAATCCTT
Source organism: Alisma plantago-aquatica (assembly GCA_963693085.1). NCBI lineage: Eukaryota > Viridiplantae > Streptophyta > Magnoliopsida > Alismatales > Alismataceae > Alisma > Alisma plantago-aquatica. The sequence continues at coordinate 313,024,059 of OY856410.1, forward strand.
TCAATACAAAATGCAGTTATCTTTGCAAGCATCGATTTTATCATAGTCAAGTCCAAGGTCCCTGATTATTTTCCTAAATTCATAATCAGAGTCGTGAAATGTCTCTGACGTGTATTTTACTACGCGCTTAAACGCAAGTATACGCGTCGAGTAATATAGGCCTTGTGAGGCCCGAGTCGAACTCAGGGATACGTGAATTATTGGAGACTTCTACTAACTAAGCGCAATCAGCTAGACCGATTAACAAAGTAGGGTTTGTTGTTGAAATTAAAAGAAAATAAAAATGAAACAAAGAAAACAATCGATTAAAGGTTAATTTAATCAATTAAAAGGGATATCTTTAGGATGGCGGTTTCACCGCGGGTCAACATTGTATTAGATTTCATATAATTCCTCACACTTCTCTCTCTATCCGGGTAGTGGCCTGAAATGAGAATTACCCACTGTCGTGGTGTAATTCACTACTTAGGTTTAGGTTGATTCCACCGTCGTAGTAATCATTCCCCTAAACTAAGCGCATTAAGATCGGTCCCTCAGTTCCCACCATTAATTTTACAACTCCTTTGTCAAGGGTTTTATTAATTAATGTAGAATTCGTTTCTTTTCAACCGTTAATCCTTCTGTCGAAGTGATTAAGGGCATTAATTTACTATTATGGTGATCAAGCATAACAATAGCAATAGAGAAAACGAATTTATACCACGGATATGAGAGAAAAATATGAATTATCAATATAAAATCATCATACAATGTATCCCCGGGCTACTCCCGGTCCTAAAGATTGAGGGTTTTAGCCTCTCATGTTCATCTTACACAAATACATGGTAGAAATTGGGGGATTCATAAGAAAAACGTGAAATAGATGGGAAAACCCCTGAACGGAGAAGAACCGGTGGATCCTTGGCGTAGAACACAAGCTTTCCCCGCCTGTCGGTGGTGGAAATTGTCTTCGGCAGCGTCCGAATCACCCGGTATGAGCTTCTCGGCCTCCGTTCTCCTTTCTCTCCTCTTCGGCACTCGTGCAATCCAAAAATGAGATCCTTTTTTCGTCCGGGCGGCCGTCATTAGGTATAAGTCCCTAATTAGGTCGTCAAATAACAACAGCCGTCCGATCGGAATCAAAACACATCCAACACATATCTGCCGGCGTCGATACCATCGACGCGGGTCGATGGTATCGACCCGGCGGATTAGCGGCAGCTTTCCTTTCTTTTATTCTGAGCGCCTGTGGTGATCTCGATACCATCGACTTGGGTGTCGATGGTATCGACTCCTTTAGCGTCGGTTGTTGTCGTTTAGCGACGCTGTAGCTCTCCTTGTGTCGATGGCATCGACATCCGTCGATGGTATCGACTTAATCCTCGCTAGCAGCCTGGAGACATCTCGATGCCATCGACTTGGGCGTCGATGGTATCGACTATGTATTGCTCTTCTCGGCTGACAACCTGTGGCTTGGTCGATGGTATCGACACCCGTCGATGGTATCGACGGATGTAGATACTTGTTTTTCCTGAAATTGTACAACAAGACCAAATAAATCCACACGATTTATGATAAGATGATCAATAATGCTTAAAATAATGAAATAAAGGGGATTTGATATAAAACGATGGCAAAGACCAAATAAAGTGAATTATGCAATAATATCCATGAAAATGAGTAATTAAGGCACAAAACACATATGAAAAAGGTCTATAAATGCGACTCAAAATCATCGCATCAGTCTCACCCTCAGAAAGCAATTCCTTCAAAAGCTCAAGCAGCTCAGAAAATGAATTATTACTCCAATTATTGACACATTTTATGTGAAACAACCTAACAAAAATGTATAATTTAGAGTACTTCTTACTTCCATGGTACAATTCCTATGCAACAACCTCTAATAGTTTGTTAAATTGCTCAGCTTCTGCATCATCAACAAATACAAATTGATGGTCGTCGTATTCCATATTCTCTCCATCCTGTGATATTCCATACACATCATGCAACATGTCTCTCATGTCATCCTTGGATGGGTCATTTTGTGTTTGTGAATCCTCAAAGCTATCAAATGAACCCTCACTGTGAAAATTCCAATTTGTGTAGGTTGTCAAGAATCTATTCCATAACAAGTGTTCAGTAGCGACTTGTCAATTCTACACATGCACATTTAAGCACTGCTTACAAGGACATAAGATGGTCCCATCTCTGCTGGATTTTGAAAATGCATGCTCTATAAATTTAACCACCCCAAGTAAATATGTCGTGCTTGTTCTATGTTCCTCATGGATCCAACTTTTATCTATCATGACTACCTATAACAATTAAGAAAAAAGGGTAAGAATGCAAAGTATTAACAATTGTTACATAACTTAGTTTAAATAAGATTTAAGAGTTCTTTCTCAGATCTTGGGCAGAGTTTGCCCAGACCAGTAAGAAATTGGACTTTTTAAAACCTGATGAGAGACAAGTGGCGTGGAGGCCAGTCCAGTCACTACCAATGAAGAATGCATCAATTACTCACTTTCCAAAGCTATCCCACTTGTTTAACATTGTAGGGAGAATATAGTATAATTAAAATACAATATGTACAGAGGCAAGTCCAGTCTCTCGAATGTTCATTTTGTTGCAGTTGTAGGATTGATAGAGAGAGGAAGAAAGAGAACTGGACAGTGGGAGAGCCACATTTGGGCCATGTGAGGCTTGTTCCTCATCCAACCTGCTCCTAAATAATATTCATTTTGCGGTTATAATAGATTTGGTAGTGATAGTTCTTATATTGATGGTATTTTGCTGGTTCTTGTCAATTAGTTTCAGTTATTCATAATAGAAGGTGACAAAAGAGTGGTTGCAAAGAGCAGGAATACATGACACATGAAAATTAAAATGAGATATTGAAGATATATAGACTCATGTGCATTGGATTTCCTCTCTGAAGCCATAGTTGTCTTTTAATATGTTATTAAGTAGCCTATATTTCAACATTGGACAATTCATATACATTGAGGAATATAGACTCATGGCAACGTTTTTATCTTTTGTAAGACCAATATGTACGTAATGGTGACAACCATGGACGATGACTCTGAGTAAACAATGTTGCATGATGACAGTAATGTGGAGATGATCATCGTCGGACATCAAGCGTTTAACACCCACCAATATCTCTCTCACCACTTTTTTTTTCTTTTCTAGTTTGTTCTTTATTTTTGCATATGGTTTCCCTAGAATACCTAGATTGATGTAATTCATCTAACTACATCACGAAAGTTTGAGATTATAATCAGCACATGATTGATTTTGTATTTCAAATTGAATGGGCCACCACAAATATGGTTGTTAATCACATAATACAAGGAGTAAATATGTTGAAACAACTAAGTTATTGTAACATGAAAATAGTCTCTCATTAAAATATATATCATATGTATAGAGAGAAGAGTAGAGGGTAGGCACTATCGGACACGGGAGCAACGCCAGAGAGAAGACCAGACGGGATACGTCGTCAGACAACACACACAGCACGAGAGCAATGCGGGAGAGAAAAATGTAGGAGCACCGCCGGAGAGAAACCAGAAAGGGGCGCCTCCGAAGAGAAGATCGGAAGATGCACCTCCGGAGAGGGCTGTTTCCGGAGAAGGCCTGTTGCTGGGGGGAAATCTCACCGGCCTTCCGATCGGACAGGGGGGCACAGAGAGGAGAGCATACATAGGGTTTCAGACTTGCGGAGTTTTCGATCTTTCTTAGGACACGGAGAGGATCACGTGGCATTGGATTCGGAGGGCAGGCAGTTAGAGTCGGGCGTCGATCAGGAAGGTAATGCATAGGGCGGTTGGAGGCCCATATGGCTTGGAATCGGCGGCAAGGGAGGGCATCGACTTGAGTCAGATAGGGATGGAGTCACCACAGATAGTCGGGCACAGAGTCATGTGCGGGAGAATGGGTGCAACATTGCTCAACGTCTGTCGGGCGTCGATCGGGGGCGGGGGTACTACTCGCTCTTGGTGAGAGAAATAAGAAGAATAAGAGAGAGAGAAGATTCTGCCATGAGCGTGGTGAAGAAGATGATCGCAACTCGCTGGAGAAACGATCTTCTACACAACGTCAGGGCAAATCTTCTCTCTCCACCTTCTCTTTCTTCTCATAGTCCTCACTTGTAGTAGGAGGAGCAGCTCATGGACGTGATGGCAACGTGGGAACAACGTAGATGCGACAGATCTAGATCCGGATCTAGATCTAGATGGAGTGGCTTGTAGATTGAAGTTTCCCTTCAGATCTAGGTGAACGGGGTGCAAGACTGCCACGGAGGCAAGCTCTTAGCTGTAGAGATCGTCTCTTTAGGCTCAGGACAGACCTGCAGCCTAATGACGTCTGGAGATGATGTCCAAATGGCTGGGGGTCGTGTTCTATTTATAGGAAGGCTGGCACCGACTTACTTTCACGATCGCGGTTGTTTAACAGTAGGTCACAGTTTTCTGGTCGCAATTTCCCTTTAGCATGGTCATGGTTATTTGGTAGTAGGTCGCAATCTTTGGTCGTGATCTTTGGTCGCGATTCTTTGGTCGCGATCTTCTCCGTCTTGGCCAGTAGAGGAGGTCGCAGTTGTTTTTCTGCAGTCACGGTTAGTTGATACTGTGGTCACGGTTAGCATTAAATCGTGATCACAGTTTTCATGTCGCGGTCGCAATTCTTCTCTTTTTGACTGTGGTCATGGTTTTCATGCCGCAGTCACAGTTCTCATGTCGCAGTTGCGATTCTCCTCTCCTTGACCGCAGTCGCGGATCTCATGGATCAAACCCGACCGAGTTGCAAACTCGATCAATCCTGATTGGATCTTGAAAATGAATTTTGATCGGTCGAGTTTGCACTAAACAGAACTCGACTGATCCCTCTGCTGACCAAAATTGATTTAAGTGAATCGGTCGAGTTACCCTAGGAAAAACTCGACCGATGACCTAAATTGGTGTTGTCTTTTAGTGGTATCAGTCAAGTTACCTTTATAGAAACTCAACCGATTGCACTGTACGGAAAAGTTTAGAAAAGTGTTTCTAGCCATTGTGGAGTTGTAACAAGTGGAAATATATCTGTTGCAAGCCACAAAAGGTTAGTTTTCATTCTTAAGTGTACCCAAAGTCTAAGAGGCATCCCCATCTATAAATAGGACCCCTTGGGCTTCATTCCAAGGTTGAGCATTCAATGCGAAACTCTATATGAGGTTCCTAGTCTATAGTTGAGTGCCTTCCACAACCTCCTCTCTCTCTCTAAGCTTAATCACTTGCTACATTTGTTAGAGTGAGTAGGAAATCTATAAGAGAGCTAGTCCTACATGTATATCTTGTGAGGCTCTCACTTCCACTACCTCCCTATCTCTCATTTCAACCATGAAGATGAAGGCTCTCTCTCTTGGCTAAGAGAGGTGAAGAAGAAAAAGGGAAGGAGTCCCTTGGTGAAGATCAAGGATGAAGACTTGGAGCAAGAGTGGGTAAGCCCATGGTGAAGGCAAAAGACTCCTTACTCAAGTGGGTAAGTCATTGGTGGAAACTTCTCTGAGTAAAGGTCAAGGTAAAGGTTGAAGATCCAAGAGGAGTGGCAAAGTTCTTGAAGGTGGAAGACTTGTGTTCCTTTGGTAGGTCATGTATTGTAAATCTTATGAATGAATATAAGAGTGCAATGGTTAAGTAATCCTAGAGGTTGAATTCTTTAGGTAGTAGACTGACTCACTTCTAGTTTAAAGCGTGGAACCACTCTACATAGCTTGTCACTTGATGTATGTTCAATCTCTCTCTCCCTTTCTTTGCATGTTTTTTTTGCACTCAAATTTCCTATTTAGAAACCTTATCTTGTGATATATCTTGAAGGTCTAATGAATTTTTTTTAAGTGCATTCATCTCTATTCACCCATCTAGGATCCAACAATTGGTATCAGAGCTGGTTTCTCCAAGCGTACTTCAACAAGTAGGAGAAGATGGGTGACTACCAAGGTGGGAGATAGTTCATCAACCTTCCAATATTTGATGGGAGTAACTTCTTCTATTAGAAAAGAAAGCTACAATTCTACATCCAAGGATCAAGTCTTGAGTTGTGGCAAATGGTAGACAATCCATATAAGCTACTGGTGACAAAGATAGAAGAATGGGATGAAGATATCATGAAGAAAGCCACCTTGAATGCAAAAGCAATCAACATCCTCTATGCCACCATGACCTCCACCGAGTTCAACTAGATTTATTCTTATGAGTTGGCCTATGAGGTATGGAGAAAGCTATGCATCACTTATAAGGGGACTCAACAAGTGAAGGAAAGTAAAGTCTCATGCTCAAAGGGTTGCTTGATAACTTCAAGATGGGAATGGAGGACAAGATAACCAACATGTACTCAAGGCTCAACACCATTGTGAATGGTTTTTCTATTCTAGGACATCCTATGAGTAGAGGGGAGATCAACTCAAAGATCCTTAGAACTCTCCCCAAGATATGGGAACCCAAGGTGACTTCCATTGAAGAAGTAAGGTCTCTTGATGATATCCCCATTGAAGAAATCATTGGAAATCTACAAGCCCATGAAGTCACACTTGACAAGAGAGAAGAAGTTGAAAGACAAGAGGAGAAAGAGCTAAAGAGAATGAAGAAGGCTGAAATGAAGGCTCAAATTGAAGCTATTATGGGACAAGCCTCTCCATCCTCTCATGTTAAAGAAGATGCCATGTACTCCAAGGGTAGATTATACAAAGGTAAGAATTCTTAGTCCATGTGGTGCCTCAAGTCTGGAAACAAGGGTCACTTCAAGATAGATTGTCTACAAGGGAACAAGACCTATCATCACAAGGAAAGAGAAGAGAAGTACATGAAGAAGGAGAAATGACACTCAAGCTCAAGTGACTCCTCCAACTCAAGCTCAAGTGTAGATTCAAGTAGAGAATCAAGATCAAGCTCTAGCAAAGAAGGAGAATGTCATTTTTCTCTTATGGCTTCTACAAGAAAAGACTCAAATGAGGTAAATCTAAACTTTTTAGATAAAGAACCCATAATTTCTATCATTAATGCTACTTGTGCCTCTCTTAAGTCTTAAAAAAAGAAAAGAAAAAAGCTTACTAGAATTATTGATAATATGCATGTAGAATTAGATGATCTTAAACATGCCAACACTTGCTTGCTTGATGATAAAAATGCTTGTATTAGATAAGTAGACTCTCTTAAACTTGAAAATGCTAGTTTGCTTGATAAGATTAGACTTCTAAAAGCTCAACCTCTTGCGTCTAGTTCTAATGAAGGGCATTATTTAATTGTTGATTCTCTGCATGATATTGATGTTCTTAAATATGAAAATAAGGACAAAGATTTTGCTTTGCAAGGATTAGAATCTAAAAATGGTGTTTATCTTTCTAAGATTGATTTTCTTGAAACAGAAAATGCCTCATTGCTTGCTAAAATCAATGTGCTTGAATCATGTTTTAGTTCTCCTAATAGAGAGAATAATGTAGTTTCTCTTCATATTGATAGAGATTCTTATTTAACTAAAGCTCTTTTCTTAAAAAAAATGATCTTTCACATGCTAGAGAAAATATCAATCATTTGTCTTCTACTATTTCTTCTCTTATGCATGATAATGCTAGTTTGAGATCTTCTTTGCAAAGATTATTAGTTGGTAAAAAGAATCTTAATGATATCTTATACCATACTACTAAACAAATTGGTAGACATAGTTTAGGGTATGCTAGTAGTCAGAGGAACAACAAAGGTAAAGGACCTCCAATATTCCATGGAGAATCCTCTAGTTCCAAGACTATGGGCACATGTAACTATTGTAATGATTTTGGTCATTGTTCTACTTGTTGTCCTTTTAGGAAAGCCCCCAAGAGGAATAAGACTTGGGTTTCTAAGCTAACCCCTGTGGACCCAAAAACATGATTGGGGACCATTTCATCTTTCTTATTGTAGGTATCTTGATAAAGGATTAACATGAGCTATAAATTTGAAAATTGACTTCTCAATACACATGAAATAAGAAAGGTGAGATGTGTATGAGGTGGCAATAAGTAGAAAAGGAATGGTAAGAGCAAAGGTAAAGGTTTTCTTGCTTATAACCAATCCTAACTTGTTTTTGTCAAGTTAGTGTGCACTATGCATGTGGTTTTTGAGTCAAAAGTGGTATCTTGTGTTTCTCTTCACACTCTTGCTCAAAAAATATTTCAAGTGCTTTTATAGTGCATTACTAACTTGCTTATACATGTTTGGATATGGTTTGGATATTTAGCATGTCTCTAAATATATTTTTATAAAATATATGTGCTTTTTGATAGAAGCTTTGTCGGTCAAGTTTGTCCTATTTGAAACTCGACCGATAGGCGTCAATAGGTGTTACCAACAACTATCATCAGTCGAGTTATCAATACATAGAACTCGACCGACAACACTGTGCATAGAATATACAGTTGGATTTTTGGATGAGAATTTCCCTCTCAACTAGATTTTCTCAAACAATAGCCTTATTCTTTGGCACTCCCATTTGGTACCTTCATATATGCATATTGCCATGTTCTAATTTGCCTATCTTTCCTGCAACTCTATCTTTCTAATTGCTCTAAATTGGTATATCTATATCTTACAATTACTTGCTTTGAGTTGTTTTGCATGTTTTGATGATGATCTCTTTGGATCTCTTGGTTGTGTCTAAAATTGCTTCCGTTGTACTCTAACTTGCTACATCTATCTAGGTGTATATCTTGTTTCCATACAACCTTGAGGTTCTTAGTGGTAATCATTATTTGATAATGATGCATATTTGTTAGTGAGTTATATCCTTCCATGCTTCTAAAATTACATATCTCTTTGTTTGGATATATATCTACATCTACTCATAGATTACTTTATCTTATGAATCTTTTGGTATCTCTTGCTATGATCTAGATCCTACTAGTAGTGCTAACTTGTGACATCATCTACTAGTAGTTCATATACATGTAGTTCTAGCCTTATTTATAATTGGTATCTTTGATCATCTAGTAGTATTCTACTATATGCTATGCTTGTGTCTTGTTTCATACTTGCTCAAGTTTGTTCCTTGAATTGCATATCTACTATCTTGAGTTGCTTGCATTAATTTGTGATGCAGGGTACATAGAGCTACATTATATGTAGAAATTGAAGCATTTTTAGATTTCATGCAGATTTTGCTCCAGTTTTAGTTTTTGGTGCAAGACTAGTGTTTTTATGCAGAAACTACCTTCTAAGAAAGGCTCATCACTATGCTATGAGCCCTGACACTTTTTGGGCAAATTTCGTCATCTTGAGGGTCAAAATTGCAATTTATTATTTTTCTGCAACACTTTATCTTACATTTTGGGTTGTTCAAGTGCATGATTTAACTTGTTTTTCTTTCTTTTCTTGGACAAGCCCCTATTTGTGCTCTTCTACTCTCATTATATAACTTTTTGTTATCTCCTTTCTATTAACAAGTGGTGTTTCTTATTTCTTCATACCCCCACTTTTTAAAATGACAAAAGGGGAGAAAGGTATGTCTTGTTTTGGCAAAAAGATGAAGAAGGCATGTCTTACATGAAGAGGAGAAGCATATTCATGTAAAGGGGATAAGGTAAAGGGGAGAAGACATATATGTGTAGAACATATATGAGTAGAAGACATAGTATTCTATAAATGTTATGAAAGCTAACCATGCAGGAGAAATAGCATCAATTGAGGGGGAGTATGAGAACTCCACTTGCATCAATTGAGGGGGAGCATATGAACTGAATTCTATTGAAACCCCTAGGTTTCTCCAAAGGTATGACTTTACTTAAATGCTTTCAATACATTTGTGGAATGGTTTGTCATCTTCAAAAAGGGGGGAAATGTTAATTCAAGGTCTAAATTGACTAAACCTTTGTTTTAATGATGACTAAACCATTCCAATTATTTATGTCTAATGCTTTTACTTGAGTGATTTCAGATTAGGTATAGACACTCTCCAAATACCCTAACTTGCACATATCAACTTGGAGAATAGACAAGTCAAAGTCAATACAAGTGCACATTTTTGTAATATGATGTAAATCCATTAGAATCATGTTGTAAATCACTTATAATGATTGTATGACTTGTAATAAGCTTAGAAAAATTAGGAACACTTAGATCAAATATTTAAGCACTCAAAAGGCATTTTCCAAAATTCACATTAGGCTATTCATCGGTCGAGTTGCAAACTCAACCAATTGCAACTCGACTAATCCTTATTGGATCTTGAAAATGACTTTTGATCAGTCAAGTTTGTACTTCACAGAACTCGACCGATCCTTCTGCTGACCAAAACTGATTAAAGTGAATCAGTCGAGTTACCCCAGGACAAACTCGACCGATGGCCTAAATTGTCTTGTCATTTAGTGAATTAGTCGTGTGGAACCACTCTACATAGCTTGTCACTTGGTGTATGTTCAATCTCTCTCTCCCTTGCTATGTATATTTTAGTTGCACTCAAATTTCCTATTTAGCAACCTTATTCTGTAATATATCTTGAAGGTCTAATGAATTTTGTTTAAGTACATTCATCTCTATTCACCCCCCTCTAGAGCATCTAATCTCCCATCTAAGATCCAACAGTGATCTCCCCCATCTTATTGGGGCAATGCAATCACACAAAATATATAAGAATGCATCACGATTACAACGTAATGGGAACTCATAATAAAAAATTAAATTTTTTGAAATAAACTTCTTGTCAAATAAAATTTGGTTAAGGAAACTGCTTGTTGTATTTCTTGAAAATAAGTCCTACCAAGTATACTCTTTTGCTATAAACCATTTTACTTGTTTTTGATAGCATACCGTGCAATTGTATGATTGTGTCTCAATTTTAATTTTAGTCAAAACAAATGGAACATTGACTAAATCGCTTCCGCACTTCATATACTTTGATGACAAGGATATCGATAATATATCACTATTGGGTTAGTTTGTTCTTTATATCTCCAATTTTTGAGTTATTATTTCTTATTGTATATGCCAGTGTGTTAGATCGTTTTGTGCCAGTTACCACACAGTTCTGTACCACTATCTAGGAAGTGGGATCGGGATTGAGGTAAGAATGGTTCCATGACAGTTACCACACGTTGGAACTCACACATTGAGACACCATATCATACAACACTATAGCTTTCTTATTGGTCTTGTAGCACTCGATAAGAAAATCACAAAAGATAAGGTCAACGCACAAAAGGCAATACATGAGGATAATGTAAATATATTAAAAAAGATAATATAGAGATAATACCAAACTTAAATATATAGGAGGAATGGATAATACTAAACATTATCTTAGACTTCTAACTCTATCAAAATTTTGACATTTCCACTATTATTAGATAATATTTAATATCATAAAAATAGGGTAAGAGACATTATCCCAACAATCTGCATCTTGGATCTTATCACCTGGAGTGTGATTAATTCTCCAATAGAATTTTTTTTCATGATCTTCTTCTATGCTTTTTCCCTCAAATGTTACTTCTGTCTCTAGGAACGCATGTCTACACGAAGTGTGTGTCCATGCTTGGTTTCCCTCACTATTCATGTGGGAGTTTCTCATGACTATCTCCATATGGGATTGGAAGAACTGCATCTTTTCCATCTTTGGCCCATATGCCATAAGATTGTGCCTTCTCTGGGTCGTGCCCATTTGATGGAACCACACGATTTGTCCTACGACGTCTTCCTCCTTCCAACAGTTGACAACTTTACCTCTACATATGTTGAAATTTGTAGCCAAATTTGCATTCTCGCACTAGATTGTCTCTAAGAGTTGAATACATGCAACACTATTCAGGTTCATGACACCTGCCACCCATGCTACTACTTCATCTATGCCTCCTGTGATGGTAGACATCTTCATCTATTCCTCCCATGATGGTAGACATCTAATTGGATGCTCCTCTTTTAGTTAAAAGTCTCCAACTGGCCAAAATAATCCATTGAGCTAGGTAGCCTCCATGGTCTCTTGCCCTTACAAGTGAGTAGCATGATTTCTCTTCGTGTTGATATTTTAGAAATAATGAATTCATTTCCTCATGATTCCATAATAGTATTGTCATCAAGATTTACTACCGGATGACCTCCAACTATGGGCGGATCTGGAGGGGGGCAATCAAAACTGAAGCCACCCTCACAAGTCAAAATTTATGTAATTATACATTAATAAGATGGTCAAATGTCATAAATGTAGAAATTTTTATGATATATTTCAAAGTATACTTCTAGCTAACTTGGTGTCAAGGTGCTCTTTGTGGGCAAGTTGCCCAAGTTTAGATCTCACATCAAGGAATTTTTTTGTTCTCATTGAACTCAGTCTCCCCTGTTATAACTAAGACCATCCAACTCACCCCCCTACTGATATTTTCTGGATCCGCCCATGCCTCCATCGTTAGTTATCGATATCGTTATAATTTTATGTGTATTGTATGTTTTTTGATCGTCTTGTATGAACTCTGCTCTGATACCACTTGAAGTAATATTATATGTGGATACTTTCAAGCTCAAGAAAAATTCATTATGCAAGATAAAATTCAAGCATACACAATAAAAATAATAATAACCACGCGTCGACAAGGCCAAACACCAAACAATAGTTAGTAAGAATAGATTTGATGAAGCAGACTGCTAATTTTATTAAGCAAAAACCTTCACAAGATTACAAGGATTGTTTCTTTCTCAGAATCATTTGTCCACAATGGATATCCTTGACCCTTTCTTGTTCTCTCCCCTTTTGACTATCTTTTTGACTCCTTATTGGCCCAAAATATTGATGCACAATGTTATCTTATGTTGACACACCCAGAGTTACCACATGTTGGAACCCACACATTAACACACCATATCATACTTCACATTGTCTTGTACTCCCGTAGTACGCGATAAAACAATCTCAAAAGATAAGGCCAACCCACAAAAGGCACGAGAGGATAATGTTAATCATTTAAAAGGGATAAATAGGGAGATAATGCCAAACTTTAATAGGTAGAATGAGTAGATAATGCTAAACATTATATTAAACTCTAGATATATCAAATTTGGACTTTACCAATATTATTAGACAATATTTAAGGTCCTAGCATTTGACAAAACAGATATGAAACTAGGTTATGTTCAATTGCTAATTTATGTAGATATATGATTGTGTCTAGCATTTGACAAAACAGATGTCAAACTAGGTTCAAACCGAATTAACGGTTCTATTAGCCTAACTTCCACAACCTTCAACAACAAAATCCTCATTTGAGCAGAATTTATGACTACAACCTAAATTAGCTTACTCTGTTAATGTGACACAAGATTCTAAACTAAGTAGTCTTTTATCTGGACCCCGACTACGTCAATTCGACTTTTAGGACTGGTCGGTTCAATTTTTTTTTTAATCGAGATCCCATTCCAAGCAGGAGCTAGACACTGGTTTCCATAAGACGCATCCCTCGGTTCTTAATTTCTCGACACAGCCCCTGTTCAGTGCGATCCTCACCCCCAACTTTTCCTTCCTTCGTGTTTACCTGGCCAGCTACCGGTGGCTGCAGCCCAACATAAAATACCTCTGCTCAGATTCCATATTAGCTCACTCATAGCTCTGTGGCCGCACTTCTTCAATCTGCTTTTGTACTGATGCTCCTTGGTTTACATCCACTGATCCACGAGGAGTTCGTCTCTGCTAATCTAGCTAGGGTCTTTGGTTGATGCAAGCAAGAATTGACCGATTCACCTGCTACACTGTTTGAAATAGCAAAAGGTAGACGGAATCATGCGTCGAGAGAGAGGACATAATGGAGAGAGACAAGCTACGTAAGGTTCGCGGCCGTGGAGTTGCCATGTGTGCCATGTAACTTGGCGTGTAAACATCAATATGTTCAAGTAACAATCCTAATTAATGGATACAGTTTCACACTCCTAAGCAAATAGCAATGTCCACTAATATCTTTTACTTGATGGCAGATGACCGGAGATATGTGCATCACATCATCTTAAATGCAATGTTTTATCTTCCTGATATACAATAATGTTTTATATATGTTCCATAAACACACACATAAAATGATATACTAAGATGTGAGGTGCTTTGCTGGTTGTCAAAAAAAAATTCTGGCTCAGTACCTGGTTTTGAGGATTTTATTGTCAAGTATGACCAGTTATCCAAAAAATTCGATCATTTGAGTGAGTTCGTGTACGGTCCCTGAAGACTAAAGAGTGTCGTTTCTATATGTAAATTTTAGGTTCTATAACAACTTGTAGTTCTAGTACACCTAGCTATATAAGCCTTAAAGATGAATGTTTCTCCAGAGTATCAACTCATGTGCCCAAATTTTGAATTGATTTTTATTGGACCTAGCTATCCTTTGGCAATGGCAGCTTGGTGTTGAAACTGTTACTCGAAGGAAGGCATACGTTTTCCTCGTTTATCTTTTTATTCAGGGAAATCAATTTGGTTCAAATTTGCCTCGAAGTGAAAGAAACCGTCATATATAATTTTTGGAACAACAACAGGGGTTGTTCTAATAGCTACCAATTCCGCGATGCTGGAACATCAGATGATCTTTATGTTGCCTCGCTGCCTCTCCAATACCACCACCACCACTTCAAATCTTTCTATTTTGTAAGTTACTGCCATGTTCCTAAAATATTTTTAACATGGATGTTTTCTAGCGCAAAGTAAACGATACCTTATCCTTTGTTCATGACCTTGTCGCCAAGTTGATCTTGTGCTTTCATTTTTTTTTTTTTAGATCTGTACAAAATTCCGACGCCCTCAACGCATGCTTGTTTTATACTGATATAAAAAGACTACCCTTCGCACCCGTACACATGGAAGGTTTTATATGCAAAGCATAACAGATCAATTCTCGTAAAGAAAATGGTTTCAGTTCTAAATGCCAATCTTCAGATCGATATGAACCATCTGAACCGTTTACAGATACGAGAAGAGTGTACCACCTATATAGTTAGCTGTCATGAGAGAGAAGGCTTTAGTGTGGAATAATGTGTGAATGATTCCGTTGACTTATTCCCTGAGTAGGCTAATCACGAACATAGTACACTTTTTCATACAACATTGGTGTAAGTAATGGGGTGGACCTGTTATTTGTTAACTTCTATTTGCGACTCGCACTTCTTACTGCTTTTATACTTCCACAACAATTGCAATCACTCCACTAATCAACACAGGTCATATTTTACAATTATGTGTATTGCATATATCACTTTATTTTTATAAGTAATTTTATATTGCATTTATCACTTATCATAGCTTGATAGCTTGTTGTTCACCTCTGTGTAACCTAGTATACGGATACATTTAGAGACCGCAACCATAATGTTGCCATCATTTTTTATTTTACCTGATAGGCTGATAGCACAGTTAGGTACTACTATAATTCGAACTTTCTGTGTATCAACATATTATTGATACAACATTTTTTTCTTGGGCACCTGGAGAATGGGTTAAAAATAACAGAATTAAATGTTAGATATCAAATCTGATAAATGCATTATTATTGATACAAAATAGCTAAATACTACTAATAAACAGTTTGAAATAACGAAAGGTAGACAGAATCATACGTTGGGAGAGAAGACATAATGGAGATAGACAAGCTACGTACGGCTCGAAGCC
The DNA here is from genome assembly GCA_963693085.1 of Alisma plantago-aquatica. Classification (NCBI taxonomy): domain Eukaryota; kingdom Viridiplantae; phylum Streptophyta; class Magnoliopsida; order Alismatales; family Alismataceae; genus Alisma; species Alisma plantago-aquatica. The sequence goes on from OY856410.1 coordinate 313,039,677, forward strand.
GTGGAGTTGCCGTGTGTGCCATGTAACTTGGCGTGTTAACATCAATATTTCCAAGTAACAATCCTAATCAAAATGGACATGGTCTCAACTTCTAAATAAGAAGAAACGTCCACTACTGCCTCTTACTTGATGGCAGATGACCAAAGATGATATGTGTATCACATCATCTTAAATGATATGTGTATCACATCATCTTAAATATGTAGAGTTATTTTCTTCCAGTCTATAGAACCCCTTACTTTTGACAAATTCCAAAACCCATCTTATGTCGTTAGCATCTGTTATCAATAGGGGTGTAAACGGTGCGGGTACGGTGCGGGTCTGGTCATACCCATACCCATACCCATCTAATTTAGCGGGTCCGGTTCTGATTCTAAACCCGCATAATAAAAAATCTAGACCCGCACCATACCCGTACCCGCATTAATAGCGGGTTTGCGGTGCGGATATGTGGGTAAGCGGTTCTATATAGAACATCATGTTGTTATTGTAAGAAAATTATGATCATGTTGCGTTTATATTAATACTACAAGATATTGTTGTCATATAGTATTTTAACATGCAATAGTTGTATTAAATAACTTTGTAGATTGAAGATTAGTTGAGCTAGTTTGTATCATATTTATAGTCATCTTCATAATGTTTTAATTATGTAGCATATGTTGTAACTTTTTTGATTTTAAGTTTACATATGGTTCTCATGATTGAAACTAGAATAGTTAATTCTCTATTTTATGACTACTCTCAACCTTATTAAAATTAAAGTGGGACTTAATCAAAAGTATTATATTAGTTAGACTAGGAAAATATGATATAAATACAATATTATCTAAGTAGTTATTTATCTATAGCGGGTCTGCGGGTCTAGCGGGTCTGGGTCTAAGCATACCCATCAGTGGACCCACTTATATGCGGGTCTAAGGGTATGCGGGTCCAAGGGTATGCATGTACAAGAATTTAGACCCGTAACGGGTCTTTAAAGGGTCCGGATTTGCGGATCCACGGGTCTACCCGTACCCATTTACAACCCTAGTTATCAAGTAACGGCTGCAATGCTTTCTTTTATTACGCTCCTCCACTTGTCACACAAATCTATCACTTTCCTTTTTTTTGTTAACATTCTTTTACTTTTTTTTTGTCAGAAGAGACATTAGTTTCACCTCTCCTTCAAATAGGTGACAAAACTTAGATGACCCAATGGTCGGTAAATACAATATGAAACAAGGGGGTTTGAATCCAAGTCTTCCGAGGAAGACAAACCAAGCATCACCACCTGCTACATTACTTGGGTCAATATTTATTTGTTTATAAAGTGATAATAATTAGTGTTAACGCAACGCTAGTGCGGAAAACATCGACTCATAATGGATTTTGAAATACACCAGGCCACAACGAATTAAAAACCAATTAGCAAAAATATGTACCATAGAATGGAACTTTCTAAAATAGAATCGGAAATGAGTGTTCCAATGACGGAATAAACCGTGACCAAAAGTTTGGACCAAAATGAAGATTCAGTTAGGGATGTAGACCGCGAGCAAATGTTTGGACCAAAATTAGACATTTTATGTCACACAAAAAATGTATCTTCCTTTTTTAATTTTTTTTATCATGGTAATAATTGGTGTAATAACCGGGTGAGCATCAATCCAAAATTAAGACTACATCGAACCACAGTGAATGCACTGGAATAATGATCAAATTGACAAATTATCAAAGAAATAATGGACCGTAGACCAGACCGTTCAAGCATAATATAATTATAACGATAATAACTTTTTGATTTAACTTAATTCGACCACTAAGGAAAATCAAATATTGATAAAAAGAGAGGACCTGACTGTTTAATTTGAGCTTTGATCATCCATCCGATCCAAGATTGATCAAACTATGGACCGAACTAAAGTTTATTATTAAATAAATAGAAATATATATAAAATGTCTAATTTTGGTCTAAACGTCTGGTCCCAGTCTGTTTCTACATTGGAATGCTGAGGTCCAACTTTATTTTAGAACGGTCTGATCTATGGTTTATGTTTGGAAAATTATTAATCCACACCACTTCCACCAAAAACTACACCCGTACCTCAGGAATACACAAAAAGTACTATTAGCACAGTGTGTTTCATGGATGGAGAGAGAGTCTACAATTAATAGAAAATAGAAGATAGTGGATGGAGAGAGACTGTGTAATAAATGAAAGAAGAAGGTAGTGGAAGGAGAGAGAAGATGTAATAAATAGGAAATAAGAGATAATAGATGGAAAGAGAATGTGTATTGAGTACAAAGAAATATATAGTGGATGGAGAGAGAATGTTAGACAAGAATTCGTACAGGTTTTGTAAGCATTTTTCAAGGCTAAAGTAAGCTATGTAATATCTATGAATCAACATTATTTATCTTAAAAATACATAATGCATCTGTAATAGTTATTTGTGAACATCATTTATTAAAAAAAATACTCAATATAGGATATATAAATATATATTATATAAATATATTTTTTTGGTCGGTCAAAACTCCTATTGCTTTTTTTTCATTTTTGTTTTGATTGTACAATGCTTGTTAGTTCCCAAAAAATGAGAACCAACTTAAAAGGGGAAAAAGCTATCTATACAGTTGAGGGGGGAATCAATGAGAAAGGAAGAAATAAAGAACAAGACCCTCTTCCAAGAAAAATAGAAATAGACATGAAGAAGCCATATAAAGAAGGAAGAAAATAGAGAGCACCAGGAAACGAGCCTCAGACCACCAATCAGGAATGATGCTTCAGATACTTCTTCAGAAGAACAAACCCAGAACCAATCATTCCTCACAAATAAAAGAAACAGACCTTGCAGACAGAAAATAGATATACTCAAATATCTTCAACATGATCACCCAACATCATACAAACAAAACTAAGCATCAATCCAGAGCAAGGAGCATCCATCCAATGATGAGTTCAAATAGAACCATCATCACCCAAATGTGATCTAGCAAAAATAAATTGCAACAAACCCCAACAGCCTTAAAAAAATGAACCAAAACGTGATAGCATAGAGAACTATGACTCCTCATCCACCTCTTCACAAAAGAGAGGGAAACAAAACAACCATAACCTTGGGGGCACAACTATCACTAGATAAGAGTCTTGTCTGTCACAACAACACTTAACACCACAACCATAAACTGTATTCCTTGTTCAGACTCTGAGCAGGACCTCTGCACCAGAAAAAAAGGAGACTCCAAGAAAACCAACACCAACTGAATCATAAACTAGTGAGAGGGGAGCATCGACACTCATACCAAGATGGGGACTCAATCATCACTAAAGATATCATCGCCAAGGGCAACATCCCAAACGAACAAATAAGCAGATTGCAGATAAAGCAGCTGGTGAAGGAGTGAGAATGACCAAGATCTCTTTGCTACAAGACCAGGAAGAGCTCAACCATCACTTCTTATCAGTGAGAGGGGAGCAAAAAATAAACCATAACCATCTAAGGGGCAACAAGAGAGGGAAACATCAGCTTCTAACCTTTAGCATCAGAAGACCAAAGCCAAAAGCCACCCAACATCATCTTTAGTATATGCTAGAGAGGGGAGCATCGACACCCTTACAAAGAAGGGGACTCAACCATCTCTAGAGGCACCATCAACGAGAGCAAAAAAGCAAATAAACATGTCTAGCAACCAGCAGAAACACAAAAAAAGGATCCAAGAAATCCAGAGCACACAGGAGCAGGGAAGCTCGACCAACACTTCTCAGAGAGGGGGTAGCAGAAAAAACCACCAATCAACAACCAATCAAGAAATCCTCAACAACCAGAGATCACCTCATCAAACCAGAGAAAGAAAGCCTAAAAACCAATATATATAACTGATGAGAAAGAAAGCCTAAAAACCAATATATATAACTTGTACACTAAAATGATAAAAAAATAATATATATAACTTGTACACTAAAGTGATAAAAAAATAATAGATATGTCCAATACGGTCTAACACCTTTATTAGTATAATTTTAATTTTAAATAAGAAATTTTCTTCATAATTTTTGTCACCAATTAAGTACTTATATTTTATTAGGCATTCGTACAAAAAAATTCTTTGTACAGTGCCGAATGACGTTTCATATTTTGTGTTTACATTAATCAAGGGCAGGGTGTGAGATTTGGTGTAAGGGGTGTGTTCTATATCATTACTCTTTAGGTTTTGACTAATTTAATTTTTATTTCGGCGTCTGGTGTACTACAGTGCAGTTTGGTACAGTCCAATTATGAGTAGATGCTCTCCGCACTAGGTAAACACTAATTATTATCACTTTGCAAGCAAATAAGTAAAGGAATGTAAACAATAATAGGGAAGTGATAGATTTACGTGACATTGAAGGAGCACAGAAAACAAAATAAAAAGAAAAGCATTGAGATACTAACGGCATACGGTTTTATTGGAATTAGTCAAAAGTGAGATCATTTTACGGAATTTTGGGAAAATAAAGGAGTTTATGAAGAAAAACTCAAAATTTGTTACCATAGTTTGACTTGGGAAACACATGACAGGTCGGGGGAAACCGAGAGACAAAACACCAGAAACCCAGCTTGTCCTGCGGTCTGTGGTGGTTGGTATTTCGTCTTCTTCCTCTTCGTGATTGTCGTCTTCCAAACGTCAACCTTCTAGAGATATGGACTCCCGATCTCGTTCCGTACCTTTGTATTTTACATTCCGTACCTACAATGATATAAGAATTATATAACTCATGTTGCTGTCCATGTCTGTCTTACCTACCATGCTTGGGTGAGTTGGCCTGACTTATAGCATCGTGCAGTTTCGTTCACGAAATAACAAGAATCATGGGCATTTTCTAGGTCGAGGTAGATAAATGCATCCATTGCACGAGCCAGTCCCACGCAATGCATACGAGTCGTGCATTGCCCTCAATCAAAGTGCCAACAAGAAGATTTTAGTGACATGGTACATATTGTACTTCTTCACGGGCAATGGAAAACCGATTCAACGGTCATGATGTAGCAAATCAGTACATAACTTTGAAATAATAGAAAACATCACCTTTACTAATTCAAACCGGCCTTGAGATGGAAACAGTTGACAGTATGAACGTGTCAATATGCTACTGTGATTATTACGTTCAGTTTCGGGATTGTACTAAAATGTCGTTACAAGTTGTTTTCAAGTTTAAATAGCTGTGACATGGTCCCACGTGCTACATAGAGGACTGGTTGAGAGTCTGGGCTGTCGCTATATTCTAACCGGAAGCATTCTTTACCCTAACTGTGTGTATATGCACAAAGATTGATTTGACGTATATAGCTTTCGTTGGCGTGACGACTGAGGAGGTCCCTCACTTTTTTTTTTGAAAATTAGTGAATACACACGTGCACATGAACGTGATATATAAAATCTGTTAGAAATATGTAGAGAGAGGACTCGTCCGTGAAATATTCCTTACGATAAAAATATTTGTGTTGGTTGTTTGAAAGGAGAGAATCAAGGAACCGTTTCCGTAGGATAGAGAGAAAATTACAGAATTAAAGATAATAAAAGTTAATAGGAGAGTGTGAGAATAAATATTTGTAGGAGTAAAATTCCTTGAAAAAAGAGAGAAGAGAGTGAATCAAGGAGAGCGCAACATCAAACTCGCTCTTTTTATAGTAGTATAGATAAGGAGGTCCCTCACTTAGTCACTTGTTAGTCACTTGTAGAATGAGGAAAAGTGGAGCGCTGCTTTAGGGCACGTTTGTTTTAGTAGATCTGAGCTGATTGGATTGTATTCTTCCATCCAGCTATAAAAATATTAGGTTTGTTTTGCTGGAGCTAAAAAAACAGATGAAATCCTGAAGTTTCGAGCATATAGGAACTGTTGGATTGTTGGTTACATCCCAAATGTGCCGGGCGCCGGCATCCAACAGGTTACTTGCTTATTATTTAGGTACTCTATTTCTTTTCCGATCATTACATGCTGTCCTTTTTCTTTATCAATAGCCGATAACTCCGCCTTTCTCGCTGCGCAGTCTGCTGCTTTTCGGTTCGTTAATCTACAACAAGACCAAACGTAAACTATTGATTTACAATATCTGGTATATCCCAGAAATCCTAATACTGGGATGAGCTACATCCTGGATGCTCCTTAATCCAGGTGAGTACATCTAACCAAACGTCCCCTTAGTTTACTCGCTTGTTGATAGTAATGCAATCCGAAATCAAGTTTCGTGTATTTGCACGCAATCCGAATAGTAGAACTGCTCGGCTAATAATCGGCAAGTTAGCTTCTCATAAACCGGAATCCAACTAAAAGGCCAACCACAGCGCCTTAAGTACGAGATAGGTCAGAATAAATACAATACTCTTTTTTGTGTTACGCCTGTTATGTATCTTCTTACTTTTTGAATATCACATTTATGGTCCTTGCTAATACTGCTTATCAATGACAAAGTCAGAAATCTTTTGAAGTGACCGATCCCAGTAAGATTGTTTGGTTGATGAGCAAGACTGCCATGGTGTATTTTACTTCGTCAATATCCCTAATATTTTGGAAAGTTTCAAATCTATTTTGTTAGATAACTGATTATCGTTAGCTGTTAGTTACGTAACTGTTGTAACTATTAGCTAGTTACTGTCGCAGCTCACTTATGTAGCTAGGCTATTGTGGTAATCACTTATTTAGCATGGGTTAAGCCCAATGTAGTGCAGCAAGTACATGTGAGAATGTAGTGTTGTTTCTAGTGCAAATGGCAAAGAAGTTTTATCCCATATTGCTCACACCTAGAACTTTTGTGGTCCTCTTATGTAGAATCACATGGGGCACTAGTGTCCAAAGGAGTCCTAGGAAGGAGGTATGCTCACCTCCTTGGTGGGTGGGGTTACCACATCACAACGCACGCACGCACGCGCGCGCGCGCGCGCCACGCCACGCCGGGCCGGGCGTGGGCTTGGGCTTGTGGATTGTGGATTGTGGAGAATGTCTTCCGTCTTCTTTTTGCACTAGGATACAACTACGTAATTAATTACTCGTGTAATTAATTGTTGCTTTCTTATTCAGATTTCTTAAATCCTAATTAGAAATAGAGTACCTAAATAATAAGCAAGTAACCTGTTGGATGACCACACAAAATGCACACCTAGGTATTTAAGGTTACCCAGAAGCTAGGTGATCATGTATGGATGGTTGGATCTCAGACCTAACAATATATGATCATGTCTTGCCAAAGACTTGAAGGAAACCATGATAACAAACTATGACCCTCGTCACAAATTTTGCAAGGGGGTCCAATTTTGTAGGTGTCCCCTTTTCAATATATGGTCAAGACTTTCCTTTTGAAGTTCTAAACACCAAAAACAATTACATCAACACCCATTAGTTTTCCTTATATCACTAGCAATATTTTTCTATCCATTATCTTTCTAAATTGGTATTAAAGTCTAACCCTCATCAAGAACAAAGATATTTATATTTGATGATCACTAAAGACTTGATGATCTCCCACGTGGATAATTTCATCCCTAGGATAGTGAAATGATCTTCATAAGTCTTGTAAGAACCAAATGTATCCAAGAATGAATTGAAGACTTCTTAGGTGTAGGTTATCAATATTTAGGATTGTCTTGACGAAACCGAGTGACCTCGAACCTTCTTTTGACAGTGTTTGAATGAATGTTCCATGAGGAAGGAGGAAATGGACCAAGTATGAGTATCCTTACTATCTAATATAGGCAACAATATCTAACTAAATAGTATCTAATAAAAAGTTATATCTAAAATGTCAGATTTCATAATTGACAAGACGTTTAGAAAAAGGGTAGTGTCTGTAAGAAAAAGTAAACCCACACATGGAAAAAAGCCAACAAATCAAAGAAATGTGTACAGAGTTTTTCTGGCATCTATTTGTGTATAAATCCCTAATTATTTTGGGAGGATATTTTCATGGTAAATATTCTAAAATCGATTTACATTGAATCTATGGTGACCATAAATATCATAATCATATAACTTATTATTTTGACTTAATTACAAGTAGAATTCTAATATTCACTCCATAAATATATCTTTTATGAAAAATGTTGATATTTGAAGTTTTTCTATGAAATCCTCCATAACATGTCACTGCTAACACATATTGGAATTCTCATGTTGGTTAAAAATATGCATTATGTCATTTAGGTTGACATGCTTTTGTGTGCCAAAACTATTAGAGAAGTCACATGTTTTGTTTGTAGTATCAAGATCCTCTATCTCTTTTCATTAAAATAATTATGAGTGGTATCTTTACATAAGTTTGACAGAAACATGAACTGACAAATAAAATGATAAAGTAACTAAAGTAAAATTTGACCACAACCACTACTAAAACTAGAAAAAAGATAAGTACCATGTTGCTAAAAATAAAAAACTAATAACTCAAAGGATAAACTACATGTTGCTAATAATCAAGCGTATAACAAAAAAAGGGTAAATCATAAAAGTTCAAGTACTTGAGAGCTAGATACAAAAGAGGATGCCATCCATTCAATTAGAAAAATGAGATCTCAAGTCTACATTCAACAACAGAGAAACATCTTCAACTTTCAATAAGAAATTACAAGCATCCAATATCTTCATAATCATCTCAAATGCAAAAGTTGCCTCTCGAGCATCATACAGACAAAGGAATCCATAGAAACTCAATAGTCACCCAAATCTAACAAGAATAGCTAAGTGAGTTGCTCTTCTATCTGAAAAAAGAATCATTGAATCGTCAAGTCAACAAAATATCACCTAAACCTTATAGTATTTTGATGATATTTTGTTAAGAAATAGCTCAAATGAAATGGACCATTTTGTAGGTTGAATTAAAAAAATTCCCTTATCAACATGAAATTCCATATGTAAAAGCACCAATATAAGAGAGAGGTGTATTGCAAAATCCTCAAATTTTGTAAATTTAGATTCTATAATAGTAATATATTAAGATTTAGTTTAATACTACCAGAGTAATATTAGAATGATGATATCAGTAGTATGACTTTGACTGAATTGGGATGATGAATTTGAGTTCTAGACATATAGTAAGTCATTAATTTAAGAAATAAATGTGACATTAAGAAAATGTATCGATATAAGGCTTAAAATTAAAAAGCAATGCCTTCATTCCCCAACTACAAAGATAATTATACTTGTCAGCCCATATGAAGGCTAAAATATAAGCTATGGGCCTTGATTTCCAATTCATGCCCAATTGGACTATCTGGGGTACAAATAGGTCCATTGGGATATATGCTAAAAAAATTGGAAGTTCATGCATAATTATGAATCCAATAATTTTTTGAGTTGGTCGATAAACTAATTAAGAGATAATGAGCAAGATCCTAGAAAATTCAAAGTGATTAATGACCTAGATATCTAAATGTGCAATTATCTAGTCTCAACTTAGATTCCAAGTATTAGGGTATCAAATAATAATAATATGTCCCAAACTTGGTCTAATATGAGATAATGACTAAATGAAGGTAAATCAAAGTTTTGGGATAATTATATGATTATACGTGACCTAGATATTTAAAAATTAGAAGAATACTTAATAGCAAGAAAGAGGTATTTATCTTACATATTTTGATCTCAAACTTGGTTTACTCTAAAAATAAACCTATCTGGTTGATATAAACAAGTTTTAGTAGCATGTAAGTGATCCTAATGACCTATACAATTTTACAAAGAACATGATGATGTTGGATGTTTTTTAGAGAATAATATTCTTTAATTAGATATGTGTCATGTTGTCATGCCTAAGTCCAGTTAACATGGGACCAAGGGACATGATGCACATACAAATCTTCCCCAACATTGTTAGATGAAGATCCAACACAAGACACATCATTCTATGTGTTTTGATTCCTAATCTACAGGAGCTGGAATCCATTTGTTACCCATGGTGGAAATAATGTTAAAACCATCTATGAACCATGTTTCTATGGTGAATGGTTATTGCATCTACCATAAGCTCCTCTCTTATATAAGGCCTTGGGCGAACCTCCAAAAGAAGAGAACCATACAAAACCCTTATATTTTTCCCACATTGCCCTAAGGTTGCCATCAACTCCAGTCTTCATCATTAGCAAACCCAATAGAACCCTCGATCACACAGGGCATCTCCAGCCAATTCGCATGGCCTGGAGATATGTGGGAAGGCCACAAAGGTGTTCCAACCTTCACATTGGTGCAAGGACACATGAAGTTTGTTACCCAAGCTTTGGTAACTACTAATCCAAGATCCCACTAGATAGAGGGTTTGAGGCCATCACAAAATCTCCTTGATGAGTAGATACACCATGGGACCTCCAACTAGATTCTCTGGCTTTCAACTTGCCCCATCATCGGGTAATTCTCTTGTTCCCATCACTAGTTACATTCTTAGAAGTCCGACCACTAGCAACCATTTCAGGTCACCTCACAACTTGTCTGAGGGGAGAAACAACCTCGGCAAGGTTATCAAATCCTACCAAAGCATGAGCATCGCTCCCCTATCCTGGAGTGGATTTTCAACTCTCTAGTTGACCCCTATATGGTTGATTAGTCAAAGATCGCATGGGGAAGGAAAAGGAAGACAATCCCTGAGGTATAAGTATTGAAGTATCCTAGAGAGAGTGACATATCAGGATCCTGGCATAAGGGTACCAAAGTCTTTGATTTCCTCTCCCAAACACCCAAGATCACATGGATAGGGCAATGATGAGGTGAAAGCCCTTTGGAAACACCCAAGTGCGCAGTTAGAGTGGATACATAATTATTTGCTAATGTGACTTTTCCTTGATTGGTCCATATTAACTCATCTTGCATTAATTATAGTAAATAAATGGCATCTCAAATATATTAAAACTAGATATCATTTATATCAAGAAAATGAGTAGAACCTATATAAATATAATGATTGTAGTTCCAAAAGTATAGGTAATACATGAATAGAATTGATATATGCAAGTTGAATTCATTCAATATGTTCAATTTGTGTTATAATTTGATATTACGGAATAGGATGAGATCATAAGATGATGATGATGATGTATACTAAGGGTTTCTTAATCATTAAGTCATATACTTGTAAATTAGGGTTTCATGACCTAATCCTGATATAAATGATGAACCAAGGAAATCTAAGCCGAAGAGTCAACCATGATTGGTATCTTATGATTATGGTGACACATTGGTAGAAAGCATGTTTAAGTTAATCTTGATTGATTATGGATTTCTTGAATGTACATCGGTTGATTGGATCGCTTATACACACTTGAAGTACATGAATAACATTGCATGAATGTTGCATGATGTTTTCACTAAGGTGTGTGGTTGTCTAATGAATAATCACATATATATTTTGAAGATTGTTGAGGATTTTTTGATGTTTGATGAAATAAAGTGCTTCAATGTTTATTTAATTCTAGTTTACTATAGTATAAATATGAGTATTACATAAATAAATTGTGATACTCTGAACCCTAGGTTTGAACACTTAAGGGGTAGTTAACCTAAGTCCAATAATGGATAGTGAATGGTGATTACACCCAAAAAAATTGGATTCACTACTACAGAAAATGTCTTTGGCATCGGTTAATTAGAGCCTTTAGCGTCGGTTTCCAAGTGACACCCAAGTGGGCGCCACTAAAAGTGGACACCTTCAGTGTCAGTTTCTAACCGATGCCATAACCCTTCCCGCCATCGAAAATATGCCAGTAGGGAACTATAGGCGTCGGTTAGGTAAGAAAACCGACACTATATCATGGTTAAAGACATTGGTTATTAAACAAAAACCGACGTCATTACCCTCCCCGCCACCAAAAAAGCACCATCAAGGGAACTATAAGCGTTGGTTAAGAAAGAAAACTGACACTATATCATGGTTAAAGATGTCGGTTATTAAATAAAAACCGACGACATTACCCTTCCCGCCACTGAAAACGCACTAGCAAGGGAACTATACATGTCGGTTAGTAAAGAATACTGACACTATATCATGGTTAAAGATGTCAGTTAATAAAAAACTGACACCATTACCCTTCCCCCCACCAAGCCAGTGACGGCACAAAGACGTCGGTTTTTTGCTAATAACCGACGTCGTATGTCTTTGGTGTCGGTTTTATAAAAATAACCAACACCTATGTTTTGATTTTTTTTTCTTATCAATTTGCAGGCCTGCTGTATGGCTGGTCAGCAGGATGCAAAACCTGCAGTTCAGTTTTGCACTGTAGGTTTACAACATCTATTGATATCAGTCAACAATAGGCCAAAAACCTACAAAGTCATTCACATTCAGACACATGTATTGATCGGATACATGTAGAAACCTACAAAGTCATTTACATTCACATTCAATTCCATTCATTTCATCTCTTTTCACATTCATACATTCATGTATTGATTAGAAAAAGTCATTCACATTCACACATATGATAATTCAGAAAAAGTCATTCACATTCACACAAAAATAATCATGAGAATAAAGTTTAGAAATATCATTCTTTATTCATCATCGTCATCATTATCATGAAATACCCAATTATATTTAAAAATTCTCACTACGTGTAGGGCTTTTGCCCATTCTTCTCTTACAACATCTAATTCCTCCCTCGTATAGGGAGTATGTACATCGAATAACTTTCGACCTGTACTGAAGTCAGTTTTAAACACCTACAAAGAGAATGACATATATATAATTAATAATATATAATAAGATTGATATATTTCATATTATCTAATGAGTCTATCTATAATATCTTATGTATAGTATCGATTTCCATTGCGGCATATTTGATGATTAGGTCCATAAATCACATCACATACTAGGCACATGCCCAACCATTGTCTTGTGTAGCACACTATAAATCAAAACATACAAAATATTTAAAAATAAAAATAAGCACAATCCACATAAATAATATATACATTGGAGTCGGGAAATTACTTTCATATTCTCCCAAATTAGTGGCTGATTCTTTTCCCTGGGGACCTTTCCTCCAGCTTTTTTGAACTCTTATAAAGCCCTACATGTTAATGTAATACATTAAATTGCATAATTAAATAGTAATGTAATAACATATGTTAACAAATATAAAAATATGAAATATTTCTCACGGGAATAATGGCCTTTTCATTGTGTGTCCATATAATGTATTCAATTCATTCCCTGTAGGATCTAGATAATAGATAGTGAATGTCTTGGGGACAATAACTAGTAACTCCCAATTCCTACCACTACAGGTAAGAAAGTTAAAAATTAATAACTCAAAATCCACAATAAAAATATAATTTTCTTAAGTCCAAATTATAAGCAAAGTAAACTTACTCGACATTGAATGGAGCTATTATCACCGTCTTCTTATTTTCACCAAAATATTCAAAAGTAGCGTAACAATATATAGTAACTGAAGAAGGGTTTGTATCAACAAGACTAATCAAATATGGAACCAAAAATCCCACATGGGAAAATACAAAATATGTACATATCATGTGTAAGTGGCTGCAAAACATATATTATGTATGCATTAATATATAAGAAACCATTTCACTGTATATAAAACAAGGTATACAGATGTATAAACAAGATCTCACCATATCCACAGCTCTATCATAGATGTGTTCATCCAATCATAACGAAACAACTCCAAAATATGTTGTATAAATAGCTTCTTTTCGTATGATCGACCTGCATTAATACCTATACATTAATATGTATGCAAAACTTGTATAAATAGATTATTATCGTATGATAGACCTGCAACATCCTCTAAAATTGTAACATTTATAGGGCAATTTCAATCATGTTCGTTGATCCATACTGCCATACCCCTACAATTAGGACCTAACGAGGCCTGTAGGTCCCTTGGAAGCCAACTTGGTAGTTGAGGAGGTGGAGGTGGAGGTCGAGATGTAGCGGGTTTCATCTTTTTGTCATGTATATATAATTTCAGATCAATTGACTCATATATATACACTAACAAATTAACAAAATGTAAATTTATCGTACAATATTAATATAGACGACATCCACTTTGGGCCACATTATCATTCTGCCTTCTATTTCACCAAGCGTTTCAGCATTCAGGTGGGCATATGGCAGTGGAAGATCCTTCAAATCGGGGAGTACACGTATCGGGGTTACACGAACCGCACCAGCTGGTACTAGAGTCCCATGACATATGTCCCCTAGAAGGGCTGGGTAAGGTTGTGCCTTTGCAACAACATATTCTTGACTTTTTAGTCGCCATGGCTTCAACCCCTACAAATTTATGTAAAGAATGTTATATGCATATATACACAAATATATCATCTTGAAAAGACTAGCTACTATGTTATAAAAATACTTACAGAGGATGTCCTAGGTGGTAGGTCTACAAGATTACTCTCAACCTCTACAGTAGGAGTAATAGAAGTACAACACGTCACAAGTATCGTCTGAGTGGCCGTCTGAGACGTCTGCCACTTCATCATTGCTTCTTAGACTTTCCTCTCAATTAATTCATCTACCTATACATGGATAAAAGAAACGCTGACTATCAATTATTGAATTCCCTTTCACAATAACATTCTAAAAAAAAGAATAGGTTACCTCAACTTATGAAAGACCCGCTTTTGGGACAGGTTTGCGCTGGGATGGCCCAAAGAACACTTTGATGCCCACACCAACACCTACACCCCTAACACATCCAGGATGCTCTGGGTTACCCAGAGCAACTGTCAGTTCATCACTTATGCCCTGAGGGATGAACTTGCCTTCCTTCCTCTGCTCGTGTAGCTCCCGCTAATCGCCATCAACAGAAATTGGTAAGTAAACATAACAACAATCAATATCGATTGATTTCTCTAAGAGTTGATTTTTATCATTTTTGCATCCACCTCAGCAGTTGCAGGCTTTGTTATATCTCCCTTCTTGTTTTGCCTCCCAACTATCCACATAGCATGGTGAGACAGAGGTGTGGGAGCAGTAGTAGAGGACTCTACAGTCTCCTACGTAGCAGCAGGTTGAGCAGTAAACTCAGTCTGTAGTCTTTGGCAAATGCCTTCATATCCTCTTGGACTCATTGTGTGGTCGTGCACATTCAGTGCACTCCTTGCTTGTTGATCATCGTTGATAGCCTAGTTAGTAAACATATTGATTTGGTTAGCAACACTAACGGTTAATCTTGAATAGGTGAATACATAAGAACATATATTAATTAAATTGGGAGTGGAGCTTAATACCTTGAATTCATCACTTTTTCTTTGGGTAACAAACTCCTCCCAATATCTGGGGTCCAGGTAGTTCCATTGTTCTATTGTTGTCTTCTTCCTAAATTTATTTTTTAAAGAGAATACAAACAAAAACTATTAGTGTAGAGTTAGTCAAATAGTGATCAATGTCTAGAATTGGAAATCAATCAAAAACCTATTCTCAACATTGCGTATGTAATCTCGGGTGAGATTGGTCCTATAGTTCTTTAGGACCCTCCGACAGCATTGCATCACGCATTTATGATGTAACTTTTCATCCAGATCAAATATGTTCTTCAAAATAGAATTTCTATTAACTAGTATCCAAAAAATGAGCAATCTACAAAAATAGAATTGCAAATAATAATAACTAACACATAGTTCCTTCCTTACTAAGTCTTTCTTCCCCTTAGGAACTTTATGCCAGGATTCTATGTTGGACTACAATGGGTGCGAGTAAGAACCCTAAGATGTGAAATAAATGAGTTGCGGTTCAATCTAACTGCATTTCCTGCATGATCAAAATCCACAACTAGTTTGTGTCCATTGTCCCTTTGCTGTAGTAACTTGTTCATCATTGTGATGCCCATCACTTTCTCAATTTTTTTTGCTGCTCATCAAGTGCCCCAATTTCTTCAGGGGGTACATCACCAACCTAAAATTTGACAAAAAAAAACACACATACATAATATAACTATAAATGAACATATAGATAAAAACCTCAGGGATATATTTTTAAAACTTACATTGTGAGGAGGCGCATTGACATCCTCACCCTCACGGTAATCATCAACATGGTCATCAAGATAATGCTCAACCATCTGAAAGTTCACATTCACATTGAAAAATTCACATTGTAAAGCAATTCACATTGTAAAGTTCACATTCACATTGTAAAGTAATTCACATTGTAAAGTTCACATTCAAAAAAAGAAAACATATAAAAAATATAAACATGCATGCCTCTAATATTGTAATCTTTTATCAATTAACAATCCTTCATTGTGATCTCCACGCACATACAAGTCAGCATTAGCTTCAATATTTGGTGGTATTGGCAACCCAACTGAGAATGGACTGGAGTCATCATACTTATCATAGTACCGTTCTTCATTTATAGGATCTTCAATGAACTGTCTTTTACCATGAAGAACAGCCGACCATTTATCATTTGCAGGATCATCGATATAAAATACTTGTTTTTCTTGTGATGCCAATACGAATGGTTCACCCTTCTCGCCAATCTTTTCAAATTTCACTAATGTGAAACCCAATTTATCCACTATAACTCCTTTGGTGTTATCAACCCAATTTCATTTAAAGAGAGAAATTCTGAAATCTACATAGTCAAACTCGCATATGTCTTCAATGACACCTTAATATGACATTTTAGCTTCACATGGACTCTTATCCTTTGCACTTGCAAAAAACAATGAAGATGCTTGAAGGGTGACCTCACTATTTTAGACCACACTCTTATCATCTTGACGCTTTGTGTAATATGAGAATCCATTTATGTCAAACCCTTCATAAGACATAACATTCAATTTTGGTTTAAAGGTGAGGCATTTGATAGTTTCCGTAAGATTATCTGGTATTTGAGATAGTTGATGTAAGACTTTATCTTCAAACCACTTAATAACTGTCTTGTTATGCTCTCTAGCAAGCCACATTGAATAGGCTCGAGGATATTGTTTGTTGATGAAATTGATATGTTCCTTGATATAAACACTCACTTCATCGATGTTGTGTAAAATATACAAGTGACCTTGTTCCAACTACTCACGACTGATTACTTTCATCCGTGATCCCAAAATTCCTTTGCCAAAATTCTCCTCAATATTCTTATAATTAACAGGAGCTTCATTAGCATTCAGAAAGTCATTGAAAAAATCCATAACCTCTCTCGCCACATAACCCTCAATAATACTCCCTTCAGGTCGATAACGGTTTCAAACATCACCTTTAAAAATGCTCATGTATCATTCAAAGGGATACATCTAATGCAAGAAAACTGGTCCCAACATTTTCACTTCCCTAGTCAAGTGGACAAAAAGATGTACCATGATATCAAAGAACGAAGGAGGAAAATACATCTCAAGCTGACATAGGGTAACAACCACTTCTCTTTGCAATTTATCGAGAGTATCAGGGTCAATAACTTTGCTGCACAGACTGTTGAAAAAGAAACAAAGTCTGGTGATTGCAAACCTTACATGCTTCAGCAATATAGATCAAATTGCTATGGGCAATATTTGTTGCATTAGAGTGTGAAAATCATGAGATTTAAGACCTATCAACTTCAAATCTTTCATTGATACCAATGTACGGATGTTGGTTGAGTAACCCTATGGCACCTTAACATTTACCAAGCATTCACAAAAAGCTTTCTTCTCCTTTCTCAACAACGTGTAACAAGCGGGAGGTAAGTATGTTCTCCGATCGCTACTAACTACTTTTGTTAATCCTATCCTTATTCCCATTTCACGTAGGTCCATTCTAGATTTTATCCCATCTTTAGTCTTACCTGGTATATTCAACAGAGTACCGATGACGCTATCCCAAACATTTTTCTCAACATGCATGACATCGATACAATGCCTGACTGCCAAAGAACTCCAATAAGGAAGATCCCAAAATATTGACTTCTTCTTGAATAAAGATTTGTCACTCCGTGTGGTCATCGTACATTGTGATCTCTTACCAAATTCATTGGCAAAGTCTTTTACTCTTTCTTAAACATCCTCCCCTGGTATAGGTTTAGGTGCACTCCGTTCCTCATTTCATCCATTGAATGCTTTGCGCAACCTATGATACAGATGGAATTTTGGAAGAAACCTTCGATGACCAAGATATATAGTTTTGCTACCATATTTTAGTCGTATTGAATCAATTTTCTCTTCACATATAGGAAACACTTTAGATCCTTTGACACTATATCTAGACAAATTCCCATATGTTGGAAAGTCATTCACAGTGCGAAAACAACATAGCGTGCAAACAAAATGTCTCTCTTTGTGAAGCATCATACATCATCACACCTTCACCCCAGAGTTTCTCCTAATGAGTAAATCTTGGACGGGTTTCTAGGCCAACATAATATAACACCACCGAATACACAATTTTCTTATAAAAACACTTGTGGACAACCATAAGAACATATCAATGCTTTCTAAATTAATCAATATATTATTTTATAACACAAATCATGGTGGGTATAACGTAGTAAAAAACTCAACATGTCACAATAGAAACATATCATTAACCTAATATACAGATATTTGTAACAAAACTCATTAGGAAGACCATTTACATTGTTTCCTGTAAGAACATCATGATCTCCCCATACCTCATCTAGGCTCGTCATCATATGTGTGATGTGACGTCCCCGGATTTTCTAAAACTTAATCTGATGTGTGATGTCTAAATTGAAACCTCACCTCAGTGAGAATCACAATTTAAACACCACACACTAGGCTAAGAAGAAGAAAATCAAGGGAGTCAGAAGGAAACAATCAGTAGCACATGTACATGACAATAATAAAACCATACACATATGTTCACCATTCAACATATAATTACAACATGAATTGTTACAAAATTAGATATTACATATTGAACATAAAACTATAACATATACATGTACTACATCTAAACAACATGATCTTAAGACAACAGGTCCACCTGTACATCAGCTCGCTATACAACTCTCACTATCCTGGATCTTCAAGAGCATAACCACAACCTAAACAAAAGATTATATGTGGTACACGTCAGCACAATATTCAAGAATATTGTACTGAGTACGCCTACGTGTCTTTTATACACCTCTCATCATATCCTGGCAATAAGATAAAACTAATACTTGGCAGTAACAGAAGAATATAAGAAAAGCATATACTTGAACAAGAAAGTTTATTAACAAAAGAGAACACATGTTTTAAGCTTATTTCCATCATATTTCTCGTACATCTGCCCTTAGGGCTTTGATGCTTTTAAGGCCTTATGATCTACTACCAAAGAGTTTGAGATCATTTTACGTGTGATCTACTACCAAAGAGTTTGAGATAAGTTTTAATGATGCAAATATGCATTATTTTATGAGATAAGATATGTTAATATGAGACAAAGTTGTGAGTCAGCATGAGCCTCAAGCTCTTTTACAAAGGAGGACCTCTAGTGTTAGGACCAGTTTTGGGGTTAACTCCAGTGAGAGTGAGACCCACAGGGAGAAGGTCAGCGAACCTAGACTCCATTATATGAGAAATATGAGAATTATGTGATATGATATGTCCTAAACTAGACTACTCCTGAGTAATTGAGTTGAGTTGCTTTATGCATGATTCCTATAGTTTTGTGGAACCCTAGATGTCCTTGGGAGAACCAAACCCTAGAGATAGAGAGAGGTTGGCTATATGTGCATATGTGAATATGAATATGAGTGCCTACCATCTGGGTGAGGGAGAGATCCCAAGACCCTGGAGGAGGTAGCTATGTTAGTTTTTGTGAAGCCTCATGCTCGGGTTTGTGGTTCCCCATGTAGGACTCTAGTGGTGTATATATAGAGAGAGTTTTGGGTAAGCATGTCTCATGGGTAAAGGCCTATGAAGAGAATGTCATAGCATGTGTTGGTTTTTGCTTATGTGGCTAGAGCTTGTAAAGCTATCATGAGTGCCAATGAGGTAATCTAAAACCCTAAACCAAGGAGGGAGGATAAAGTATGTGCATATGAGATACTCATAGAGTTGAGCGAGCTTAAAGAGACTTAGCATGGCACTACCCTCAGACATGGGTTAGGAGAACCTCAGTTGGACTATATAAAGTTTTGATATATGTTTAACAAGCCACTTGCATAAGTTTGTTTAGCACAACCATGATATAATATAAGTAGGAATGTGATCTAATCTTGAGATCTGATATATAGACATGATATGATGAAAACCAAGAGATGGTTTAATGAATATAAATGCATAGATGGTTAACCACATACATAAATAATAATGATAATGTGATGTTGTTGGTTAATCTTGTGATGAAATCACTAATAAATGTATCAATTTAGTATGAATAATTAAATAAGATCATATGAATGACACATGTTACATGAGGTGTTACTCTTAGTGCTTAAAAAGAGAAGAATATAGAGTTTGGCATTTACCACAACATAACGATTATGACACCTTGTTATGATCTAGATGGATAAAGTGGGTTAACTTTGGTTAACTCCTTCATAAAAGACATATGTTAATGTTGAATATGTTCTAACAATTATCTCAATAAAATGTTTTTGACACTTTGATAATGAGTTAATCTTGGGTTAACTCCTGAGGATGCAACCCTACCATATGAGATATGTAATGACATAACCTAAGTTCTAAACCTTGAATGGAGTGTTTGTACACCCAAGATGGTTGTAAACCCTCCTAATAGTACTTTGAATACATGGTTCTAGGTAACCTTTGTAGATATATTACACATAGAATGGTGGCTAAATGTGGATGAGAGCAAGATAAGGTTTTCCCTAGAAGTATGAGTATGGTTTACTTTCGAGGATGAAAGTTCTTTTAAGATGTATATGATGTGACAAAGTGGATTTTCTGGCTTAATTTTAAGGATGAAATATCTTTTAAGGTGTGTAGGATGTGATAGAGTGGACTTTTGGAATCTTAAAATGTCCAATGACATAAATGAAGTCATGCATGTTGAGTTGTTTTGAGAATCCCAAGTGTTTTAGTAAAATTGGAGTGTTGATTGAGGTTTATATAATGATTTGGATCTATAATTTATGCCTATTTGAGGAATTTAATTGAATGGTCTAACAATTGAGTTTTGGCACTAAATTCGTGTATAAGGTACCTTGAGTATTGAAGAAGATATGGTTAAAATTTGGTGGCAATTCGATGCTCCTAGAGGGAGATACTTAGTTTTGAAATCCGTGAAATAATGTGCATATGGTTGCATGGAGAATAAGCTTTTTGTTTAATTATCTAGCACTCGTGGCCTTTGAGAAGGAAGTAGCCACAGATTCTTTAGGGTGAAGAATCCATCTCAGCCACAAATTAGGACTCAACAGTCCAGATTTATAGTCTAGCTTACGGTTTTTACTGCATCATGGAGTGAACGGCAAAGAGAGCCTCAACCAAGCCCACGTTGTGGTCGTGGCCCTATAGAAGAAAACACATAGGTAGTTTCCTTTCTATTCCGAGAACGGTAGTTCCAATCTTCAGTTATGACGTGAGGGTGAGGGAACTGTGAGAAGGAGGTCTCCACTTTCACAGCCTCTCCACCGTTTGTAATGCCCGGGCCCACTACCCAAGGCTCTAGTAGAGTTTCAGGAATGACGATTGGCCCCACAGACCACCACTAGCCTTAACTGCACGCTTTTTGTCCACTCACGCGCAAGCCAGGATCAACTTCCCGACTGGTCACCCATCCTAGTACTACTCCAAGCTGAGCACGCTTAACTATGGAGTTCTTTAGAGATGGGCTCCCGGAAAAGGAGGTGCACCTTGGTGATATGGGTAGTCCAATCATTCCTTATAAGATCATGCTATCCGAGGCATCAAATCCTGGGACGTTACAATCTCCCCCACTTAGACTCTTGACGTCCTCATCAAGGCTCAACTATATGGCCTCATAATCTGACCCCATTTCAGTGCAAACCCACAATGGCCCATAGACACCCAGCTCCCGTCCACGACTACCAGCGCAAGGGTGGCTCCATCTCGTCTCTAGGGATAGCCCTTTCCAACTTGCCTGGACCGCACGGCTCAAGACTGACATGCCACATGCCCATGTGGGCCCCACCTACTGGAGGGGTTATGGCTCTGATACCATTTGTAATGCCCAGGCCCACTACCCAAGGCTCTAGTAGAGTTTCAGGAATGACGACTGGCCCCACAGACCACCACTAGCCTTAACTGCACGCTTTTTGTCCACTCACGTGCAAGCCAGGATCAACTTCCCGACTGGTCACCCATCCTAGTACTACTCCAAGCTGAGCACGCTTAACTATGGGGTTCTTTAGAGATGGGCTCCCGGAAAAGGAGGTGCACCTTGGTGATATGGGTAGTCCAATCATTCCTTATAAGATCATGCTATCCGAGGCATCAAATCCTGGGACGTTACATGTGATACATAAGCTTAATACAACATTATTTAAAAGATATGATGTTCATGTGACATCAACTTAGGGTTACAACAACATAGAGAGAGAAAATATTCTATCATTATAATAATCACACAAGAGGCTATGTACCATCATCTCTTACTTGCATTAGGGTTAGGTTAAGAATTATGAGTTGAATTAGCATTGCCAATCATCTCTTTAATAAGCTCTAATATTTGTATTCATTCGATGGAAAAGGTAAGACTATAGGATTACGGGGTAAGCATTTATACTATCAATTCCTAGGGTTTACTTTTTTACCATAACAATATTCATTAGATTTATAGACAACCATATTAGGGCATAACCCCATCCTTTTTTATGAAATCTAAAGAACCAAATACATTAACCTCCTAATCATGGGATTACATCTATATTGGTATGTGGGTTCATCCAATACTATATCCTAACTAGGGTTTAGGGTGGTCTTGGGTTTGGAAAGGAATAAGGGTACACCCTAATTACATTACAACATGATTCAATATGGTATAAACCCGAATTATTTGAAACATTAGATTATATTAAAATAGATAGATTTCATGATATACACAATGTATTAAACAAATCTAGGATTTATATGTATTAATTGTTGGTATGTATGCCCTGAGATCCAATCATGGGATGATTGGTGGGATACATTAAGATTGATTTGATAAACAACAAAGGCATGCTTCCAATTCTTTCTGGTTCAGTCATATGAGATAATGATAGAATAGATTGAATGTTTAGAGAATAATAGTACTCAATGACGTATGCTTTTAGGTTCAGGACCTGAATGATGAGATCATACATATGCTAAAGAGTTTGTACATTCTTATTATGTCCCTAGTCAGATGTCATTGTGGAAGGTAGATAGACAACAATGACACACAAGACTAGATTGTGGTGTTGGTTGATGAAAGAATCTTGTTAGTCATGATATGGAGATATCAAACCAAACACATAGCTACTTGTTACAGAACAAGTGTATCGGATAGACCCACCATGAGTTTGATACATGGAACCATGACATGGTAGTCACAGTTAGTTCTCACAATGATGGTGGTGAGTGTGATTCTGTGACCTGAAATTAGTACACTCAACACATGTCATTGGGTACACTTTGACATCATCAAACACAGTCCTGAAACATGGGTTGTTATAAAGGTGATGATTGGGTGGATTTGACACAGGTGGCTTTTGAGGGGTGAGAGATAGATATGGGATTTGTCCCTCTTGAGAGAGTTTGATATCCATGGCAACTTGATGAATAGGATTGAGATAGGCGTGCACATGCATGTGTGAATTAGTATGTGATATTGATGTCATACATATCTTCTCCAATCTACTCTTAGATCAAGAAAGTGAATGAACCTTGACAGGATGACTGTTCCATGCCTTGAGTTCATTCGAGATATCAGTGATAAAGGAATTATACATTCACTGCAACACCATTCACAGATTGTAGGATTGAAAGTTGTTCTCCAACTTTCTATTTCACTTGGGTAGCACTGATGTGCGACTAGGCACCGCTCTTTGCTTGTGAAGTCATAAGTGTTATGGACTTTCACTGATAATGTGAAATGGGCCTGCAGGGTCACACACATAGGATTTAACCTGCAAGAGGAGTTTATCCACAAACAATGTTCAGATTGATTACTAAAGGAGTTTAGTAGTTCAATTAAACACTTAATCAATTGATAGCTCAGTATCATAGTGTTCAAGGTGTTGGACCGATTGATTAGAGTATCAGATTGATTGAAACTGCAATTGACTGATTTTGCACAGTCTGCACTCCCTACCGATTAGCTCATGTGATGAACTGATCGGCTCAGGTTGGTGAACCGATTGGCTCATGTGATGAACCGATCGGCTCAGGACAGGCTGAATCGATCGGTTCAAGGGTTGAACTGATCGACTCAACTGGTCCAAATGAGTGAGTTGGGAAAGTCAAGTTGGTCAGAAATTTGTCTAAGTTTCACTTGTCCAATTTGATTGGAACAAGGATTGGTATTTGAATCAATTCGAAACAAAAGAGAAAAAGTCAATCGGGAACTGACCAGGGCAGTGAACCGATCGGTTCAGAAGTGAACCGATTGGCTCAGGTGTCCCAACCGACCGGTTCAGGTGTGAACCGATCGGCTCAGGGTCCCAAACGATTAGTTCAGGTCTGAAATGATCGGTTCAGCTGGCATAGTTGGTTTTTTTGTGGAAAATCTCGAACCCTTCTACTCCTTCTTTAATCCCGCATTGTCTGGGGTAGAGAACCTTATCTCATGACCCTCCTATATACAGGGGTATTGGGGGCTTCTCAGGTATAACAACTTAGAACACTAGTTGCTTTGCAAAGTTGTCGTTCTCTCTAGTTGTAGTAACCGAGAGAGCCCGAGCAAGTGCTACCCGATAAGGGAGGCACATCGAGGGAAAGACAACTGCAGAAAGGCGACAGGTGGCAGGAGAGTGTGTCGGTGACTACTACACCAACAAGAGGGTACGACTCCTTCCAGTGCCTTATGGGACAAGGCGGCCAGAGTCCTAGGTAGTTTGTGTGGACGACTGCAGAGGCGGGGGATTTCTGTCGATCGGAGGACAATTATCAATCCCGATAGTCCCGGTGAGACCAGGAGATGCACAAACACTGTCCAAGACTGTAGGTAAAGACCGTGCAATCCTTGAGGTAACGTCTGTGAGCAAGCCTCAGGATAAGGTATGTCTCTACAAACCATCATTCCTATTGTATAGACGTTGACGTGATTCCTTTATACTGGGTTTGAGGAGAAGAAAATTTTGTTTCTGCTACCTTCTCTGCCTCTGCTAAAATCCAACAGTGGTATCAGAGCCACGACAACTGCTCTATACTTTAGTATTATCGATGTGATCGATTTTGGTTTGTCTCCTTTATTTATTGCATACGATGCGAAAAAAATTGTCTTTATGCATGTCCAATCCTAAATCCAAAAATCCCAAAATACATATATGATATGTAATATGAATGCACTCGATACACGTCAACCTTAAACGAGTTTTGTGGTGGATGTATAGCGTGGTTATGTCTAATAAACCCTATGCTTGGTTGAATGTGGTTGCTTCCATCTCGGTCTACACACTGATTCCCTACCTCCTTTTCTTGATGTAACTCGAGATAACTCGAGGTTTCTTTCCTACCTTTGCTCCCCCCCAAATGTAACTCAGGGTTTCTCATTTAATATGTAAATAGGATAGAATTTTTATTTCCTATTATGTCAAAGAATGGCGGACAACCTGACGACAACTAAAACTATCGGTTCAAGGCATGAACCGATCGATTGGCATTCCAAACGACCGGTTTGAGGAACGAGATGAGTGGGTGGCAGCCCTGAGGAGATGCATGATGACCAGTGAACCGATCGGTTAGAGGTGCCAGTCAATCGGATGGTGGCACCCAAATGACCGGCCTGATGGCGAGGCGATCAATCATGGAGATGATTTGATCAATCTCAGAACGGCAAAGTGTAGAGTTCATCTTGTACAGGTTGCATGTGATGTAGACCTAGATGACTGTGATTCCTCTTGGCTCGAGGAATCACATTAGGATGGCCATAATCATCGCTTTATCATTTCACATGTTTTCTGTGGGATATAGCATGTATATGATACGTACTATATATTATGGTGATTGTATATGTATATGTACCTATAAAACCAAATCCCTCATTAAATATTAAAATTTTAGATGCCTTCCAAATGCGACACACGTGAAAAACTTGATCGGCCAAGTGTGGGCACGTCCTAGCGAGGTGCACCGTCTATCTCGTGGAAGCGTGAAGGATAGATATGTGGGTCTGCCCTAGCAGGGTGCATATTCATCGTGTTGGCTTTGGGTCAGACTTAACAAGGTGACCTAGATAGGATCTAGCACCTTGAGGCATGGAGGTGATCATGGCAAGGAGTTGCATATGACATAGTTCAAGAGTTGCATATGATGCAATTGGAAAGAGTTGCCTACCTGGAGGATCTAAGTTGTGGGTGACAGCCCTAGTTGGTCCATGACTCAGAGGATTTTAGGATTTGACCCACTAGAAGATTGTACACTGCAATCTTCCGAATTGATGGTGAGGGCTATCAATTTGAACAAAAATAGTGGGAGCGATAATTAATTAAAGTCTTAATCATATCGTCAGCCTTTCAAATTAATCAAATAAGTCAAAATTGAGTTTTGGACTAAATTGCATATATTTCCTTTTGTAGTACAAATGACAACAAATAGCAATCACTTTTCATTGTGATCGGTACTTGAAAAGGACAAGCTGAATGGGACTAACTTCCACGACTGGTTTAGGACATTGAGAATTGTTCTCACTCAAGAGCAAAAGCTCTATGTCCTGGATACTCCGGCTCTAGAGGAACTTGCTCCTATCGCACCAAAGGGATAAAAGGGATGCTTCTAAGAAGCATTCTGAAGATGCCATTGATGCAAAGTGCTTGGTGTTGTGCTCCATGAACCACGAGTTGCAGAGACAACATGAGAACATGGGTGTCATTGAGATGATTCAGCATCTCAAGAACATGTATGAAGATCAAGCATGGTAAGAGAGATATGATGTATCTAGGGTGTTGTTAAAGTGTGTTATGATAGAAGGAGATCCAATTGGTCCTCACACACTCAAAATGATTGGGTATGTGGAGAACCTGACAAGACTGGTATTTCCCCTAAGCCAAGAGTTGGCTACTGACGTGATACTGCAATCATTGCCAGAATCCTACAGTCAGTTTGTGGTGAACTACAACATGAACAATTTTGACAGGCCATTGACAGAGTTGTTGGGCATGTTGAGGACAGCCGAGGCATATATGAAGAAGGACAAGCCTTAGTTTGTGATGATGATCAACAACAAGAAAGGAAAGTCCAAGTGCAAGGGCAAGGGCAAGGTTAAGAAAGGTTCTGATGCTAGCCAGCAACCCAAGTCGTCTTCAACTCTCAAGGCCAAGGGAGGCATGACCAAGAGAGGCAATTTCCACCATTGTCAAAATCCAGGACATTGGAAAAGGAATTGTCCACTCTATCTAGAAGAACTAAAGAAGAAGGAGGCGACAAATGTCTCCACCTGAAGGTGTCATGAAATAAACTTATAACATTTTTGAGGTATATGATACCAATATATAAAGTGTAAAGCACCCAATAAATGGGGCAAGTGTTTCCACCATAGATAGGAGTACTTTAGTTTATTTTCAGCCTTGAAGGCATGTAATAGAGTTATGAACTGCTATTTCATATTTGCCAATGGATAGAAACACCTTAATTTTTGCATATTGTATGACAATGATGGCAATTAATAAAGTTGATGTTTCAATCTTTGTGGCAATGCCTTGTTTATCTTGTGGTACTTGGTATGCTTAAGATGAAATGATACCTAAAATTTATTGATAACTCAAACAATCAAATTAGCATAAATCATGAGAAATTCATTTCTAGTTTCCATATGATGGATAAATCTAGACTCTTTTAGTTAGAGAACCAGTAAGAGACATGAATCTCTTGGACATGATCAATCTTCACTAGTCATAGTGGGAGATTGATTATCCTATTAGGTATAATACATGTGAAGTATTTACATACCTATTGGACTTAATGCTAGTACTTCAAATGGTGTTTAGAGAAATACCAATATGAATATCTTGAGGTGTTCAAGAATATCATAGATGAAGTGTGAATTTGGTAAAGTGCTAATTCTTGATGAGATCAATGAATAAAATACTTGAACCAAATGTTTGAGATCCTTATGAGTGATTATGATAGTGTATCATAGTGAGCCCATGATTAAGACATGGTGATGTCTAAATCAAAAGGAGTCATACTCTAAGAAGTTAGAGGATGATTATCAAATAACTAATTTCTTCTTAAATAAAGAATACCCCACACTAATAAAGGACATTAAGAATCACAAGGAGTTGTGAGTTCTTATATCCTTGATAGATACACCTCGATTATCTATGTGATGAGTTGGATCAACTATCTAGATGAATATGAGGAACCATATTTTGAGTTATGGTTTATGACCATTACATCCTAAATAACTTCCATGTGAGCCATAAGGTATGACCTTGATGGTAGCACCCATTGGGATGAAATCCATAAGTGTGAATGAGTCTTAAGCGTTAAGACACATGGATAACATTTTGAGAAGGATGATGCTTGTTGATTCCAACTTAATGACTAATACATTTGGCATACGGATACTAAAACTGCATTCCTATGAGGAATAAAACAAGGATGTGTACGTGACACAACCTATAAGGTTTATGAATCCTTTAATGCAAATGAAGTCTATAAGTTACAATGGACTAATCAATGTGATTGATTGAGTACAAGCAACTCAGAACTGTGATCTTTACTTTGATGATGTAGTCAAAGGGTTTGACTGATATGTCAAAGATAAAGAGAGATATGTGATTTAGTGGGGTTTGACTGATATGTCAAAGATAAAGAGAGATATGTGATTTAGTGGGAGCATATTCACATTCCACATGTTGATGTGAAATGGAAATGTTCTATAATGGAAATACAAAGTGGAAATTATCTTTATGGAAGATAGAGATGTTTCCTATGTAATAGGAATATAGATCTATAGAGATAGTTCTCAAAAAACCTCTTGACCTGAAAAGAGAAAGCATACATTGGCAATCTATACTGAAGGATTCAGTGTGTACAGATTTAGTGGGAGAAAACTTTTCCATGTTACATGGAGTTAGTATCCCAAGGCCAAGTGTCCAATTCTTATGAAGAATGGGAACACTAAGAATAGATATGAATCTATCATGTATGTAATTATCCCATTATCTTGCATGTATGGACATAGCAAGAATAAAATGCATTCATCATCTTGTATGTAGGACATGACAATATGATGTGCTCATCCTGATAACTTGTATGTGGGACATGACGAGTGGATGTTTGTCTAGTTCCAGTAAGGGTTACTAGAATACCATAAGAACTTGATAAGTACTTGAGAAGTAATAGTTCTATGAAAATAAGGAAGGTTTCACTGTAAAGAGTTACACTGATGCGAACTTCTTAAAAGGACAAAAAAAATCACAAAATATCTATGGGATATATAAAAGTGAATGTTTGTTGATAAATGGAAAATTGTTTAAAAGGACAAGCTGAGTATCCATGTGTTAGAGAACATTAGTGGATACTATATGAATCTGGAAGTTCATGAGATGAACTTATAGTTATTACGGTCATTGATGACAAGTTAGGAGTGCTTGGTCATGCAATGTGGCTAAAGGTTAGCAAAGGAATACTAGATCGCATATTACAACAACTCCATCTCATACATGTGACGTACAACAAAGAGATGAGAGACATGAAGTTAATAGTGACTCTGGCAAGGTGTTGCCATAACTCACTGCATAAGCACTAGAGCATAGTAACATGTGGGACATGTTTGAAGATCACTATGAATATGATTCAAGGGTGATTGGCTCGCAATGCAAGTGGGAGTCTGTTGGTATGTATGCCTTGAGAGCTAATCATGGGATGATTGGTGGGATACATTAAGATTGATTTGATAAACATCAAAGGCAAGCTTCCAATTCTTTCTGGTTCAGTCATCTGAGATAATGATAGAACATATTGAATATCTAGAGAATGATAGTACTCAATGACGTATGCTTTCAGGTTTAGGACCTGAAGGATGAGATCATACGAATGCTAAAGAGTTTGTACATTCTTATTATGTCCCTAGTCAGATGTTATTGTGGAAGGTAGATAGACAACAATGACACACAAGACTATATTGTGGTGTTGGTTGATGATAGAATTGCGTTAGTTATGATATGGAGATATCAAACCAAACACATAGGTACTTGTTAGAGAACAGGTGTACCTGACAGACCCACCGTGAGTTTGACACATGGAACCATGACATAGTAGTCACAGTCAGTTCACACAGTGATGGTGGTAAGTGTGACTCTTTGACCTAAAATCACTAAACTCAACACATGTCATTGGGTACACTTTGACATCATCAAACACAGTCCTGAAACATGGGTTGTTATAAAGGTGATGATTGGGTGGCTTTGACACATGGGGCTTTTGAGGGGTGAGTGATAGATATGGGATTTGTCCCTCCTGAGAGAGTTTGATATCCATGGCCACTTGATGAGTAGGATTAAGATAGGCATGCACACACATGTGTGAATCAGTATATGATATTGATGTCATACATATCTCCTCCAATCTACTCTGAGATCAAGAAAGTGAATGAACGTTGACAGGATGACTGTTCCATGCCTTGTGTTCATTCGTGATATTAGTGACAAAGGAATTATACATTCACTGCAACACTATTCACGAATTGTAGGATTGAAAGTTGTTCTCCAAATTTCTATTTCACTTGGGTAGCACGGATGTGCGACTAGGCTCCACTCTTTTCTTGTAAATTCATAAGTGTTATGGACTTTCACTACCAACGTGAAATGGGCCTACAGGGTCACACACATAGGATTTAACTTGGAAGAGGAGTTTATCCACAAATGATGTTTAGATTGATTACTAAAGGAGTTTAGTAGTTCAATTAAATACTAAATCAATTGATAGCTCAGTATCATAGTGTTCAAGGTGTTGGACAGATTGATTAGAGTATCGGATTGATTGAAACTACAATTGACTGATTTTGTGTAGTCTGCACTCCCAACTGATCGGATCATGTGATGAACCGATCGGCTCAGGATAGGCTGAATCGACCAGTTCAACGGTTGAACCGATCGGCTGAACTGGTCCAAACGAGCGAGTTGGGAAAGTCAGGTTGGTGAGAAATTTCTCTATGTTTCAGTTGTCCAATTTGATTGGAACAAGGATTGGTATTTGGATCAATTCAAAATAAAAGAGGAAAAGTCAATAGGGAACTGACCAGGGCAGTGAACCGATCGGTTTAGAAGTGAACCAATCGACTCAGGTGTCCCAACCGACCGGTTCAGGTATGAACCAATCGGCTCAGGGTCCCAAACGATCGGTTCAGGTCTGAAACAATCGGTTCAGCTGGCGCAGTTGGTTATTTTGTGGAAAATCTCGAACCCTTCTACTCCTGCTTTAATCCCACATTGCCTGGGGTAGAGAATTCTATCTCATGACCCTCCTATATATAGGGGTATTGGGGGCATCCCAGGTACAACAACTCAGAACACCAATTGCTCTGCAAATTTGTCGTTCTCTCTGGTTGTGGTAACTGAGAGAGTCCGAGCAAGTGCTACCCGATAAGGGCGCCACAACGAGGCAAAGAGAACTGCAAAAAGGCGACTGGTGACAGGAGAGTGTGTCGGTGACTAGTATGCTGGTAGGAGGGTACGACTCCTTTCGGTGCCTTGTGGGATAAGGCAATCGGAGTTCCAGGCAGTCTGTGTGGACGACTGTAGTGCCGGGAGATTTCTGCCGCTCGGAGGATAGTTGTCAATCCTGATAGTCCCGGTGAGACTAGGATCTGCCCAGACATTGTCCAATACTGGAGGTAAAGACCGTGCAAGCCACGAGGTAACGTCGCCAAGCAAGCCTCGGTATAAGGTATGTCTCTACAAACCATCTTTCCTACTATATAGACGTTGACGGGATTCCTTTATACTGGGTTTGGGGAGAAGAAAATTTTGTTTCCACTGCCATCTCTTCCTCCCCTAAAACCCAAAATTAACCAATCTACATTCATGTATGAACTACACTTTTAGAACTAGAGGCATAATTGACTCTGGAATGTATAAGATCGGATGATTAGATATACCAACGGCAGTGGCGGCGGAAGTGGAAGAGACGGTGGCAGGAGCGGCGGGAGCAGGAGTAGGAGCAGGCAGTAGCAGGAGCAGGAGCAGTACCGAAGGGAGTAGGAGCAGGCGGCAGTGCAGCGAGAGCAATAGGCGGTGGCGGTGTGCACGACAGCAGGCGGCAGTGGCAGGAGCGGCAGGCGGTAGGAAAAGTTGCGGTGGCGGCGGCCGTAGGAATCACAAATCACCACACCTAAGCTCTCAACAATGAAATAGAGAAAGGGGAAGAGTCTACTTCGCACGGGTGTTATTAAGCTAACAATAGGTGTCAGTTATTAAAAACAATTGATGCTTCTAACTATAGGTGTCGGGTGCTGTATAAAATTGACGCCAAAGGGGGTGAAAATTTTCACGTGGACAGCGCGCGAAAACACATCGGTGTCAGTTATTTCAAGAAAACTGACGATAACAATGGACCCAATTTCTGTCTCGCAAAAAACATTAGTCGTCGGTTGATTATCTAAAATTGACGTCGTATGTTAAATTTTGGAAGTAATTTTTTTCGCTGGAAAATTTGGATTTGGCGGTCACTTTTTGGCATCGATTTCTTATTGAGGAACGAACGCTAAATAAAAAGTGATACCCGTGTCTGGCCGCTCTTCACAGATAGATGTCGGTTTGTGTATTCAACCGACGCTGTATGGTTTAGGTGTCGGTTTCTCGTATACAACCGACGCCTATAAATGTGACGTTATAAGCCATTTCTATAGTAGTGATTAATTTATCTAATGAAAATACAAGTTCATATTTGATGAGAAATATACATTCACCTTTCTATATGAATTCACATACATAGTATATCAATATATCGATGTATATCTTTTTCGACATTTTAGGTAACTTCTATATATAAGATATGATGACATGGAGATTTAGATGACATCGATTGAAGACATTAAAGTTAATACCAAGGAGGATTAGTTAGTCACATCATCACTTCTCCTCATGTATGTGGTAGTTTCCTTTGAAAAAATTAGGTTTCAGCTTAAAGGAGTATTGTTTAATCATGTGCATCCAATTCAAGTACAATTATTGGAAATTTTTTATTATTATTTGATATTTTTAAAATTTGATCTTATAAATTTAGGCATTGACTCTCAACTTTATGATTCACCTTAATTGAGGGATATTAAAAAGTGTGGGTCATTACATTTGGTACCAAAGCCCATATTTATCAAATAAAATGCTCTACGTGTAATGGTGTATAGAAAGGATCACAACTTTGGGGGCTAGAAAGATTTTCCTTCTCACCATTAAGTTGGTATAATGGGATTCTCTAAGCCATTATGATACATTCCTAGATAGAACTTAGGGGTTTTCTGAATAATAAGTTTTCTCATCTCTAATTTCCTCCACTTCTCATCTATTTTAATAAGAAACACTATAATGCACTTCCCTCATCATCTGAAGTTAGGGTTTTGAGAAGAAGATCAATGCAACCTTTTCCAATTAATGTATGCATAATATTAAAATAATGACATGGATATGAAAAAGGTCTTGTTGTTATATGGGTTTTTCTCAAGTGAGGGTAAACCCTAGAAGAACCTAAGTATGTGTGGGAAAACTTAGTTTTCCATAAAGGACTTGAGTGGGATAACATAGTAGGGTATGCAAACCTTAGTGGGTCAAGGGAATCACAGAACTGTAAAATATAGGGTGTAGTCCCATACATTGGCAAAGTGTTGAAGATGTTCAATATGGAAGAGTCTAAGAGAGGAAGCTTATCCATGTCGCATGGAATGATTCTCTCTAAAACTTAATGTCTCAAATATCATTAAGAGAGGGCATTCATTAGTAAGATTACATATGCATATGCAATTGAATGTATCATGTGTGCAATGTTGTGTACATCCAATGTCTCATATTCTTTGAGCATGATGAGTAGGTATTAGTTAGACTCCGGTGAAGGTCCCTGATCTATTGTAAAGAAAATTTAAGTACTTTATAAGAACTAAGGATCAATTACTTATTTATGTTGGTGAGGGAGAGTTGGTTGTAAAAGGTTACACCGATGCAAGCTTCCAAACTGATAAGGATGATTATTGATTGCAATCATGTTTTTTGTTTTACCTTGATGATAGATCTATGAGATGAAAAAGTTCCAAGTAAGGGACAATGGTTGGTTTTGCAACAAAGGCTAAGCACATCACTTCCTCCAAAAGGAAATTGTATGGATGGATCAAGAAGTTCATTAGTAATTTAGGAGTGGTTCAATCCAATAACAATGTGATAGAGATATATTGTAACAACAATGGAGCCATTCCATAAGCTAAGGAACCCAGATCACATCAACATTCAAAGCATATACTGTGGCGATACCATGTCATGCAAGATATCATACAGTGAGGAGATGTGATGATCTTCTGAGTATCGACCAAAACATTGTTGTTGACCCTCTGACAGAAGCACTTTTACAACAAAAGTATGATGATAATGTTAGATCACTTACACTTAGATTCATGAGTGATTGGCTCTAGTGGTCTTGAGAGTCAATCATATGATGGTTTTAGTTTCACACTTTGTAATTAAATTGATTATTAACAAAGAATATCCAATTATCATGTTTTCTTTGACAAGGAGTGGCTCAAGTGGTCAAGCACGATGTCCCCTAACAAAGGGACCCGAGTTCGAATCCCAGTTTCCGCCTTGATTTACCACCCTCCCGGGCATTAGGCCTCCTCCACGGGCATGGGAGAGGGGGTGTGAATCTTTCTCTCTTAATCCCAATATCCAATTATCATGTTTGCTTTGATATGATACAATGAATACATATAGTATTGTGCTAACAATGAATGACTCAATGACATTTTATTTTGGGTTGATGACTTAAACATGAGATCATGTGTATGCGAAGAGTATTCATTCTTGTCTAGGTCTCTAGTCGGATGCTATTGTGGATATTAGGACAACAATAATAAATTTAGTATGTGTGTTGACTAGTGAATACGTCATGATATTTTATATCATGTCAAGCACATAGGTACTTGTTATGAAAAAGTGTATTTAACAAACCCATATCATCAGAATTATATCTCATGTGACATTAATGATTTTGGTCCTAAAATTTAAGTCACACAATGATCTCATGTTGTTTTGTGTGCTTTAACACTACCAAACGTGACCTTGAATAAGGGTTGACATACATGTACTCCTTGTGTGCATCGTGACATGTGGATTATAGTGAGTGATGTAGATGGAATATGTCCCTCCTATTGGAGTGATATCATGATTACATAATGAGTGAGTCTATGAAATGTGTGGCCATGCTCATGTGAGTCAACATATGTTGTTGAGGTCTATGTATCACAAATAGTCTACTCTAGATTAAGGAACATATATCGAACATTAAAAGGATGATGTTTCCATGCTTCAAACTCAATCTGCATATCAAATACAAAGGGATTATATGATCATTGTAGCATTGGTCACAATACTAGGTTGAAGTTGTTCTCCCACTTCTCCAATTACTTGGGTGGAAATGAAGTTTTTCTAGATACCAATCATTGTTTGTAAATCAAATATTATTATAGATATCACTACTAATGTAATTTAGAGATTATATGGTCACAACCATAATACACATTAGGAAGAGGATCATAAAAATAGGTACATGATTAATTATTTTAAGAAGTTTTAAGAAATCAATTGAATCATTGATTAACAGACTGGAAGCCCAGTTGGTCAACTAGAAAGTTTGGTCACTCGAATGGATGGTCCAATTGAAATGACCATCTCAAGATCCACCCAATCAATTGACTGGCTAGCCCAGTCACCCAACTAGACTAGATCACCAATCGCTCAATTGGTAGGTCCAATCGCCCGACTATATTGGATCAAAGGATTGATCTAGGATGTTCTGACCTTGTTTTAATCGATCAATTGGACTAGAAAATTGCTCAACTAAAATCCCAAATAGGTTGCTAAAAAGTAGCTCGACATGGACAATCAATTAACTAGACTAAGCCATTCGACCGACCACTTATCTACAAGCGGGGTGCTAAAAGAGAGCCATTGTCTTATCGTTTCCCTACCTCTCCTATAAATAGGGCCACAGTAGCAATGTTTTGGTTATATCTTGAGGCAGCCAACATTACCCACAAGGAGAGAGAGAGAAGTTGAGATTATACAACATTAGCACATCATCAACAAAAGTGGTAAGGGTCCAAGGGACTTCCTTGCATAACTCCATTTATAGGCTTAAGGCCAATGGATGGGTCACCGTAAGAGAATTTCATTTAAAGATCTAAATAAAAATCCTTCAAGCAAACAATGCATCAATTATGGAAACCCATAAGATCCATAATGTTGAAGAGAGAATTCTAGGATACATAATCATATGCTATAGAAAGATCAACCTTAAAACACATTCTACATTTTCTAGTTTTATTGTTGAATTTGTGAATCAACTCATTAGAAAGAAGTATGGCATCTTGAATAATTCTACCCTTGATAAAATAACATTGGTTGTTGCTAATGAGAGGAGGCACATTCTGGAGTATGTTGGTGAGAATTTCACATATGACATTAAACATGATATTGCACAAAGCAATCAACCTCCAGTTCTTGAGCTTGTTAGTGTAGAATTAGGAATTAGAGTGTTAAAAATTGTATTACCATGTTGGAGAAGTCTGTTAGACTAAAAAAATCACATAATCAATAAAGTCATATTTTATAATACTCCTACTAGTTATTTAGAACTTCCTATTCAATTCATCTTGACTAGGATATTCAAGTGAGATACTTCAATCACATTAATAGTGATATGCCTATCACATTGTATTCTTTGAATATCTTCAAACTTACCAAAGTTAGAAACTCAACATGATCCTTAGAGATTATATGGTCATGATTGAAAATGTTGTTGTAATAGTTCAATATACGCTCCCTAATGATACTAGGGTTAGTGCACAAGTGCAATAATTGATAATCAAATCTCTCATGTGATTTTATTGGTTATGACTTCGATCGTAGAATAAAATATTTTGAATGAAAATCACCTTACTTGAGTTATTTAAGTTGATATTTATATATGAGAAGAGATTTCCCTAGAGAATAGAATCATGTTTTTCTTTCTTACAAGAAATAGAATTATCTTATAACTTAAAATGAAAAGGATCATTGTCAACTTTGTCTTAACCAATAGTTGCTTCTATTTTTGGAAATGTACCCACACCATAAAGATTTCCCATTGTGCATTTGCGCCATTAAGAAAGCATGGTCAGAATAGACCTTATATATAGGATGTCCTTCAACATGTGTACTCCATGTATTAATGACTATATCAAGGAATCATATATATTATTGTAAGAATTAATGAACCTAAAATGAGGCGTAGTGTTTTTCTTTAATGATCACTATGTTTCATGATCTTTTGGTAACTAGTGATTCTAGAATGGAGAAATCCATGAATTCAGAAAAAATAGCCATAAAATTAGAATTGCACATGATTTTTTCATTTCTATATGTCAAAGAATCGTTCCCACTTTGATGGTTATCCCAAGAAAAGAAAGAACCATTAAAATTAATATACAAAATACCATACCTGGGAATACATTCATTAACCACCTATATGGACTTCTTAGCTAGAGGATCCTTCCTAAGCTCCTCATTTTCTTTTCTAACTGCATTGAAATCACATATGATATTCTAACAATCATTTAGGGAATTGGGAATATACTCAACATCAGACCATATTTTATTTCTACCACTACCTAGGTTATGACCATAGAAAGTAGTGAAATGAAACTTATTTTTTATTAGAACTACCTTCAAAATGGATTACTTGATCAGATTCATAGATTTTGTTAACAATGCAATAATCAATATGCAATAGGACAACAAATATTCTTAAGACATCAGGGTTGTGATTAGTGTCCATTGATAATATGGAAAGTACCTCTTTATATCTTTTTGAATCTATTTCCTTTGAGTTTGGTATCATTTTAAATAACCAACTAAGGATTTAACCACTTAATGTCCTTATGAACCTTAGAAACCTTTAAGTTCAGTTTTCAGATATTCCAATATATAAAATTAAAAAGGATCTAGATCCCTTCTTAGAAAATTCTTGATTTGCAATATGATGCGATGATTTTGAGTCGCATTTATAGACCTGTTTGATATGTGTTGTATGCTTTTATTAGTCATTTTTATGGTTAATGTTGCATAATTCATCCACTTTGGTCTTTGCTACTATTTTATGTCAAATCCCCTTTATTTCATCGTTTTGAGCATTAATTGTCAGAATATTATTATTAGTGTGAATTTATGTGCTCTTGTGTTTGAATTTCAGGACAAACAAGTATTTGCTTCCGTCGATACCATCGACGGAAGTCGATACCATCGACATGATCACAGGTTGCCAGCCGAAAGGAGCAGCAAAGTGTCGATACTATCGATAGGGATGTCGATGGTATCGAGTCACCTTTAGGTTGCTGGTGAAGAAGCAGTCGATAGTATCAATCCCAAGTCGATACCATCGACGCATGGAGGATACAACGACACAAAACGACAAAACCGTCGCTACAGGGTAGTCGATACCATCGACCCACATCGATGGTATAGAGACTACATCAGGCACTCGGATGAAAAGAAAGAAGGGATGCCGCTACCACACTGGGTCGATACCATCGACCTGCGTCGATGGTATCGACACCGTCAGATATGCGTTTGATTCAGATTGATCCCAATCGAACGGCCGTGGTCAATTAGCAACCTAATGAGGGAATTAAACCTAATGACGGCCGCCTAGGCCAATGGATCATCTCATTAGCCATTGCACGAGTACCAAGGAGCAGGAGAGAGGAGAACAGAGGCCAGAAGCTCATACCAGTTGATTCGGACGTCGCAGAAGACAGATTTCACCACCGAAAGGCGGGAGAGCACGTGTTCTACACAAAGGATCAACCGGTTCTTCTCCGTTCAGGGGTTTCACCTCTCAATTCACATTTTCCACATGATTTCCCCTATCTCTACCTTGTACTTGTTTGAGATGAACATGCGGGGCTAATCCCCTTCGTCTTTAGGATCGGGAGTAGCCCAGGAATTCATTGTATGACAGTTTTATAATATTAACTCATAGTTTATCTCTTAAATCCGTGGTATAGTTTCGTTTTCTCCATATATTGTTATGCTTGATCATCATAATAATAACCTAATGCCTTTAATCACTTTGAAAGAAGGATTAACGGCTGAAAAGAGATGAAATCTACATTAATCGATAAATCCCTTGACCAAGATGGTGTAAAATTAATGGTGGATACTGAGAGATCGTTCATAATGCACCTAGTTTAGGGTATAGGTTACTACGACGGTGGAACCGACCTAAACCTAGGCAGTGAATTGCACCACGACAGTGGGTAATTCTGTTTTTAGGCCACTACTCGGATAGAGAGATAAAATTGAGGCATTATATAAAATCTAATACAATGAAAACCCGCGGTGAAACTGCAATCCTAAAGATATCCTTTTGAATTGATTAAATTAAAATTTAATCGATCGTTTGTTTTGTTTTTGTTTTTATTTTCTTTTAATTTTAACAACAACCCTCAATTTGTTATTTGGCTTAGCTGATCGCAAATAGTTAGTAGGAGTCTCCAACAATTCCGAGTATCCCTGTGTTTGACTTGGGCCTCACAAAGGCATGTACTACTCGATGCGTTCACTTGTGTTTTAGCGCACAGTAAAATTGCGTCAAGTTTTTGGCGCCGTTGCTGGGGATATGGTGAATTGTTGGCACTTTGAGTGCTACGAGCGGCCACTCTAGGCCACACTTTTTTTATTTATTTTTTATTTTTTTATTTTTTTGAAACAACTTCAAATATTTTCTTTCTATTGTTCGTTAATTTTTATACTCGTCAAAGCACTGTACTGAACTAAATTTTCCTATTTCAGGTACGTTGCATGGTGCAGACGCGTAAAACTGACTACGCGAATCCCGCACCCGAGGTTCCACTGCCGGGACCTGAGGACGAGGATTATCACGAGCAAGAGCAAAAAGAAGAGGTAGATTCCGAACTTGAACAGGAAGAGATGGCCGAGCCACAGACTATATGGGAGAAGATCAAGGCTTCTTCCTCATCAGCTTCCAAAGGGCCTATAAAGAAGCAGGAAATCAACATACCTACATATAAGATTGATCCGGCGTTGATAAATCTGGTGAAGTCGAATGCTTTTCATGGGCTTAAGAATGAGGATCCCGTCGCTCACATCAGCCAGTTTGTTGAGAACTGTGACATGGTAAAAATTGATAGGTTTCCACAGGATGCACTGTATCTCAAGCTTTTCCTGAGTTCATTGGCGGGAGCGGCACGAGAGTGGTTACATAATTTAGATGATGAGTTTGTGGAGTCCTGGGACCATATGGTGGAGGTCTTCTTTGAGATGTTCTTCCCTCCTGAGAAGACTAACGACATGATCCAGAAGATTCATAATTTTACCCAACAGGCCGGTGCGACATATTCTGAGACTTGGGAGAGATTTCAGGTCATGCTGAGGAGGTGCCCGCATCACGGGATGGATAAAGAGACGCAGGTGAATATCTTCTATTTTGCTCTCTCCGAGCACGATAGGAGTAATCTGGATTTCGCTGGGTCAGGATTTTTTCTGAACAATACAGACACCATATGTTGGGAGATACTAAAGAATATGGCTAGAAAGCAGTCATGGGGTGAGAGAGAAAGAGGCCCGGTAGAGCAAGTTCGAGTAGCAGGTGAGTCCAAGGCAATGAAAGAGCTGAATGAGAAGATGGATCTTCTCGCAAAGAAGCTACTGGAAAAGGAGGATAATGAGTCCGGGGATGAGGCTCAAGTCAAATACATGAGACAACATCAAGGTTATAGGAACAATGATTATTCATGGAGAAAAGACAAAAAGTTCTCGTGGAAGGATCCAAACAATTTTCTGCAGGATCCGGATGCCAAGCCCTCGCCAGTCGCAGAAGACAAGAGCACGGAGCTTCTCAATCAGGTTATAAAGCAAAATCAAGAGCTAATGAATACATTTGGCCAGCAAATCAAGCAGCAAGGAGAGTACATGAATCAATTCGGGCAAACATTGCAGAGCCATGGGGCTCAAATGAGGACCATTGAGACATCCATGGCACAGATTGCAGCCGAGATCACCAGTTTGAAGAAACTGACACATCCAGGTTTTCTGGGGAATACCAATGTTCCCGAGGGAAACCAGCAGGCAAAGGCTATTCTGCTTAGAAGCGGCAAGAAAGTGTTGAATCCAAGAGCTGAGGAAACAAGCACACCACAAGCTGAAGTAGAAGTTGAAACCAATGAGGAGCAGCCCGCACTAGTCACAGGGCAGGTTGAGGACACAGTCGTGGATGATACTGAAGAACAGGTTGCAGAGGAGGAACCTCAGAAAAAGACACCTTATGTGCTACCTCATCAAAGGGAACAAGCT
Organism: Alisma plantago-aquatica; assembly: GCA_963693085.1. Taxonomy (NCBI): domain Eukaryota; kingdom Viridiplantae; phylum Streptophyta; class Magnoliopsida; order Alismatales; family Alismataceae; genus Alisma; species Alisma plantago-aquatica. The sequence continues at coordinate 313,081,247 of OY856410.1, forward strand.
GTTCCGGTCCTGTATCCAAACAGTGCTAAGGCAAGGAAGGCAGATGTGCAGTTCAAGAAGTTCTTGGACAGTTTTAGGAAGCTTTCAGTCAATATCCCTTTACTGGAAGCCATTGAGCAAATTCCTGCATACGGGAAGTTTCTAAAGGACGTCATTACTAAGAAGAGGAAAATTCCGGATACAGAGGTCATCGTGCTAAAGGAGCAAGTGAGTGCCTTCATCATGGGCACTTTTCCACCAAAGAGGCAAGATCCAGGGTGCTTTAACATTTCTTGTTATATTGGGAAGGTTAAATTTGGTGAAGCGCTATGTGACTCAAGGGCAAGCATCAACTTGATGCCCCTTTCGACATTCAAAAAATTGGGATTGAAGGAGTCACGGCCAAGCAATATGATGATTCAATTGGCGGATAACTCTGTGGTGAAGCCTTATGGAATCTGTGAAGATGTGTTAGTAAAGGTGGATAGGTTTGTCTTTCCTGCAGATTTTGTAGTCATGGAGATGCAGGATGAACATGGCAACGAGTTGTTACTTGGACGTCCCTTCCAAGCTACAGCAGACATGATCTTAGAGATGGGGAGAGGTCGCTTGACCTTGGGCATAGCCGATGACCGCTTTGAGATGGTCATGCCTTCTAGTACTGCGTCATCTAAAGCAAAGGAACAATGTAATATGGTAAAACATTTGGATTGTAATATTTCACTCTGCCTTGGGAAGCCATTTCTGGACATGGCTCATGTGATGAGCAAGGTAGACAATGGAACTTTGGCTGTGGATATCATGGAGCAGACCAAAGTAGTTTCTCTGTGCAAAGCTGTGGGATTCCCTTATGATGAGAATGAGGACATTCCGCTTTCTATGGAGGATGATGTGATTGCTATTTCTGTTTCTAATGCATACTTGGAATTACCGTTGGAGGCTTGTTTGTTAAATATTACACACGATTGGATGCGGAGCAAATCACTCAAGGAGTGTGCTAAAATGCTTCAGATGCTTCCATGCTTCTATGCGAGGCATTATGAAGATTTAGGTGAACTGCCCCCGCCGCTTCAATCATCTCTTATAAGCCCGCCGGATCTGGAATTAAAGTTGCTGCCCCCGCATCTCAAATATGTATTTCTAGATGAGGAAGATAAGTTACCAGTGATCATCTCTTCTTATTTGAGTGCAGATGAGGAGGAACAATTGTTGATAGTGCTGAAGAACCACCGGGGAGCTTTTGGGTGGTTCGTTGCAGATATTAAGGGGATTTCCCCTACTCATGTCAGCACAAGATTTGGCTCGAGGAGGGAGCCAAGCCCGTGATTCAACCTCAACGACGTCTCAATCCAAGCATGATGGAGGTTGTGAAGAAGGAGGTCATGAAACTTCTTGTTGCAGGTATCATTTACGCCATATCAGACTCGACATGGGTGAGTCCCACACAGGTAGTCCCTAAGAAGGGGGGAATTACTGTCACCCAAAATATGTTAAATGAACCTGTGACCACCCGATTGGTAATCGGGTGGCGAGTTTGTATTGATTACCGTCGTTTGAACGCCGCCACGCTAAAGGATCACTTTCCTTTACCTTTCATTGATCAAATTCTAGAGCGTCTTGCCGGTCGATCGCACTTCTGTTTTCTAGACGGATACTCAGGGTACAACCAGATCTCGATTGATCCTTTGGATCAAGAGAAATCTACGTTCACTTGTCCCTATGGGACTTTTGCTTACCGCCGAATGTCGTTTGGTTTATGCAATGCACCGGCGACGTTTCAACACTGTATGCTCGCCATATTTTCTGACATGGTAGAGCGCTGTCTCGAGGTTTTTATGGATGACTTTTCGGTGTATGGTACATCGTTTGATGAATGTCTCTATAATCTGGACCAAGTTTTATAGCATTGTGAGGACACACATTTGGTCCTCAACTGGGAGAAATGTCACATGATGGTGACTGAGGGGATAATGCTAGGACACAAGGTGTCTAGCAAAGGTTTAGAGGTGGATCCGGTCAAAATTGAGGTCATTTCCAAGTTGCCCCCACCAAATTCTATTAAAGGGGTAAGAAGTTTCCTAGGACATGCCGGGTTCTATCGGCGATTTATAAAAGATTTTTCTAAAATTGCGAAACCTCTATCAGAGCTTTTGGAGAAAGACGATGTATTTGATTTCAATGATAAGTGTCTACATGTGTTCGATGTGTTAAAAGAAAAACTGATTTCTGCACCGGTTTTTCAAACACCGGATTGGACGAAACCGTTCGAACTAATGTGCGATGCTTCGGACTTTGCGGTAGGAGCCGTGTTGGGGCAGCGGGTGGATAATAAGCCCGCCGTGATTTTCTACGTTTCAAAGACTTTGAATGATGCTCAATTGAATTATACAACTACTGAAAAAGAATTACTCACTGTTGTGTTCGCTTTTGAAAAATTCCGGCAGTACTTAGTTGGATCTAAAGTAGTTGTATGGACTGACCATGCCGCAATCAAATACTTAATGGAGAAAAAAGATGCAAAGCCTAGACTCATTATGTGGATTTTGCTCTTACAAGAATTTGACATCGAAATCAAGGATAAATCTGGGATTGAAAATGTTGTTGCTGATCATTTGTCTAGGTTAGAAAGGGTGGATGAAAAAGATTTACATATACCCATAACCGAGACGTTTCCGAATCAACAGATTTTGAAAATTACTTCTAAGGATCCTTGGTTCACTGAGATTGTAAACTATTTGGCTTGCGGGATCATCCCGGAAGATTGGTCATATCAGGAGAAGAAAAGATTTTTCCATTCTTTGAGATATTATTTTTGGGATGATCCAATTCTTCTTAAGCAATGCAGGGACAGTATCCTACGCAGGTGTGTGCCTGAGGTGGAGTACGAGAGCGTTCTCCGTTATTGTCACGCATCACCTAAGGGAGGACACCACGCAAGCTCGCGCACGGCAGCTAAGGTTTTGGAAAGCGGCCTTTATTGGCCAACTTTGTTTCAAGATGCCTACGAGTTTGTGAGGCAATGTGATTCTTGCCAACGAGCAGGTAATATCTCAAAGTGACAGGAGATGCCCCTGAATGTGTTTCAGGAAGTGGAGGTATTTGATTTGTGGGGCATCGATTTCATGGGACCCTTTGTGTCCTCAAACTCCAATTTATATATTTTGTTAGTAGTTGATTATGTGTCGAAGTGGGTGGAAGCAATACCCACAAGGACTAACGATTCCACTGTAGTATGCAAGTTCGTGAAAGAAAACATTTTCTGCAGGTTTGGGGTACCCCGAATGATAATCAGTGATGGGGGTACGTATTTTAGGAATCAGAAGTTCTCGACTTTATTGAAGAAATATGGGGTCAAGAACAACATAGGTACCCCATATCACCCGCAGACCCAAGGGCAGGTGGAAGTCTCCAATCGCAAAATTAAGACGATTTTGGAGCGTACGGTGGCGTCCACGAGGAAGAATTGGAGTGCCCTATTACCAGATGCATTGTGGGCTTACAGGACGGCTTACAAAACACCTATAGGCACCACGCCTTTTAGGTTGGCGTACGGTCAGGCTTGTCACCTACCGGTAGAGCTGGAGCACAAGGCCCATTGGGCGCTTAGAAGGCTCAATTTGAGTTATGATGGAGCGGGGAGAAAGAGAATGCTTGAATTGAATGAGCTAGATGAGCTGCGGATGATAGCATATGAGAACGCACGGATATACAAAGAGCGCACAAAGTTGATCCACGATTGCCACATCCAGTTGCGCACGTTCAAGAAAGGAGAAAGTGTTTTGTTGTTCAATTCACGACTCAAGTTGCATCCCGGGAAGCTCAAATCCCAGTGGAGTGGACCGTTCGTGGTAGAAGAGGTCAAACCACACGGCGCGATCTTAGTGCGTGATGGTGATACCACGTTTTTAGTAACGGACAAAGATTGAAGCTCTACTTTGGTGAAAATTACAAGAGGAAGGTGAATGAGGTCAAACTCATTTCATTTTCGGATGAATGAGGTGCCCGAAAGCCGTCTAGCCTAAGAAGTTAAATAAGGGCGCTTGTTGGGAGGCAACCCAACCATTGGTACATTAGGATAGTTCATGTACAATCGTAGGTTGATTTGTTTTAGTTCAATTTTTAGTGTAAAAAAAAGATGCAGTGATCGGTTTTTTATTTGTGCAGGATGAGGCAGAGTTGATACCATCGACACACTGGTCGATGGTATCGATCGGGTTACAGGTTGACGACTGCGGATTTTGCTCTGCGTTGATACCATCGACGGCCTCGTTGATGGTATCGACCTACCTACAGGCAGGTCACGAACGTGGAGTCGATGGTATCGAGATAGCCGTCGATACCATCGAGATCTTTGAAGATTTACAGACAAAATCAACTCAGGAAAGTCGATACCATCGACGGCATGGTCGATGGTATCGACACGACTACAGGTTGAGACGCAAAGCGGAGGTGTTGCAATAAAGACAAGTCGATACCATCGATCATCCATGTCACCGATCCGCGCAAACAAATCAACGGTGGCCGCGGCTTCCACGTCATCGATCTGGGTGCAGCGTCGATACCATCGACCCATGTCGATGGTATCGACACGTCAGCGATCCGGGTTTCAAGATCCAGCCATCGACGACCGTCGATACTCGCGATGGGGGCGGATAGCATCGAAACGTGTCGATACCATCGACTCACGTCGATGGTATCGACGGGTCAACAGTGGCGCCGACCAAGTCTATTTAAGGAGATTCATTACGTCAGTTGACGTCACACCTTCAGAGTGATCTCCCTCCCTTGTGCCGAGCAACCCCCCGAGCCATCCAAGCCGACGAAGAGCAGCACCGAGCAAAGATCTTCATCGAGCGGAGATTCGATTCTCCAATCTTCACCGAGCTCTTTCTATAATCCCTTTTCTCTCGCAACCATGGTGCACGTCGCTGGAGCGTCATCCTCTCGCGCGAATCTGATGGATATCACGGAGTTCGTGCCACCTCCTCCCGCATCGGTATCACGCCCATGCATGATCCACCCATCTCCGGAGGTGAAGAAGATCTACGACGAGATCTTGAAGAGGAAGATTGAGCCTACCCGGTATGTGGACCGGGAGATGATCCGGAATCTCAGATTTGAGGCCAACTTGGCCTACGTTCTTCAGGGGCAGGCGAAACGCACGAGCCGGAGGCCCGATGAGTTGCAGTACCATGCTGATGGCCAGCCAATTTTCAGCGAGTGGCCAACCTATAAAGAGTTGGTGGCGGAGTTCATGGCGTCACTTGACGTCTGCGTCGTGCCAAACGACGTCGCCGCCACTGATCTTGAGTGGATCAAGGGCCGGGTGTCTTTCCGGCTGTTCAACATCGACTAAAACATCACTCTCCGGCAGTTCAACACAATATTCAACTGGCACCATTCTCAGTACGACCACTGGCGACCAGACAACCGCACCGATTATGACAAAATCTTCGTCGAGCTGGTGACGGTGCCGGTGGGCAAGTCCGTGAGCTACCACAATGCTGCGGTAGCGGATTTCGAGCACCCATTCGTCCGGGTACTACACCGGATGTTGAGTTCTACACTTTTTGCTCGTGGCGATCTGGCGCTGAGCAAATTCCAGGAGACAGATCTTTTCTTCTTATATCAGCTCCTGAAGCGCCAAGAATGCAACTGGGGCGCTTTCTTCCTACAGCGGGTTCTAGCGGTGAAAAGGAGTACAAGGAAGGCCCCGATTCATTTCGGCGGGCTCATCACCAAGTTGGCACATTACCTCGGGCTCAACTTCTCTACCATGACCCCGCTTTCCACAAAGAGCAAGGTGAACGTGCAACATCTGCACCATTCTAACCTTATTCTTTTGCGGGATGGTTCGGCGTATGCACACTGTCATGTCAACCACGCCTACCAGGAGTGTGTGCTGCCCGATCCTGTCTTCAACATCGAGGGGGCACAACACTTCTGATGGCCAATCATAGCCATCGACTCTGATGAAGAAGAAGGCAGCAACGACGGCGGCGACGACAAGGCTGAGGAGGAAGAGGAGGCCTTTACACCTCTTCATTCACGAGTGGCACCCCGGAAGCGTCCACAGATGCATCCGGGTGCATCTTCATCATCATAGCCTACGCCGCCTCCACCACAGCCCTCGCAGCCAAGCTAGGATGCCTATTCCATGCAAGGCATGTACACTATGTTGCAAGATATCCACCAGACACAGCAACAACATATGGCAATGTATGACGGTATTCAAGACACTACGAATTGGATACTGGACAACCAAAGGGCGATGTTCGAGAATGAACGTCTTCTCCTCGACAACCAACAACAGATACATAATTGGTTGCAACGGATGGAGATGCAACAGGAGCCTTTCTACGACCATTATTGGAGCTAGAGTTACTTTGGAGGCTATCCACAACCTCCACCTAGGGCCCAGTTTGATCCAAGCTTCCAGGGGGAGTATCCTTCTTGGGACCCTACGGCTCCGTAGTACCCGCCTCCACCACCACATGAGTGATCTGGTATCACTGTTCCAATCTTTAAGTTTGTTTTTGACTATGAGGCCATAGTCGAATTCAAGCTTAGGGGGGTAGTTGGAACAACTTTATCTTTTATTGTTTTTAGTTTTTAGCATTATTGCTTTTGTTCTTGTTATTTGTTTCTTGCAATTTTAGCTTTTGTAGGATCCACATACTATCTAGTGTAATCGTGGATGTCATAAAGTTGTGTCATCTCATCAATAGTGCATGGGAAAATCAAGGGAAGTTTAAAATTTTTGTGTGTTTGGAAAGCCTGTCTTGTTTAACCTTGGGCACATATCCTATGAAAATGATTGGTTTTGTCAACTTTAAAACAAAATTTCACAACTAGACTCCTAATGATTCATGAAAGTGGATGGAAATGGTTGTTTGAGCCTAAACTGACCAAATGGTAATGAGACTCTAATTGGATGTAAGAGAGAGAAACCCCTAAAATACTACACAGGTCAGTAAGGAGGGACGCATAATATCTTTCTAAGGTTCAGTCATCTAGTCTTGTGATCGTTCCACTTCATTGGTTCCATAATCCACCCAAGAATTGGAAGTAGAGTACAGTTTTAACTCTTTTTGATTGCATAGCATCTAGATAGGACTTGCATTGCAATTGTCTATACGTTCTGCATAAAAAGAAAGAAAAAATTAGAATAGTGATACATGCACATTACCCTTAGGTGCATGCCATGTAGTTGCATTCATAATTTTCATGCATAAAGTATATCATGTATCTCAATTTTCCTCCAATGGTGAATTAAATTGTTCCATACCTTCTAATTAGTGCAAATTTCTGAGTATGAAGAAAAATAAGCCCAATAAAATATTATTTATCAATTAGGGATATAAGGGCTGGAGAAAAAAAGAGGAAAATCTGAAAAATCTGCACAATGAAAAAAAAGAGTTAATTAGAAGAAAGTAGAATAAGAAGGAGAAAGGAACGTAATATCACCTGCATTTCAGGATAATTGAGTACATGATGTAGCTTAACTAGATATCCATCTCATTTTGAGACGGATGGTTAGTGCATGCATCATTCCACTTAATTCTAGGCATTAGGGCATTTTTCATGTGCATTTGCATCATGTAGGACATTTTTGTATTATGCATGTTGAAACAGTACAATACTTCCACTTGCTTCCATGATCCACCCATGTTCATCCACCCGTTGCTCGGATTGGTAGGCCACCGTGAATTTCTCCTCACTAATGAATATCAGGAGAACTGCTTCCATGTAGATGGTAGTTAGGGCGAGCAACGTAGTATAGGCGATCACAAGATGCACCAAGTCTAAACCGGCAAGTTTTATTATGTTAACTTCCTTATGTGATAGTGTTCATCAGTTTTGAGGTCAATTTCTTTTATGGATGATTACTGTCGCCTTCAGGGTAATTACCGTTTCGTGGTTAGAGACGGCCGGTATGTGAATGTCCGGTGGGAGTCATATGGGACGTTGGTTGTGGTGTGTTGTTTTTTAGTTGACATTGGCAATTCTATTCTAAGGATTAGTTGCTCGAGGTCGAGCAACATTCAAGCTTAGGGGAGTTTGATGCGATGATTTTGAGTCGCATTTATAGACCTGTTTGATATGTGTTTTATGCCTTTATTAGTCATTTTTATGGTTAATGTTGCATAATTCATCCACTTTGGTCTTTGCTACTATTTTATGTCAAATCCCCTTTATTTCATCATTTTGAGCATTAATTGTCAAAATATTATTATTTGTGTGAATTTATGTGATCTTGTGTTTGAATTTCAGGACATACGAGTATTTGCTTCCGTCGATACCATCGACGGAAGTCGATACCATCGACATGATCACAAGTTTCCAGTCGAAAGGAGCAGCAAAGTGTCAATACTATCGTCAGGGATGTCGATGGTATCGAGTCACCTTCAGGTTGCTGGAGAAGAAGCAGTCGATAGTATCAATCCCAAGTCGATACCATCGATGCATGGAGGATACAGCGACACAAAACGACAAAACCGTCGCTACAGGGTAGTCGATACCATCGACCCGCGTCGATGGTATCGAGACTACATCAGGCACTCGGACGAAAAGAAAGAAGGGATGTCGCTACCACACTGGGTCGATACCATCGACCCGCGTCAATGGTATCGACATCGTCAGATATGCGTTTGATTCAGATTGATCCCAATCGAACGGCCGTGGTCAATTAGCAACCTAATGAGGGAATTAAACCTAATGACGACCGCCTAGGCCAAGGGATCATCTCATTAGCCATTGCACGAGTACCGAGGAGTAGGAGAGAGGAGAACGGAGGCCAGAAGCTCATACCAGTTGATTCGGACGCCGCAGAAGACGGATTTCACCTCCGAAAGGTGAGAGCACGTGTTCTACGCAAAGGATCAACCGGTTCTTCTCCGTTCAGGGGTTTCACCTCTCAATTCACGTTTTCCACATGATTTCCCCTATCTCTACCTTGTACTTGTTTGAGATGAACATGCGGGGCTAATCCCCTTCGTCTTTAGGACCGGGAGTAGCCCGGGAATTCATTGTATGACAGTTTTATAATAGTAACTCATAGTTTATCTCTTAAATCTGTGGTATAGTTTCGTTTTCTCCATATATTGTTATGCTTGATCACCATAATAATAACCTAATGCCTTTAATCACTTTGAAAGAAGGATTAACGGCTGAAAAGAGACAAAATCTACATTAATCGATAAATCCCTTGACCAAGGTGGTGTAAAATTAATGGTGGATACTGAGAGATCGTTCATAATGCACCTAGTTTAGGGTATAGGTTACTACGACGGTGGAACCGACCTAAACCTAGGTAGTGAATTGCACCACGATAGTGGGTAATTCTGTTTTCAGGCCACTACCCGAATAGAGAGATAAAATTGAGGCATTATATAAAATCTAATACAATGAAAACCCGCGGTGAAACCGCAATCCTAAAGATATCCTTTTGAATTGATTAAATTAACATTTAATCGATCGTTTGTTTTGTTTTTGTTTTTATTTTCTTTTAATTTTAACAACAACCCTCAATTTGTTATTCGGCTTAGCTGATCGCAAATAGTTAGTAGGAGTCTCCAACAATTCCGAGTATCACTGTGTTTGACTCGGGCCTCACAAAGGCCTGTACTACTCGACGCGTTCACTTGCGTTTTAGCGCACAGTAAAATTGTGTCACAATAGTTCTGAAATTTTCTTCAATATTTACTTCTAAAAGTTTAAACATGTTGCTTAATAATGTGATAGGACTACTATGATCGTTAGTACTTTTATTACCTCTAAGGCCTTGAGATTTTACTTTCACATTCTTTTAGGGAACTCTAAAGCATTTCCATAAGGATCCTTTTAATATTGTAACTAAAAGGTTTAAATTTTAGAGTGGTAATCGTGTCAATCACAATAGTAATACGGTTTAGGGAACCTTTAAAATGAATTGGTTCATCATTTTCATCATTCATTGAAAGTTTTAGAAGATCCATGAAACTCCACCTTTATGAGCTAAACTTCACTTTGATTTTGACTAAGGTTCTTAACATATTTTTCATTATGCAAGATGACACCATTGATATTTGCTCCTGATTTGGCAAATCTAATATTAGTTTCAATTGGAGCATCACTTTTTTTAACAATCCAAATCTTTCTATGTTTCTAGGTATTCTTCTTCTTGCTTTTTTTGTGGCCAAATAAATTATAGAATGGGCATTTTGGGGCATCCATTCATACTATAGATGGATGACATGAGAGTATATGTTGTCACTAGTAACTTCAACATGGGATGGAAGAATTCCTATCCATCATTTAAAATTTGAATGCTTAGGATTCAAGTCTAGTTTTAAAATTTTAGTTGAGTTGGTAACTAAATTATCAAACCCACAATTTAGTTGGTGAGATAACTTCTCCATCTAGTCATGTTCTCTTTCACCTCCTCACTGAGATAAATTGAGTTCTGACCCCAACCTCAATCTCTACTTTCTAGGGATGTATTTTTGTGGGTTTTTTATACTTTAACAGTTCTAACTACAACCTTGAGAACAAAAAGAAATCAGTTTGTCACATTTTGTCAATGTAAATTGCTTAGTAGAATTTTGTAGAGTTTGGCATAGGCATGGCTGTCATTGACTCCCCATGTGTCATCTCCAAAGACCAACAAATTTGTTTCTAGAACTCATATTCTAATTGTGAGATAACATGGAGTTGACAACTAACATGACATGATATATTTCATTGGCTGGGAGGACAAGAATTGACATATTTATATTGCCGAAGTGGTTTCTAAAGATACTTCTTAGCTATTGTAGTGGTTTCTAAATTTTGAAAATTTTGTGATAGGACATTTTGTTGGATTGGCAGGAAAAGTTAATAATCATCTTGTTATAGAATTGGGGGGGGGGGCGTACAATCCTAACTTCCTTTGTGGCAGAAACTGAACTTTGAGAAATACTTCTTGCACTTCAAACAGGAGACACAACCCGAGAGGGGAGATTGATGATCATGTCGGATATCTCCATCGTTGTCACATTTGTTAAAGAACAGGGAGGTTTGGCTCCTGTTCTTGCACCCTGGGTTTTGATGATAAAAAGAGAGAGAAACAAGCACCACAAAGTATAGTTCATGAAGGTGAAGAGAAGCATGGTCCATCTCAGTGATTCCCTTGCTAAATACCACATCCAAAACAATGTAGAGGATCATGCTTATATGAATCCTCCTCTTGACCCTGTGGGTAACCTTATCCCCTTTCCCCTCTGTCATGGTAGGAGTCCTACCAAATTTATTTTCTCTATAGAAACTATACTAGAGAATGTTTCACTACCTACACTAGGAGGGCATACTAAATAAACAAGCCTCCTGGCTTCCATAAAAAAAAGAATTGGATTCTAAAGATACGAATTACATGTTTCCTTAATTTTGCTCATTATTATTGGTGGGGCATGTTATATTCAGTCCATATTAAGGAACTCAAACACAAAATGTTCTTCTTTTATATTTTGAGCTTTTAACTAGTCTAAGACTACCGACTTGGATTACATCTTGCAATTTATGTGTTTCTAAAAATGTCTAATTAATTGAAAAAATTACATTGTAGAGAAAATACACTCTCAAGAAATTAAATCCATTAAAAGCCAGAGTTCACACTTTAAGAAAACTTGTTTCATATACAAGTTGAATCCATTATTTAGAAATTATCTATGTGCCTTTGATTACCTTTCACAGCCATATACATTCATTGAACACTAAGTATATTCATTTAATGCCACTAAGTGAATGCAATTATAATAACATTCACACAAAATTTTCATAAATTCATTTCATGTAACACATTGAAGAAAAATTGGTTTAGTTATAAGAATCTAATATTCACATACAATCTTAATAAACATTATATGAAACCAAACAATTAAAAGTATTTTATAGCATTGAAGCTCAAATTTTGCCTCCTTACTAAACTAATCATATCAAGATTACCTGATCCATAATTTTATCCTTATGACTATGGTTCTTAGTGGTAAACATGCAATTGAAAGTGATACTTATGCATATAATACATTACATATATGTTTGATCTACCTATACTAAATAAAAACAAACATCACAATACCTAATATAGTTTTTGCAATTCACAAGATACTAGTTCAATAACTATGTAAGACATATATCCCACTATAAGTCATTATTTTGTAAAGATTATATAAAAAATATTGCATCTTATAGGGTTACAAAAAAGTTTGTATTATTGTTTGAGTACTTAAAACAACGTATGTAATGTTAGTTCAAATAAGGAGTTTTTAATCATTATAATTACCATGACTCACTCATCCTATAAGTGTACACGATCAAAGTAGTAGAGGTCACCTTAAAAATAAAATTTCATTTCTAGGAACAAGATAAGTAGGTTTTAACAATCTAGGTAAGTTTAAGAAGTGATTTAGGTTGAATAGATTTAATATCAAACTATTGAAATAATTATCAACTAAATTACTCAACAACCACTTCTAGTTGATTGTCAAAATTAAGAAATGAATCTCAGAACCAGGAATTCACACACCACATATCAGACATCTAATAATAAATCCATAAATTAAATTAATTTTCTAGTGAAGAAAATAATCCAAGTATCACTCTCATCAATAAATGGATTAACTGAGCTATGTACCTATCACTCTTTCCAGTAGGCAAAATATAAGATTCTTGGTCACCCCCTCCCAACCTAACCACTTCCATCATATTGGCCAACTGGTCTCACTAAAATTTTTTTAGCCACTTACACACTGTCTCAGAATGCATAAAAATGCATAATCATATACTAAGGTTGATCATTCCTTGATATATGCATTCAAACATACAATCATTGTTGAACAAGAGTAAAACATGCATTAAATTAGTATTCATAATGTTTTGACATGAAATAACATGGAAGATTCTCCCCTACCTCCAAGAAAAATATAGTACTAACTAATGGTAAGAATTTTTATAGATGAGAAGAAAATAAGAAGGAAGTTTGTGATACAATATGAATATAAATAAAAATATGAAGTAGAAAGGAAAAAAATACCTTGCACCCCTACTGGAAGCACAAAATTACCCTTTGGAGTGATTTGAAAGTTTCCCAAGACTCCTCTTTCAAATTTGATGGAGAGAGGAGAACTCATGTGGAAGGATGATATTCAGGTCCTTTAGTGGATCATATCCACTCCTGCTTCTCTTCTTCCACCTTAAGATCATGATTTCTCTCATCCTCCACCCGTAGATATCATGATTTCTCTCATCCTCCACCCGTAGATGTTTTTTCTTGAAAATCATTTATACTAAGATTGTTTAGAGTATTTGTCTTTGCTTTTATACATTGTGTTGTGGATTAATTTCCATCCAATAAACATTTTTACATTATAAATGTGAACTACATAGTGTAAAATTTGGTGAATTCTGAATAATGGTCAAAAGATTGAATAATCAACAAGCCTGAGAAATGTTCTGGATATGAAATTGGTAGCAATTTGTCAACATGTCATGTAATTGATCAACACAAAATGTTGTTGTATACATATATCTTCTTCTTTGTATGTTTACAAGTTACATGTCCTACAACTGAATTGCAAGCTAGGTAATATTCTATTTTTTTCTCAAAAGTCCATCCAAACTTTGTCAAAATTGATGTATTTATTGAAGGGTGGGATCTTGTGACTCTCCAAGTGGGAAATATAATAAAACTTAGGAATCAAAAATCAAAATCATAGAGAAAATTATAACAAAATAAAAGGCATTATTTTGCAGTATTACATGTCTAATTGCAATAAAATAGAGCAACAAGCGCACAAATAAGTCAAGATAACAAAATATAAAAGCTTCTTGCCAAATTCCCCAGGGCTTGAACTATTTCTTGTCCTTAAGAAAACAAAATGGATAATACAAATAAAAAATTTGCAAGTATTCAACTTATATATAAATTTCCAAAAATATTATCTAATCAATTCCAAAATTCTAAAATTTCAAATTGCCAGTAATCCTGGAATAATTTTCATGATTGTGAATTTGTATAAGTTAATATTGACATAATGTAAGTAAATATATAAAGTGAACTAAACTTATAGGGTGAATCCAATGCCTACATCAACTAAATAGTATAGGAGAAGTGCAATCATATCAAATATTAATTTTGAAAAAAATATTTGAAATCAAGTTTCTCAAGAGCAGATAATCTTTTTCATCAGTTAGAATGAATGATTCATACTAAAACACATTGGTTTCAACACTCAACTATAGTTATTAAGATGGCATGCTGAGTGGGACCATCATCCTTATTTATCATATACAACCCAACCATCATAACCATATCAGAAAATTCAAGATGGATCAACATACTATGCAAAGAACTTAGCCCCTTTGTCAAGTTATATTTAATTCATAAAAAAATTTCACAAATGCCAAATAATTTGACTCATATTCCTCTTTGTAATCATGTGGGGTTAGTCTAAAACTTATCTTCCCACACCCGTTCATGAATGATATGAATTGAAAAGCAAACACTAATTATCATCTATTATTAGAAATTTTCTTTAATATGAAAGTAGTTTAAAATTACACAATCAATCATGCACATACCCCAAATTAATATGTAAATGCTACTCACTTGTTAAATTCATAAAGAAAACTTGATAAAGTACATTGTATTAACAATAAAAATATTGTTTGTTATCCTATCTTTTAATTGAAAACACTATATTTTTTAAATCTTTGGCAATTTTTATATTTGAATTATATCTTAGTGGATAATTGATAAAAAGGTGAAATGCTTCCATATGATTTTTGAAAATAAGGGTTGAAAAACATAGCCAAGCCCAGTGGAGTTATCTAAAAATAGATAATCATTAATCATTATAAATCATGTCAGAAGATAAAAATAAAAAATTTAAAAAGTAGGAAATGTTGTAAGAAATGGCTAAAAATAAAAAATAGAACTACATTATTACACAATTTCCCCCTAGGATTGAATCCTATAGTGTCCCACTACATTAGAGTCTAAAACACCACATGAGTTACTCTTCAAAGAAAGGCATGTCTATGGTCAATTAAGAGTGTTTGGGTTTGTGTCCTACCCATATCTTCATCACTACATTACGCAAAATCTTGATCCTAGATCCTTAGCATGTGTATGTGTTGGCTACAACTATAAACATAAAGGATACAAGTTCCTTCACTATCCTACAAGAATAACATATGTTTCTAAACATGTCATGTTCAATGAAGCAAATTATATGTTTCAAAGGGACATACAACAATAGTCTAATTCTAATAACAAATTAATTCTTACTGAGTTCAATGAAATTCTTGATGTTGAAGGCCGAGGTGACAAATTGAGCCATGTTACTCATGACAAGGAGCATATATCATGATGATAGTAACTCATGTACTGCAAACACTACTCCTAAAACATATATTCTACTAAATTTCCAAAGAAATTTATAATAATACACGTTGTCAACACCAACACAATAATACTAATAGAGATGTCCCTCTGCTATTGTCTATCATGTTCATGAATGTAACAATTTGGGCAATGATCCTTCTAATGATCCTAAAAATAGAATTCATAGTAGTCTAAATTAGATTAATGAAGATATTGTCTCGACTTATAATGTTGTCAACAATATCAATCCTACTAAAGAGACTGTTAACAGTAGTCATAGAATGACAACATGAAGCAAGCATGGTATAATAAACCCTAACCCCAAGTATGGTCCATCTTCTCTCACCATACTCATATGCCCAAGAATATACAAAGTGCTCTTAAACATAGTGGATGGAAGCAAGCTATAATCAATGAATTAGATTGATTATAAAAAAATAAGACATGGATACTGGTGGAGAAAAAACTACTCATGAATATAGTAGAGTGTAAATGGGTCTCTAAGACCAAACTACTTGATGGGTCTCTTGATCATCTAAAAGAAAAACTTGTAGAAAGGGGGTTTCATCAAGAAGAAGGAATCAATTACCTGGAGACCTTCAACCCTATTATAAAACTCCTATTATCAAAATAGTTCTATTTATTATTGTGTCCAAAAAATGTCATATCAAACAACTGGATGTCTGCAATGTGTTTCTCAATGGAAGTTTGGATATTAAAGTGTACATGGCTCAACCACTAGTTTTTGCATCTAAAGGTCTTCAAAATTATGTGTTCAAGCTACACAAGGCTTTATATGGCTTGAAGTAGGCACCAAGAATCTGCTACGATCATATAAGTCATTACCTTATTGAATTGGGTTTCCTGCCTAGCTTAGCAAAGCCATCCCTATTTGTTCTATGCAATTCCAGAGATATAGTGCACCTTCTTCTGTATGTTGATGACATCTTTATTATAGGGAACAATGTCACTTTTGTTTGACAGGAACTCAACTTGAATCTCAATTCCCTCTACACAATATTGGTAATTTACACTATTTTGTTGGTATTCAAGATGCTTATAATCTATTTGACATCATTTTACATCAGACAAAATATGATAGAGATGTTTTTTTGGTCTCCAAAACTCCTTTTTCCTTTTTATTCATTTTTGTAAAAGTGTATGTACAAAACTTATGTATGAAAGGAAAAGAAGAGGAAAGGCATACAGGCCCATAAAGAAACTAGCCCCGTAAAGAAGAACTGGACAAAACAAAACCAGAAGTTGTACAACATCAAACATATCTTTAGAAAAATCTCTCCCAATCCATAAGCTCCAGAGAAATCATAGAAACAGACTAAAAGTTCAACCTCCAAGAAGAAGAGGCCTAACACATGAGCACACCAGAAACTGTAGAGACTTCTCGAGGACACCAAGACTTCAAGAAATAATCCCCAGGCCAAACATAAAAAAAAGAAGGTGTATACATCACAAAAACAAAAAAGTAGACAAACCTCCAAGAAAATCTCCAATCAGAACTCCAAAAAAGCCTATACTCAAAGGCTAGCTAGAATAAAAAATAAAAATGCCTTCACCTCCTACTCTAAAACACAGAGAATTGAACCAAACCAACCACGAAAAAGAATCATATAAACACTTTGACCTCATTCCTAATCACCTTCCAGAGAGTTTCATGGCTTATGTAACTATTTTCATGAACCCTTTCCTTCCTTTCAATCCAAAAGTGATAGTATATAAGAGCGCAAGAAGATTGTTACAACCCCAATTTTTGGGTTCTTTTGGTGAGAAATGTAATTTTTCCTATTAAAGATATTTGAACAAATAATGATATAATTTGTTTTGAATAAAAGGATTTCGTTTACAATAGCCTTGTGGGTTGTTTTGTGGGCTTTATTGGCTGTTGGGCCCAATAACAAGGAAAAGACAAAAGAATCTCCATTATTAAATAAGTACATAAGAAATGGAGAAAAGAAAGATGTAGAAACCTCTAGAAGGCAAAGGAATATTATCCAAAGGTGGAAGTCATGCCTCTTGGGTTCCAAGAAGTCCAAAGTTGCAAAAGTAATGCAATAAGAAAAGAAAAAATCAATTAAATATTTCTTTATTAAGAAAGAAATTGGAGATAATGATAAAATGTGGAAAATAAGTGGAAAGAGGTATGATTGAGTCATCTTTGGTGGATTTTTGTATCCATATGGTTTTTCATATTAGAAGGAATTCCAAAAAGGAAAATAAAAAGAGAGATAAAGAGAAATCCTCAAAAAGAGATATTTTAATAAGATAATGAGAAATAATGGATATAGATGCATCTAGAAGGATAATGAGTATCCACTAAAAAGGATTTAGAAATATTAGAGTTTCTTGGGGTCTAAGGAGCCCTAATGAAGAAAAAGAAAGAGAAAATACAAATAATACAAAATAAGAGGATAGTGTGATGCATAATTAATAAATTTTGTGGCATTGTTAAAAAGGAGGTATTTTCTACTAAAAGAAAATATAAATTCATGCCAATGGATTAAAAGTCAAGCATAGAGAGAATAAGAAAGAGAATTTTCGAATTCTTAATTATCCAATGAACATGTTTTTTTAAGAAGATAATTAGGAGAGAGAAGTTTTCTTCCTAATGAAGGAACTTGGGTTCCTATTGGGAAAAGGACTTATTAACTCATGGGTAGCCATCTTAGGGCTTTGTTACCCTCCCCTATATAAGGGTAGAGCCCATGGACAACCCCAAGGAGATCCCACACGTCTCTCTCTCTATTTTTCTTCTTCTTCTTTGTCTAAACCCTAACCATGGGGGGTAATGCGACCCCGGAGCAGTGAGGAGCTTTGGACGGGAGTATGATGAGGGGCACGATGCTTCCATATCACTAGAGGGAAGCTCGACTACCATCTCTTGTCCCTAAGACCTACACAACACCGACAGGAGGGTTACAGGCCGGCTGTAGTTACAGACCAAGCGGGCCCAAATCGGCCATCCTAGCCACGACCCAAGGGCACCTCCCTGTGTGCAGAGGCACGACGAAGATGGGTGAGCAATCCTTGGTGGTCTTCGGGGTCCAGGAAGGAGAGGTCGGGCCGCGTCTGACCCCTGACCTAGCGACAGTAGAAGGATTTCATGAGGAAGAAGAAGACCAGGACTTTGGACCATTTTGCCCCTCCACAAGATGAAGAAACAATGACTTACGTGAGGGCAAACTTGTCTTTTCATTATGTTTCTAATCAAGCTACGTTGCATGGAAGGAGATGACGTGGCGCTCAATGGTTGGCCCAAGTAAGTAAATATTGTAAAATTCATATCTTTCTATTGGTAGCTTGGATGAATGCATATAAAATATGAATTTTGCTCAGAAAAATGCGAGGAATCCCTTAAAAATAGGTTTAGAAGCTAATTCCTATTACAATTCGAAAAATAGTGAAAGTTATCAACTTTAATGTATTAACTATTAGGAAACCCTATTTTGAGATGATTAATGTATTAAGAGGGATTTTATGGATGATTAAAGTTGATATTAACTTGTTAATTATAAAAAGATACATTAAGATAAAAAAGGATGAAATTTACACGTAATTGGATTAATTTAGGGTTCCATGTGCATAAATGTGCTTTAATGGACCTTGAAACCCTAATGTTAGTAATTATGACTCTTAATGACTTTAATTGTTCAAATTCATGAATAGGGCTGAGATATGATGGTTCAAAGCTATTTTGAGTATAAAAGTTCCTAATTATGGATAAATACACTTAATATGGTAATTAGGGTTTTCTAATGGATAAAGGTGGAATTAATGATATAAGAGTTCATATGTGAATTAGACCACAATGAACTATGAGTTGTTAATCTGGAAGGAACCAAAGATGATAATTGGGCCTAACGATCGTGTCATGACTTAAAAGGATAAAATTGGTAGTTTGAATGTAAAAGAGGCATAATAGACTTAATGGACATTTACTTGTGCCTGTAATCCGAAATTTGGGTTATATGTTGTTAAAAGGTAACCTTAATATATTTCATGAGTAGTAGATGAGATCATTATGGTTTGTGAGTAATTGTATAAAATTAGGGTTAAAATAGTAAAAATGAAGTGAAACCCTAATTGCAATGGAAACCCTAAAAGTGGACTAGAAACCCTAGGAAGCGAGCTAAGTTCAATAGACCTTCATGGCCTGATCAATGATAGGAAAATTGGATGTATATTTCAGGATCATCTTGTGTGCTTGCTTGTTTACTGGATTTCTTGCTTAGTTGGATTATTTTTTCACTCAAGTCAGCCTGACACGTATGTGGTTACGCTTATGAATATCATGAATTAGTTTTCTGAGGATTTCTAAAGTTTTCATCAGTGACTTGAATTAAACTATTGGATGAATTTAATTCATGCAAACTATAATATAGATATGACTATCACCTAAGATACATGCCTACTAGCTCAGATCCTAGTCTCCTTTATATCTTGATAGATTGATCTAGTACATGGCTACATATGGGGTAGGCCCATCAAGTCATTGGGTGACTTAGTACATGGCTACCAATGGGGTAGGTTCATCAAGTCACCATGAGTTAGGGATTGGACTACCTTTGGGTAGGGCCATGCGACTCTGCAACCCTAAGTATTGGCTACCTATGAGGTATGGCCATGGGGGTAAGGATCTACCATAAGAGAGAGGTAGTATCTAAGTCCACTATAGGGACAAAACAGAGATAGGGGATAGGTAAGGATTGAGTAGTATTGCTTAAAACGTAATCTTGTTTGTTAAATTATAATTGCTTGATTACGTTGTTACCCTAGTTGCATAATTTTTGTTTCCCCCACATACCGGCATATTCATTTATGCTGGCCGACGTTTTGTTTGTCGGAATTTTAGGTACAAGTTTGAAAAGGACAAACATTAAAGTGGCATATGTGGAATTAAATAAGAATTATAGTACAAAAGAGGATTAGTTAGAATAGACTCTAGATGTGGATAGAAGTAGATATCCAAGTTTTTGAAAAAAGGTATGCAAAGTTTTATGTTATTCCAGCTTTCAGTATAGTCTTGTTAGAATTTTATAATTATTATTGATTATTTGTCGAACCATTGATCCTAAAAAATTGGGATAACGGCCATGACCTCTTGGTCTCCCTTAATTGGGGGTTACCAGGAGGCGGGGTCGTTACATTTGGTATCAGAGCATAGGTTCCTCATTTAATCTTTAATAATTATTAAATTTTACAAACTCTGTAGAACCCAAGGGAGTTATTAGAGGATTTTCCAAAAGATAGAGGTGTCTAGAAAAGGATCACGTCCGAGGGATGGCAATATTTTTCTCCGCACCACTAGTCAGAATATGAGGACTCCCGAATTGGTGTGACTGCCTGGCCAATGTCTCAGGATTTGACTCAAAATAAGATACTTTTAGGACTCTCTCAACTTGTTCATCCCTTCTCAACTCAAATTTTGTTAAGGATTTTAAGGATTAGGGTTTTCTCTCCTTTCCTCACCCTCTTGAGGTATGGGTAAAGTTGATAAGGTTTAAGGAATCCTCCACCAAATTAATGAAAAGCATGTAAATAAGAGGTCATGGACATAAGCTTAATAGTTTAAGCGTAAACTAAAGAATATATACATGCTTAGGTCGTATGAAATATGTTGTCATGCCCTCATAAGAGACCTGAGGCTAGACCTTCTTGTCAGGAGGATGAGTAGAGGAAGTTAGTCTTGGAAGTAGAGGCCTCCATTATAAGTAGAGACCTGGCACATCCTCTGAGGATGATGCTAACCCTAACCCTAAGTGGTGGTTAGAGAGAGAGATGACACGATGAGTTAGATGTCATGATAGACCAGGTGTGTGGGTGGACATGCTTTCGGATGCACATGACGATATGAGCCATGTGAGGTTGGATGACCTAGTACCTTTGACGACCCAACCTGGAAAAGGGTAGTGCATGTTAGAGTGAAGGATAGATCCTTCAATGATGAGGTTAGTGAAGAACCTATAGAAACCCTATGGGATTATGAGAGTAGGGCATAACATGCACCCAGAGTACATCAGTAGTGCAGGAAGTAGGTTGAAACCCTGGCCAAGAGAGTATGTTGGATAGCTTATGAGATAAGCATAAAGGGCTATGGATAATCTTGAGCAAACATAAGTTTGAACATAGGATTCACCCATGTAGGGGTATGCTTGTGAGCTTGATCCTTCATGGAGAGAGGACCTCTAGTAGTAAGGTTGTTTATAGGGTTAGCTCTAAAGAGAGAGAGAGAGAGAGAGAGCAGGACCCAAGCAAGAAGGTTGGAAGCTTAGACTTCGAGATATGAGGAACAATGCAGAGTTGAGGATGATGTGACCTAAGTGGATGATAGTGGTTGCCTCATGCTTGATCCCTGGAGGCTGAAGATATCTTGGTTGCCTTTAGAGGAACCAAACCCTAGAGAGAGGATGAGGCTTCTGGTACCTATGTGCCTATGGTATAGATGTTTACCTTATGAGATTGGAAAAAGAGTTCCTTAGACCCCAAAGAGGTTTAATAACAAGCTATGAGGCCTTACACTTAGTTGGTTGTCCTTGAGGAGAACTCCACTCTGAAGTATTGTTCAAATAGAAGGATCATAGGGAAGTGCATGTCATACCTTGTACATGCTTGGTTCATGGTTAAAAGGTTGAGCATGCAGTTGGACATCCAAAAAGTGAACTAGGGTTCTTAGACCTAAGAGGGGAAGTGGTGTACTTGATGCTCATGATGAGATTTGAGTTTCTATAGATTCAAGCATCGAACTCCTCATGTTGAGAGGAAAGGGAAACCCCTTAAGTCTAAGGTATGTTTGATGAACCCCTCACAGCTAAGTTGGTGACATGGGAAGGTATGATCTTGATCCAATGTTGAGGAATGAGAACAAGTATGACCTAGCATGGTTTAGTAGGTGGTTTTCTTGTGCCTTAGTAGAATTCTAGGGCTAAGTATGCTCAGGTGGATGTAAACCCTAGACATAAGGATGTTTGTGACCTTTGTTGCTATCAAGAGATAGTTTCCTCCCATCCTAGGATAGGGACCCTTTTGTAGGGTGTATACCAGTTTTGTTGGTGTTGAGGTAACCTAAAGAGGTCTCATAGGATCTTGAGAAGCTAAGTGAAAAGTACACAGTATGAGAATGAACTTGTAGACCCATAGATAACCATCTCTAAGTGCATGTGGATGTGTTACCATGGAGGTAACCGATATGGGGCCTGACAAAGGTAGGCAGGTCACCATGATCCCTATGAAAGGATGAATGTCAGACCAGGAATGTAGAGAGAGATTATGAAGGCATGGATATGGTTCTAAGTTGGACAAGTACTATGTTAGAATCCTAAGTCTATCCTAGGGTCAGGTGGGGATAAGACTGATGAGAGTAGGAGTTGCCTAATTCCCTAGTTGTACATGACCATAGGGTCGGGAAGTAACAACTATCATTGTCTGAGGGCCATTGGTTAGGAGATTAATCACCTTCATGAACTCATGGGACCCAAAGGGAAGATGAGGAGGGCACACTCTGGATGCATAAGGGAAGAGGGATGACCCCAAAAGTTTCGGCACCCTATAGACCTAGAGGAGATGACCAAGGATTGTGTGGTGACCCAAGTAGGTTCGAGACCAGTTTTCCATGGAAGTAACCTTGATATCAAGATGATCACGATGTAGAGACGTATGTTGCATGCTTCAACTTAGATTTGAAGGTGTACTGGCAGTGTGGGATGTACCATCTCTACTCTTGGAAGAAGAAGAACTTTGTGTTTGGACGGCCGCCAAATGCTTATTTCCTCTTGTTATGGGAGTGAGAGATAGGACAATATGCATGCCATACACAAAGGATAAATATGATGGGAGTTGGAATGTTTCTATGAGATATGAGGATAGAGATGATAACATACTCTTGTGGAGTAAATGATATGTGGATGGTTTACAAACATCAAGAGAACTAAGGTAGTCATCTTATGAGGATGCTTGTATCATGAGCTATGTGGAATTTGTGAGACATACAAGGTTGAGTTTGATAACCAAGACAATGAGCTATAAGTTTTCTTGTTGAGTCTGAGATGAGATGATAAGTGGAATACATGGAGGTGTGTGTCTTTAATATTACCTAACACCTAAGGATGTGAGGCAGTAATGGATGCTCTGGTTGAGATACATCTGCCTAGTTTAGCTAGAGGCTAGAAGAGGTTGTTAGGTTAATCCTAAGTTTGAAAAAGGAGATATGTTTGGCTAACAATCAGATGTAACAAGATTGTTGATTAAGGTAGTAGTTGTTTGGTTAGCCAGCCTAGGCCTTGATGCAATAAAAGGATGGTTGTAGAACCTTAGATGCACTTCTTTGGAAAAGAAGGTGATGAAACCTGACTAGAGTGGTTTAGGGTTTCCGAGGAATCAATCTTGAGGAATCATGACATATAGGAGATCATGATTTTAAGATCATCATACATTGTGATACTACTAAGATAGTAAGTGATAGTAGTACTTTGGATGCTTAAGATGAAGTTGCACGTGGCTTGTCACCATGCAAGCGAGGAGGTGAAGGATGAACACCAGTAACCCAATGAGTTGGTATAGAGGATAAAGAGTCCCCAAGAGGAAATGGGAGTTCATCACTATGGTTGTTGTGGTAAGTATCCCCTAGACCAAGGAAGGGCAATATGCAATATGGGTTATGGTAGATTGCCTTACCTAGATGACATGAGAAAGAAAGAGTATTGTCAAGGGACAGATATGGTTGAACTACATATGAGAAAGAGATGGTTCAACTACACCATGATGTGAGTCCAAAAGTTCTTGAGTATAACCTAAAGATTCACTTCCATGCGGTGGAAGTAGGTACATGAAGAACTCCATGTTAGTACAGTTTATCACCCCTAAGTAATAGTTAGTATAATTCAGACTAGAGGGTCTGATAAGAACATGTGTGCTTGTTCATGGTGATACATAGAGATAGTTCTTGTCCTCTACAAGATGTTATGATAACCACCATAGCCAGTATCGGGATGTAAAGGAGCTTTGTAAGGGAGGTTGTGTCGGTCACCACTTCATTAAGATGATGTTGGTGAAGGGACCTCGCGAAGGTCAGAAAAGGACCACAATGTGTGTAGATGAAGTCACTTTGATCATGCAATGGCTGAAAGAGAGCTCAGGGGCAACATGAGTCGTGAGCTGATGCAAAGCAGACTGACATGCAGTTCACTGTGGGAGAGTATGTGATATGAAATCCGACCCCTCTAAGTTATAGCAAAGAGAGCTGAGTCTCGGCTGCATGGGTTCATTTGAGATGGATTAGTGGAGATGGTTATGTTTAGTCTTACCCCTCAGGATAACATGATGTATAATGTGTTTGATGAGTCCGATCTAGAGCACTATGTGAGGTACCCAAGCCATGTGTTGAGCCCTGAACTTATTCATCTTTATGAGAGGCTGAAATGTCTTGAGTCACCTATGAGGGTACGATATACCAAGGTGAGAGAAAACTCAGATGAAAGAATATGAGATGATGAAGGTTCTTGGGAAACACCATGGAAAGGATGAGGCCACATGGTAGCCATGATGGACATAAGAAAGGCTTATCTTGTTTGTTTGTGTGCCTGGTGGAATTTTGGGGGAAAATTCCTTTAAGAAGGGAAGGATGTTACAACCCCAATTTTTGGGTTCTTTTGGTGAGAAATGTAATTTATCCTATTAAAGATATTTGAACAAATAATTATATAATTTGTTTTGAATAAAAACATTTCGTTTAAAATAGCCTTGTTGGTTGTTTTGTGGGCTTTATTGGCTGTTGGGCCCAATAACAAGGAAAAGACAATACAAACTCCATTATTAAATAAGTACATAAGAAATGGAGAAAAGAAAGATATAGAAACCTCTAGAAGGCAATGGAATATTATCCAAAGGTGGATTTCATGCCTCTTGGGTTCCTTGGGTTACAACGAGTCCAAAGTTGCAAAAATAATGCAATAAGAAAAGAAAAGATCAATTAAGTATTTCTTTATTAAGAAAGAAATTGGAGATAATGATAAAATGTGGAAAATAAGTGGAAAGAGGTATGATTGAGTCATATTTGGTGGATTTTCATATCCATAAGGTTTCTAATATTAGAAGGAATTACAAAAACTAAAATAAAAAGAGAGATAAAGAGAAATCCTCAAAAAGAGATATTTTAATAAGATAACGAGAAATAATGGATATAGATGCATCTAGAAGGATAATGAGTATCCACTAAAAAGGATTTTGAAATATTAGATTTTCTTGGGGTCCAAGGAGCCCCAATGAAGAAAAAGAAAGAGAAAATACAAATAATACAAAATAAGAGGATAATGTGATGCATAATAAATGAATTTTGTGGCATTCTTAAAAAGGAGGTATTTTCTACTAAAAGAAAATATAAATTCGTCCAATGGATTAAAAGTCAAGCATAGAGAGAATAAGAAATAGAATTTTTGAATTCCTAAATATCCAATGAACTTGGGTTCCTATTGGGAAAAGGACTTATTAACTCATGGGTAGCCATCTTAGGGCTTCGTTACCCTCCCCTATATAAGGGTAGAGCCCATGGCCAAGCCCCAAGGAGATCCCACGCATCCCTCTCTCTGTTTTTCTTCTTCTTCATCCGAACCCTAACCATGGGGGGTAATGCGACCCCAGAGCAGTGAGGAGCCTTGGATGGGAGTATGATGAGGGGCACGATGCTTCCATGTCACTGGAGGGAAGCTCAACCACCATCTCTTGGCCCTAGGACTCACGCAACGCCGACAGAAGGGTTGTAGGCCGACCGCAGTTGCAGACCAAGTGGGCCTGAATCGGCCAACCTAGCCATGACCCAAGGCACATCCCTGTGCACAGAGGCACGATGGAGATGGACGAGCAATCCCTGGTGGTCGTTGGGGTCTGGGAAGGAGAGGTCGGGCCGCATCTGACCCCTGACCTTGCGGCAACAGAAGGATTTCGCGAGGAAGAAGAAGACCAAGACTTTGGACCATTTTGCCCCTCTGCGGGCTAAAGAAACAATGACTTACGTGAGGGAAAATCGTCTTTTCGTTATGTTTCTAATTGAGCTACGTTGCATGGAAGGAAATGATGTGGCGCTCAATGGTTTGCCCAAGTAAGTAAATATTCCAAAATTCGTATCTTTCTTTTGGTAGCTCAGATGAATGCATATAAAATATGATTTTTGCTCAGAAAAATGTGAGGAATCCATTAAAAATATGTTTAGAAGCGAACTCATATTTAAATTCGAAAAATAGTGAAAGTTATCAACTTCAATGTATTAATGATTAAGAAACCCTATTTTGAGATGATTAATGTATTAAGAGGGGTTTTATGGATGATTAAAGTTGATAATAACCTGTTAATTGTAAAAAGATACATTAATATTAAAAAAGATTAACTTAACACATAACTAGATTAATTTAGGGTTCCATGTGCATAAATGAGCTTTAATGGGCCTTGAAACCCTAATATTACTAATTATGACTTTTAATGACTTTAATTGTACAAATTCATGAATAAGGCTGAGATATGATGGATCAAAGCTATTTTGAGTATAAAATTTACTAATTATGGATAAATACACTTAATATAGTAATGAAGGTTTTCTAATGGATAAAGGTGGAATTAATGATAAAAGAGTTCATATGTGAATTAGACCATAATGAACTACGAGTTGTTAATCTGGAAGGAACCAAAGATGATAATTGGACCTAATGATCGTGTCATGACTTAAAAGGATAAAATTGGTAGTTTTAAGGTAAAAGAGGCATAATAGACTTAATGGACATTTAATTGTGCCTATAATATGAAATTAGGGTTATATGTTGCTAAAAGGTAACCTTAATATCTTTCATGAGTAGTAGATGAGATAATTAGGGTTTGTGAGTAATTGTATAAAATTAGGGTTAAAATAGTAAAAATGAAGTGAAACCCTAATTGCAATGGAAACCCTAAAAGTGGACTATAAACCCTAGGATGCGAGCTAGGTTTAATAGACCTTGATGGCCTGATCAATGATAGGAAATTTGGATTTATATTTGTGGATCATCTTGTGTGCTTGCTTGTTTACTGGATTTCTTACTTAGTTGGATTATTTATGCACTTAAGTCAGCCTGACAAGTATGTGGTTACTCTTATGAATATCTCAAATTAGTTTTCTAAGGATTTTCGAAGTTTTCATCGGTGACTTGAATTAAACTGTTGGATGAATTTAATCCATGCAAACTATAATGTGGATATGACTATCATCTAAGATACATGCCTACTAGCTCAGATCCTAGTCCCCTCTGTAGCTTGATAGATTGACCTAGTACATGGCTACCTATGGGGTAGGTCGATCAGGTCATTGGGTGACTTAGTACTTGGCTACCAATGGGGTAGGTCCATCAAGTCACCATGAGTCAGGGATTGGACTACCTTTGGGTAGGGCCATGTGACTCGGCAGCCCTAAGTATTGGCTACCTATGAGGTAGGGCCATGGGGGTAAGGATCTACCATATGAGAGAGGTAGTATCCAAGTCCACTGCAGGGACAACACAGAGATAGGGGATAGGTAAGGATTGAGTAGTATTTCTTAAGATGTAATCTTGGTTGTTAAATGATAATTGTTTGATTATGTTGTTACCCTAGTTGCACCATTTTTGTTTCCCCCACATACCGGCATATTCATTTTTTCCGACTGACATTTTGTTTGTCAATGTTTTAGGTACAAGTTTGAAAAGGGAAAACATTAAAGTGGCATATGTGGAATTAAATAAGAATTAAAGTACAAAGGAAGATTAGTTAGAATAGACTCCAGATGTGGATAGAAGTAGATATCCAAGTTTTTGATAAAGGTATGCAAAGTTTTATTTTATTCCAACTTTCTGTATAGTCTTGTTAGAATTTTATAATTATTATTGATTATTTGTCGAACCATTGATCCTAAAAAATTGGGATACCGGCTCTGACCTATTGGTCTCCCTTAAATGAGGGTTATTGGGAGGTAGGGTTGTTACAAAGATTTCCTTTTGTCGTCAGAGAGTAACAGAACATCATCCTAGGGATTATTCATATTCTCATAGAAATTATCATTAATTGCATACCACCACACACTCTTCATATAAGGACAATAAAATAAGATGTGGTGTGTATCCTCATAACCTTACTTGCATAGAACAAAATGGATTCTAAGGAAATACCCCTCCTTCTAGCAAGATCCAAAGTAGGAATCTTATTGTGAATGATCTTCCAACCATGAATAATACATCTTTTTGAAACTTTTAAGGACCACAACCATTTAAAATATCCAACTCAGGTTTTTTTGCTTCTGATGGAATCCCACACTCCTTTGAATCGAACCCTTTTCATATCACAAAAGGTCTGGTGATCTTCCTTATCGAAAACATAATTCAAGAAATTCAAAAGGCCATATAATTGAGAATTACTTCTAGATTCAGGAAGATACCAACAATAACCTTTAATAACAGAAGAAAGGTAGAAACTCTTAAGGAAACCAATTTTAATATGAATATCAATTATGAAATATCTGAAAGTTTACTTTTTCTTACCCAGGGATCTTGCCACATACGAATGGAATCCCCTTTACCAATCTTGAAATCAACATGCTGAAGAAGAGAGTCTCCCACTCTAAGGATGTTGTTGAGTAACCAGGATAGATTAGTAGATACTTCAAAAGACCAGAAAGAGGTAGAAGTTAAATATCTCTCACTAATCCACTTGACCCATAAAGAGTCCTTTTTACTTATAATATCCCAAGCATTAATAAAAATACACGCTACTCACAACATCCATATACTTCCTCAGACCTAAAACACCTTATTTTTTAGGTTTGGTAACAACTTCCCATCTAACCAAGTGAAGAGGATTCTTAGTATCAGAATGCCCCCACAAAAAATTCCTACAGATTCTATTGATGTTATAAAGCACAAAACAAGGGATAGGGAAAGAAAAGGCCCAATGTAGATACATGGTGGATAAAGTAGACTTCACTAATTCAATTCTAGCAGCCATAGAAAGAGTTTTTGACTTCCAAGAATCTAATCTCACTTTGATCTTATCAGTGATAGAAAAATAGTAACCTTTTGATAACTTCCCAGTAAAAAGAGGGACTACCAAATATTTCAAAGGAAGGGAACCCTCAGAGATCCCCAGAGGCTCAGAAATTTTTAGTCTTTTTGCATATTTGCTAAAGAACACAGTACTCTTGTTTTGATTGATCATCAACCCAGAGATAGTACCAAAGGATCCAAAATAGATTTGATGCACATGGCACTAGAATCATCAGGTTTTGAAAAGATCATAAGATCATCTGCAAAAAATTAAATGGAATACATAGAAATATTTAGAAGCTGGATAGGGGATAGAGATTTATCATGAATAGCCTTTTTAATCAACTCAAAAAACCCCTGGATAACAAGGAAAAAAGATAAGGGTGATGGGGACCCCATGATGAATACCATTAGATGGATAGAACTGATCTAAAGGTTCACCATTAACTAGCACTTGGTACGAGGTAGAAGTGAAAATTTCCTCTATCCACCCTATCCAAATGGTTGGAAAACCTATTTTATACATAATAGAATATAAGTACTTCCAGCTCACCGAATTAGAGGATTTTTTAATATACACTTGCACACACATTTTGTATTTGGATTTGTTAAAATCACACACAATCTAATTTTCTAACGAGATAGCATACTTGATGATCCACCCCTTAATGAGGCCACATTAGTTATTGTGGATGATAACTATTAAGGATGATAACTTGATAACTATTAAGGATGATAACTATTAAGAGAGTCATTAATAACCAAACACCTCATTTGATTTCTCTGTCATCTTGTCTTCATAGAGGAATAGAAGAATTTTGAATCCTTTAACCACTAAACTCTGGGTTTTGTTTATACAATCATTCTTCAAGATCAACCTCCCTCTTATAAATAATTCTAAGCTCTTTGGCTTTGGAAACAAAAGCAGGGTTTACCAGGTCAAGATCAGCCTCAAACTGAGCTTTGAGGGTATTAGAGGAAGCAATTTTGGCATTATCATAAAGATTACCAACAGTAGAATTATTCCAAGAATGAAGATTATGTCTAAGATTAGAGAACTTTATGTAGACTTCAAACATAAAAAAACCCTCAACCTCCACATTCCAGGATTTGCTAACAATATCCATGAAGCCATTGTGAGCAGCCCAGACATTAATGAAATGAAAGGGTGATTTAACCTTTCTCTCTTTGCCCATATTGATAGATATAATCCTATGATCACTTACTATGTTTGAAAGAACATAACCAAAGAAATTGACATTGAGGTCCAGGAAGCTTGAGTTATAAAAAAACTTTATCGATCTTAGAAGTACAATAGTCATTGCCATCCTGATGATTATCCCATGTAAAAAATGGATCGCGCAAGTCCAAACTCAATCAAACCACAGTGCATAATACAACTGTTAAAATCCTCCATAGACTTAGGAGAAGGAGGATTCCTACTAATCTTCTCATTAGTTTTCCTAACAAAATTAAAATCACCAAGAACAACCCAGAGATCAATAATGGAAAGACTAATATTTGCATGAGCATCCCACAATCTGACTCTATCTAAATTCAGGTTATGTCCATAAACTACAGATATATAGAAAAAGGAATCAGTTCTTGTATCAGTTACTTTAGCATGAACCAGTTGATCACTCTCAAACAACTTTGTAATGGAACAGACATCCTCATTCCATAGAACAAAAACCCTCCCAAGCACATGGGAGTCATGATTTGAAATCCAATAATATTGGGGGGAAACTTACTCATGACTTTACCGGCCTTATTCTTTCTTAGCTTAGTTTCATTGAGCGCAAAGATATCACATGCCAGCCTACAAACTTACTCCTAGACACCCTGCAATTTATTTCTAATGCCTCTCACATTCCAAGAAGAGATATAAAAAGATTCAAACATCTTGATGGGGTGCTGTTAAGCTGTCAGCCTAAGCAAAATCTTCTTCGATAATAACTTCAAGAACACCAGAATTAGTTGACATAGGAGAAAAGCCCATGGTAGAAAGGTGATGGATGACACCACTACAGTCTTTCTTTGCAAATTTAGGAGGAAGGTAGATGCCTTTTGAACCAGAACCAGACAGACAATTTTGAAAAATCAGAATAGGAGAAGAGGGTATACTTCTACCTCCATTCTTGTAAAGAGGGTCTTCAACAACTTCATTATCAACAAGAGATGTAGGTATATTTGAAAGAGTATTATACATAACCTCCCTATTATCATTGATGCGATGATTTTGAGTCGCATTTATAGACTTGTTTTACTCGTGTTTTAGGCGTTTATTGTTCATTTTGGTGGTTAATATTGCATAATTCACTTACTTTAGTCTATAACCTTCTCAGTGTCAAATTTCTCTTATTTTATTGTTTTGAGCATAAATGATTACAATAATATGTTTTATTTCGGATTATGTGGTTTTGTTTTGCAATTTCAATAAAAACACATATCTGCAGCTGTCGATACCATCAACGGCTGTCGATACTATCGACACAACCACAGGCAGCCAACCGTAAGGAGCAACACAGAGTCGATACCATCGATAGGGAAGTCGATGGTAGCGACGAACCATCAGGTTGCTGGCGAGTAGACAGTCGATACTATCGACCACATAGTCGATACTATCGACACATGGAGTTTCAATGACGGAAAAGGGATAAAACTGACGCCTAAGGGTGCCGATACCATCGACCCGCATCGATGGTATCGAGTCATCATCAGGCGCAATGACGAAAAGAAAAGAAGACTTGCCGATATCGTGAGGGGCCGATACCATCGACCCGCGTCGATGGTATCGACACCGTCAGATTAAAGTTTGTTTCAGATCGACCCAAATCTGACGACTATGATATTTTTGCAACCTAACTCAGTGATTATACCTAATGATGGTGGCCAAGAGTAGGGTATCACATCATTAGCCGTTGCACACGTCCCGAGAAGGTGTGGAGAGAAGAACAGATCCCAGAAGCATGCCCCAGCCATTCCGGAAGCTGAAGAAGACATTCTCCACCGCCGAAAGGCTGTAGATCGTGCATTCTACGTCGAGGAATGCTTGGATCTTCTCCGTTCAGGGGTTTC
Organism: Alisma plantago-aquatica; assembly: GCA_963693085.1. Taxonomy (NCBI): domain Eukaryota; kingdom Viridiplantae; phylum Streptophyta; class Magnoliopsida; order Alismatales; family Alismataceae; genus Alisma; species Alisma plantago-aquatica. Next base: position 313,113,746 of record OY856410.1, read on the forward strand.
ATCATTTATTCACATTTTTCTCCATGTTTCCCCTTTCTTCAACCATGTTTTGCTCTGAGATGAATATGTGTGGCTAATCCCCTTTATCTTTAGGATCGGGAGTAGTCCGGGGAAGCATTGTATGACATTTTTATCATAGTAATTCATAATTTATCTCTTAAATCCATGGTATGATTTCGTTTTCTCAATTATATTGTTATGCTTGATCACCATAATGATAATCTAATGACTTTAATTACTTTGAAAGAAGAATTAACGGTTGAAAAGAGAAGAAATTCACATTAACTAACAAACCCCTTGAACAAGGTGATGTAAGGTCAATGGTGGAAACCTAGAGGTCGATTCTAATGCACCTAGTTTAGGGTATAGGTTACTACGACGGTGGAACCGACCTAGACATAGGTAGTGAATTGTACCACGACTGTGGGCAATTCTGATTACATGCCACTATCCGGATTGAGAGATGAACCTGAGTAATTATATGGAAATTCATACAATGAAGACCCGCGGTGAAACCCCAATCGTAAAGATCTCCATTTGAATTGATTAAACTGAACACTTAATCAATTGCTTTGTTTTATTTTCTTTTCTTTTATTTTAAAACAACTCTCATAACTTTTTTTTTTGGTCTAGCTGATTGAGAGTAGTTAGTAGTAGTCTACCGATAATTTAGTGTCCCTGAGTTCGACTCGGGACTCACAAGGGCCTATACTACATTGACGCGTGCACTTGAGTTATACGCACGGTAAAATCGAGTCAAGTTTTTGGCGTCGTTGTCGGGGACACGAAAATTGTCAACACTACGAGTGCTGCAAGCGGCCATTCTAGGCCACATTTTTATTTTATTATTTTATCATCATTTTAGAAATTTATAGTTTTATCTTTAATATTATTGTAATCGTAAAGCACTGTACTGAACTGAAATTATCATCTTGTAGGTACTGGTGCATGGTGAGGACGTGTAGCACCAACTACACACAGCAATCACCAGAGGTTCCACTGCCGGGACCAGACGACGAGTAGAACTATATTCAAGACTAACCAAACGAAATAGATTTTGACTCAGAATAAGAAGCCATGGCAGAGGAGCAGACGATATGGGAGAAGATCAAAGCTTCTTCCTCATCCGCTTCAAAGGGGCCAATAAAGAAGTAGGAAATCAATATTCCAACTTATGAAATTGATCCTGCACTAATCAACTTGGTCAAGTCAAATGCCTTTCACAGGCTTAAAAACAAAGATCCGGTGACTCATATAAGCCAGTTCGTGGAGAACTGTGATATGATCAAGATAGACAGGTTTCCACAGGAGACATTGTACTTGAAGCTATTTCCCAGCTCTCTGGCGGGAAATGCATGAGAATGGCTACATAATCTTGACGATGAGTATGTGGAATCATGGAACCACATAGTGGAAGTGTTCTTTAAAAGGTTCTTTCTGCTTGAGAAGACAAATGATCTGATCAGAAAAATACATAATTTCAGTCAGAAAGCGGGTGAAACGTATTCTGAGACTTGGGAGAGTTTCCAGATAATGCTGAAGAGGTGCCCACACCATGGTTTGGACAAGGAAAAACAAGTCAAGATTTTCTATTTTTCTCTTTCTGAGCATGATAGAAGCAATCTAGATTCCGTAGGATCCGGGTTTTTCTTGAATAACACTGGCACTAGGTGTTGGGAGATTCTGAAAAATATGGCAAAGAAGCAATCTTGGGGTGACAGGGATGCACCAGAACAAGTCAAAGTTGCAGGTGAGTCCAGGGCCATCAAGGAGCTGAATGACAAATTAGACCTTCTAGCGAAGAAATTACTCGCCAAAGAAGATGCAGAATCTGATGAGTAATCCCACGTCAAATTTATGCAACAGCAGGGCTATAGAAACAATGATTATGCTTGGAGGAAGGATAGGAAATTCTCAAGGAAGGATCCAAACAACTTCCTACAAGATCCAGATGCAAAGCCAAAACCAAGGGCTGAAGATAAAAGCACCGAGTTACTTAGTGAAGTGGTTCAGCAAAATCAGGAGATGATGAGCATGTTTAGTAAGCAGTTGCAGTCCCAAGGTGAGATCTTGACTAAATTTGGGCAAACATTACAAAGCCATGGAGCACAGATGAGGGAACTAGAGACAACTGTGACCCAAATTTCCAATGAAGTGGCGGCCATGAAGCATGCCAATCAACAAAGACACACTGGGAGTGCAGAGGTTGTTCAAGAAAATCATCAAGTAAAGTACATATCTGTGATTAATGAGGCAGAGCTCCTAGTGGTGGAAGACCAGGATAAAAGCAAAATGATTTTTGATACGGAGGCTACACCGGGGATACCATATCCTCACAGTCATTATGGACTACCTGGTGGATATATCCCATTCAGAAAATCCCGCCAAGAGGCCACCACGGCCGTGCCCGCACCTAGGTAAGAGGAGCAGGTGAAGGCTATGCATCAGGGTGAAGTTACAGTCACTGAGGGAGAGGAGCTGCCACAAGTTACACCTGTTATAAATGATGTACCAAAGTCTACTCCAGAGGGTGACATTGAAGCAAGCTTATGGGAGGAGACCCCGAAAAGCACATATGTGCCACCTCACAAGCGTCTGAATGAGGAGGTTGTGTCTTTTCCGGATAACTCGAGGCCGAAGAAAGCACATATACATTACATGAAGTTCTTGGAGATGTTCAGGAAGCTTTATATTAACATTCTGTTAGTTGAAATGATAGAGCAGATTCCCGCATATGGGAGGTTTATCAAGGATATCATCACTAAGAAGAGGCGGATCAAAGACACAGATGTTTGTCGGGTGAATGAGATGGTGAGCTCAATTATCCATGGGAGTTTACTACAGAAGAGGAAAGACCCAGGAGGCTGCTACATTCCATGTTCCATATGCAGTCACTAGTTTCCACAAGCACAGTGTGATTCAGGCACCAACGTTAATCTTATGCCACTATCCACATTTCAAAAGCTTGGGTTGAAGAAAATAAAGAAATCAACAACAACTATTGAGTTGGCATATGGGTCCATTGTGAAGCCATATGGAGTGTGTGAGGATGTGCTTGTCAAAGTAGACATGTTTATCTTTCCAGTGGATTTCATCGTCATGGACATGCCACAGCTTAAAAGTTGCGAGATGCAATTGGGCAGGCCGTTTCAAGTGACGACTGATGTTATCACCGCTATCGGAAGAGGTGCATTGACCTTGGGGATTGGCCAGGATCGAGTTGAGTTCAAATTGTCGCATGATCCCCTAGGAACACTCTCTGAAGCTCCAAGCTGAGGAATTCGATGGTTTCGTCTAGCCTGAGATGTTAAATAAGGGCACTTGTTAGGAGGCAACCCAGCCATTGGTAGTTTCATTTAGTTTCTTTCACATTTGTAAGTTAGTTTGATTTGATTTTGTTTTTAATGTAAAAATGATACCTTGATCGTTTGTTCAATGTGCAGGACTGAGGTAGGGTCAATACTATCGACCTAAGTGTCGATGGTATCGACAGGGGTACAGATAGGCGGCAACAAAAATTTCTATGAGTCGATACTATTGAAGGCCTCATCGATGGTATCGACCCACCAATAGGTTGATCGCATAAATGACATGGCTGTCGATACTCGTGAGATCTCTGCAGATATTCAGACAAAAGTTTTCTCAGTGAAGTCGATACCATCGACGGGCCTGTCGATGGTATCGACCCGGTTACAGGAAGAAAGCGGCGGCCGGGCCTCGCGATGGTGTTTGCCCTAAGCAGAGTCGATACTTTTGACCCGTGTCGATGGTATCGACGTGACATGTCACCGATCTGCGAGAGGAAATCAATGGTGATCGCTGCATCAAGAGAGTCGATCTGTGGGATGGGTCGATACCATCGACACGCGTCCATGGTATCGACTCGTCATCGATCCGGGCCCCCACATCAGGCTATTGATGACCGTCGATACTAGCAGAAGACCGGATTGTGTTACAGGTGTCGATACCATCGACCTGCGTCGATGGTATCGACGGGTGCACAACAGCGCCGGTCGTGGTTATAAAAGAGAGGGATGGTTGTCATATGGCGTCACACTTTCAGAGCCTTTGCCCTCCACTTGTGATGTGCGTCTTGTTGTGCGATCGGAGCCCGACTACGAGCATCCAACGAGCGCGAACTTCCCCGAGCCTTCACCGAGCGGAGATTGTCTTCTCCGACCTTCACCAAGCTCCATCTTCTACTCCTTCTTTCTTGGCGGCGATGGTGTGTACAACCGGTGCATCTTCTTCATGGGCGGATCCTATGGAGATCCCCGAGTTCATTCCTCCACCTACTGCATCTATTCCTCGTCCGAGGATTGTCCATCCTTCCGTGGAGGTCCGGAATGTCTACGAGGAACTGATGAAGAGAAAGATCGAGCCCATGCACTATGGTCCGTGACCTGGGGTTCAATGACAATCTCGCCTACGTGCTGAAGGGGCAGGCGAGACACACATACAGGAGGCCCGACGAGTTGCAGTACCACGCCGATGACCAGCCTTTCTTCGGCGAGTGGCCGACGTACAAGGAACTCGTGGCGGAGTTCATGGCATCATTAGACATCAATGTGGTGCCCAATGACATGATCGCCATTGACAGAGAGTAGAGAAAAGGGCGGGTGTCGTTCAGACTCTACAACAATAACTACACCCTCACTCTTTCCAAGTTCAATTCAGTTTATAACTGGTTTCATAGTGACTACCAATACCGGAGGCCAGACAACAGGACAGACTACGATGATATATTCGCCCAGCTCGTGACTGCGCCCCCGGGAAAATCCGTCAGTTACCACAACGCTGCGGTGACAGATTTCGAGCATCCGTTTGTGCAGATTCTTCACCGCATGCTCTGCACCACGCTGTTTGCTCATGGCGACATGTCTCTAAGCAAGTTTCAAGAGACAGATTTGTTCTTCTTGCACAAACTGCTGAAGCGCGAGGAGTGCAATTGGGGCGCGTTCTTCTTGATGCGCGTGGTGGCCGTGAAAAGGAGTACGAGGAAAGCTCCTATGCATTTTGGAGGGCTAATTACACCATTGGTTGTCTATCTTGGGTTGGATATCTCACATATTACTCCTCTTTCCACTTGGAGCAAGGTCAACCTGCAACATCTACACCGCTCCGACCTCAACCTGCTTCGTGATGGCTTGGCATATGCACATTGCCATGTCAACCAAGCATATCAAGAGTGTTCACTTCCAGACCTCGTCTTCAACATTGAGGGCACTCAGCACTTCTGATGGCCTATTATTTCCATTGACGACTCCGATGAAGATGGTGATGATGACAACAACGACAAAGGTGATGAGCATGAAGAGGAAGAGGAGGCCTTCACTCCTCTTCGGGCACGAGTAGCACCCCGGAAGCGTCCCCGCATGCATCCGGGTGCATCTTAATCTTCACAGCCTCCTCCACTACAACCCTCTCATCAAAGAGAGGATGCCTACTCCATACAGGGGATGTATACAATGCTACAAGAGATCCAACACACCCAACTGCAGCATACAGCTTCATACGCCGGTATTCAAGATACGACGAACCGGTTGTTAGATAATCAGAGGGCCATTTTCGAGAATGAGCGCCTCCTCCTCGACAACAAACAGCACATCCACGACAGGTTGCATAGGATGGAGATGCAGCAGCAGCCCTTCTACGATCATTACTGGAGCCAAAATTATTTTGGGGGGTATCCACAACCTCCGCCCATACCCCAGTATGATCCAAGCTTCCAGGGGCAATACCCATCTTGGGACCCCACGGCTCTGTAGTACTCGCCTCCTCCTGAAGAATGATTGGTATCTCTATTCCACCTTTTAAGGTTGTTTTTGACTATGAGGCCATAGTCAAATTCAAGCTTAGGGGGGGAGTTGGAACAGCTCTATCCTTTATTTTTTCCAGTTTTTAGTTTTTCTTGTTTTGTCTTGTTATTTATTTCTTGTAGTTCTTAGTTTGTTTGTAGGATCCACACTCTATCTAGTGTAGTTGTGGATGTCTAAAGTCGTGTGTCATCTTGTTGCTTGTACATGTGAATTAGGGGCAAATTTAAAATTTTTAGTGTTTTTGCAAGCTTGTGTTGTTAACTTTGAGTACATAACTTAAGGAAATGATTGGGTTTGTAAACTCTAAAATAGGAAATCACAACTGTACATTCTTATAATTCATGAATAGTGGACGAAATTGGTTGTTTGAGCCTAAATTGGCCATATGATAATGATACTTTAATTTGAAATGAGAGAGAGAAACCTCTTAATTACTACATAGGTCAGTAAGGAGGGACACATAATAATCTCCAAAGGTTCAGTCAATCAGTCTTGTGATCTATATCCACCCCATTGTTTTCATACTCCACCTTAAGAACTGGAATTATATTACAGTTTTTAATCTCTTTGATTGCATCTCTTGTAGGTAGGTTTTGCATTGCAATTACTTTCACATATTTTGCATGAAAATAAAAAAAGAAATTATAGAATAGCTATACATGCACTTTATCTTTAGGTGCATGTCATTTAGTTTCATACATGCCATTTTGTAGCTGCATTCACATTTTTGTGCATATAGTACATCATGCATCTTATGTCTTCTAAAACATAAAAGGTGATGAACTTGTTCCATACCTTCTGAATGCTTCAAATGTATAAGTTATACAGCAATGAGTGAGTCCGACTAATGATTCATTGTCATCTATGAAAATAAGGGCTTAAAAAAAATAAAAAAATATCTAAAAAAAAAGAGAAAAAAAAGAATTGAGAAGTAAGTAAGAATGAGAGGGAGAAAGGAACTTGTTCTCACTGCCTTTTAAGAAGAATAAGTACATGATGTAGTTCTCTTAGATATTCCATCTCACATTGAGACGGAATAATAGTCCATGCATCATTCCACCCAAATGTAGGCATTAGGGCATTTTCACTTGCATATGCATCATTTAGGTCATTAATGTTTTGTGCATGTTAAAACCGTATAATGCTTCCATTTCTTCCATGAGCCACCCATTCCATCCACCCGTTGCTCGAATTGGTAGGCCACCGTGATTTTCTCCTCACTTGTTAATATCAGGAGAGCTGCTTCCATGTAGATGGTAGTTAGGACGAGCAACGTAGATAGGAGATCACAAGATGCACCGAGTCTGAACTGGAGAATTTTATTATGTTAACTGCCTTATATGATAGTGTTCATCAATTTTGAGGTAGATATCTTTTATGGATGATTATTTTCACCTTTAGGGTAATTATCATTCCGTGGTTAGTGAGGGACGGAATGTGAATGACTAGCGGGGATCATATGGTGATGTTTGTTGTGATAATCTATTCTTTAGTTGACCCTCACAATTCTATTTTAGAGTTTGTTGCTCGAGGATGAGCAATGTTCAATCTTAGGGGAGTTTGATGCGATGATTTTGAGTCGCATTTATAGACTTGTTTTACTCACATTTTATGCGTTTATTGGTCATTTTGGTGGTTAATATTGCATAATTCACTTACTTTAGTCTATGATCCTTCTAAGTGTCAAATTTCTCTTATTTTATTGTTTTGAGTATAAATGATTACAATAATATGTTTTATTTCGGCTTATGTGATTTTGTTTTGTAATTTCAGGAAAAACACATATTTGCAGCTGTTCATACCTTTGATGGTTGTCGATACTATCGACACAACCACAGGCAGCCAGCCACAAGGAGCAGCACAGAGTCAATACCATCGACAGGGAAGTCAATGGTAGCGACGAACCATCAGGTTGCTGGCGAGTAGACAGTCGATACTATCGACCCCATAGTCAATACTATCGACACGTGGAGTTTCAACGACAGAAAAGGGATAAAACCGACGCCTAAGGGTGTCAATACCATCGACCCGTGTCGATGGTATCGATTCAGCATCAGGCGCAACGACGACAAGAAAAGAAGACTTGTTGATATCACGAGGGTTGATACCATCGACCCGCGTCGATGGTATGGACACCGTCAGATTAAAGTTTGTTTCAGATTGACCCAAATCCGACGAATGTGATATTTTTGCAACCTAACTCAGTGATTATACCTAATGACGGCGGCCAAGAGCAGGGTAACACGTCATTAGCCACTGCACACATCCCGAGAAGGTGTGGAGAGAAGAACGGAGCCCAGAAGCACGCCCCAGCCGTTCCAGAAGCCGCAGAAGACGTTCTCCACCGCTGAAAGGCTATAGATCGCACATTCTACGTTGAGGAATGCTTGGATCTTCTCCGTTCAGGGGTTTCATCACTTATTTACGTTTTTCTCCATGTTTCCCCTTTCTTCAACCATGTTTTGCTCTGAGATGAACATGTGGGGCTAATCCCCTTTATCTTTAGGACCGGGAGTAGTCCGGGGAAGCATTGTATGACATTTTTATCATAGTAATTCATAATTTATCTCTTAAATCCGTGGTATGATTTCGTTTTCTCAATTATATTGTTATGCTTGATCACCATAATGATAATCTAATGCCTTTAATTACTTTGAAAGAAGAATTAACAGTTGAAAAGAGACAAAATTCACATTAATTAACAAATCCCTTGAACAAGGTGATGTAATGTCAATGGTGGAAACCCAGAGGTCGATTCTAATGCACCTAGTTTAGGGTATAGGTTACTACGACGGTGGAACCGACCTAAACATAGGTAGTGAATTGTACCACGACAGTGGGTAATTCTGATTACAGGCCACTATCCGGATTGAGAGATGAACCTGAGTAACTATATGAAAATTCATACAATGAAGACCCGCGGTGAAACCGCAATCCTAAATATCTCTATTTGAATTGATTAAACTGAACACTTCATCAATTACTTTGTTTTATTTTCTTTTCTTTTATTTTTAAAACAACTCTCATAACTTTTTTTTTGGTCTAGCTGATTGTGAGTAGTTAGCAGTAGTCTACCGATAATTTAGTGTCCCTGAGTTCGACTCGGGCCTCACAAGGGCCTATACTACATTGACGCGTGCACTTGCATTATACGCACGGTAAAATCGTGTCAAGTTTTTGGCACCGTTGTCGGGGACACGGCAATTGTCGGCACTACGAGTGCTGCAAGCGGCCATTCTAGGCCACATTTTTATTTTATTATTTTATTATCATTTTATAAATTCATTGTTTTATCTTTAATATTATTGTAATCGTCTAGCACTGTACTGAACTGAAATTATCATCTTGCAGGTACTGGTGCATGGTGAGGACACGTAGCACCGACTACACACAGCAATCACCAGAGGTTCCACTGTCGGGACCAGACGATGAGCAGAACTATATTCAAGACCAACCAAACGAAATAGATTCCGACTCAGAACAAGAAGCCATGGCAGAGGAGCAGACGATATGGGAGAAGATCAAAGCTTCTTCCTCATCCGCTTCAAAGGGGCCAATAAAGAAGCAGGCAATCAATATTCCAACTTATAAAATTGATCCTGCACTAATCAACTTGGTCAAGTCAAATGCATTTCACGGGCTTAAAAATGAAGATTCGGTGACTCATATAAGCCAGTTCGTGGAGAACTGTGATATGATCAAGATAGACAGGTTTCCACAAGAGACGTTGTACTTGAAGTTGTTTCCCAGCTCTCTGGTGGGAAATGCACGAGAATGGCTACATAATCTTGATGATGAGTATGTGGAATCATGGAACCACATGGTGGAACTGTTCTTTGAAAGGTTCTTTTCGCCCGAGAAGACAAATGATCTGATTAGAAAAATGCACAATTTCAGTCAGAAAGCGGGTGAAACTTATTCTAAGACTTGGGAGTGTTTCCAAATAATGCTGAGGAGGTGCCCACACCATGGTTTGGAAAAGGAAAAACAAGTCAAGATTTTCTATTTTGCTCTTTCTGAGCATGATAGAAGCAATCTGGATTCCATAGGATCCGGGTTTTTCTTGAACAACACTGGCACTAGGTGTTGGGAGATTCTGAAAAATATGACGAAGAAGCAATCTTGGGGCGACAGGGATGCACCAGAACAAGTCAAAGCTGTAGGTGAGTCCGGGGCCATCAAGGAGCGGAATGACAAATTAGACCTTCTAGCCAAGAAATTGCTCGCCAAAGAAGTTGCAGAATCCGATGAGGAAGCCCACGTCAAATTTATGCAACAACAGGGCTATAGAAACAATGATTATGCTTGGAGGAAGGATAGGAAATTCTCATGGAAGGATCCAAACAACTTCCTACAAGATCCAGATGCAAAGCCACAACCAAGGGCTGAAGACAAAAGCACCGAGTTGCTTAGTCATGTGGTGCAGCAAAATTAGGAGATGATGAGCATGTTTAGTAAGCAGTTGCAGTCCCAAGGTGAGATCTTGACTAAATTTGGGCAAACATTGCAAAGCCATGGAGCACTGATGAGGGCACTAGAGACGACTGTGACCCAGATTTCCAATGAAGTGGTGGCCATGAAGCATGCCAATCAACAAAGACAGGCAGGGAGTGCAGAGGTTGTTCAAGCACATCATCAAGTAAAGTACATATATGTGATTACTGAGGCAGAGCTCCCGGTGGTGGAAGACCAGTACAAAAGAAAAATGATTTTTGATACGGAGGCTACACCAAGGATACCATATCCTCGCAATCATTATGGACTACCTGGCGGATATATCCCATTCAGAAAATCCCGCCAAGAGCCCACCACGGCCGCACCCGCACCTAGGCAAGAAGAGCAGGTGAAGGCCATGCGTCAGGGTGAAGTTACAGTCACTGAGGGAGAGGAGCCTCCACAAGTTACACATGTTATAAATGATGTACCAAAGTCTACGCCAGAGGGTGACATTGAAGCAATCTTAGGGAAGGAGACCCTGAAAACCACATATGTGCCACCTCACAAGCGTCTGAATGAGGCGGTTGTGTGTGTTTCGAATAGTTTGAGGCCGAAGAAAGCGCATAGACATTACAGGAAGTTCTTGGAGTTGTTTAAGAAGCTTCATATTAACATTCTGTTAGTGGAAATGATAGAGCAGATTCCCGCATATGGGAGATTTATCAAGGATATCATCACGAAGAAGAGGTGGAACAAAGACACAAATGTTTGTTAGGTGAATGAGATGGTGAGCTCAATTATCCATGGGAGTTTACCATAGAAGAGGAAAGACCTAGGAGGCTTCTACATTCCATGTTCCATAGGCGGTCACTTGTTTCCACAAGCACAGTGTGATTCAAGCGCCAACATTAATCTTATGCCACCGTCCACATTTCAAAAGCTTGGGTTGAAGAAAATAAAGAAATCAGCGGCAACTATTGAGTTGGCAGATTGGTCCATTGTGAAGCCATATGGAGTGTGCGAGGATGTGCTTGTCAAAGTAGACAGGTTTATCTTTCCGGTGGATTTCATCGTCATGGACATGCCACATCTTAAAAGTTGCGAGATGCTATTGGGCAGGCCGTTTCAAGTGACGGATGATGTTATCACCTCTATCGGAAGAGGTACATTGACCTTGGGGATTGGCCAGGATCGAGTTGAGTTCAAATTGTTGCATGATCCCCTAGGAACACTCTCCGAAGCTCCAAGCTGAGGAATTTGATGGTTTCGTCTAGCCTAAGACGTTAAATAAGGGTGCTTGTTGGGAGGCAACCAAGCCATTGGTAGTTTCATTTAGTTTCTTTCACATTTGTAAGTTAGTTTGATTTGATTTTGTTTTTAGTGTAAAAATGATACCTTGATCGTTTGTTCAATGTGCAGAACTGAGGCAGGGTTGATACTATCGACCTGAGTGTCGATGGTATCGACAGGGGCACAAATAGGTGGCTGTAAAAATTTCTCTGAGTCAATACTATCGACGGCCTTGTCAATGGTATCGACCCACCAACAGGTTGATCGCAAAACTGAGGTTGATAGTATCGACATGGCTGTCGATACTCGTGAGATCTCTGGAGATATTCAGACGAAATTTGTCTCAGTGAAGTCGATACCATCGACGGGCCTGTCGATGGTATCGACCCAGTTACAAGCAGAAAGCGGCGGTCGGGACTCACAAGGGTGTTTGCCCTAAGAAGAGTCGATACTATCGACCCGCGTCGATGGTATCGACGCGACATGTCACCGATCCGCGAGAGTAAATCAACGGCGATCGCTAGAAATTGTACGATCCCAATAAAATGTATTTCATGGAAATTGTACGAATTACGTTCAATGAATGGGTTTCTTTTGCAATATTTCTCTTGAATGTATGTTTTTCTGGTTCATGATGATTTGATAAGACCAATGTGATAAAATGGGAGAAAAAATAAAAGAAATCTCATAATAAATAAAAGGGAAAAAGAAATAAAGATAATGGTGAGAATTATATAGAATTCTCTAGAAAGTGGTATGAATGACCTTAATTGATTAGGTTTTGAATCCACTTGGTTTCTAATAAGAAAATAAATCCAAATAAAGGAAATAGAAGAGAAAGAGAGAGAAAATATGAATAAAATATTCCTTTTGAATAGATAACTTACATATGAAGAAAACCCTCTCTTATTTTTGAATTTTGATTCCAAACTTGACACACAAAATTGAAGTCATTAGGGAGTTTCCCTTAAAATTTGGAATCAAAAGGATTAAAGGGTTGCGAGATATGGATTATCTTAGAAATCCTAAAGTGAATTGATTATCAACATATATCCATAAATGTCATGATTTGATTAAACCAATTTCATGGATTTTGCTTTAGTGCACACAATGATAGCTGTTAGATCTTCAGATCAATGGTGGTTGTGTTGTCACTTACCTCAAGTAGGAAAAGGAAAAGAGGAACATTGGGTAATAACTTTGGGATCAATTCTCTCTTTGCATAATTGATGTATGAATTTGGAAATAAGCCTGATGAGTTCACAGTAAGAAATATCACAAACCCATCCTTACTTTCCTAGGATTTGGTGGGCTCTAGGAGAATCGCTCAAACTACCATGGAGGCAGATCTAACCCAGGGGAATCCCAGACCTATAAAAGGGGTCATAACCCCTCTGCAAAGACGTATCTTATCTCAAAGCCTTCGGTCAGAGCCCGTGATCTCCCCAGTGCATCCAATTCCTCTTTCAGCTCTGTTCTTCACCTTTGACCGTACCACCTTCTCACTGGAGGTGCTCAGACCTTGACCCGTCATCCCAGAGCAGTAGGCGGGCAATTAAGTCCATTGACCAACTCATCAGGACTCATTGAAGGTGACCACAACCTCACATGTGACTGAGGAAGCCAGAACCCTAGAGTAAACTACTCAGTTGACTTGCACGAGGCCAGCAATTTGCGAAGAGAGGTGGAAGACAACGGAGGAGTGAATTACCTTCTTGCCCCTCGAACACCTTCAATATAGGTATGGGATTTTGGTCTTTTTACATTTTGTTTCTTTCTTAGATAGCCACGAACTAGGCTTCCGAGTTGGCGAGAGCTAATAGGTGGGGTTCGAGACTCTTTGCTTAGGTGGCAGACCCTGATTGGGTTAAAAATGATTTATTTAGGAAAATCATATCTTTTTATAGGATTATCAGATGAAGACATGTTATATATGGTTTTTTATTAGAAAAATCCATAGAATCCATTTAAAATATAATTGAGGCATGAATCTTCTTGTAGTTAGAAAAGTGTATAAAGATGCCATCTTTAATTGATTTAAGTAATTTAAAACCCTAACTTTTGATAATAAATAGATCCAATGATGATCCCTGAGTATTTTGAGTTAAATATTAACATGTTGATAAAAAAGGATGGATTAGATCTAGATGAATAATCTTTGTGCATAATTTGCTTAATTATGGTTCCATGATTATAAAAGTACATAAATGGACTTAAAAACCCAAATTTTGATAATTGAGAGGTTTAATGATGCTAATGGTGGAAATCAATTTAGAAGACACAAAGATGATGTTTTTGAACTAATTGTGGATAAAACCTTTTAATTTGGATAATCTAAGGAATTAGGGTTTTTATGTATATAAGAATGCTTTTAGGGTTTTGTTGACCTATGAAGGGTAAAATTGGAAAACATAACCAATAAACCCTAAGGAAACCCTAATAGGACTTGGAAACCTTAGAATGGTATCCCAAGTCAACAAAAGATGTTTGGATGAGATTGTAACCATTAGGTGTAATAAATGCTTTTCAGGATCAAGATTTTCTTGATTTATTGCTTGGTTGGGTTGATTGGACTTCTTGATTGGATTACTATCTTTCTTGGTTTTGGGGCTTCCTAATTAGGTATGTGGTTACACTTATGGCTAATCGCTCTAGTTTCATGATGATTTCTAAGTTTTTACCGGTTGCTTGGGTGAATTTTAATTCTTGAAACTATAAAGTGTCTATGAATATCACCATAATTATATGCATGACTAGCTCAGATCCTAGTCCTCCTCTGTAGCTTTGAGTATTTGTGTGAAATTGATGATCTAGTTATTGATCTACCTTGGGGTAGGTTCAACAAGTTATCATGAGTTGATGTTTGGTCTACCTTTGGGTAGGATCATACGACTACATAACTCTATGTCTTGGTCTACCTTTAGGGTAGGATCAAATGGGGCTATTTGGGATCTACCACATGAGAAAGGTAGTATCGATGTCCACTGTAGGGACATCATAAAGGCTTGGATATGTTAGGATTGAGTAGTTATGTTTAAAACATAAAGTTTGATTTGTTAAGCAATAATTTGGTTGTAATATGTTGTTACAAATAAATGCAAGCTTTTGGTTCCCCCACATACTAGTATAATTCGTTATACTGACTGACATTTTGCTTATTGGCATTTTAGGGTTACATGTAGTTATATGCTTATCGGAATGTGGATAATCATTTAAAGAGACATTGAAAGAACAAAGCTAAATAAAGATTGGAGGATTGTAGATAGATAGATTCCTATCTGGGGTAAATCTATCAATTCCTATGTTTTGATAGGTATGTGAAAACAAATTTTTTATCATGTTTAAGCTTAGTTGTGGTAGAATTTATTAATTATTTTTATTATTTGCAAAACCATATGATCCTATTTTGGGATAACGTCTCTTGCTTCTTGACCTTCCTTAATTGGGGGTTGCCGAGGGGTGGGGTCATTAGAGTCGCTTTCCATCATGATATGATCTAGAAATGAAGAATTAAAAGACATAAGGACCTGGATCTGACCAAACTCAATCCTCGAGCACGACCTAGTTGCTTCATCAGCACACTATGGATCACCCATCAAGAAACTGATTCCCTTGAACATACGTCTATCCCACAACTCCAATAGAAGATGGTAAATGCAGACCCAAATCAGTACATTCTTCATACACAACCATTCAAGGGGATCACCAGGCTTCCAATGGAACAGTACCAACTGTCTGTTCTTTACAAACCACATACCCGACTTGAAGGTGAAATCTAGATCCATCTGATTTGTGAATCTAACAATGAACAAGCCATCACCATGCCCAAAAACCTCAATAATTCTAACAAGATTCCATAGCTAGTTAAAATAGCCCTTGAGAGTAGGCAAATGGGGCCTGAAGTCAAGCACATAGCCTGCCAAACAACTACTCTATTTCTAGGCATTTTCAAGGGCTTCTGCCTTAGGATATAATAGTTTGCCATCCACCACATTAATGTCAACCCCATCCAGAGAGGAATCATCAATTTCTTAACAGAAGTATCAAACCATGTATGATAGAGATGGTATTCGCATAGAAGGCATGGATGATTGTAAACCTATATCTACGACTTCAACCCATCTTACCTTTGATATCATATTAAGTGGAAAGGTGAATTACTTGATTATCTAAGTATGCACAAGCATATAGAAGGTACTCTTCAATATCTTACATTAACACTAAATGGTATCACTTATATGGAGTCCTTGATATCCCAATTATAGTTTACTTGTCTCTTGTTAAAAGAATTTTACGATACATCAAAGAACCTATCACAACGGGCATACAAATCTATTCATATTTTGATCTTCCTATTGTTGGACACTGTAATGCATATTGGGCTGGTTGACCTCTTAATTGATAAAGCACTAGTGGAATCTGTATCTTCTTAGGCAAGGCACGTGTCTCATGGCCATCCATGAAACAAAGTGCAATTGCCAAGTCTAGCACAGAAGTTGGATATAGATTGATCTTTTCCAGTTACAACGACTTAGTTGACATGATTCTCTCATCTTCTTCAAGATGTACACATACATTAGAGTTCTCAAGTCACATTATTGTGTGACAACATGAATGTCTTATATATACCTCACCTTTAATCTAGTTCTCCATGTTAGAAAAAAACTTATAGAACTGGATTATCACTATATGAGAGAGAAAGTGGTCTTGGGACAAATCATCACCAGGTTTGCATGCTCTAAAGATCAGCTTCCAGATCTCTTTACAAAGGTTGTAACCAAAGACATCTTCATCTTCATTACTTCCAAGCTCAGTTTGTGATTAAACTAGCCACAACTTGATGGAGGGTATTAGATATAGTGCGTATTTGCCCTTTCTTCATGTATAAAACCTATAATTAGATAAAGTCCCAGCCTGTTGGTTGTATCGGGATTTTTCCCATAGAGTTTATATCTTGTAATAACAAAACATTGTACTTTTGTGACTTACACATACAAAGGTATACACATAGTAAACAAGTGCACGATAACCTTTGTTGGTAGATTCCCTCACTCAGTCATTTTGAAACCTAGACCCAATATTCTATCAACTAGAAACTTATTTACAAGGACAAGAGGATAGTAGCATAACTAAGGGGGCAGTAGGGGCCATGGTCCCCTAAAAAATAATAAAAAATACAAATTATAGTAGTATTTCAGTTCATAAGTTCAATAAATAAAAAATTGTGATAAACATATTCACAAAAGTGTTGTATCCATATCAGTAACGACATTGTTCCACAGTCCATCCCACGTGGGTTTGAGTCTAGCTCCATGTAGTATAACTTTTTGTCTAATTTTGAACAACACCAGGAAACCATTGTCTCGTCATATTATATGTTGATGTCCTTAGAAATATTCAGTAATGGTATCTAGTTTGGCAATCATTCGGTTGTTCAACTCCACCCACCCAAGTTTGACTCCAACACCACATAAGTTGAATTTTTGTCTAAAAAAACCATATCTCTTTTTATTTTAAGCTAAACTTCTTGAAATCTAAGTAATATAATCAACAAGTCACTAGCACAAGCTATCCTCTTACTAATACTTGTGAAGAATTATTTCTATTTAAGTATAAGTTAGATTATTTCATTTAAAAGTTCAGTAATACTAGACAGTTCATAGACTCAAAGTATAGTAAAATAATTTAGAAAAGAGTCTTTATTTAATTAGTCATTACTTTGTACTATTTGTTCAATAATAGGTCTGAAGAGTCTAACCTGTTATTTATCCATTTATCCCTTCTTTTATCATCATTAATGGATATAGTTGTTTTTGAACGGTTAAATAAGCCATTTTTAGAGGAAAATAATGAAGTAAATGACATCTATATGATAGATTCATAATCTATATTGAGTAATCACTATATGATTTTTGTTATACGATGATTAAATTTACACCAATAAGACAAAGAACAACTATGATCAAATTTTTTTTTCTTTTCTAGTGACTTAGGTGAAATCCTCAAGTTATTCGAGGAAGGAATAGTTGTAGAATTTATATGTCAATATTTTCTCAAAAAATGGATTGTGTAAATCAATTAAGTTGTTATCCATCAAAAGGAAACACTAACATGCTTGTCAAACTATACATAATGAAATATGGTATGCTAAAAAGGTCCTTCTTACTTTATTATCCATATTATCATGTTTCTTCTTTTAATAATATAATATTAGTGATGGTTTTCCAACTAAACTCCTCATTTATATAAGCATGCATGGCTAAATGATTTAAAATTGCTTATGTATATATGCAAACTTTTTTGGGTTAAATTACACAATTACATATTTATGTAACATATCATCATTATACTATATGGTATATAATTACATACCATAGATATTATGCATACATATATGGTGTCACTCCTCTCTATTCAATAAGGAACACTTGTACCTCTTATGTTTCACGATATTCAATTTTAATTTAGCCACAAAAGATAATTATTGCTTTACATTTTAGAAAAATTAATTATATAAAATAATATTTGTATTAAGACTCTTAAAAGTTTGTGAAACAAAACATATACTTTTTATATGTACTTGACTATATATAGAGAATAAGTAAGGCATCAAAATTAGTCATGACCCCGACCAGATTTTCTAACTCATAAGTCAAATTTACTTTGGCCCTTCAAGCTTTCAACCCTGGTTCCGCCCCTGTCAGAAGATGGTATGAAGACCACGCATACGGTCGGGGGCACAAACCTCATTGGGTTGTGTTGTACTTGGGCCTTGGGTTCAGACATCAAAAATGGTATGTTGTCTTCTTTTTTTTAAAATTTGCTATGTGTTCACATTTTGGAACTCAAAATGGAACCCAAGTTATTCTCCGCCACAAAACAAACATTATTCGACAAATTTTATTTGTTATATCTTTTTTTTATGGTGGAGATGAGTTGAGTCCATTTTCGATTCCAAAGTGATGTCCACAGTGATGTCCACGTAGCATTATTCTTCTTTTTACCACGACAAATAAAACAAATAATTTTGGTATGATAATTGTCCTACATGGCAGTTGTGTTTAAGATGCATTTAGATGTCTCTAATATCCAGTTGAGCCCACAGGTCGGACACATCGGGTATAAGGTGGCGTGTGAGCCTAGTATATCCAGTTGAGCCCACAGGTCGGACACATGGGGTATAAGGTGGCGTGTGAGCTAGTATCCCATTGATAAATATCAATTCAAGTATGAGTGGCATCTAGTCGAGTATGTTATTATTGGAGAGCATTATTTTGTCACTCCTTTATTTGAAACGTGAAAACGTATGCAAGACTAACCATTAGAACCGGGTATCACCAAACCACAGTATTTTGTAAATAGGTTAATCAACCATCATGCTTTTCTTTTCTACTTGAGCGATTCATTCTTTCTCATTGTAACATTCTGTCTCCGTGACCATCTCCTGGTTACTTTTCAGTCAACCTAGCTGTGTCGAAATACTGACATTCTTGATTTCTTGGTATATACCATGGACACGCGAACATTCTACCGTATAGGAACAAAAACATAACACGTATCGGTGGTGAAATGCTATTTATCCTAAGACATGACCTTATGGATTATTTGTTCAATTAAGTTATTGATCTGGTGTTGCTTGTTTGTGAATGACGTGCATTTTCTCTTGCATTTTTGCTCGAATCTGTTTGCACGTAGTTAATGTGTGAAATTCCAACATAGACATATTTAAATGGAGGGTTTGTGTGAATCATCAGACGGTGCAGTCACAAGGTTATTGGGCATTGAGGTGACAGCTCTCGGAACTGAGACGTGACAACAAACTAAATGAACCTGCCGTTCCAAAGTCAAGGACTGTCGTCCTAACCGTTCTTCTTCTTAAAGCCGCAGTCACAAGCCAAAGTCAAGCACCGTCCTCCTAACCGTCGTCACAACAATGTCGACAGGTGATACCGACAGCGCATAGACATTCATAACTTTGACTTGTTTGCCGTTCAGTTGGGAATGGTCTCCTAGCTGAGCCCTTTATTGTTTTCTAATACCCTTAAATCAGCAATGATATCATTCATCCTTCTGAGGCCTTCGCGCATGCATTATTTAACCCCGAAAGATAATTCAACTCTCAACTAAACTAATAAGAGTCATGAGTCGTCATCATACCGTGCTTCCCCTCTTTTTCCAAGTCTCAGCCACCAACAGAGCTAAAGCACCACGCAAAATCGTATGGAGCAGGGAGTTTTTCCACTCAACTTTGTCTCTCGAGTCAAGTGGGTTTGGTATCTGATAGCAATGCGCAGTGAACACAGCCTTGGAACAGGACCTGAGAAAATACATGGCAGCAAAAGAGCTTTCTCCGCTGGCCTTTGCCTACATTACAAAGGAACAAAGTGAACAGGAGGTCACTTTCCCAGTCCGGCCTCTGCGTTTCACACATGGCTGCCTTTGAGCACATATCATGGCCGGCGCCCACTGTGTCGTACTGTTCATCTGGAGGTGTTGAGGTGATTCCAGAGCGTTAAAAATAGGAGTGTTAGCTGAGAAAGTAATAGGCTGCGGATCTACTTATGCTAGACCTTGGCATGATTGAGACCCACCTTCGAACATGTTCCCGTTGCATGTTAAGCCAAAAGCAAACTGCCCATCTAGCTAGTAACGGAATGTGGTCCATCAAGGTGGTGGGATCGAATATCATGGATTCCAGCTCGAACTGTAAAGATAAGGGCCGATCTGAATTTGCCTGAAGCAGGGGCCAAAAGCCTCAGTTGCCGCGAAAAGCAGTGGAAGGATTGGTGTAAGCTGGGAGTACTGCAGGAAGTGCAACTTGTGAGCTTCCAGGCGTTTGTGCTCTCGTGGGTCTACCTGGTAGCAGGGGGCGCAGGGAATAAGGGTTAGGTAGGGATTGTCTGCAAGTATCGATCTGTTCTGTAAGAAATCGGCCTTTTCCTGTTCTAGGATCGTGCATAGATGGTCAAAACTGTCAGATGATCAACGATTTCTATATGTCCAGGATTGATAGTGCGATGTGTAAGTTATTCTGTACTTCTAGCTTTTCAATGAAAGTCTCGCCATACGGTAATTTACCATAAAAAGGTGTAGTAGTTGTTGAATTAATCCTATGACCAGAGGCCATCGACATCGCATTCCTCGCTAGCTAGCAAGCTACTAAGTCGATAGTAATTACATCGCGCTTAGGTGCATATTACAATAAAAATAAAGTTCATACTATACTGGAGATGTTGCCAGAGTTAGTTCATGGTGTGGAGATGTTGCCAGAGTTAGTTCATGGTGAAAATATGTGTGATATGTCCGATGCTCAACTGCTGCACCACAAATTGCATCCACCTCCAAATTTGTGTCAGACAAAAATCGTGCCTTTGCAAGCCTTCAAATGTGTCACTGTTCGGTGTGCTAGATCGTATCGCCAAACTTGGAAAAGTCAGACAGCTCTGTTAAAGGATGAATTGGAGGTGGTCTGTATACAATTAGTGGAATTGTTGATGATGTGAGGATAACGCAATGTTTCAAAAGTTGTGGTTGCATGGAGCTGTCGGGGTGGTACTGAGCAGATAGCTAGCATGCATGAACCAAGAAATTGTCGGATATATATGGTTGTTAGCCATTTGATTAACACGGGTTAAATCCTAAAAGCTAGTACATAAAGAAAATGTAGCCTTTTGTTTTGTGCAAATAAGAAGAGCTTTAGTCCCACATTGCTCAATCTTAAGACTTTTGTGATACTTACTTGTAAGATTGCATGTGACACTAATGTCTAAAAGGCTCTATCACCTCCTTGTTGGGTATGGTGACCACAACACAGAGGCACGTGCACTAGTACAGAAATAGGTTATAACGTCACTACCTCTAGGGTCGGTTTTTCCAAATAACCGACCGTATATGTCTAAAAAAAACGCGGGCACCACTTAAGACCTCTTGGGTCGGTTTTCTTAAAAAAACCGACCTTGTAGTGTAACTCTATAGGGTCGGTTTTCCAAATAACCGACCTTATATGTCTATAAAAAATGTGGGCACCACTTAAGACCTCTTGGGTCGCTTTTCTTAAAATAACCGACCTTGTAATGTATCTCTATAGGGTCGGTTTTTCAAATAACCGACCTTATATGTCTATAAAAAATGCGGGCACCACTTAAGACCTTTGGGTTACTTTTCTTAAAATAACCGACCTTGTAGTGCATCTCTATAGGGTCGGTTTTTATAAAATAAGCGACCTTATAGAGAATTGGTTTAGAAAGTCAATTAAAAGTTTCCCGCGGCAAAAATTTGCTTGATTTTGGCTTCGCACCTCGATCTATAGGGTCGGTTTTCCCTTATAACCGACCCTAAAGGGCTCCTCGGTCGACATTCGTCGACCGAATAAGAGCTAGATTTCACGTATACGAGCACCTATAGGGTCGGTTTTTTCCTTATAACCGACCCTAAAGTCCTCCTAGGTTCAGGACCTCTAAGGTCGATTTTTTCTTTAAAACCGACCCTAATGGCTCCTCGGTCGACAAATTTGTCGACCGATATCAATTATGGATCCAGTTTAGTTCACACATGTATAAGCACCTATAAGGTCGGTTTTGTACTTATAACCGACCTTAGAGCGTTCCTCGATCGATGAATACTTCGACAGATAGTCTCGGTCGACAAATTCGTCGACCGATAAGGAGTCAGATTTTAAGTGTATAAGCAACTTTTAAGGTCGGTTTTTTACTTATAACCGACCTTAGAATACTATTCGGTCGACAATATTGTCGACCGATATCAATTCTGGATCCAGTTTAGTTCACGCATGCATAAGCACCTCTAAGGTCAGTTTTGTACTTATAACCGACCTTAGAGCTTCCCTCGATCGATGAATACTTCGACCGATAATCTCGGTTGACAAATTCGTCGACCGATAAGGAGTCAGATTTCAAGTGTATAAGTAACTTTTAAGGTCGGTTTTTTTCTTATAACCGACCTTAGAATACTATTCGGTCGACAATATTGTCGACCGATATCAATTTTGGATCCAGTTTAGTTCACGCATGCATAAGCACCTCTAAGGTCGGTTTTGTACTTATAACCGACCTTAGAGCTTCCCTCGGCCGACGAATACTTCGACCGATAATCTCGGCCGACAAATTCGTCGACCGATAAGGAGTCAGATTTCAAGTGTATAAGCAACTTTTAAGGTCGGTTTTTTGCTTATAATTGACCTTAGAATACTATTCGGTCAACAATATTGTCGACCGATATCAATTCTGGATCCAGTTTAGTTCATGCATGCAGAAGCACCTCTAAGGTCGGTTTTATACTTATAACCGACCTTAGAGCTTCCCTCGGTCGACGAATACTTCAATCGATAATCTCGGTCGACAAATTCTTCGACAGATAAGGAGTCAGATTTCAAGTGTATAAGCAACTTTTAAGGTCGGTTTTTTTGCTTATAACCGACCTTAGAATACTATTTGGTCGACAATATTGTCGACCGATATCAATTCTGGATCCAGTTTACTTCACGCATGCATAAGCACCTCTAAGGTCGGTTTTGTACTTAAAACCGACCTTAGAGCTTCCGTCGGTCGACGAATACTTCGACCGATAATCTCGGTCGACAAATTCGTCGACCGATAAGGAGTCAGATTTCAAGTGTATAAGCAACTTTTAAGGTCGGTTTTTTACTTATAACCGACCTTAGAATACTATTCGGTCGACAATATTGTCGACCGATATCAATTCTGGATCCAGTTTAGTTCACGCATACATAAGCACCTCTAAGGTCGGTTTTGTACTTATAACCGACCTTAGAGCTTCCCTCGGTTGACGAATACTTCAACCGATAACCTCGGTCGACAAATTTTTTGACCGAGGCTGACCCTGTGAACCTCCATTTTCTTGAATTAAAAAGGCAATATTCTGATTAAAATATAAATTTTAAAAAAAATTGTAACGACTAGAAAATCAACCGTCGTAACGGCTAGAAACGTCGCAACGGCTACTTTTTATATCGACCGTTGTCCGACCGGGAGACGACCGTTGCGGGTGTCGGTCGACAAATTGTCGACCGAAATGGGCTATGTTTTGCTATAAATAGCACCCAAAATGATCCATTTCTTCACACCTTCACATTCTCACTTCTCTAGCTCCTCTCTAGTGTATTCTTGTGAAAATCTTTAGCTTGTCTACATCCAAGTCTTGCTTGCTACTTCTCCACTTCAAAGCAACGAAATGGCTTCATCATCTACGCGTGGAAAGAAGCAAGTTGCAGGTAGGAAAGCAAGGACGGCCGTCTCTGCAACGCTGTCGTTCATCAACGATGTCCCCTTCAACGACGCAGCTGTAGGCGACCACTACCTCAGGCTCTCCTCAAGAACTCCTCTTCCACGACGGCCAGTCGACGTCATGGACTTCCACAACATTGTCGATTTGGATGAACACTTTGAGGTGCAACATTTGACTGATTTTCTAAATCCCTCCTTCCATTCCTACTCCTCTAAAGTAGTTAATAAATTCTATGCCAATTTAACCCCACATCCTGACCATGATTCCTTCTCCTCTATGGTTGGTGGGTATGGATTCCATTTTACTGAGGCGGGTATTCTTGATATGCTTGACATAGAAATAGAAGAATATAAAGATTTTCTTGATCTCACCACAGGAAATCCACTCAACAAACTCTCCCAAGATGACACTACAACTAGCCTTAGTGATGTCAAAAGAGCCATCTTTCAATCAAATACGAGTTGTCATGAAGATAGGGGTACCTATTATGCCATAAATTTAAAACCTGAAGCTAGGATCATAAATCTCATTGTTGCCACCAATATCCATCCTAGAGAAAACAAATCTGAAGTACCCACCTTTCGTATGTACCTTATCTATGCCATTCTCAAAGGTATTCCCATAAACTTTATTCGTATCATCCTTAAGAATATGCTTGAGTTTTCTGGAAATCCACCTTATGCTGACTTTGTATGCCAAATCACTCAACATTTTCTTAAGAAGAATATTGAGGACGACTTAGGTTACACATGGGATAGAAAACCCCAAAAGATAAGTAAAAATATGGTGGAAAAGATGGGAATCGACTTTGGCCACAAAAGGGCTAGGACTGAAGGGGAGACATCTACCCAAGACATACCTCCACCACCTCCTCCTACCAACCTACCCCATGATCCTATTACAAACACCTTGACATACATTGCTGGATCCCAATATCACCTAAGTAGGAAATTGGATTATAATCACCATGCCATGACTTATTTAAACCAAAGGATGCAAACTCTCTCTCCTAACCAAACTGATGAATATCCCTATTCCCTTAATCCTGGCATGATAAATCCATACAATCCTTCCTACAACTACTATGAAATTCCACCTCCACCATCTCCTGATCTCACACATACTCACTTTTCCTCAATTCAACTTCATGACATTGCTGCCCAGTTTCACTTTGATCGTGTTCCCAACTTCTTGGAGGCTTATGCCTTAACCATGACAGGTGCCTTGGAGTAGCAGACACTGGTCAAATATTATGGAGATGAGCCCTTTCTTTGGAAAAGACCCAGACATTGATGTAATCCTTCGGTCTTTTCAGTGAGATTATGAGATATCTTTGTAATGATTGTAATGAATATCTTTTTATAAAGCAAGTATGGCATGCTTCACACTACTACAGAAATGGCTTATAAAGTCACTTTTTTAGGTGTCGGTTGTATACAAAAACCGACACCTAAATGCTATAGTGTCGGTTGATAACATAAACCGACATCTAATATACGAAGGTCGGCCAGACACGGGTACCGCTTTTATTAAGTGTCGGTTAATTAATAAACAACTGACACCTAAACTCAACCGCCAAACCCAAAATTCCAGCGAAAAAATTGGCTCCAAAATTTTACAAAAGGCGTCGGTTCATAGCTAAATAACCGACGACTAAAGGGTGTTTAGTTGTCGGTTTTTAATAACCGACACTTATTGTCAACTTAATAGCTCACCAACCCGACCGATTCTTCCCCTTTCTCTTTTTCATTCCCGATTTCCTTAGCTCCGGCAATTTCTTGCTCCCTTCCGCCGCTCCCTGCCGTTCGTGCTCTGCCGCCGTGCTCCGTCGCCGCCGCTCCTTCCTCCGTGCTCACCGCTCGTCGTCGTCGCCACGAGAAGCAGTCGCCGCCCGCCGGCCCGCCGGCCGCCCTCTCCACCGTCGCCGGTAGCAGCTAGGTCTCCTAGCCTCGCCGCCCTCTCTGCCGCTCCTCTCCTCGCCGCCGGCAGCTGCTAGGACTTGCTCCGGCCGCTGATCCTCTTCCCTCAAGGTGCCTGCCCTGCTTTCTTCTTATTCCTCTGCTCCTCTTCCCTCAAGGTGCCCGCCCTGCTGCTGGGCATTTTTTTTTTAATTTATTTACTTCCTATGAGAATCAGTTTTAATTAGGGCTCATACACATATTGATGTACATAAACCTGTTAGAATAAATGCTAAAAAGGTGTGATTTTAGGGTTTAGGTACTGATTTTGTGCTTCTACTGAGCTGAATCCTCTATTGTCTATACAATACATGTTCTATGATAAGCCTTAGTTAATTTAATATGCATACTTTGTATGTAAGACATAGTAATTGGGTACTGCTGTATATCCAAGTAAATTACATGTAACTAATCATGACATAGATATTAGAATGCATACTTTGGTTAAATGTATTGCTGTAATTTTTGATCAAGTAATGATATGTAAATGTAGCAATAAGTTAGTAAGGTATCAATGATAAGTCTGTTGTAATGTGATGCAAAATAGTTATTGTATCATGCATATATACTTAATACTTTTTTGTTTTATAGTTGTATAGGGTGTTTTATGTGTGGCAAGTCTATTGTTTAATAGTTTAGCTATAATCATTGTTTAATAGTTTAGCTATATTCTTGTGAGAATCCTAATCACCCTTATTTTGCTTAATGATGAACTGTAATGCACACATGTGACATGCTTGGAATGTAAATGATGAACTTTTCCCTAAAAGGAAACAACTTATATATATTCAGATCTTAATAATTCCATGAAGTGCACATTATCTTACTCATGAAAAGTATGTGTATAATGTAGGATTAGTTCCATATAATGGTTCTATTTTAGTAAGCACCTAGAAACCCGTCCAAGATTTACTCATTAGGAGTAAATCTTGGATAGTCCCCGGTTTGGGACTGTTCTTGAACACCTAATCTCACTTAGGATGTAAGTGTATAATGTGTATTGGGTTTTCGAAAAAATTTCGGTAGCATTTCCTCGTTTGTTCTCTAAGTACATATGTAGACTTCTTTTCAAGCTATTATGTCTACCACAATAAAGTTGGTTATGACAAGCAATAAAAGGTTAACTGATGTTATACCACTTTTTCTGAAAATATATAACATCGTTATATGTACTTACACTAATATTATGCAGTCTTTGTCCACCCATAACAGTCACTATGAACTGGGCCTCTATGTCAATGTTAACGTTCCCTATTGAAGAACAATTGAACATCATCCTAGATGATCGTTCCTTAAACCAATTGGTCATACCCAAACATTGGCATTTTCTAAAAGGAAGACACTACATGCCTGGTAAAGTGACCCTAACTTTTGGCAATTTTTCACATGTTATCGAGGTTGAGTATGATTTGGCGTGAAATCTTGTATCAAAATCTGGTTGGCGTGATTGGATTGGAGAGCTGCATGTGGTCCGTTGGAACAGGCTTTTTCTCCATCCAGTTGGCCATAATTCCATCAAAGTTTGGATAACGAACAACAACTGTGAGACCCCCAATCATCTTCTGCGGTATGAGCGCACGGTGTCAGATATCATCTATGAGGAATCTGAATCTGAGGCCCCTGTCAGTTCAGATTCGTCTAAATACAGTGAGGAGCTTCGTGACACAGCTTCATCATCAAAAAGAAGTTACTGATGCATGCGAGACCATGTTGGTGTAGTATTTAGTTGTCTATCTATCTAGACTTGTCTGTATTAATAGTTTTTTTTAATTATGCACATGTTTAGTTACTGTTTAGGGGTACACCCCTGTGTGTGGATGTAAAAAGAGATTAATGAATGGAACTGAAAGTTGCTACATGAATGCTTATAACTGAAGTGTGTGTTCCCATGAATGTTCCCATTTGCATGATTACACTACTATTTTCTCATATTGTATAGTCTATTTTAATATGACGTCATACTTACTTATATCTTGCTTAATGATGAACTGTAATGCACACATGTGACATGCTTGGAATGTAAATGATGAACTTTTCCCTAAATTGCCAATCATGCTTTTAAAGACATCAATAATCACCCTAACTTGAAGAACTAGGATTTTAGGTATAAGAATGACAACACATTATTTGTTGGCCTAGAAACCCGTCCAAGATTTACTCATTAGGAGTAAATCTTGGATAGTCCCCGGTTTGGGACTGTTCTTGAACACCTAATCTCGCTTAGGATGTAAGTGTATAATGTGTATTGGGTTTTCAAGAAAATTTCGGCAACATCTCCCCGTTTGTTCTCTAAGTACATATGTACTTGCAGAACAGCGGGAAAATGCTACCGAAATGTTCTTGAAAACTCAATACACATTATACACTTACTAGTGAGATTAGGTGTTCAAGAATGGATAGGTGGTACACATTTATTATATATAATAATGACATCACATGTATTTGTTAACCCTAGACCCTAATCTTGTCCTAATATATACTTGTTTTCTCTTTGATCATAGAATGGATAGATCATGGATGTCAATTCGCAATCGCTGCACCCCAGAGTTTATTTCTGGTCTTGACCAGTTCATTAGTGATGCGATGATTTTGAGTCGCATTTATAGACCTTTTTCATATGTGTTTTATGCTCTAATTAGTCATTTTTATGGATAATATTGCATAATTCACTCATTTCGGTCTTTGCCATCATTTTATGTCAAATCCCCTTAGTTGTATCATTTTGAGCATTATTTATCATATTATCATAATTTGTGTGGATTTATTTGGTCTTGTTTTGGAATTTTAGGAAAAACAAGTATCTGCTTCCGTCGATACCATCGACGGAAGTCGATACCATCGACCAAGCCACAGGTTGCCAGCCGAGAGGAGCAGCACAGAGTCGATACCATCGACACACAAGTCGATGGCATCGAGATCCCTTCAGGTTGCTGGCGAGGAATCTGTCGATACCATCGACCCAAGTCGATGCCATCGACGCATGGAGGCTACAGCGTCGCTAAACGACAACAACCGACGCTAAAGAGAGTCGATACCATCGACCCTAGTCGATGGTATCGAGATGGACACAGGCACTCAGACGAAAAGAAAAGAAGGTTGCCGCTAATACGCTGGGTCGATACCATCGACCCGCGTCGATGGTATCGACGCCGGCAGATATGCGTTGGATTCGTTTTGATCTCAATCGGACGGCTGGAGTTATTTGACGACCTAATTAGGGACTTATACCTAATGACGGACGCCGACACGGAGGGGGTATCGATTTTGTCATTGCACGAGTGCCAAGGAAGGAGAAAAAGGAGAACGGAGGCCTGAAGCTCATCCCTATCGATCCGGACGCTGCCGAAGACGAATTTCACCACCGAGAGGCGGGAAAGCTCGTGTTCTACGCAAAGGATCCACCGGTTCTTCTCCGTTCAGGGGTTTTCCCACTTAAATCACGTTTTTCTTATGAATTCCCCTATTTCTACTATGTATTTGTGCAAGATGAACATGCGAGGCTAAAACCCTCCATCTTTAGGACCGGGAGTAGCCCGGGAATGCATTGTATGATAGTTTTATATTAATAATTCATATTTTCTCTCTTAAATCCGTGGTATAGTTTTGCTTTCTCCATATATATTGTTATGCCTGATCACCATAATAATAACCTAATACCTTTAATCACTTCGACAGAAGGATTAACGGTTGAAAAGAGACGAAACCTACATTAATCGATAAATCCCTTGACAAAGGAGGTGTAAAATTAATGTTGGAAACTGAGAGATCGTTCGTAATGCGCTTAGTTTAGGGGAATGATTACTACGACGGTGGAATCAACCTAAATCTAAGTAGTGAATTACACCACGACAGTGGGTAATTCTGTTTTCAGGCCACTACCCGGAAAGAGAGAGAAGATTGAGGAGTTATATGAAACCTAATGCAATGTTGACCCGCGGTGAAACCGCAATCCTAAAGATATCTTTTGAATTGATTAAACCAACATTTAATCGATTGCTTCTTTTGTTTTGTTTTTATTTTTCTTTTAGTTTTAACAACAACTCTCAACTTGCTAATCGGCTTAGCTGATCGTGACTAGTTAGTAGGAGTCACCAACAATTCCGAGTATCCCTGTGTTCGACTCGGGCCTCACAAAGGCCTATATTACTCGACGCGTACACTTGCGTTTTTAGCGCGTAGTAAAATACACGTCAATTAGATTTGTCGAGGAACATAGGAAACAACCTGGAGATAGGTTCTACTGTCCATGTAGGCATTGCGGTAACAACTTGAAAGTCAACACTGGTGACGAAATCAAAACTCATGTCATGTGCAACAGGATTATACAAGGCTATACAGAATGGCACTGGCATGGAGATATTTCAAACTCGAAACCAGTGGATGTCGATAGCAGTGCTTGTGTGGAAGAAGAAATTGCCTACGATGACGTAGATGTGAATGAACCAGTTCCAGTAGACATCGTTGATGCGATGCTAGATAGTTTTGGGGTAGAGCACACCGATCCACCTCCCATTTTTAGAAACATTGTGCATGATGCTGAGATGTCGTTATACACAGGTTTTACTAAGTTTACGAAGCTTAACGCTGTGTTGAGATTGTATAAGTTGAAAGCTAACAATAGATGGAGCGACAAAAGCTTCACGTCATTGCTGTCTTTGTTGAAAGAAATGCTTCCTGAAGGAAACGAGCTGCCAATCTCAACATACCAGGTAAAGAAATTGGTGTGCCCAATGGGAATGGATGCCAAGAAGATACATGCATGCCTTAATGATTGTGTATTATTTCAAAAGGACTGTGCGGATTTAAAAGATTGTCCAAAATGTGGTGTGTCACGGTATAAATTGACGACTTTGGGGGAGTCCAAAACTGGTTCTCCTGCCAAGGTGATGTGGTATCTACCTATAATATCATGGTTTCAACGCTTGTTTGCCAATCCGATAGATGCGAAGAATTTGAGGTGGCATGCAGATGTTAAGAAAAATAATGATGGGATCCTACGACATGCGTCTGATTCCCCACAGTGGAAGAAGATTGATCTATTGTACCCTGAATTTGGTGAAGAAGTCAGGAATCTAAGACTTGGGCTTTGTATAGACGGGATGAATCCGTACGAGACATTGAGCAGCCAACATAGCACTTGGCCAGTCATGCTTGTTATATACAATCTTCCTCCCTGACTGTGTATGAAAAATAAGTACGTAATGCTGTCGTTGTTGATATCGGGCCCTAAACAACCTGGAAATGACATTGATGTTTATCTTGAACCTCTGATTGATGACTTAAAGAAACTCTGGGGTGAAGGTGTGATGACCTATGATGCTTCACAAAGAGAGACATTTTGTTTGCATGCTATGTTGTTTTGCACTATTAATGACTTTCCAGCATATGGGAATTTGTCTGGATATAGTGTCAAAGGAGCTAAAGTGTGTCCTATATGTGAAGAGAACACTGATTCAACAAGACTAAAACATGGCGGTAAGAATGTATATCTCGGTCATCGAAGGTTTCTTCCAAAATTCCATCCGTATCGTAGGAAGCGCAAAGCATTCAATGGATTGAATGAGGAACGCAGTGCACCTAAACCTATACCAGGGGAGGTTGTTTATGAAAGAGTAAAAGACTTTGTCAATGAATTTGGTAAGAGATCACAATGTACTTCACGGAGTGACAATTCTTCATTCAAGAAGAAGTCAATATTTTGGGATCTTCCTTATTGGAGTTCTTTGACAGTCAGACATTGTATCGATGTAATGCACGTTGAGAAAAATGTCTGTGATAGCATCATTGGTACTCTGTTAAATATACCAGGTAAGACTAAAGATGGGATAAAATCCAGACTGGACCTATGTGAAATGGGAATAAGGTCAGAATTAACTTAATTATGTGAAATGGGTAATAAAAGAACATACTTACCTCCCGCTTGTTACATGTTGTCTAGAAAGGAGAAGAAAGCTATTTGTGAATGCTTGGTAAATGTTAAGGTGCCACATGGTTACTCATCCAACATCCGTAGATTGGTATCAATGAAAGATCTGAAGTTGATAGGTCTTAAATCTCATGATTGTCACACTCTAATGCAACAAATATTGCCCGTGGCAATTCGATCTATATTGCCGAAGCATGTAAGGTTTGCAATCACCAGACTTTGTTTCTTTTTCAACAGTCTCTGCAGCAAAGTTATTGACCCTGAGACTCTCGATAATTTGCAAAGAGAAGTGGTTGTTACCCTATGTCAGCTTGAGATGTATTTCCCTCCTTCGTTCTTTGATATCATGGTACATCTTGTTGTCCACTTGACTAGGGAAGTGAAAATCTTAGGACCAGTTTTCTTGCATTGGATGTATCCCTTTGAACAATACATGAGCGTTTTTAAAGGTGATGTTCGAAACCGTTATCGGCCTGAAGGGAGTATTATTGAAGGTTATGTGGCGAGAGAGGTTATGGATTTCTGCAATGACTTTCTCAATGGTAATGACACTCTTGATAATGACAAGAATATTGACGAGCTATTTGGCAAAGGAATTTTGGGATCACGTGTGAAAGTAATCAGCCGTGAGCAGTTGGAACAAGGTCATTTGTATATTTTACACAACATGGACGAAGTGAACGTTTATATCGAGGAACATACCAATTTCATCAAAAGACAATATCCTCGAGCCAATACAATGTGGCTTGCTAGAGAGCATAACAAGACTTTTATTAAGTGGTTTGAAGATAAAGTCTTACATCAACTATCTCAAACACCAGATGATATTACTGAAACTATCAAATGCCTCGCCTTTAAACCAAAGTTGATTGTTATGTCTTATGAAGGGTATGACATTAATGGATTCACATATTACACAAAGCGCCAAGATGATAAGAGTGTCGTCCAAAATAGTGGGGTCACCCTTCAAGCATCGACTATGTTTTTTGCAAGTGCAAAGGATAAGAGTCCACGTGAAGCTAAAATGTCATATTACGGTGTCATTGAAGAGATATGGGAATTTGACTACATAGATTTCAGAATTCCGCTCTTCAAATGTAATTGGGTTGATAACACCAAAGGAGTTATAGTGGATGAATTGGGTTTCACTTTAGTGAACTTTGAAAAGATTGGCGAGAAGGCTGAACCATTCATATTGGCATCACAGGCGAAACAAGTATTTTATATCGATGATCCTGCAAATGATAAATGGTCGGTTGTTCTTCATGGTAAAAGACAGTTCATTGAAGATCCTATAGATGAAGAAGAGTACTATGATGAATATGATGACTCCAGTCCATTCTCAGTTGGGTTGCCAACTCCACAAAATATTGAAGAAGCTAATGATGACTTATATGTGCGCGGAGATCACAAAGAAGGATTGTTAATTGATAAAAGATCACAATTTTAGAGGCATGCATGTTTATATTTTTTTATTGAAGCTAAATGTTTACTTTTTTAATATCAATATCATTTTCTGATTTGATGTTTCATTATCTTCTGGTTAATACAAATGCTAAACAGCAAAAGAAGCCCCAATGAAGAGAAGCAGGATACAAATACAATACATAAAGTGCAGCACACACAAGTGCTTCAGATTCATATAACAACATGACAAACTAACACATATACAGTGCATAACAACAGCAGCGCCGAATTTACATACAACACTAGCTTAATACATATATAGTGGGACTAAGGTGACGATACCACCTGCTAGAACAGGTTACCGACTACATGTTACGACTGGGAGGTCGTGATTCAGCAACCGTATGCATTAGCAGGAGGACAAACATATGGTGATCTGTTTGTCCTCCTGCTAATGCATACGGTTGCTGAATCACGACCTCCCAGTCGTAACATGTAGTTGTCGGTAACCTGTTTTACCAGGTGGGATCGTCACCTTATAAGTCCCACTATATATGTACTAAGCTAGTGTTGTATGTAAATTCGACGCTGTTGTTGTTATGTACTATATATGTGTTAGTCTGTCATGTTGTATGGACATCGATTGTATTGCTCAGGTATTATATAGTCTCATTAGATAATATGAAATATATCAATCTTATTTATAGCTCATTAATTATATATACATCATTCTCTTTACAGGTGTTTAAAGCTGACCCCACTACAGGAACGGACTTACCAGATGTACATGCTCCCTATACGATGGGATAATTAAATGAAGTAAGAGAAGAATGGGCAACAACCATATAAATAGTGGGGGCTTTAAAATATAATTGGGATCCTGATAGCGAATAATGACTAAACAATGATATTTTGTAAATGAATTTCTGAATTATAATATGTGTGAATGTTTCTACATGTCTGGATGTTTCTACATGTGTCTGAGTGAAAATGAATGAAAGTGTTGGTTGCTATATTAATATTTCTACATGTGTGACTGTGAATGAATGGAACTACATATTGCTAGCTACATGAATGTTTATAAATGTGTGAAAATAAAATGGAACTTCAGGTTGCATTGCTAAATGCATGTGTGAATATTTTTGTTGTTAATTTTGCAGGTTTGTGGCCTGTTGTCGGCTGATATCAATGGATGTCGTAAAACCTACAGTTCATAACTAAACTGAACAAGTTTCTCATCCTATGACCAGCCACAGTAGGTCTGTAGGCTGACAGAAAAAAAAACAATAGGCGTCGGTTATTTGTATAAAACCGACGCCAAATAGGTTACAGTGTCGGTTTTTAATAGAAACTGACGTCTATTTCCTTAACACCACGGCCGTGCTGTCCAGCACGACCGTGTTAGGAGTTATATGGCGTCGGTTATTAGCTAATAACCGATGCCTATAGTGCCCAAGTTGGCGCCCTCCTGTGGCGCGAAGATATATGTCGTCGGTTATTTGTAAAAAACCGACACTGATAGTGCCCAAGATGGCGCCCTTTCTGTGGCGCGAAGGGTTTGGGCGTCGGTTTCGTATCTAATAACCGACGCCTATAGTGCCATGATGGCACGTTTTCGGTGGCGCGCGAAGAGTTTGGGCGTCAGTTTTGGAACTGACGCCTAATGGGTGAGCTTTTAGTGTCGCCCACATAGGTGTCGCTTAGAAACCGACACTAAAGGCTTTAAATAACCGACACTAAAGGTAGGTTCTGTAGTAGTGTCATCTTAATTATAAAGTGTATGGGCATTAAATTGTTATGAATAAAAGTGCTTTCCATGGCTTCATTTGGACATATACATGTTATATAAGAATATTGTTATTTCAAATGATTGAAAAATAAATTATGGCCAAATTTGACAAAGCATCACTTGGTTTTAAAATTAAATATCTCTTTAAGGGGGAGCATAGCATAAAATTAAGGGGGAGAACTAAACAATCATACAAAATGATTATATTGGATATCATGTAAAATCTTGTACAAGTACTTAGATATGATGTAAATCAAGCGTTAGATCTTACCTAACCATTTAAAACACTTGGTACTTAATTTAAAACATTGAAACAGGGTTAATCTCGGTCGAAAATATTGTCGACCGAGATACTTTCGATCGACAATATTGTCGACCGAGGAAGACTTTAGGGTCGGTTTTTTTTCCTTATAGTCGATCCTAGAGCTCTTCTCGGTCGACGAATTTGTCGATCGAAAGTGCCTCAGTCGACAAATCATCGACCGCGTAGGAGCCCAATTTCACTTGTATAAGCACCTATAAAGTCCTCTTCGGTCGACAATATTGTCGAATGAGACACTTTCGATTTCACATGTATAAGCACCTCTAGGGTCGGTTATAAGGAAAAACATGACCCTAGAGGTGCTTATACGAAGGAAATCTGGCTCCTTTTTGGTCGACGAATTTGTCGACCGAAAGGAGCCAGATTTCCTTCATATAAGCACCTCTAGGGTCAGTTTTTTCCTTGTAACCGACCCTAGAGGGCTCTTCGGTCGACAATATTATCGACCGATACAACCTCGGTCGATAAAATCGTCGACCGAGATGGAGCCAGATTCCTTCGTATAAGCACATGTAGCATTGGTTATTCCCTTAAAACCGACCCTAGAGGATTTTCGATCGACAATTATGTCGACCGATAGAATTTCGATCGACAAATTCGTCGACCGAGAATGAGTTTGAGTGTTTTTAAATAACACAACATGAGAACCGCTTATCTGTAGCTTCGGTTTGTTTTGTTTAACCGACGTTACATGTCTTTCTCTAAGTGAAAAAGCCAAAACCCTTTCTTCCTCCCGCGATAACCTTTCTGTTGTATTTTTCTCTCCCGCGGCGCTGCAAAACCCTTTGCTTTCTTGTGTCATTCCCACCGCTAAGCCCTTGCCTCCTCTCCGTGAAGCCGTGCCACCTCTCCGCGCCGCCAAAGGATCATGGTGTCCAGGCCATTGCCACTCTCCGTGCCGCAAAATAGAGCTCGTCGTCGCCAAAAAATAGAACTCGCCGTCGCCGCCAAATAGAGCTCGTCGTCGCCGCCTCTCCACTCTTCCATGAAGGTCGCCGCCTCTCCGTGAAGGTCGTCTCATCCTCCACAAAGGTCGCCGCCATTTCCAAGTAAGTTCTCTGCTTCCGTTCCTGCGTTCCCGCCTTCCTTCGTTCCCGCCCGATGCCATGGTTGCGTCTAGGTCCACTCTCGGTCGACAATTAGTCGACCGAGTGCCCACCTGCGTGTAGTGTCCAGGTCCGCTCTCGGTTAACGAATTCGTCGACTGAGAGTGGACCTGGACGCTGCGCGCAGGTGGGCACTCGGTCGACTAATTGTCGACCGAGAGTGGACCTGCTCCTTATTTATGTGTGAGCTATAAATGTTTTAATCATATTTGTTGTTAATGTTCACAAATAGTTCTGAATATTATAATGATTTCAATCTTTGGACTGTTGGAAATGGCCTTACTTTCCTAATTTGTACAAGTATTTTTTCATTTTATATGATTTGATAACCCAATAATAAAAACATGTCTTTTTTCATATGTAATAATTATATAAATACGAGATTAGACATGTGTACTCTTAGATTGACACTTTAGGGTTGATGCATTTATATATTAACTTAGAAACCCATTCAAAATTTACTCATTAGGAGTAAACTTTGGATAGTCCCCGGTTTGGGACTGTTTTTGGATATTTTAATCTCACTTAGGATGTACCTGTATAATGTATGTTTAGTTTTGTAGATTATTTCAGTAGGATTTCTTCATTTGTTCTCTGGGTACATATGTGAGTGGTTATTTACCATTTACATCGGTGTACTTGGAGAACTTAGGGGAAATGCTGCTGAAATTTTCTTCAAAACTAAACATACATTATACAGTTACTAGTGAGATTAAATATTCAAAAATGGGATAGGTGGTACACTTTAGTATATAAAATTAACTTCCTATCAATAAAAACTTACAGATTATTATAGTATCAATATTAAACTGTTAGTTTTATAATTAATTTTAATGTGATATAGAAAATGGATCGAAGTTGGATGTCTATCAAGAACCGTTGCAGTCCAGAGTTTGCCAAAGGTCTTAATGAATTTATCAGATTTACTGAGGAACATAGAAAACTACCTACAGATAGGCTATATTGTCCATGTAGAAATTGTTTTAACAATTTGAAAGTTGATACTGGTGAGGAAATTAAGAATCATGTCATATGCAATGGGATCATACAAGGTTATAATGAATGGTATTGGCATGGAGAGAAATTGAATTATGGATCAGAAAATGTCGATACTAATAGTTGTGGCATAGAAGATATAGATAATGATGATAATGTTAATGATGAACCGATTCAAGATGACCAGATTCAGGATGATATGGTTGATGAGATGCTACGTAGTTGTCGGGACAATGTCATTGATCCACCTTCTTTATTTGCAAACATTGTCCATGATGCTGAAAAACCATTATATAAGGGTTGTACTAAGTTCACGTGGTTGAGTGTTGTGATGCGATTATATACTCTTAAAGCTCAAAACCGGTGGAGTGATAAGAGTTTCACTTCACTGTTCTCTTTGTTAAAGGAAATTCTTCCTGAAGGCAATGAGCTTCCAATTTCAACATATCAAGAAAAGAAAATAATGTGCCCAATGGGAATGGAGGCTAAGAAGATTCATGCATGTCCAAATGATTGTGTATTATTTCAGAAGGACTATAGTAATTTGATAAATTTTCCAAAATGTGGTGCGTCAAGGTACAAGACTACAAATTCAGCTAAGGCTAAAAATGGCTCTCCTGCCAAGGTGATGTGGTATCTACCAATAATACCACGATTTCAACGCTTATTTGCTAATACGGAAGATGCACAAAATTTGTCTTGGCATGGGGAGTTAAAGGTCAATGATGATGGTGTCCTACGACATGCATCTGATTCACCACAATGGAAGAAAATTGATTTATTATACCCTCAATTTGGTAAAGAACCAAGAAACCTAAGGCTTGGACTCTATACAGATGGAATGAATCCCTATGGTACATTAAGCAGCCAACATAGCACGTGGCCTGTTATGATTGTTATATACAATCTTCCTCCTTGGTTGTGTATGAAAAATAAGTATGTGATGTTGTCAATATTGATATCAGGGCCCAAGAAACCTGGAAATGATATTGATGTTTACCTTCAACCTCTAATTGATGACCTAATGAAACTATGGGAAGAAGGTATTATGACATATGATGCTTCACGTAAAGAGATCTTCATTTTGCGTGCTATGTTATTTTTGCACGATTAATGACTTTCCAGCTTATGGAAATTTGTCTGGATATAGCATAAAAGGATACAAAGCATGTCCTGTTTGTGAGGAAAATACTGATTCAATCAGACTGAAACATGGTGGTAAAATCGTATATCTTGGTCATCGGAGATTTCTCCCACCAGTGCATCCTTATCGAAGGCAATGCAAAACCTTTAATGGATCAACTGAGGAACGAAGTGCTCCTAAACCTATACCAGGAAATGTTGTATATGATAGGGTGAAACATATTGTTAATGAATTTGGAAAGAGTTCAAGTAGCCATACACTCGCATGTGAAAAATCTCTATACAAGAAGAGGTCAATATTCTGGGATCTTCCTTATTGGAGATCTTTGACAATTAGACACTGCATTGACGTCATGCATGTTGAAAAAAAATATTTGTGATAACATCATCGGTATGCTATTGAACATACCAGGAAAGACTAAAGATGGCATCAAATCTAGAAAAGATTTAGAATTAATGGGTATTAGAAAAGAATTATCAGTGGAGA
This sequence comes from Alisma plantago-aquatica, assembly GCA_963693085.1. Taxonomy (NCBI): domain Eukaryota; kingdom Viridiplantae; phylum Streptophyta; class Magnoliopsida; order Alismatales; family Alismataceae; genus Alisma; species Alisma plantago-aquatica. Next base: position 313,152,690 of record OY856410.1, read on the forward strand.
TCAGGGGTCGCCGCACATATTTGCCACCGGCTTGTTACACTTTGTCAAAGAAAGAGAAAAAGACTTTCTGTGAGTGCTTGTATAATATTAAGGTTCTACAAGGATACTCTTCTAATATTCGTAGATTGGTATCAATGAAGGATCTAAAATTAATAGGTCTCAAATCTCACGATTGTCACACCTTAATGCAACAAATTTTACCTGTGGCTATTCGATCTATATTGTCGAAGCATGTAAGGTTTGCAATCACAAGACTCTGTTTCTTCTTCAATGAAATATGCAACAAAGTGATACATCCTGATACTCTCGATAAATTATAGAAAGATGTAATTGTTACCATGTGTCAGCTTGAAATGTACTTTCCTCCTTCATTTTTTTATATCATAGTTCATCTTGTAGTACATATTACAAGGGAGGTGAAGATGTTGGGTCCAATTTTCTTACACTGGATGTATCCATTTGAACGCTACATGAGTGTTTTTGAAGGTGATGTTTAGAATCGTTATCGTCCTGAAGGGAGTATTGTTGAGGGTTACGTGGCTAGGGAGGTGATGGAATTTTGTAATGATTTTTTGAATTGCAATGAAACTTGTAGCGATCAAAAAAATTCCCATCACACTGGATCTTATTGTGGCAAAGGAACTCTGGGAGGACGAGTGAAAGGAATCAGTCATGAGTTGTGGGAACAAGCGCATTTGTATATTTTACACAACATCGATGAAGTTAGTAGCTACATCACGGAACACAATGATCTTATCAAGAGAAATCATCCGCGATCCAGTTCAATATGGCTTGCAAGAGAGCATAATCGAACATTTATTAGGTGGTTTGAAGAGAAAGTATTTAATCAACTATCTGAATCACCAAATAATGTTGATGAGAACATAAAATGGCTCACCTTTAAGCCAAAAATGGATGTCATGTCATATGAAGTTTATGACATTAACGGATTTTCATACTACACAAAGCGTCAAGATAAAATTAGTGTAGTTCAAAATAGTGGGGTCACTGTTAAAGCTTGTTCATTATATTTTGCTAGTGCCAAAGATAAAAGACCACGCGAAGATGAGATGTCATATTACGGTGTCATTGAGGACATATGGGAAATGGACTATACAAATTTTCGAGTTCCTATATTTAGGTGTAATTGGGTTGACAACAACAAAGGAGTTTTAGTGGATGAGTTGGGTTTCAAATTGGTGAATTTTGAAAAGATTAGTTTCAAAGATGAGCCATTCATCATGGCAAACCAAGCAAAACAAGTATTCTATATTGATGACCCGGCAAATAAAAATTGGTCTGTCGTTCTTAATGGAAAAAGACAGTTTACTGTAGATCCTATAAATGAAGAAGAATACTACGAAAAGTATGATGATTCCAGTCCATTCTCAGTTGGTTTGCCAAGTGTAAATGTTGAAGATAACACCGATGAATATTATAAATGTCAAGACCATGCTGAAGGAATTTTCCTTGACTAACAACTGAACCAATACTAAAGGCATGTATTCTTTGAATTATTTATTTTATTATCATGTATACCTTATCACTTGTGCTTTTATTATCACTTATTTTTTTTATCATGTATACTTGCATGTTCTAAAATGGCGAGTGAAGATGAACATTCTGAGCATGAGCACCATGAGGATGGTAGTGGTGATGCTAAGAAAATGAGAGGTCCTACATTGATGCGTAGGCTGCAGGAGCTCAGGGCTAAAGGGGATAAATTTCCAGTCCAGTTTGATATGACAGGAGCACCTATTGGGGAACATGCTAGTAATTTCAAGCATGACGTAGGGGCGACCGCACGCAGTAAGGTGCCAATAGATATAGAAAATTGGCATGATGTTCCTAATGCCAAAAAAGACCTCTTATGGAAAGATATATCTATGAGTGGAAGTGATATTATTTTAATATGTTTTTTATCTATTGATTCTAATTTAGTTTGCTTGGAATTAATTCCTTTTCAAAACAACATTATTAATTGCTTCTTTTGTATGTATAGGGTGTTTTTCATCTAAATGAAAAAGATCACAAGAAAAGAGTGCTACAACGTTGTGGTGTACGATGGAGGGGTTTTAAGACATATCTTGTAAGGGAATTTATAAATAATCCTCAACAAAACAAGAAAGCTACATATGTATATATTTTTATAGATCCTGGGGTGTGGGAAAGATTTGTTGCAGCTAGGAGATCAGAAGAGTTTTAGGTAATAAAGATTGTGATGTATTGTATGAATATTTAATTTTATACAATTAAGTAGGTGAATCTTTTTATACATTTTGCCAAGTCTAAATTGCAATACCTCATTTTAAATGATCAGGCTATTCACCAGGCTCAAAAGGAAAGACGGGCTAAAAATGTGCATGACCATCACTTGGGGCCCAGTGGTTATGCCTTCTGCCGCCAACTACAAGAGAAGAAATCATCTTCTGGAGAAGAATCTAGTACAACTCAAGTTGAGTGACCACCCCGACACTTGACATGGATTGATGCTAGAAAGAATCGAGTCAGTGAAATTGTCAACCCTGCAACTAAGGAGGTGGCACAAAAGATGGTAGGTTTATCCCAACTAAGTAAAGAGTAACTCCCACAAACTTAGATTTATTTATATCTAATTGATATTGTGATTTAATATTTTTATTAACTATGAATAGATTGATCTCCACGAGTAAAGGAAGGAAGGAAAGTTCATCCCAACTGGCTACATGGATGAACTAGCAGTTGCTCTTGGTACGAAGGAGCATCCTGGCCATGTTAGGGGATTAGGAGCTGGCATAGGATTCAAGTCTTATTTTGGCCCTTCGCAATCTAAAAGAGGTCATGCAGGAGGTCTTACACATGAGTATGTTGAAGAATTAGTAGCGCATAAAGTAAAAGAAATAATGTCTTCATTTCAGCCTACTCAACCTTCTCAACCTATTCCTACTACGCGTCTCTCAAGTGATGAGGTACAAGCCCATGTAGAAGGTCATGGGAGCACTCCCGATGACCCACCACAACAATCTACAGTAAGTTTTTGTTCTATATGTTGTGTTATTAGTATGATAAATATATGATAATATATATAGTTGTAACATGTATCTGTTCTACTATTTCTTATATAACTTATATTTATTTCAATCTAGGTTGGTATGAACTGTAAACTTGCAGTGGAGGTTCCAGAATATAATGTTGTGGCAGCGGGCAAGGTGTACAACCTTGGTGGTACATTGCATTGCCAACAAATTACTGATGACATTTTTCGTGTGTCCATCCATCTTGTGTATGACGGAATGGGGGACAAACCACTACCCATACCTAATCCTGAATATAGTACAGTTGAAGAAGCTAAGGGTGCTATGGTGGGTTGGCCTAGACACTTGGTTATCAATAACAAGGTATACCTTATTTCTACCATATTTTTCATATTTGACTGCATATATGAACTCCTGTAATATAAGTATGTAATTTAATTAACAAGTTTTTAAACCAAAAAGTAAACCTTCTACTACTCATCCTCCTATGCCCAAGCCATCTTTCATTCCTGAAACTACATTCGACGAATTGGGAAGCAAATCTAAATGTTTGTGTCGATACTTAGCCAACCAAAGATCGGGATCACATATGTTGGTCAATTTAATACAAGATGCAGTTGGGAGGGACTTTGAGAATTTTATTTTTCTTGATGATATTATAGAGTTGTTCTGATATGATTGGTTGAACACTTCGATAATAGAAGTATGGATAAGGTAAGGATGTATCAATATATATAGAAAATTCCAATACACATTTTTATCTTATTTCTACATATGAAAATAATTACAAATGTTTAACAACCATTTATATACCGAGGTCACAAACTTTGATATAAAGAATGTTGGATTCTTAGTTCCTTCGGTCACTAGTCAGGTGGAGACACATATTGAGGATGTGAATTAGTACTTCTCTGATGCATTCAAATATTTTGCTAGTGAGGGGAAGGAAATTATCCTAATTCCTTTTAACGTCCAGTAAGTATTATTATTCAATATAATTTTAATAATGAATAAAATTATTTATTTTAATGTTTGTTTTATTCTTACTCAGAGCTAGACATTGGGAATTAGTGGTGATTTCCCCAAAATTGATGACTCTTTATTATCTTGACCCAATGGGTAAAACAACAAGGAGTCACAAAATGAAATTGATAGCTATGGAGTAAGCATAAATTTAATCAATGCTTCAACATGATATTTCTATTTAGAATTTCTATTTTACCAACTGTCGTTTAATTGATAGGGGTATGAAGGCTTTTCGTGAAGCTGGAGGACAAATACCCACAAAATTTAAGACATTGACTTTGAAAAATGTCAAGGTAGCTACTTTGACAACTGCTTACTCTTATATGTATTAATTTTCAACTGTAATATGTCAACTCTTATACTCTTATCTCAATTGATGTTTATAGTAGTTTACTAACATTAAGTATAATTTGTTATTTGTAGTGTCCTATGCAAAATAATGACTGGGCTTGTGGCTACTATGTAATGAAATATATGCAAGCTATTGTCAAACAAGCATCACATGACATTCAGACTATAAGTCAGGTAATAAAGAAACATCATAAATTTACAAGTGATTGTAGTCATTTTATTAAATATTAGCAAGTGCATTTTCTGTTACAGATCTTTACAACTCAGTCTTACACACATGTTGACTTGGATGAATTCCGAGAAGAGTGGTCAGAGTCTTTTATAAATAAAGTCGATATAGCATTGGATTAAATATGTCGGCTCCATTTATGTATGTGGTTTGAGTACTCTTTCATATATTTACTTTTTGTATTTGTCATCTCAGACTTGCACTCTATCATTTTGTAAATTATGATGTGATTATGAATCATTTTTGTTATGAATGTGTGGTTTTGAATGGTGACGGTTGAGCATCAATGCTCCCCTCTCCCAGAATATATGAATCTTCTTGTTCTTATGTTCTATATTCAATTTCTGCAGAAATTTTTTAAAAAAATCGTAACTTCTACCGTCGGTTTTTTAAATAATCGACCGTAAAGATTGAATTTAGTGTACACTTTCAGTGTACTCCTCGGTCGACAAGTTTGTCGACCAAAATATTTTTGGTCGACAATTTTCTCGACCGGGGGGGGGGGGGGGGTACACTGAATTTTTTATTCAATCTTTAGGGTCGGTTATTCCAAAAAAACTGACCCTGTAAACTCACTCGGTCGACAATTTTCTCGACCGAGGGGTACACTGAAATGTTTATTCAATCTTTAGGGTCAGTTATTCCAAAAAAAACCGACCGTGTAAACTCACTCGGTCGACAATTTTCTCGACCGAGCGGTACACTGAAATGTTTATTCGATCTTTAGGGTCGGTTATTCCAAAAAAACGACCCTGTAAACTCTTTTGGTCGACAATTTTCATGACCGAAGGCTACACTGAAATGTTTATTCAATCTTTAGGGTCGTTTTTTTTTCGAATAACCGGCCTTACAGGCTCCTTTTTTCTTGCCTAGGTCAGAATTTTTACAACCTTTTACGTCGGTGTTTACTCTGTAAGGTCGGTTTTATTTGGTTAAATAAACCGACGCTATAGAGAAAATTCTATAGTGACGGCCACTTAGGCGTCGGTTAAAAAGTGACGTTGCAGGCTTAAAAAAACCGACGCTACAGACCATTCCTGTACTAGTGGTGTCACGCCATAGGCCACATGGGCCTAGACTTGTGGCTTGTGACTTGTGAGAATGGTCTTACATATTCTTTTTGTACATGGATACAACTACATAATTAATTGTTAATTTAATCACTGACCCAGATTTATTAATCTAATTAGAAAGTAATTGCCTCGCAGATTTTATGTAACGTGTACAAGAGTGATAGTTTTATCTCGTCTTAACATGAATATGATTTGGGGGCATCAAAGACTATAAATAAGTTTCTGATCATTAGGATTAAACACATCTTTCGAACATAAACTATCAAATGTTCATGCATGTATTTTGCGAACCCTAGAGAGACTTCTCTACTGTGATCGCTCCATGTTGTCTTCTGGAGAATCCTTTCCTCAAGAAGTAACTTCCTCCACCCTCTGCCTAAAGGTGCAATCCATTCAGCTAATGGTACATGTGATTTCTGGGATGCACTGGGAGTGAACGTTGATCGTCGTCAATTAAAAATAAAATGAAAACCTGCTATAGGTTCATGACCGGGTTGACAAGAAGAATGACTTTCATCATTTAGGATTCTAAGTCATTGATCTCTTTAAGTATCACGTTCTCTTTTCAATGAACGATCTGGTCTAAGTTCCTAACTTTTTTATTTTTGTTCTCCTGCATTGATTAAATCAACTCGTTTCTTTTTTAGATCTGCCTAAAACTATTAATTAAAATGCAATATCCTTAGTAGTGTGATTTTTATTAGGGATGGTTTTAGAAAAGACTGTAAATGTAATAAGGCTATCATTACATGCTTTCATGATTCTTTATTTTTTAGCAAGGGATATCTATGTGATATGGAGAACTTATTAAGAGTATTGTTGAACCCGTTTCAAATTCAGCTTTACATTTGAATGGTTGTAGTTTTGTTTGCATGAATCTTGTATTGTCTGATGTATGACATTCTCATTTATGACATAATAATTTTGACTCAATGAAACGAATGATAAATCTTGATTTAATTCTTAAATCCAATATTCAAGTTTATAGAGGTCAAATATGTGTGCATGCTAAACTACCTATGAAGCCTTTTTATTTTGTGAATATGAATTTGGAAATGCTTGATTTAGTACACACTAATATCTGTGAATTTAATGAGACTGCTACTAGGGATCAAAGACATTATTTCATAACATTCATTGACGAAACTAGTAGATATTGTTATGTCTATCTACATAAAAGTAAAGATGAGGCATTAGATAAATTCAAAATATAAAAGAAAGAAGTCGAAACTCAAACTACTAGAGTTCTTAAACAATTAATGTCTAATAGGGGAGTAGAATACATGTAACACCCAGGCCCACTACCCAAGTCTCTAGTAGAGTTTTAGGAATGATGACTGGCCCCACAGACCACCACTAGCCTTAACTGTGCACTTTTTCTCACTCATGCGCAAGTCGGGGTCAACCAATATGAGCACGCTTAACTATGGAGTTCTTTAGTGATGGGCTCCTGGAAAAGGAGGTGCACCTTGGTGATATGGATAGTCCAATCATTCCTTTTAAGATCATTATATATGCGGCCTCAAATCATGGGACATTACAATCTCCCCCACTTAGACTTTTGACGTCCTCGTCAAGGCTCAACTATGTGGCCTCATAATATTTTCTCATTTCAGTACAGACCCAACATCGCCCATGGACACCCATCTCCCGATCACAGAATAATAGCACAAGGGTGGCTACATCACCATGGATAGCCCTTTCCTACATCCCTGGACAGTACGACTCAAGACTGGCATGTCACATGCCCATGTGGGCCCCACCTACTGGAGGGGTTTTGGCTGTGATATCATTTATAACACCTGAGCCCACTACCCAAGGCTCTAGCAGAGTTTTAGGAATGACGTCTGGCCCCACAGACCATCACTAGCCTTAACTGCGCGCAAAATGGGGTCAACTTCCCGGTTGGTCACCCATCCTAGTACTACTCCAAGCTGAGCACACTTAACTATGGAGTTCTTTAGTGATGGGATTCTGGAAAAGGAGGTGCACCTTGGTGATATAGGTAGTCCAATCATTCCTTTTAAGATCATTATATCTAAGGCCTCAAATCCTGGGATGTTATAATACATCTCAAATTTGTTTTTAGAATTTATCAATTTCATGGTATAGTTCATGAGGTTATGGCTCCTTATTCACCACAACTTAATAGGATAGATGAACATTAGAATTGAACCCTAATAGATATGGTTACTACCTTTGTAACATCCCTGACCTGGGTTATACTCTAACCCTAGGTGTTTTGATTAAGAAAGATGATTATATGCTTAAACTCATCTTGTGAAAAGTAATTAGGCCTCAAGAGGAACATTAGAATTGAACCCTAATAGATATGGTTACTACCTTTGTAACATCCCTGACCTGGGTTATACTCTAACCCTAGGTGTTTTGATTAAGAAAGATGATTATATGCTTAAACTCATCTTGTGAAAAGTAATTAGGCCTCAAGAGGAACCTATGTTGCAATTCTAGTCCTTTTTGAATATTGTTGAAATCAATGTTTTGTTTGTTTTGGACTAAAGTGCAAATTACCCAAGTTGAGGGGTTTAAGTGCAAATTGTGCATGATAATATGGTCCTCATGTGTTGAAGCATCATGAGAGTGAAAATGATGCTGAGGTGTGGCTTATGGAAACCTGAATACCAAGAAAGAGCTGATAAAGCAATGTATGTGCATGAAAACCTAGTTTTGGTGTAATGTGCAATTTACCCAAAACCCAGGGTGCAATATGTAAATTACCACTTCAATAAGGTCCCTAATGTTTCTTGGCATTAATTAGAGCAAAGAAAATGAGAGGGGCGCCTCATTTGAATTAAGTTGGAGGAGAGAGAGTCTTGATATTAAAATAATCAAGATTTAATCATAATTGAAACCCTAATTCAATTTAGGGCAAAAATAAATGTATTAATTAAAGGGCCTTCAACCGAAATTAGAATGGTTGGATTCATATGTATGTGGACATCATTGATCCTTGCAAGGACCACGAAAATATCCAAGGGAGTGGATAACTCACACACAATTTTATAAGAAAAAGAAATATCCACTCACATATGGATATTAATATAAAATGATTTAAGGTGCTTGATTTGCTTTTCTTTAAATCATGGATAATTGAGAGGAATAAGAGGCAAACAAGATAGCCTCGTCCCTAAGGAAGATGAGGGGGAAGAGGCGGCCACATCTTTGGGATTAAATGGATTTTTACAAAGCATATTCTCTCTCATTGAATTTTTATAAAAGAACCTTTTACAAGCCAAATGAAAGGCTTTTTCGACCCCAATTCTTCTTCTTGCTTGGGAAACGACCAAGGGAGATTGGGAGGGTCAGGAGGACGACCCCCAACCTGTTGTTAAGGTTCTTGATCCATTTCACCTTGATTCCATGGTGAAAATCGAAAATCAATTATGGATTTCTTCCTATTTCGATCTCCTCTTCAATTCTAACCATTTCTTTTCACTCAAATCTTGAGGACGAGCCTTGGAATGGTGAAAGGAGTTGAATCCACCATTGTTTCTGTGAACATGGAGCTTTGGAGCTCAATTGGAGGTGGGTTTTATAACTTGAACCCTTGATTTTGTTATTGCATTCAATTCCTTATCAAATAATGATCATTTCCATAATTGCAATAATTGATTTGGTTGATTGATGCAATCACCATGGAAACCACAGTAGGTTTCGCGAGTTTAGAGGTTGAAGATGATAAGCACACACCTCTACAAATATCCAAGGCAAACGGTCTTGTTTGAGTTGCTCAAACGATTTCCCAAACCGTTTGGGAGCAAACGGTTTCAAACCGTTTAGAAGCAAACGGTTTCACCAAACCGCATGAGACCAAACGGTTTCAGACCGTTTGGTGGAGTTGACCAGGGTTGACCATTTGGAGATCTTTTGAAAATGATCTAGGTTAATGACCCACCAATTATGATTGGTTAGTTCCAATTGGTTCATGAGTTGAAGGTCAATCAATCACCAAAACCCTAATCGGGTTAAGTGTTGATTTTCAACTTGATTGAGTTTGAAACTTGGGTTGATTGACCCAAACGGTTTCAAGACCATTTGGGGATCACCCAAACGGTCTAAAGACTGTTTGGAGGTCACCCAAGACCGTTTGGAGGTCTAGGGTCGAGTATGGATAAGCAATTGAATATCCAAAGATAATAAGTTGGAGTGTAATCAATTGCTGATTTGGTGATCAATCCAATGATCCAAACCCTAATTGGTTGACTTGGATTTTGGTGTTGACATGGGAAAACGGTCTCAAGACCGTTTGGTGGTCATCCAAACGACCTCAAGACCGTTTGGGGTCAGGTCATGTTCAATTTGGATGATGGTTCAATGGTTTCAAAGTAATTGATCTTACATTGATTAATGTTGAAGGATCATCGATTCCAAACCCTAATCCAATTGATTCAAACCCTAATTGATGACTAGTTGAGGGTCAATTGAGGGTCAAATAAGTTGAAGGTTTACCTATATAACTCAATTGAAGTATGAGGATAGGTCCAATTGATGATTGGTTCCATGAATTCAACGATTGAAGAAATCAACATTGGAAACCTTAATCCAATTTGATTGGTTGAGACCATATTTGGTCCATGCAGTTTTGAGGAGGTTTGGACCAAACGATCTCAAGGACATTTGGGGCCAAATGGTCTCAAGACCGTTTGGGACCAAATGATCCCAAACCGGTTGAGCCCATGCGGTTTCAAAAATTTGCTTTAGCAAACGGTTTCAAGTGACCACCTTTAGTAAACGGTCTTGAAGGTCACCTTTAGCAAACGGTTTCAAGTACTTGCTTTAGCAAACAGTCTCAAGCACGACCTTTACCAAACGGTTTCAAACCGTTTGAACTTTGAAGGACCAAGACCGTTTGGGGATCAAGTAGTCAAAGTTAATTGAAGATTCAATTGGTTGAATCAATTGGATACCTTATGTAATGGAGGTCCAATGTGATTGAATCTCTTGAGAATTAAGACGATGAATGATTCATGGATACAATGATGATTAGTAATTATAATCAATGAAGGTACAAAGGTTGAAACCCTAATAGTACCTAAGTGATTAGTGCCAATTAAGGGATGATCCCTAATTGCTTATAGGATCAATGACTTGGTACACTATGTTAATCATAGTTGTATGTACTTGATTGAAGGGTTGATATGACCTAATCAAGTTGAGAAGATGTTAGCATGAATTAATACATGAATATGATTCATGGTGTGATTAAGGGTATGATCCTTAAGTAGAGAGATCATGAAACCCTAATCATGAACATAAACCCTAATTGACAGGGCTATTGAGTTCTAACCCTAACTGAGGGAAATTCTAAATGAAACCCTAATCCAGGGTGCGGATGTAACCCTAATCTAGGGTATTGATATATGAAACTCCGATTTAGGGGAATGAGATGTAAAACCCTAATTGGGATGAATAGTGAATCTCTAATTATGGATAATTGAATGAAATCCTAATGGAGATGAATAGTAAACCCAAATTGTGGGTGACTATTGTGGGAATTCTAGTTAAGGGTGATTCTATGTGAAACCCTAGTTGAGGGTGATTCCATGTGAAACCCTAATTGAGGGTGATTCCATGTGAAACCGTAGTTGAGGGTGATTCCATGTGAAACCCTAGTTGAGGGTGATTCCATGTGAAACCCTAGTTGAGGGTGATTCCATGAGAAACCCTAGTTGAGGGTGATTCCATGAGAAACCCTAATTAAGAGTTAACATCACATGAAGCTTCAAATGTTATGTTGTGATGAGAGGCCCTAAGAAGGGTGAAGGTATGTGAGACTTTAATGTGAAGCCATAAGGCATAAAGCCCTAATCGTGGGCAATATGACAATGAATCATAATCCTAATTTTAAGTAAGGGTATAAAGAAACCCTAATGATGAGATAGAAGGAATGGCCTTATAAAGACGAAACATTTCATGTGGTTCATTATAAGCAACCTTATTGTAAGCAATGTCTTTAGCATTAGACAAGTCCATATCATTACAGATAATTGGACAATTCTAATGTGTGACCTATGCTTTATATGCTAAAGGTGAAAGTTTAGTGTTTTAATGTATTAAGAGGGGAAATACCTTAATACAAGATAAGAAGGATAATTCAAGAGAGTTTGAAATGATGAGAAAGTGATACACCAAAATATGATAAGTTATCGCATTCAACACTTCAGGGTTTATATACCTTGATGTATTCCAAACCTTATATGTTTGAATAAGAAACATATGAAGTGTGTTATGCAACTATTAAAATGTTATGTAATAAGTTGTTGCACTTTGATGAGTGTTAATTAATTTGCCTTGAGAATAGGGTTAAGCCCAATGATGAGTATGGTGTAGTCATACCTTGATGAGGATGGGAAATGAACTCATACCTTGAATTGATGATCATTAATGCTATATGATGAGAGTAATGATCTTGAGTAATCATTTATGATATCTTTGAATGCCCAAAGGTATGGAATAATGAATTAAGGGTTGGACAGTTAATGTAATCATGAAACCCTAATTAATGAGAAATGGGGAACCCTAACCCTAATTTGGGTAAAGGGAATGAAAAGCCCTATTTGATAGTAAACCCTAATTCTTGAAAAAGGAATAATGGTGTTACCATTGTATCACATGATGTGATGAATATCTTGTATGACTGTTATCATGACTAATAACCATACAGATATTATGAGATGATGAATATAGCCAGGTTTGAGCTGTGACATTTCTATAATAAATGTTGATTGGCCTTTTGTGCCTTGATGTTATTGTTGCTTAATGAAAGTAGCAATGTGCATGGAATTTATGAGTCATATGAGTAAGATGTTTCCTAGAAAGAGGTGACAAGATATTCTGTGGCCTTGAAAGCCATGTGTGATGCTTGTGTAACAATCATCATGAACGACTTGGTCAGATGACCTGAAGGTGATAGTTACCTAATAAATGGTAATGGTACTCAATGATGAGTTAAGGGTTTGAATACCCAGAACCATATGATTATGGTGATGAGAATGTGAAGGGATGAGAATTCCCAGTTTTTAAATGAGGGACTAAGTTCCCAAGGTCTTTGAAAGACTGATAAATATCTGCTGAAAGTAGTACATGTTTCTTTATAGCATTGTTGTAATAAGTCTTGTTTGAGAACTTGGCTGATGCTAAAAGAATATGAAAATGTACTTAATTAATCAAGTGAAATCTTTTCATGTAGAAGCCCTGACCATAGATCCATCATCATCAGGAACAGGTGATGGTAAAACAGGTGCCCACGGCAAAACCCGGAATGCATATTTTGAATATGTGGGGGTGAATGGGCAAAAAATATCCTTACGTCCGGTAAAGAGATTTGAGGGAAGGTAAACATCAAACCTCTCAATCCTTTATGTATTGGGATGGATGTATCACTAATCCCCTGATGATTGTGATAGATGTGATACACATCTCCCCATAATACTTATGTCGGGTCGATGAAGATAAACAACAAATCTCTCGATGGCCAATGAGAGTGCAGTTGACGCTGTAACTCTATAGCGAAGTTCTAGTATACCCTGGAAAGCTATTTTGAGCAGTTAACAGAGTCCTGCTTGTTGTCCTGCATTGACCGAGATGTGAGAGGTCATGGGAATCTAGCTCTTCCATTGACCTATGTATGGTACCGATTTTGACTTCGCAGTGGTCGATTGGAGTATGAGCGGTATACCTCATCTCCTCACGGCATAAGTGTGTTTGTAAATGAAATCAGCCGCATAGCATGTTTGCTTAAGGATTGAATATGGAAATTCATTTGCTGATGTTACATTTCTATTATATATCTTTAGTTCATTAATGTTGTTCATATCTGTTGTAATCGTTACAAGTAGATGGATGAACTATCAGTCTACCATGAGTAGATGCAATGTTATCCTTGAAAAAGGAGATTACTTCACTTTGTTCATACAAGTGACTTACCTACTGTTGAATATATATATAAATCCTTCTGCTCAGTTTATTTTAATAAACTTCTATAACAATGTTTTGGCAGAGAGTTATATCTCCTGCTGGGACAATTTACAATTGTATCCCCCCGTGGGATCCAACTTCTTAGGTTGACGCAGACAAAGAAGCATAATTCCATTGCAGGGAATGGACAGCAACGGTAATAGCAGGGACAACAGTAATATATCATGTGGAGATACTGCATGTCAAGTTATGTAGTTAGAAAGTCCTATGTGTCATCTTTGTACCCTCGGGTCCTCGGAGTTTTTAGTCAGTGTTTTTGATAAATCGATCTGAGGTTTTGGCTTGATGCCTTGAGATTGTATATTGTCTGTATATAATATTTATAAGGTAGTTGATGATGTAGTCTCTGAAAAGAGATGGTACAGGTTATGTATGTTTGAACCAGAATGTAAATGTTATACAATGGTTCTTGATGGAAAAGATTTCCTATGTGGTAAAAAGTTTTAATTTTTAGTGATTTTCAGTAATCCACTGCAAATGATTCGCTTCCGCTTAAGTTAATTTTGTTTTTGTGAGTTGGATGCCATAACCTTACTCCAAGCCTCAGGTCTATCCAACTTTATGTGAGATAAAGCTTTGAATATAGCTTGCCATATTCTGCATAGAGTTCCTCATAAACATAAAGAAAGTAGTCCGTTTGAGAAATAGAAAGGGAGAAAACTGAGTCTCAAATATCTTCAAGTAATGGAATGTCTTTCTAAGGTACTTGTCCATGAACACAAAATGAAGAAATTGGACCGAAAAATGGTTGATGTCATCTTCTTGGGTTACGTAGAGACCAGTTATGCCTATAAATTATTGACTGTAAAATCTGATATCTCAGACATGGATGTTAATATAATTGTGAACTATGTGATGCTACATTTTTTGAGGATGTATTTTAGATAAAATCTAGTGTTCCCAAAGAAGTATCTTAAGAAGATCTGTTCGCTACAAGTTCCACTTCTGAGCATGTAGAAAGGATGAAAAATATGGGGGTGACTCAAAACATGCTATTTTCAAATCTGATGATTATGAAGAAATGGTTGAACCAAGAGGAGTAAACAACCTAGGGCATCCAAAGATTTTTGAAGTGAGTTTCTTACTTATAAAATTCAGGATGATCTTTTATCTTTCGAATAAGCTATGGATTCTCCAAAAAGAAGTCGTTAATGATGAAATCAAATCAATTCTCTTGATTAGAACTGGGGAATTAGTGGATTTGCCTCTGGGATGTTCAACAGTTGAATGCAAATAGATTTTTAAGAAGAAACTTAATATAGACAGGACAATCAATAAGTATAAATAGAGGTTAGTTATTAATGATTATACACATAGGAAAGGAATATATTATTTTGATACCTATAATCTTATTTCTCGTATGACTATAACTGTAAGGACCCTGACCTCCATTTAGGGCTTATTCTGTTTGTTTTCCTTAACCCTGATGCTTAGTTGCTTGCTAATCACCTTTGGTGGTGATTAGGGTTTGTTGGTGCTTTGTTGAGAGCTGGAGGTGCCACTTGCAATTAACCCAAGTCTAGGGTTTGTGGGCAAGTTTGCCACCTTGTGAGGTGTTCCTCCCTCTCCTTGCTTCCTCTAGTGTTGAGAGGAGGGGTTGGGCCCGTTGCTTGAGTTCCTTTGGGCTTGGTTGAGCTTGTTGGGCTTTGTGGTGTTTTTCCTTTGCTTCTTTGGACCTTGTGTCGGGCAAGAGTGCCCTGTGTCAGCCTAGGTGTGTCGACTTGTGCTTGTTTCAGCCTGTGGTGTGTCGCCCAGGGTGTGTGTTGGCCATGGTGGGAGTGTGTCAGCCATGGTGTGGAGGTGTGTCGCCCATGGAACCTTTGACCCTATTTGACCTCGTTTGTGTCACCACTAGTGGACACTTGGTGCTTGATGCTTGCATGTGGAAATGACCTTGGACATGTGTTTAGGGCATGTTAGAGTGGTGGCTTTGCACATGGACAAGTGTCCCTAGGTGGGTGACACCTTGCTTTGTTCTACTTTGGTTTCTCCTCCATCCCCTCCTATATATGTGTTTCCTTTCCCTTGCTAAGGATCCCTTTAGTTCCTTAGTCTCCTTCTCCTTTGGTGCACGACACCCCTCTTCCTTTGCAAGCTTGGTGGTCGATCCTTGTTGGAGTCCCCTTCTTCCTCTAGTGGTGGTCGAACCCTAGAGTGCCTTGCTCTTCTTCTTGTGGTGGTGCTTGGAGCTTGGATCTAGGAGCTTGGAGCTTGCTTAAGGCGGGTTACATAACTCCTAACCCTAACTATATTACCTCCTCTATGTTCTTATATGTTTCTTATGATCATATCGGCTATGCATGTTGCTAGTTTAGTTTCTTGCTTAGTTGTACCTTGTTGGCCGAACCTATGTTCTTGGGTTTCTTGGTGAGCAACACCCCTTTCTCTCCTTGGTTTAGAGGAGTGAGCTTGAGTTCTAGTAATATGGGCAATACCCCTCACTCGTTTAAGTTGAGAGGTGAGCTTGTGTTCTAGTTGCTTGAGCAACACCCTCCTCTCACCATGGACTTGAAAGGTGAGCTATGTGGTAGTTGTGGACCTTGGTTGTGGTTGTTCCTTGTGTTGTTGAATTGGTGATAAGAGGTGTGCAAGACCCCTCTCTCTTGGTTGTTGAGAGGTGAGCATCTTCTTGATCCACTAGGGTTTTGGTGCCCTTGTGCTTGAGGTTGGTGACGACCATGTTGGGTTGCATCTTGCCCGATATGGCTTTGGTAGTGTTTCTGCCCGATATCCTTCTTTGGCTTAGAGCCTTGGTCGACACGTTGTAGTGGTGTTGTGTCGGGCGTCACACTCCTGGTTGCTGACCTTTGTGTGTCGGACATTGCACCTGGTTGTTGCCTTGAGTGTTGGCTGATAGGTCATGGCTAGGTTGGAGGAACGTCAGGCTGAGTTGCACCTTTGGGTGTTGTTCCCTATTGTGCTGCCTGATACACCTAACCTTGAGATGGTAGCTCGACGCCGTTATACCTTAGATGCCCAACGGAGCATTGCACGATACCACAATACATGATACATGTGGTTGCACGATATGCATGGGTGCACGGTGTGCTTTGGTTCCCTAGGGCGCGATGCGTCATTGCACGATACCCTGTTGCAAGATACATATTGCACGACACATGCTAGATGTTGCATGATACCAGTGTTGCACAAAACAATGTTGCACGACACAGAGGTGCATGGAACGCGTTACGCGATACACATGAGTAGCCCAACACCCTTGTTGATTGCTTGGCCGACAGAAGGCTATAGTGCTTTGGGCGATATGAGAGAGAGTACCCTACCCGATACTACCTTTGGTGAGGGAAGTGGGCGTTTCTAGTGAGGGTCTTGTTCTTTATATGGAAAATTGATATGTTATATGTTGTTCTTACAAACACATTTGGGCTTTTGATGATGACCCTTGATATGCTTGATTGTAGTTTGAGGTAGTAGGTTATATCTATGTAACTTGACATGACCTTACATGTATTTATGATCATCTTGAATTATCTGTTTAATGCTGAGTAAATGGTAAGCATGTAAGATGCTTTGCATGATGATATGACCTTTCTGTTAATCCATGAGAATTGTATACTAACCATGCAGGTGTCTCATACAGTTGCATAGCTAGGAATAAGGGCTATGCGCTATATATGTAATTGAGTAACACTTCTTGATGGTTACTCTTGATAATGAGATAACATGCTTGATGTGTTTTGGTCTGAGGACCTGGGTGGTTAAAGTGCCAAGATGAGGTGTTATCCCCTGATGATGATCTGGGATTACTATCCCATGGTGATGATGTAAGCCTTGAGAGGTAGTGACACTATGTGATGAGGGATTGAGATCCCATGGCAATGTGATGGTCCTTGAGGTGGATCTAGAAGATTGGCAAGAGGCCAAGTGGTAACATGTAATGATGGATCTTGTGATGGATGAGGATGATGATTGATGAAAGTAAAAGCATGGTATTGAGTTTCATGTTGTTTATTCTTGTTATAAGTTTGCATGTTATACAACTTGACTGAACCTTGCAATCCACTTAAAATATGTTAACTAAATTACAGATGAACCTTCATGTAGTTTGCCCTAGCCATAGATCCATCATCGTCATGAGCTGGTGATGGTGAAATGAGTTCTCCTGTGGGTTAACCCAGAGCACATATTGTTGAATATGCGAGGTTTCTCCTAGCCTAAAATAGAGAGGAATTGAGTGCAGCTGCGGTTGCAGACTCGAGATATGTATATGAGCATGGGGAACAGGCACATGGCTCATGATATGTGATATGGGAGCATGAATGCATTCATGGATCAAAGCACGGTGAACTAGACCGTGGCTTAGATATTATAGCGCCGAGACCTGTACCGAGGCAGGCTAGGCAGAGGGTAGCCTATGGAGTTGACCCTGTGGCTAAGGCCACTTAAGCATGAGACTGCGGTCCTAATTTGGTTCTCCTGCACTGACCATGAGGTGGGAGGTTGTGGAGTCCAGCTCTTCCATTGACCTTGTATGGCACCGGCTCTGGGTTTCGCAGTCATCAGTTTGATTTTAGCGGTACGGTTCACTTCCTCAGGGCATAATAATATGTAATCCAGTCGTATAGTATTTACTGCTTAAGGCAAAACACGGAACATTGATTGAGGTCTTGTTTGAGTAGTTGATCTTCTTATACTTGCAGTTGCTTATACGTTCCTTATGTTATGTGGTAAGATCTTATAAATATTATCTTGTTAATCATGTTCCATAAAGGATTACTTGGGTATATGCCTTCCATACATCTGGTAAGCTTGATGGTATGAATAGCTTTGCTATATAAACTGCTCTTATTATATCTTCTATCAGTTATCTACTGCTTTCTCTTTATCTTCCTTTGGTTTTATAGTTTTGGCGAGGAGTTATGTTTCTCACTGGGACTGTGTGTCTCACCATGTTGGTTTATAACCTTTTTAGGTGTGCAAGAAGAGCAGCAGAAGGCAAGAGATGGACATGTTGTTGTTTTGGTTGTTTTGTAGTAGAGTCTTAGAGTCATCCCTGTACTCTTAGGTCCTTGGAGGCATTTTGATGTTGTTTCACGATGTATAGCTTTTGATGTTTAGTATATCCTGTTACTGGACGGATGTGGGTCGTTATGTATGTATCAACAGGTCATGAAATCATGTAATGGCTAGACAGTTGATCCCCTAAGTTGTGAACACGTGTCAAGATCTTGTAAATGTTTATATAACATGTTTCCTTGCAGGATTATGACCTAAATGTAATAGTTTCTTGGTTTACCTGCTTTCCGCAATTGGTTTTAATTAACCCATGTTTTTGGTAATTTGTGGTTTATGGTGTTTTCTGCACGTTTTCGCGTAACACCTCGCTGTCTGTGTGATAGTGGGATGTGTTGCCACAAGTTTTGTATCAGAGAACTAGGTTTACTGAGTCTACAGGGATTTAGGACTAGGTTGTGTCTGTTCTTGTGTGTTTTCCATATTTTCTTACATTCATCTTCTGCCCTCAGCGGAAGTAAAGTCAAGATGTCTGGAAACCATGAAGAACATGCTGCTGAGAATAGTGATGTTGCATCAGTTGATGGAGCTATAGGGCAGGCACATGAAGATCGGGTTCCTGAGGTCCCCCAACCTGACCCAGCCATTCTTGAACACCCTGCCTACCAACAGCTTATGGGGAAGATGATGGCTATGATGAATATCATGGTAGAAAGATTGTCAGTGCCTCTGCCGAGAGCACAGGCTCCCCATGGTGAAACATCAGGTATTGGGAAGACCTTTGAGCGGCTTCGCTGAGTCAGAGCTTCGGATTATGCTGGAACGGCTGATCCAGCGGATGTAGATCTGTGGCTGACAAGTCTTGAGAAGGCTTTCCGGATCCTCGACATCCCCGAAGCAGACAAAGTCAAGCACGCTGTCTACCTTCTGAAGGGTAGTGTTGGTCACTGGTGGACCATCGAGGAGGAGAAGCGACCTGGTAAGGTGATCAGTTGGGAGGTTTTCCAACGCGAGTTCGTCAGCAGATACTTTCCGAAGATGTATCTGGATGAGAAGATCAGTTAGTTCGAGTGTTTGCGCCAAGGAACGATGAACATCACTGAGTATGAAGTCAAGTTCATGGACCTATTGAGGTTTTTCCTCACATGGCAACGACAGATGAAGAGCGGATTAGACACTTTTAGAAAGGTCAGAGTGTTGAACTAACAACACCTGTTCCGCGTTGGAGAACAGAGAGCGGTTTGCTACGTTTGTGGAATCCATCTGGAGGATCGAACAGTCAGTTTGGGAGAAAAGAGAATCCATGTCTAAGAAGAGGCATGCTCAGTTTCAGGGACAAAAGTTTGGTGGCTTCAAGAAGCCCATGTTTTCAGCATCTTCAGTGATGAGAGGTTCCAGTGTACCGTTGCAGTAGTCTCTGAGTAAGGGAAGAGGTTATGTTTCTTCACCATCAAAGGCACATAGTACAACTTCTGTGGCAGAGACAGGTCCATCTAGGCCACAGTTTGAAGATAGGGCATGCTATCATTGTGGTCAGATCGGGCATCAGAGGTCAAACTGCCCAAGTAGAGATGTTGAAGTGACATAGCAGCTGAGACAGAATCAACGAGGGATAGATAGACAACAGCCATGTAGTAGCAGAGGGCGAGGATGTGGTCAAGCGTCGCAAGCGGGAATGTCTGCTCAAGGAAGCAGAGGTCGTGGACAGCAAGCAACGACTCGATTCTATGCTATGAGTCAGCCGGAGGCGATAGTCAACCCACGAGTGGTGGTAGGTCATATGGATTTCTTTCATTCCGATATGCCTTCTTCTTACTTTATATCTGTTCTGGTTAACCCGGGTGCTACACACTCTTTTATCGCCTATAGTATGCTTGAAAACTGTCATTTACCCGTTCTGGATTCCACATCTACATCACTTTCCTACACTAGGATGTAAGGTTCTACACATCCATGTACCCCACATACTCAAAAGTATGTGCTCCAGGAGTTCCCTAAGGAAAACCTGTTTCACCATCACTTAATTTCTGACAATGATGGATCTATGATCAGGGCTCTACATTATACTTGATTAGTTAGGTACATTCAGTATTCTTTAACAGCATACATTGTTCTTCAAACAATAACAGTAGCATAGCAGCTATAAAAGAAGAATACTAAATGTAACAGGCCTAACTCATATCAATCATCATTTCTCATTATCCTCATCACAAGTCATCTCTAAGGCATGACTTTGATGGTATTCATGGCTCTCACAGCCCATTATCAGCATAGGATGCCACTGGCAAGGCATCAGATTACTTTACTTATTCATAAGGCTAACAACATGCCTTCAATGAATATAACATCAACATCCATACCTGGATATGATTACCTTCATATCAGAACCTGCATGGTTAATACATCTGATAAAGGTAATACAACAATAAGGAATGTACTTCCTACTCTTGTCATAATAGTTAAATCTTTAATTCAAATCAAATAGAGTTTAATGCTCAAAAGCATGCCATTTCTCTTGAATTAGGGCTTACTATTCACATTACATGTCATCACCCTTGAATTAGGGTTTACTATTCACATCCAGGTGAATTCAACTCATAACATCATCATGTATGAGTAACATCTTTATTGATGCTCTTGGATTAGTTAAAGGTTCATCATTTATCATCATTAGGGTTTCTATGACCTTACCCAGGTGGACCATACCCTAATTATGCTCACTTATGTGCATTGGAGATACTTTACTCGAGTTTCCACTTAAAAAGGGTACTTTCTCTCTCTAGAAGCACTTTCTCTCTCTAGAAGTACTTTCTCTCTCATCATAATGCTAGGTGATGTCAACATCACTCTAAAACAGGTTAGATTGAGTCATCATAGGCTAACATAGCCAAAAGCATCACCATTATGTGATTAGAGTTACTTTCTCTCTCTAGAGTACTTTCTCTCTCTAGAGTACTCTCTCTTTCATCATACTAATGGTTGATGGTAACATTAGATTAGATCAAGTTGGATAGAGTCATTATGACTAAAAACATCATTCTCATGTAATTAGGGTTTGAATTGAGCAAGGTATAACTTAATTGACCCTTCAGGGTATTTTGATAATTCACCCCATTGATCATCATTATGGTCAAACCTTAGTCAATTAACCCCTTACTATCCTAGATCATCATTAGGGTTTGATTTGGGAAACATTGGACCATTTATATTATGAATTGATTGAAAGAAGTCAACTTGGAATCACATTGATTAATTTCAATCATTAATCATCAATTGAGTTGAGATCGGTTGAAAGTGTTGACCGTTTGCCCACTTTGACCTTCCAAGACCGCGAGCCTCTTTCTAACTCCAAGACCGCGATCCCCCTTAGGCTTCAAGACCGCGAGCCTCTTCAAGTGGTTCAAGACCGCGAGCCCTATCATTGGTTCGATTGATGTTGAGACCGCGAAGATCAAATTGGAGTTGAGACCGCGAAGAGACGTTGACCGTTTAGCTAGTTTGACCTCAGGACCGCAAGACCCTTTGCGGTCTTGAGACCGCGAGCCTCCTCTCGGTCTTGAGACCGTGAGCCCCCTCACGGTCTTGAGACCGCGAGCCCTCTCACGGTCTTGAGACCGCGAGGCTCTCATGGTCTCAGCCGCTTGGTCCTTCAACAAGGCTCAAAGGTGCAACCAATAATGTCACACGATGTTGAAGCCTTCAAAAGGTCAAATCTATGTTGACCACTTATGGATTGAGTCAATTAAGATTATGCTTGATCACTTGGTCATTCAATTGACCCATAATGGTTGACCAATTATGGTTGAAGTCGATTCAATTAGGGTCTATCAATGTTCACCCATCAACACTCAACAATGTGACTCAACACAAGGTTGAACCTTTCAATTGAGCTCCAATTGGGCCCAAACTTATCCCAAACGGTCTTGAGGTCATGTGGGTGGACCCCACATGGTCTTGAGACCGTTTGCCCAAGATTTCATCAAAATCTAAGGTGATTTGATAGGGGTTGAACCATGATTGAGTCACAAAATAGAATTTTGATTAAATTGATAACTTATTTGCAATTGGGTCCTCAATTGGTCAAATTACTCAACCCTAGACCTTAAAACGGTCTTGGTTGATTGTCCTCTCGGTCTTGAGACCGTTTGGATGAGTTCCAAACGGTCTTGAGACCGTTTGCCCATCCAAATTTTGGATTCTAGTGCAAATTCATCAAGGTCTGACCCATTGAGTTGATGATCATGTCAATATTTAATTGCAATGTAATTTGGTGTAATTGTACCTTCAATTGGTCAACTATCCTTGACCCCAGACCTCCAAACGGTCTTGGTTTATTGCCCTCGCGGTCTTGAGACCGTTTGGTGACCCCCAAACGGTCTTGAGACCGTTTAGGTCAATCAACCCTAAAAACCCTAATTAGGTCACCATAATTTCAGTACTGATTTTATCTAGGGTTAGCCCTAGTATTCACCCTTCAACTCTTAGCCCGTTTGGATTTAGACCATCAAACTTGGTGAGTTGTTAATTAACATTATTTTGAACAGAAATCTCATACGGTCAACGCTTAGTCAACGACCTTACATGGTCTTGAGACCGTTTGCCCAAAAAGGCAATTTCAGACCGTTTGAGAATCAGGAATAAATTCAAATAAAGTTGTTACTTAAAAATGTCATATCTCCCGATTCCTTTGGAGTTAGCCTCCCAAATTTGAGGGTAATTCGCCTATATAATTAGGAACATATTTCTTATACGGTCCACGCTCGGTCAACGGGGCCAAACGGTCTTGAGACCGTTTGACCTGTCGCGGTCTCGAGACCGTTTGCTCACCTCGCGGTCTTGAGTCCGAGAGAGCAAACTGTTAGGACCGTTTAAGGAAAAGAAAAGCGGTGGGTTTTTCTTGGGAATCACGCCTTCATCTCCTAGATCAAGAACAGTACGAATATCCCATGGGTTTGCTTGCAAAATAGTAGGGAAAAGTAGGGAAATACTAAGAGCTATCATTAAAACGCATATAAAGATGCACATAGTAAAGCATAGGTTTAGAGTTATAAAACCCGCCTAAAGCTTGCTTCTTGAGCTCCAAGCTTTCAAGCTCCAAGCTCTAATGGCTTCCTTGAGTTCTTACAGGTTGGCCAAGGTGAAAACTCCAAGGAAGGATGAAAAGAGACAGCTAGAAAGGTAGGGTTTCAAGAGTTAGCCATGAAGATGACCTTGAATTCGAGTTTTAACCATGGAATTAGGCAAGAAGAGGGGTTTAAACCTACCTTGCACCCCTTGGTCGTCCTCCTTAGCTCCAAGGCAGTCCTTGGTCGTATTTGGTGAAATGAAACAGTAAAGGAACGAAGGGTGAGTTTCCTTGCAACTAAGGGAAGGAGAGCTTATATACATGGGGTAGGATTTTCAACATTAGTTCATAAGTTGTCCATAATTCCAACTAGGTCCCTCCTTATTTACTTGATCGTCCCTTCCTCTTTATTCTAAGGACAAACCTTCTCTTAAGGTCTTAGGAAAAGAAGGTAAAGGAAAGCAAGCTAATAATGAGGTACATACATAAAGAAATATTGCACATATACCCTGATTATTCAATCACAAGGCATATCTCATAACTTGATAATTCAATTGAGGTGACTTCCTCATCATTTCTTCTCTTAATGATGGCAAGAGTCTAAAAAGATACATTAGATGACATATTTCACAATTGCATCCCTTTATTTGGGTAAATTGCATTTTACCCCAAACTAGGGTTTCAAGCACCGGGATTGCTTCCACAGCTGCACCTTGGTGCCTTAGCTTGGGAAATCCCTCAAACTTTGCTAAAAAGATTTCTCATGATGTCTCAACATCAGAGGAACATCTCATCATGTGCAAATTGCAAGCTAATCCTTTTAACTGGGTAAATTGCACATAGGTCCCTGTATATCAAAACAATGCTACTACTTTAAATATAAAGGAGCAAATACTGAGATATATGTTTCTGAGAACTTAATTACATGCTCAGAGTTAATCACAAAGATTTAATTACATATTTAGGCAAAACACCTAGGGTTAACTCATAACCCAGGTTAGGGATGTTACACTAGGTGTGCGGTATGTCAGCAAGTCAAGGATGAGCATCAAAAGCCGGCAGGTACGTTGCAAATCATGTCGACACCGCAGTGGAAATGGGATCATATAACCACGGATTTCATAGTTGGTCTACCCAGTACAACTAGGAATCATGATTCCATTTGGGTGATAGTGGACAGATTGACGAAGTCTGCCCATTTCATACCGGTAAAGACAACGTATACAGCTGAGAAGCTCGCTCGACTATATGTGGATGAGTTAGTACAATGACGATAGTTTCTATCAGAGGTCCCCAGTTCACAAGTCGTTTCTGGGAACAGTTGCACAAGGCGTTGGGAACACTGTTGAGGTTTAGTACTGCCTTCCACCCGCAGACAGATGGACAGTCTGAGAGGACTATTCAGACTCTGGAAGATCTCCTTTGAGCTTGTGTTTTGCAGTTCTTAGGCAGTTGGGACGTGCATCTCAGTTTGATAGAGTTTGCTTACAACAATAGTTATCAGAGGAGCATTGACATGGCTCCTTATGAGGCCTTATATGGAAGGAAGTGCAAATCTCCTTTGTGTTGGTATTAGTCTGGTGAATATTAGCTTTTGGGTCCTGAGTTAGTATAGCAGACGACAGAAAAGATCAAGGTGATACAACAACAGTTGAAAGCGGCACAAGACAGGCAAAAGTCTTACGTAGACAATCTATGATGACCTTTGGAGTTCCATGTAGGAGACAAAGTGTATCTTAAAGTCTCGTCATGGAAAGGTGTGCTAAGGTTTGGCCGGAAGGGTAAGCTAGCACCCAAGTATATGGGGTCATACCCGATCACAACATGTATTGGCAAAGTAGCTTACGAGTTAGAGATGCCGCCAGAATTGCACAAGTTACATCCAGTGTTCCATGTCAGTATGTTGAAGAAAAGTCAGCTGGATACAGGGACAGTGATACATCCAGACGAAGTTGAGCTTGATGAAGATGTGACCTATGAGGGAGGTCATGTGATGATCCTTGATAGGAGAGTTAAGAAGCTGAAGAGGAAGGACCTGGTTCTTGTGAAGGTTCTTTGGCATCATCGTGGCATTGAGGAAGCCACGTGGGAGCTTGAGGAAGAGATGAGGAGGACGTATCCCTCGCTTTTCTCTTCGGATTTCAGGGACGAAATCCCTTTGTAGGAGGTTAGCTTGTAAGGACCCTGACCTCCGTTTAGGGATTATCCTGTTTGTTTTGCTTAACCCTGATGCTTAGTTGCTTGCTAATCACATTTGGTGGTGATTAGGGTTTGTTGGTGCTTTTTTGAGAGCTGGAGGTGCCACTTGCAATTAACCCAAGTCTAGGGTTTGTGGGCAAGTTTGCCACCTTGTGAGGTGTTCCTCCCTCTCCTTGCTTCCTCTAGTGTTGAGAGGAAGGGTTGGGCTCGTTGCTTGAGTTCCTTTGGGCTTGGTTGAGCTTGTTGGGCTTTGTGGTGCTTTGCCTTTGCTTCTTTGGACCTTGTGTCAGGCAAGAGTGCCCTGTGTCGGCCTAGGTGTGTTGTCTTGTGCTTGTGTCGGCCTGTGGTGTGTCGCCCAGGGTGTGTCTCGGCCATAGTGGGAGTGTGTCGACCATGGTGGGAGTGTGTCGGCCATGGTGTGGAGGTGTGTCGCCCATGGAACCTTTGACCTTCTTTGACCTCGTTTGGGTCACAACTAGTAGACACTTGGTGATTGATGCTTGCATGTGGCAATGGCCTTGGACATGTGTTTAGGGCATGTTAGAGTGGTGGCTTTTCTCATGGACAAGTGTCCCTAGGTGGGTGACACTTTGCTTGGTTCTACTTTGGTTTCTCATCCATCCCCTCCTATATATGTGTTTCCTTTCCCTTGCTAAGGATCCCTTTAGTTCCTTAGTCTCCTTCTCCTTTGGTGCACAACACCCCTCTTCCTTTGCAAGCTTGGTGGTCGATCCTTGTTGGAGTCCCCTTCTTCCTCTAGTGGTGGCCGAACCCTAGAGTGCCTTGCTCTTCTTCTAGTGGTGGTGCTTGGAGCTTGGAGCTTGGATCTAGGAGCTTGGAGCTTGCTTAAGGCGGGTTACATAACTCCTAACCCTAACTATATTACCTCCTCTATGTTCTTATATGTTTCTTATGATCATATCAGCTATGCATGTTGCTAGTTTAGTTTCTTACTGAGTTGTACCTTGTTGGTCGAACCTATGTTCTTGGGTTTCTTGGTGAGAAACACCCCTTTCTCTCCTTGGTCTAGAGGAGTGAGCTTGAGTTCTAGTAATATGGGCAATACCCCTCTCTCATTTAAGTTGAGAGGTGAGCTTGTGTTCTAGTTGCTTGAGCAACACCCTCC
Organism: Alisma plantago-aquatica; assembly: GCA_963693085.1. Lineage (NCBI taxonomy): Eukaryota > Viridiplantae > Streptophyta > Magnoliopsida > Alismatales > Alismataceae > Alisma > Alisma plantago-aquatica. The sequence continues at coordinate 313,179,742 of OY856410.1, forward strand.
TCTCACCATGGACTTGAAAGGTGAGCTATGTGGTAGTTGTGGACCTTGGTTGTGGCTGTTCCTTGTGTTGCCCAATTGGTGATAAGAGGTGTGCAAGACCCCTCTCTCTTAGTTGTTGAGAGGTGAGCATCTTCTTGATCCATTAGGGTTTTGGTGCCCTTGTGCTTGAGGCTGGTGACGACCATGTTGGGTTGCATCTTGACCGGTATGGCTTTGGTAGTGTTGCTGCATGATATCCTTCTTTGGCTTAGAGCCTTGTTCGACACGTTGTTGTGGTGTTGTGTCAGGCATCACAATCCTGGTTGCTGACCTTTGTGTTTCGGACGTTGCACCTGGTTGTTTCCTTGAGTGTTGGCCGATAGGTCATGGCTAGGTTGGAGGAACGTCAGGCTGAGTTGCACCTTTGGGCGTTGTTCCCTATTGTGATGCCCGATACACCTAACCTTGAGATGGTAGCTCGACGTCATTATACCTTAGATGCCCAACAGAGCATTGCACGATACCACAATGCACGATACATGTGGTTGCACGATATGCATGGGTGCACGGTGTGCTTTGGTTCCCTAGGGCACGACGCGCCGTTGCACGATACCCGGTTGCACGATACATCTTGCACGACACATGTTGGACGTTGCACGATACCAGTGTTGCACAAAACAACGTTGCACGACACAGAGGTGCATGGAACGCGTTACATGATACACATGAGTAGCCTAACACCCTTGCTGATTGCTTGGCCGACAGAAGGCTATAGTGCTTTGGACGATATGAGAGAGATTACCCTACCAGATACTACCTTTGGTGAGGGAAGTGGGCGTTTCTAGTGAGGGTCTTGTTCCTTATATGGAAAACCGATATGTTAGATGTTGTTCTTGCAAACACGTTTGGGCTTATGATGATGACCCTTGATATGCTTGATAGTAGTTTGAGGTAGTAGGTTATATCTATGTAACTTGACATGACCTTACATGTATTTATGATCATCTGGAATTATCTGTTTAATGCTGAGTAAATGGTAAGCATGTAAGATGCTTTGCATGATGATATGACCTTTCTGTTAATCCATGAGAATTGTATACTAACCATGCAGGTGTCTCATACAGTTTCATAGCCAGGAATAAGGGCTATGAGATATATATATGTAATTGAGTAACACTGCTTGATGGTTACTCTTGATAATGAGATAACATGCTTGATGTGTTTTGGTCTGAGGACCTGGGAGGTTAAAGTGCCAAGATGAGGTGTTATCCCCTGATGATGACCTAGGATTGCTATCCCATGGTGATGATGTAAGCCTTGAGAGGCAGTGACACTATGTGATGAGGGATTGAGATCCCATGTCAATGTGATGATCCTTGAGGTGGATCTAGATTATTGGCAAGAGGCCAAGTGGTAACACGTAATGATGGATCCTTGTGATGGATCAGGATGATGATTGATGACAGTAAAAGCATGGTATTGAGTTTGATGTTGTTTATTCTTGTTATAAGTTTGCATGTTACACAACTTGAATGGACCTTGCAATCCACTTAGATGAACCTTCATGTAGTTTGCCCTGGCCATAGATCCATCATCGTCAGGAGCTAGTGATGGTGAAACGGGTTCTCCTGCGGGTTAACTCGGAGCGCATATTGTTGAATATGTGAGGTTTCTCCTAGCCTAAAATAGAGAGCAATTGAGTACAGCTGTGGTTGCAGACTCAGGATATGTATATGAGCATGGTGAACAGGCCCACGGCTCAGGATATGTGATATGGGAGCATGAATGCGTTCATGGCTCAGAGCACGGTGAACTGGCCCGTGGCTCAGATATTCGAGCACCGAGACCTGTACCGAGGCAGGCTAGGCAGAGGGTAGCCTATGGAGCTGACCATGTGGCTACGGCCACTTAAGCATGAGACTGCGGTCCTGATTTAGTTCTCGTGCACTAACCACGAGGTGGGAGGTTGTGGAGTCCGGCTCTTCCATTGACCTTGTATGGCACCGGCTCCGGGTTTCATAGTCGTCGGTTGGATTTGAGCGGTACGGTTCACTTCCTCAGGGCATAATAATACGTAATCCAGCCGTATAGTATTTACTGGTTAAGGCAAAACACGGAACATTGATTGAGGCCTTGCTTGAGTAGTTGATCTTCTTATACTTGCAGTTGCTTATACGTTCCTTATGTTATGTGGTAAGATCTTATAAATCTTATCTTGTTAATCATGTTCCATAAAGGATTACTTGGGTATATGCCTTCTGTACATCTAGTAAGCTTGATGGTATGAATAGCTTTGCTATATAAACTACTCTTATTATATCTTCTATCAGTTATCTGCTGCTTTCGCTTTATCTTCCTTTGGTTTTATAGTTTTGGCAGGGAGTTATGTTTCTCGCTGGGACTGTGTGTCTCACCCTGTTGGTTTATAACTTTTTTAGGTGTGCGAGCTAGACATGGTGGTGGTTGCGGAGTTGCGGCCGAGCAGCAAGAAGAGCAGTAGAAGGCAAGAGATGGACATGCTACTGTTTTGGTTGTTTTGTAGTAGAGTCTTAGAGTCATCCCTGTACTCTCAGGTCCTTGGAGGCATTTTGATGTTGTTTCATGATGTATAGTTGTTGATGCTTAGTATATCCTGCTGCTGTCCGGATGTGGGCCATTATGTATGTATCAACATGTGATGAACTCATGTGATGGCTAGACAGCTGATCCCCTAAGTTGTGGACACGTGTCAAGATCTTGTAAATGTTTATATAACATGTTTCCTTGCAGGATGAGGACCTAAATGTAATAGTTTCTTGGTTTACCTGCTTTCCGCAATCGGTTTTAATTAACCCGTGTTTTTGGTAATTTGTGGTTTATGGTGTTTTCCGCACGTTTTCGCGTAACACCTCGTTGTCTGTGTGATAGTGGGATGTGTTTCCACAATAACTTGATTGCTTATAGTATTAGCTTCCATTTAAATTCTCTCTGTCCATCAGAGGATGTGAAGAGTGCGTTATTACACATTGATCTTTATGAGGATATATATATATATATATATATATATATATATATATATATATATATATATATATATATATATATATAAACCTGAGGGATTTGTGGGTCGTGGAAATGAGTCCAAAGTGTATAAACTTGTCAAGTGATTATATGACTTGAGACAATCCCCTAAGCAATGACATGAGAAGTTTCATTCTATGATATCATTGTTTGGCTTTGTTTTTAACAAACTTGATGTCTTACTAAAAATTGGCAATGATAGATTCATTTTGTTATCCTTATATGTCGATGATATTCCAGTTATTGATTTTGATATTAAAGTAGCAAATGAGACAAAGTCATTCTTGTGTAGCAAGTTTGAGATGAGGGATATGGGTTTCGTTAAAGTCATTTCAGGGCTTAAAATCATAAGGTCTAGTAATGTTATAACTCTCTCTCTCTCAGTCTCACTATGTTGAGGAGATATTGGAGAGGTTTGAGTACACCTCATGTAAACCTTTTAAGACTCCATATGATTCATCCAAGGCCTTGTTCAGGAATAATATTTGAGTTCTAATGTCTCAATTATGATGCTCTCATATTATCAGGAGTTTGATTTATCTTATGAACTACATATGTCAAAATATTGTGTTTTTTTGTGAGCAAGTTAAGTAGATACATAAGTTGTCCTAGCAAGACCCATTGGGAAGCTCTACATAGAGTTTTGAGATATATCAAGGGAAATTGTTCCCTTCAGATGCATTATGGAAAATATTCTTTAATAGTTAAAGGATATAGTGATCCAAGTTGGATTGTCATGAAATATGGTAGTAATGGTGTCTCAAGATATGTATTCTTGTTGGGACGATGTGTTGTTTCCTGGAGGTCTAAGAAATATACCATATTGTCTTTGTTTACTTTTGAGGTAGAGTTGTGTGCTTTAGATGAAACTGGATTAGAAGTTGAATGGCTACATAGACTTATGTCCAGATTACCTATGATAGAGAAGCCTCTTCCTGCATGTTTAGTTCACTGTGATGGCACTATGACTATTTATAAGATAAAGAGTTCCAAGTACAATCATTAACAACATAAACACATCCATGTCCGAATCAATTTTTGTAAGGGAATTAGTGTCTAATGGGGTCGTGGGTGTAGACTACATCAATACCAAAGATAATATAGTTGATCCTTTCAAAAAAATTTGTAACTTGGATTTAGTGGAGAAATCCATGTTGGGGATGGGATTTAAACCCCTTTATATTTGAAGGTAATAGCAACCCAATCCAAAAGAGTGGAGATCCCACAAATTGGGTTTAATGTTTCAATAACAAGTTGTCAGGTGAATAAGATGACAATATGTTTTTTCATTGATGTTTCTTTCATCTATGTGTCTATCCCCTAGGAAACATATTAGTGTCATGACTGAAAGTTAGTAGAGATTAGTCCTTGAATGGTGTCAAGTCTTAGGACAGAATGTTAGCAACACATCCTTGGAGAATCCAACTTAATGATTGATGTTGTGAAGGTCGCAACACATGAATTGGTTGTTCCTTGATATTAATCATGATATGTTAATTGGATGCAAGTTCTTAATACATTGTATTAACTTTTCTACCATGTATTTATTGTGTTGTTACCAACCTATACTCTTGCAACCAAGGTTCAGGTTCAAGACTTTGGTTAACCTAGTTCCTATGGGGGTCAAAGTTGGATAACTCAAGTAGATTCAAGTGAAAGGTATCAATTGAAAGCACACTATGGAGGACTGAATGGTAGAGCACACTACACATTGAATTTTTTGGGGATTTTTAGATATAGATATATATATATATGGTTGTTAGCCATCTATTTAACATGGGTCAAGCCTAATGTAGTGCAACTAGTACCTTGAGGAAATCTAGTTTTGTGTCTTCTACAAATGTGAAGAGCATTAGTCCCACAGTGCTCAATCTTAGAACTTTTTGTGGTCCTTACTTGTAGGATCACATGAGACACTAGTGTCCAAAGGGCTCTAGGGGAGAGTTTTCTCACATCCTTAGTGGGTACCATGACTACAGCACACATACATGCACATATGCATGTAGGCACGCCATGCCATGCCTCACCTCGCCTAGCCGGGTCGAGTCAGGTATGGGCTCGGGCTTGTGATTTGTGGTTTGTGGCTTGTGACTTGTGGGTTGAGGGTTGTAGGTTTTGGGTTTTGACAATTGTCTCCTATTTTACATCTTCTTTTTACACAAAGATGCAACTACGTAATTAATTAACTATTTCTGAATCAGATTTATTAATCTTAATTGGAAAGTGTTTGCCTCATGATTTTTTCTGTAATGTGTACAAGAGCGATTGTCTGATTGCATCTTTATGGAAATAGGATTTGGGGGCATGAAAGGATATAAATATGTCTATGGTCATTAGGGTTAAACACATCTTTTGAACATCAACCGTCAATCATTTGTACATGTGTTTTGTAAACCCTAGATAGACTTCTCTGTCGCCATTGGTCCTTGTTGTCTTTTAAAGAATCTTCTCCTGTGAGAAGAAACTTCTTCCTTCCTCTCCCTAAAGGTGTGATATGTTTAGATGGTGGTGCCTATGATTATTGGACCGCACTAGTAGTACATACTGATCATCGTCAAAAGCAAGCAAGACAACAACCTGCTATATATTCTTGACGGGGTCGACTAGAAGAATGGCGTTCATCCTTCAAGATTGCAAGCCGTTGGCGTTTATTTTTTAGTGAATTGTTTGGTCTAAGTTTCTAACTCTTTTATTTTTGTTCTCCCGCATTGGTTAATTCTACATTTTTCTTGTCTGTATCTTCTTGAAAGTGTTAATTGATTTGCAAATGTTGTTGTTGCATGTAACGACATCTAATAAAATTTCCAAAAGAAATGGTATCATGGTATTTCATTCTCGGCTTTTTGGTGCATTGTAGGATGCAATATGAGAGGTCGGATGGTAATAGAAAAGGGTGTACTTTGCCCATTGTGAATTACAGGGTCAGATGGGGGGCTCCCAGATCTAAAATTTTACATACATACATTTATATCATGTGCAAACTTAATACATATTTGAACTCCACCAATGTGTTGTTTTGTCATAAAAATTTGAGTTTTTTGCACTCATCTCCACCTTACAAGTAATAGGAAGTATATTTAGTTTAGCCTTATTGTAAGTTTCTAGATCCACCCATTGTGAATTATCTTCGACTACTTGTAGTTCAATATGATGGAATCGCTAAATGTGATGTCAAAGTAACTATTCAGAATGTATAATCACGTATAGCAACAACACTAAGTCCAATCAAACTAATAATAACAATTGACGCTCCATAGAGATATGAATCAAAGTACAAAGTTTGGTCTAGAAAATTGTATAACTTTGGATTTTTAAACATTTAACTACGTGTGAGGTTGTCCAAATTTGAAATTGTCATCTAGATTAGAATTTAAATCTTAAACTTCGACATATTAGGCTGAGAGGAAAAATCATGAGAAATCACTAAGGGACTAATATTAAAAGATCACTCAAACCCAATCAGGAAATATTGACACAAGTCATACAACCACTACCTTACTTACCATTGATCATATTGTTCTCAAATAGATCATAACAAAAAAATTATGTTACATATTAAGTGATAATCTTGTGCATGTTCATATATGACAACTTCTATAGGACCTTCTACAAAATAATTCAATGTGTACGTCAGATTACATTTCAACTCTCATTCCTCTATCTATGCCTAAAACATAGAATCATAATTATGTTAGCTCAAATGTTTTGAGTGTACAATTAATTGTTCATAATAAATAAAATAAAAAAGAAAATTGTTTGGAAGACAAGAAAATGTTTTGTAAGAAGATATAACTCACATTGTTATTTCTTAAACTTGCAAAACATTACTTTCTACACATTATGTGTTCCATTATACTACATTCATGGATAGTACCCATATTTAAAAATAGGGGTACCAAACTCACTTGAAGGTACTAAAGCAAGTGTAGCCTCATGATACCTATTCACATTGAGGCGGTAGTACATTTATTCTTGGGTGTAATCCAACATTACATACATGTACAATGTAGCCAACTTCTGGAATTATGTTTTGGCTTGCAAATATTATGAAATACAATAAGTTGAAGTGTGAAGTTGTATAATATAAAAACCCCATGTCCATACAAGGAATTAACAATACATATCTCAAACATTATTCAAATATCAAAAATTAAGTCATGCCAAATCAACAATCATTATGATGTAATTATCTCAAGAGAACTACTTAAATATCAAGAGGATAATTCAACATAGTTGTCTGGAGGTATCCTTATCCAACATCATGCTTCAACTTTAACTTGGTCAATCCTTGTGAACAAAAAACACATACCATGCATATAGATACATTCAATTCTAGTTATATTCACATTAGGTTTAGGTCGAGTCAAATTGTTGTTTGCATTATTACCTATCTTATGACAAGGGATATGTTACAAACATTGAATTTCATATTAGGGTATACTTACATTAGATTATGATTTCATTATATATGCATATTAACCTAAGATTATAAAATTTTAAGGAAATTAGGGTTTCATGTCATTTTTATTATCAGCATCATCTTATCATAGATTTGATGTATCTTGTTGGACTCATGGCTACAATTATTACTCCATATTTATATGAAGTTACATTATATTTTGCAACATTCATCAACCACCACTGTGATTATTACATCTTCTTTAAGATTCCAAGCCCTATTTATCTATTTGAAGCATAATACATTATCATGAGCATTAAGATAATCTTATTGGAAGTCATATGATTTATGTACACGAATTTTTCACTAGAGACATGTCCCATAAATTTTACCATTATTGTATGTTGCATACATAAAGTGAATGTATAAATTGTCATAAGATATCCACTATTTTCATGCTCCAAACATGAAATATTATACTTCTACTTGAGAACCAGGTACCTTGTTCATAATTTTTGGATAAGGAATCTAATTACTATGAATTGAATAAGATTTTTATATTTTGAGATATTTGGATGTATTTACTTGTTCGATAAATAAATTCAGCCATCTATCTTCCATCTTTTGGCTCACGGACAACCATGTCTCCTTATAGGATGTACACTTGACCTTCATCTTGAGATGGCCATGAGCCACTCGTTGAATATGGAGTCAACCTAAATTGTCTCCTAGAGTCAGGCCCACAAGTTGATTACAGTTCATACAAGCCTCTCCTCTTACTATCTTCTTCTCTTTAGAAATGGGGCCAAATCCCCTTAAGCTAGAGATCTAGAACAATATTCAAGCCTCTCCTAAAAGGATTATAAATAATTTAGGGTGAAACACTCTTCAATATATGGTTGAAATATGGTTTTTGAAACTTAAGTCATGCCATGGAATCTTCTATTTTGAGAATATACTTGCTTGTTTTACCCAAGCATTCTATTTCCAAGTCTTATGACTTCATTTATGTCAATTGTTTTATAGGGAGTAAATAACATACTTATAGTAAATTTGTATTCCGTAAGGCAATAATACAAGGATCATGTCTGGACTTATGCATCTTCTATCAAGGCAACAATACAAGGATCATGTCTGGACTTATAAATCTTCTATTACATGTGATGTTAGTTTTATTATATAAGTTCACTCTGTAGGTAAGGTACATATATTGAGTACCAAACATGATCTTAAATTTGTATTTAGTTAATAGTACTTTTACAATCGATGACACATGCTAGAATCATGTTTGAATACTAAACTTGTCCTTACATATGGAGCCAATCTCACTTTTAACACATAGTCATTTCTGGTTCAGTACCATGAATTTTTCTTGATTGACATGGCATATGACTGCATTCTATGTCCTTTGTAGCCCACGTTATATGCCTTCTTTATGCTTGTATTCTATTTTTTCATAATCAAACCAATTTAATTTTCTTTTTTGTGAATAAATTTACAATTTTTATTCTTGTCATCAATAAAAACATTTATTTTTAATTTTAAATACAATATTACGGGCTTGTTAACTAAAATTAACAAATAAATATTTATTTCTATATGAATATAGCTCATATATCAAGGAAGAGATAGTTTGTACCTTTTACATAAACATGATAAGCATATATGTATCTATCTCTTATGCTTGCTTCCTCTGCATATTTTATTTCACTCCAAATATTTTCTTAAATTAATTGCTTTTAATTGTGAACACGTTATTACTTTTTAATATCTCTATTGACCTTCCCCACTATAATGCTCCAAATCCTAACAATTGATCCACTTTTGCAACAAAAAAAAAATCACACAACCAATTATGATGGATTAGAATAAAAAACTCTTATCTTGCAACTCCTATATCTATGTGTCGACTACTTGATATCATAAGGGGCTACCATAGAGGGTGTTATAATGCATGTCTTGTTTTGGTTAACCTAGAAAATCTTGTAGATATACATCTGAATAACAAGCTAGTATACCTTTTATTTGAAAATTAACTTTTCAACTTTTAATTTAGTTACTAAGAAATTATTCAGTCCTTATGTAACCACTAATATAGGTACTTAAGTTTAGTTCTTTGACTTTCTACCTGAGTATTCATGTTTAGAGGAGGAATCCAGATTATACGTCTAGATGATATAGCCATTAAGGTTAGAAATTAAGAGCCTCGTTGTAGGTTACGAATGCTAATTTAACATACTTAAAATCTCAAATCTACACTAAGTCTTATATGGAGAGATCATAGTTTGTTGTAATGTTGCCTCATGTTTTTGAATGATTCATGTGAGCCTAGACATAATAAAGTGAATAAATGATTAATTAATCTAATTCAGTTATTTACTATTTTAAGTTACTATTAGTATAACTTCCATGTTGTATCATATGCAATTTTTAAATGTCATTTTTGAATTTCATGCATGTAATTGAACTCATCAATCATACCTAAACTAACGTTGTTGGTTGTAACATTCCATGCACTGGGGCAGTTGATCGCACTCTATACAAATGTTTAATTAGGTACATGTACCTATTAGTAAAAAAGATTCAAAAACAAGCAATTTGTAGGGGGAGTGGCTAGATAGTAAAATGGTCTTATGTTCTTGGCACCATGAGAGTGAGGATTAAAATAGTTTTTCATAAGTTTATACATGAGGCATATTATTACTAGACAAGTTTGTTGGATCCTAGATGGATGATTGGATTCTCTAGAGGGGGGGTCAATAGAGATGAATGCACTTAAACAAAATTCATTATACCTTGAAGATATATCACAAGATAAGGTTTCTAAATAGGAAATTTGTGTGCAACTAAAACATGCATAGAAAGGGAGAGAAAGATTGAACATACACCAATTGACAAGCTGTTTAGAGTGGTTCCAAACTTCAAACTAGAAGTGATTCAGTCCACTACCTAGAGAGGTCAACCTCTAGGATTTCTTAACCTTGCATCTTCATTATATTCATTATAAGAGATACAATACATGACCACCAAATAACTTACCTATCCAATACAAAGAGTCTTCAACCTTACCAAGGACTTACCCACTTTGCAAGGAGTCTTCCGCCTTCTTCCAAGGACTTACCTACTCTTACACAAGTCTTCAGCCTTGCAGGGATTACCCACTCTTCTTGGATCTTCCGCCTTTGACTTCACCTTCACTCAGAGAAGCTTCCACCAAGGACTTACCCACTTGAGCAAGGAGTCTTCTACCTTCACCAAGGGCTTACCCACTCTTGGTCCAAGTCTTCAGCCTTGATCTTCACCAAGGGATTCCTTCCCTTGTTCTTCTTCACCTCTCTTAGCCAAGAGAGAGAACCTTCATCTTCATGATTGAAATGAGAGATAGGGAGGTGGTGGAAGTGAGAGCCTCACAAGATATACATGTAGGACGAGCTCTCTTACAAATCTCCTACTCACTCTAATGGATGTAGCAAGCAATTAAGCTTAGAGAGAGAGGAGGTTGTAGGATCACTCAACTATAGAATAGGGACCTTCATAGTGAATGCTCAACCTTGGAATGAAGCCCAAGGGGTCCTATTTATAGCTGGGGATGCCATTTAGCCTTTGGGAACACTTGAGAATGAAAACTAGTCATTTTGTGGCTTACAACGAATATATTTTCACTTGTTGCAACTCCACAATGGCTAGAAGCACTTTTCTACATTTTTCCGTACAGTGCAATCCGTCGAGTTTCTATAAGGGTAACTCGACCGATAGAGTAAAAGACAAAGCCGATATTCAGACCATCGGTCGAGTTTGTCCTGGGGAAACTTGACCGACCAATGAAAATCAAATTGCTCAGCTACTCCATCGGTCGAGTTTTGTGAAGTGTAAACTTGACCGATCAAAAGTCATTTTCAAGATCCAATCAGGATCGGTCGAGTTTGCAACTCACAGAACTCGACTGATGATCAACCTGATGTGAATTTTAGAAAATGGCTTTTTAGTGCTTAAACATTCGATCTAAGTGCTCCTAATTTTTTCTAACCTTAATTACAAGTCATACAATCATTACAAGTGATTTACAATATGATTCTAATGGATTTACATCATATTACAAAAATGTGCACTTGTATTGACTTTGACTTGTCTTTTCTCCAATTTGAGATGTGCAAGTTAGGGCATTTGGAGTGTGTCTATACCTAATCTAAAATCACTAAAGTAGAGACGTTATACACCAATATGTGGAATGGTTAGTTATCATCAAAACACAGGTTTAGTCAATTTAGACGTGAGTCAACATTCTCCCCCTTTTGGAAGATGACAAACCATTCCATAAATGTATTGAGAGCTTTTAAGTAAAATCATACATTTGGAGAAACCTAGGGGTTTCAATAGGATTGAGCTCATATGCTCCCCCTCAATTGATGCACATGGAGTTCTCATACTCCCCCTCAATTGATGCTATTTCTCTTGCATGGTTAGCTATCATAACATTTATAGAAAATATGTCTTCTACTCATATATGTTCTACACATATATGTCTTCTCCCATTTAACTTCTCCCCTTTATATGGACATGCTTCTCCTATTCATGTAAGACATGCCTTCTTCCTCTTTTGTTAAAAGAAGACATACCTTTCTCCCCCTTTGTCATTTCAAAAAGTGGGTTTGTGAAGAAATAAGAAACATCACTTGTTAAAGAGAAAGGAGATAACAAAAAGTTATATGAGGAGAGTAGAAGAGCACAGATAGGGGCTTGTCCAAGCATAGAAAGAAAAGCAAGTTAAAACATATACTTGAACAACCCAAAATGCAAGATAAAGTGTTGCAAAAAAACAATAAAACACAATTTTGACCCTCAAGATGACATAATTTTCCCAAAAAACATCAGGGCTCATGGAAAATCATGAGTCTTTCTTAGAAGGTAGTTTCTACATGAAAAACACTAGTCTTGCACCAAAAACTGAAACTGGGGCAAAATTTGCATAAAATCCAAACATACTCCAATTTCTACATATAATGCAGATCTATGTACCCTGCATCACAATGTTACGCAAGCAACTCAAGATAGTAGATATGCAATTTTAGAAGCATGAAAGGATATAACTCACATACAAATATGCATCATTACCAAAGGATGATTACCACTAAGAACCTCAAGGTTGTATCAACACAAGATATACACCTATATAGATGTAGCAAGTTAGAGCACAACATAAGCAATTTAAGACATAAACAAGAGATCCAAAGAGATCATCATCAAAACCTGCAAAACAACTCAAAGCAAGTAATTGCAAGATATAGATATACCATTTTAGAGCAATTAGAGAGACAGAGTTGTAAGCAAGATAGGTAATTTAGAAATGGCAATATGCATATATAAAGGTACCAAATGAGAGTTCCAAAGAATAAGTCTATTTGGTTGAGAAGATCTAGTTGAGAGGGAAATTCTCATTCAATAAGCCAAATGTATATTCTGTGCACAGTGTTATCGGTTGAGTTATGTGCATTGACAACTTGACCAATGACAGTTGTTGGCAACACCCATTGGTGCCTATCGGTCGAGTTTCAAACAGGGAAAACTTGACTGATAGAGCAGCTGTCAAAAAGCACATATATTTCATAAAAACATATTTAGAGGCAAGTTAAAAATACAAACTATATCCAAACATGTCTAAGAAAGTTAGTAATGCACTATAGAAGTATTATAAATAGTTTTTGAGAAAGAGTGTGAAGAGAATCATAGAATACCACTTTTGACTCAAAAACCACATGCATGGTGCACACTAACTTGACAAAAACAAGTTAGAAAATGTTATAAGCAAGAAAATTTTACCTGTGTTCTTACCATTCCTTTTTCCACTTGTTGTCACCCTCTACACATCTCACCTTTCTTCTTTCATGTGGATTGAGAAGTCAATTTGCAATTCAATTGATCAAGTCAATCCATTTGCAAGTACCTACAAGAAGAAAGATGAAATGGTCCCCAATCATGTTTTTGGGTCCAGAGGAGTTATCTTAGCAACCCAAGTCCTATTTCTCTTGGGTGCTTTCCTAAAAGGGCAACAAGTAGAATAATGACCAATTTCATTGCAATAGTTGCATGTGCCCATAGTCTTGGAACTAGAGGATTCTCCATGGAATATTGGAGGTCATTTACCTTTGTTGTTCCTTTGACTACTATTATACCCTAAACCATGTCTACCAATTTATTTGGTAGTATGGTGTAGGATATCATTAAGGCTCTTCTTACCAACTAAGAATCTTTGCAAAGAAGATCTCAGACTGTCATTATCATGCTTAAGAGAAGCAATAGCTAAAGATAAATGATTGATATTATCTCTAGCATGCAGAAGATCATTTTCTAAGCAAAGAGCTTTAGTTAAATAAGAATATCTATCAATATGAAGAGAAGCAACATCAGTCTCTCTACTAGTAGAACTAGAACAAGATTCATGCACATTGATTTTAGTAGGCAAGGAGGCATTTTCTATTTTAAGCAAAACAATCTTAGAAAGATAAACACCATTTTTAGATTCTAATCCTTGCAAAGAAAAATCTTTGTCCTTGTTTTCATATTTAATAACATCAATATCATGCATCAGAGAATCAACAATTAAAGTAAGCTCTTCATTAGAACTAGGCATGAGAGGTTGATCTTCTAGAAATCTAATCTTATAAATCAAACTAGCATTTTCAAGTTTAAGAGAGTCTACTTGGCTAAGACAAGCATTTTTGTCATCAAGCAAGCAAGAATTAGCATGTTCAAGATCATCTAGTTCTACATGCAAATTATCAACAATTTTAGCGAGCTTTTTCTTTTTCCTTTTATAAGACTTAAGAGAGGCACATGTATCATGAATAATAGCAATCAAATATTCTTTATCTAAAGAGTTTAGATTTACCTCACTTGAGTCCTTACTTGTTTATGCTATAAGAGCAAAATGGCATTCTCCTTCATCACTAGAGCTTGAGCTTGATCCTTCACTTGAGCTTGAGTTGGAAGAGTCACTTGAGCTTGAGTGCCATTTCTCCTTCTTCTTGTACTTCTCTTCTCTTCTTTTGTGAAGATGGGTCTTTTTCCTTGTGGGCAATCTTTCTTTTAGTGACCCTTCTTTCTACATGTGAAACACTGAATGGAGGATGACTTGCCTTTGTAGAATCTACCCTTGGAGTTCATGGCATCTTCTTCAACATGTGAGGATGGAGAGACTTGTTCCACGATAGCTTCAATTTGAGCCTTCATTTCATCCTTCTTCATTCTCTTTAGCTCTTTCTTCTCTTGTCTTTCTACTTCCTCCCTCTTGTTAAGTGTGGCTTCATGTGCTTGTAGATTACCAATGAGCTCTTTAATAGGAATATCCTTAAGAGAATTGCTTCTTCAATGGAAGTCACCTTGGGTTCCCACCTTCTGGGGAGAGTTCTAAGGATCTTTGAGTTGATCTCTCCACTAGACATAGGATTTCCTAGAATATCAAGGCCATTCACAATGGTGTTGAGCCTTGAGTACATATTGGCTATCCTCTCCTCCTTTCCCATCTTAAAGTTCTCAAGAAGCCCTTTGAGCATGTAGACTTTGCTTTCCTTCACTAGATTTGTCCCCTCATAAGTGATGCATAGCTTTCTTCATACCTCATAGGATGTTTCACATGAAGAAATCTGGTTGAACTTAGTGGGGGTCATGGAGGCATAGAGGATGTGCATGGCTCTAGAATTCAAGGTTGCTTTCTTTAAGGTAGCTTCATCCCAATCTTCAATCTTTGTCTTTGGTAACATGTATGGACTGTTCACCATTTGCCACATCTCAATACTTGATCCTTGGATGTAGAATTGAAGCCTTCTTCTCCAATAGAGGAAATTGGTCCCATCAAAGATTGGTAGGCTGATCAAGTATCTCCCTCCTTGGTAGTCACCCATCTTCTCCTACTTGTTGAAGTATGCTTGGAGAAGCCCACTTTGATACCAATTGTTGGATCCTAGATGGGTGATTGGATGCTCTAGAGGGGGATGAATAGAGCTGAATGCACTTAAACAAAATTCATTAGAACTTCAAGATATATCACAAGATAAGGTTTCTAAATAGGAAATTTGTGTGCAACTAAAACATGCATAGTAAGCAAGAGAAAGATTGAACATACACCAATTGACAAGCTGTTTAGAGTGGTTCCAAACTTCAAACTAGAAGTGATTCAGTCCACTACCTAGAGAGGTCAACCTCTAGGATTTCTTAACCTTGCATCTTCATTATATTCATTATAAGAGATACAATACATGACCACCAAATAACTTACCTATCCAATACAAAGAGTCTTCAACCTTACCAAGGACTTACCCACTTTGCAAGGAGTCTTCCGCCTTCTTCCAAGGACTTACCTACTCTTACACAAGTCTTCAGCCTTGCAGGGATTACCCACTCTTCTTGGATCTTCCGCCTTTGACTTCACCTTCACTCAGAGAAGCTTCCACCAAGGACTTACCCACTTGAGCAAGGAGTCTTCTACCTTCACCAAGGGCTTACCCACTCTTGGTCCAAGTCTTCAGCCTTGATCTTCACCAAGGGATTCCTTCCCTTGTTCTTCTTCACCTCTCTTAGCCAAGAGAGAGAACCTTCATCTTCATGATTGAAATGAGAGATAGGGAGGTGGTGGAAGTGAGAGCCTCACAAGATATACATGTAGGACGAGCTCTCTTACAAATCTCCTACTCACTCTAATGGATGTAGCAAGCAATTAAGCTTAGAGAGAGAGGAGGCTGTAGGATCACTCAACTATAGAATAGGGACCTTCATAGTGAATGCTCAACCTTGGAATGAAGCCCAAGGGGTCCTATTTATAGCTGGGGATGCCATTTAGCCTTTGGGAACACTTGAGAATGAAAACTAGTCATTTTGTGGCTTACAACGAATATATTTTCACTTGTTGCAACTCCACAATGGCTAGAAGCACTTTTCTACATTTTTCCGTACAGTGCAATCCGTCGAGTTTCTATAAGGGTAACTCGACCGATAGAGTAAAAGACAAAGCCGATATTCAGACCATCGGTCGAGTTTGTCCTGGGGAAACTTGACCGACCAATGAAAATCAAATTGGTCAGCTACTCCATCGGTCGAGTTTTGTGAAGTGTAAACTTGACCGATCAAAAGTCATTTTCAAGATCCAATCAGGATCGGTCGAGTTTGCAACTCACAGAACTCGACTAATGTGAATTTTGGAAAATGGATTTTGAGTGCTTAAACATTTGATCTAAGTACTCCTGATTTTTTCTAAGCTTGATTACAAGTCATACAATCATTAAAAGTGATTTACAACATGATTCTAATGGATTTACATCATATTACATAAATGTGCACTTATATTGACTTTGACTTGTCTTTTCTCTAATTTGATATGCGCAAGTTAGGGCATTTGGAGTGTTTCTATACCTAATCTAAAATCACTCAAGTAGAGACGTTAGACACCAATATGTGGAATGGTTAGTCATCATCGAAATACAGGTTTAGTCAATTTAGACGTGAGTCAACATTGACCTAATTGACCTTGAGTCAACAAAGTTTTCTTTTGACCCATTTATATTATATAGTCGAACTTAAATGTGAATTTAATAGGTGTTTTCTAATACAATCGAGTGATTCTCCCTCTCTCTCTCTCTATATATATATATATATCTACATATATATATAAATAAATATATATATATATATGGAAAAATTAGAATGATTTTACGTTAACGATTAAAAGTGAATAACTAGTGAAATAATACCTTTGATGAACTGAAACCCTAAATAATGGGTTTGTGTTGTGTTTGATACATATAGTTATTGAAACTTTAAATTGATTCATTATTAGGTTAACTGTTGGTTTCATATATCCTGGTCACTCTTGATTTGATTCTTTACTATATATAATAAACACATGTCATATTTGAACATGGGATATTCAATCTTATTTTAGATCCAAGTTTGATAGTTCAAAGATCATGACTTTGTTACAAAAATCAAGTTCAAAATACTTTTGGGCCTGAATTTTAAGCAATTTTTAAAATTCAATGCACACAATAGATTTATCTTATTAAGTCTAAGTTTAGAAATTGTGTCTAAATTCAATCCAATGAATTGCTTTGCTTTGGTAATTTCATTGTTGAACATTGATAAAAAGGTTGGTTTTGATTTGATTTTACATTTAGAATATTGCTAAAAATATGGACATGGTTAGTGCTTAATTTAGAAATTTACGAACATCTAGATCTGGGATGGTTCAAAAGATAGCGCATTACAAAAAACTTTTTTTTCTTTTGAAATATGGACCAATGATGGCTTCCATACATCTTTTTTAAATTTCTAGGCCTCAATCAATTTTGGGTCAGTAAAGGCTAGGTGGATATTCATAGGACTGGCTACCCGAACTAACTAATTGGACCCAACCTGACCCCATTAAAGTGGGTTCATGTCTTGATTTTTTTTTATTTCACCCAAAATGGATAAGAACCTGAAGAACCCAAATGTATTTCTTGTTCAGGTACATGTTTTCCACAGTCGACCTTGAAACCTGATCGAACCAAATTATATAAATATCGATGTAACTATTCTTTGTTCTATACTCTATGCCTATAAAATTTAAATGTGTAAGACCATTTCATTGTTTTATTAAGAAAAATTATGTTTGCTATATTTCATTATTGAATAATTTATATAAGTATTTATATACAAAATAATATTTATCCAATAAAACATGTGATTTGTGGGTTTGCATTTTCTATTTTTTGGATTTGCATATATAACATGGGGGTTTAGGGTCTTTTAGGCTCATAGATTTGGACCTAAAATATGAAATTTGGATTTGGGTCTAGCACTAGGAGCCAAAATTATTTGTCTAATCAGGTTAAGGTCGAGCATTTTGTGAGCTTGGTGTAAGCTAGGAGTACTGTAGGAAGCAATGATATCAAGAGTGGATAGGTCATCAAACTGGTGAGGCTATAGGTTCCCGATTAATTGGTTCGGCATGTGGCTGACCCGGTTTGACTTGTGACAACAACAATGTTTAGAAACAACTACGATAAAAATATAAACAATAGGGGAAAATATAGAAGAGTCTAACTATAGTAAATGCTTAAGTAAAGTTTTTAGAATCTACAATAAAGGCATAACCTAATACATCACAAAATATTGATTTATCATACAAATGTTACTTTAAATTTCAAAATTTATTAATATAATATGATCCTAAACATAACTAGACCCTTTTGCATCAGGTAGGCATGTATTCTCGTAAGAATTGTGCTGAGAAAATTAGGAGTGTGGTTTTTTTTGTGTTTATGTCCAAAAGTGTGTCACGTGTTGAGAGGTGGAGGGATTATGATGATCACCCACTCATTGGCTGAGATAGGAGTTCTGTTTAATCATGCAATTGTAGACCGGTCTCTGTTCAGCCTGAGTAATTGGGCCGGTATTTCTGGATTTATACAATAACCGAACGGGTAAAGATGTCGGTTCAAAGTCCAACCCGTTGGATGGACCGCATGGTCCAACCTGATTTTGATAACACTCGTAGGAAGTGCAACTTGTGAGCTTCCAAGTGTTTGTGCTCTTGTGGGTCTACCGGTTAGCAGGGGTGCAGGGAATAAGGGTTAGGTAGGGATTGTCTAAGTATCGACCAGTTCTGTAAAAAATCGGCTTTTTCCTGGTCTAGGATCGTGCATGGACGATCAAAACTGTCAGGCTATGAGCAATTGGTATATGTCTAAGACTCATAGTGCGATGTTGAAGTTATTCTGTACTTCTATCTTTTCAGTTAAAGTCTCTCCATATAGTAAATAAACATATTGAGGTTTTGTTGTTGCAGAATTGATCATGTGATCAGAAAACATCGCATTCCTTGCTAACTCTAGCTAGCTAGGCTACTAAGTCAATGCCTTTTACATGGCAGTGAGGTGCGTATACGATAAAAATAAAGTTCAAATCATACTGGAAATGTTGCCAGAGTTATAGTTCGTGCTGGACATGTATGTAATATGTCCAATGCTCCACTGCTACATCACAGATTTCATCCACAACAGATTTTATGTCAGTCAAAATTCAGAATGATTGCTCTTGATGGCCTTGACACATGACGATCCCAAGGAGAATGACTTGTGCCTCCGCACGCCTTAAAATGTACCACTGCCATGTTCGGTTCTTACACTAGATCATATCGTCAAACTTGGAAAAGCCAGGTAGCTCGGGTAAAGGACGAATTGGAGGTGGTTTATATACAATTAGTTGAATTTTGAAGAGGTAAGGATAAGGTGACGTCTCAAAAGTGGTGGTTGACGGGAGCTCTCGGGATGGTCTTGAGGAAATAGCTAGTCTCACAAACGAGATTATGGATTCAGAAAGAAAAATAAATCAAAATGAGACACTTCGACAAAAACAGCTTATACCGAATGACCTTTTTAAACTAGAGACAGTTATAAAGGATATTTCATGGTTGACTCACCAATTGACTACGTGTTTTAGGTAGTAATCGTAGTGCGTGATATACGTATCTAGTAGAGATGGAGATATAGAGTCCTCTCTTGTTATATGATCAACATACCACGGTGCTTTCATTTCTCTCGTGTCACGTATGTGCTATTTCACTAAGGTAAAGAATTCTCCTAAATTTATCTTGAGAGAGCTTATTACGAGAGATATTTTTCAGTAGAGTCTCATCGTAAGGGAAAGAAAAATATGTTCATATTGGCTTCAACCTACGCAAGTTAAGATTGTATTTGACATGATTGAAATCAAGAGATGATTTGACCATACTCAATCTTGTGCACTAAAGAAGCGGCTAGCTGGACTCTGGGAAACAAGACATAAGAGAAAAAAAAATAGTTCATAAGTACATAACATCAAGAATCTTATAAATAGATTTGTTGATGTGAAAATCTTAGCACATAGAAAATAGAAAATAGAAAATTCCATGTGAACATTATGTTGTGATTCAAAATGAGACACATTTTGTGCTTTTCACACAAAGCAATAGAAGTAACAAATAAAATATGTTGTTTTATTTGTTTAGCTCTTATTTTGTAGTAGAAAAATGATAGATGTGCCCGAATTTAATTCCAAAAATAAGTCCACATAGCACAATCATGTTCGCTTCACTATTGTTGGCCTTCAAGTGTCAAAAATTAACATATGGGCACTCTTGATTACCCAATTACTTAGTGCATACGAAGAATGTGTAAGACACACTCACTAATGTTTGGGATAATGGCAAATTTGCTTTGATGTCATCATACATAGGAGTGAGCAAATATAGTCCAGGCCGCAAGACCTACTGGACCGAGCCATTCGGTCCTATCCAATCAGATGTTATTTTTATGTTTGGTCATATCTGTTGTCTGAAAGTACTTTTGAAAGTTTGGTCTATAGTCTAGTCCAGTCTAAGACTGATCATACCGTGAAGCGGACCAAGGATTACCTCTATATTTGAGTCACATTAAATATAATATTTAAATAACTCAAATATGTGAATATGTGAACTCTAATAGTATAACTTTTTGATATCATTGCTATATTAGTGTTATAAGTAGTTAACACGATCTAAGTGTTACTATTAAATAAGTTACCAACACAGAAAATTCTGAGTGCGGTCCACAGTTCGCTCCCTTTCCAGACCATTTTTGAAACCATTTGGTCAGGTTTGGTCCCACATAAAATGTTGATGTCTACGGTACATATCCTTTTTCTCCTAAATCAGTATTCTGTCCAATCCATTTTGATCTAGCCTGGTCTGAATGGATCCCAGTCCGATCAGGTCTGGTCCGACTTTGGACGATGCTCACTCTATATATGGATATAGTGTTTTTATCTTGAAACACCTTCACAATGGAAGTAGAAAGAACCGGTGGGGTCAAGAGTACTTATCAACGTTAGCAGATCAAGGCAGCCTCACGCAACACATTAACATCACATTTATGATCTTTTCCTAAACTCATATTTTCCATTGGAGCATAGGTCAAGGAAAACGTTCATATTAATAATATGTGAAATATTTGAAAATTCTTCTTCTTGATGATTCCTATCACATAAGTATAGTATATAAATAAACGTTGAACCTCAATCTCTTTTTGTATGAATTAGTGTTGTTGCATTCAATTTTTTTTCCGGTACCTCATAGTAAAAGTCCCCTATTAGATCCAAAATGATCGCGTTAGGATGGTTTTGCATTCGTCATGTAGCATTCCTTGTATGGAAATTTGTGGCTGGGATGGTTTGACATTCGTCATGTAGCATTCCTTGTATGGAAATTTGTGGCTTTCGTTCATGACTGTGCACGTAGAAATTCAGACCTAGTAGTGTACCCACTATGGAGGCAGGTCAATTTGTCTCGGATGGAGCGGCTCTTTTAGTTTGAGAAAACCGAGGCATTGTTAAACTCGGCCTCAACCGCTTTCTCAAGGAAGCGAGAAGCGAGTGAGCATGGAAAACCATGGGCCTGGTGGCGGTCCGATCGAATCGTCCCATCCTATTTCAGAACAACCCAAGCGGTGAGTGTCTCACAGCTTGGTTTGCACACAGGCCGGAAATGAACGATGTGGCCTGCGTGCGGGCTTAAAAATTCAGGGGTCCAGGCCTTTCCATGCAAGAGCGTGTCGTATATGGAGAGGACGTAGCACCGACCACCATTTTGGAACAAATTTGCCAAGCTGAACCTTGCGTGGCTGGGCCGTTTTGGGAGATTGCGATTTTCCAGGCAGGTCGATCATGGGCTGCGCCGTTTACACCCATCCATGCAGAATTCATATATATATATATATATATATATATATATATATATATATATATATATATATATATATATATATATATATATATATATACTAGTGCGCACACGTGCACATTCACGTCAAATGTAAAATTTGTTAAAAATGTGCGGGGAGAGGACTCATCCGTGAAAGGGTCCCTACGGTAAAAGATATTTGTGTTGATTGTTTGAATGGAGAGAATCAAGGAACCGTTTCTGTGGGATGGAGAGAGAAATACAGAATTAAAGATAATAAAAGTTAATAGGAGAGTGTGAGAATAAATATTTGTATGAGCAAAATTCCTTGAAAAAATGAGAGAAGAGAGTGAATCAAGGAGAGCGCAACATCAAACTCGCTCTTTTTATAGTATATATATATATATATATATATATATATATATATATATATATATATATATATATATATATATATATATATATATATATATATATATATATATACTAGTAAGCACACGTGCCAAACACACGTGAAAACAAAATAAAATGTTTTTTTTAATATATTTATATCAAATAAATTTAAATATAATAAATATGTGTGCGGACATAGAGTTATGTAGTCATTAATAAATTTATTGAAAGAGATATAGTGAGAAATCTGATAGAGGTTTTGAGTAATTAGAAAATATTTTACTTTATGTTAAAAGTTGTTTTAATAGTTGAATGGAAAATAAAAACATAGGATAACTGAAGAGGATGAACAAAATTTAGAGATGACTTGGGGATCATTGGAGCTTGATTGAGAATGGAAATACAATATAAACATAGGGGTTGCAAGTTTGAGAGAATGCCGGTGTTATTGAATGAATTTATTACTAATTTCTATTTAATTGTCATTATCCTATTCCTTTAAATTTTAAATTATGAAAAGAGGTGTGCATTGATCGGACATTTTAATATTCTAGTTATTTATTATGAACGTTATAATATGAAAAGGAACATGAGGTAGTTGAAGAGAGAAAGGGTTTGGTGTAACCTGGTTGGTATTTACTTATTTATAATTTTTATTGTTAGTTGTTGAACATGAATATGACAGTTAGAGAAAGAGGGAGATAATTTGGGTCGTTAGGAATATATTTAGAATAGTGAATTTTTATTTGCTATTCTTTTTCTGAAATGTTAATAAGAATATGAGGTAATTAAAAAATAGGGCCAAGAGGTTGGGTATTGTTTGAGATAAAAATAGGATGACTAAAAGCACATGAGTGGTGGGGAGGATGTGAGAGGGCATGAAGAGACTGCCATATAGGATTATGGTGACAATGAACATATAATAATTTCTACTTTTTAATTATTAAAATAATTAAAATGTGATAAGATAGAGAAGAGTCAAGAGAATGTGATAAGATAGAGAACCCATCTATATTGCCATATGTGAGATAGAGAAACAAACTTTTATGTTGTGAAAAAATTGAATCTCAGGGAATACTAAACAAACAAATATGATACATCATATACATAGCACATATTAACGACAACTTACTTTGAAATTATGTAACATCAATGAAATATTTAATTTTTATAAATATGTGTCAAACAAGACTTGATATTCTTCATAAACAATATCATTACTAAAGTGCACCTGTCACAGCTCGTCATGGAGTTGAGATGCATTGTCATATGTTGGTGATGGAGCCCGAGATGCTACCTTTGTGACGCAAAGCTATGTGACTATTTGGTCTAGTTCTTAGTAGGTGCATGTGCAAGTTGATGATGGCGGCCAAATAGGGATAGATGGAGTGGGTTGCTAATCTCAAGAAGCATGCAAATTTGAAAACGAAATTGAATATTATGATGGATCCGTCTATATCACAAGTGTTTGATTATGTTGTATTGTTTAAATCAGAATACATGTAACCTAGCATGCAAGTGGTATCAACAAAAAATATACCATTTCATAAGATCACATTCCACATATTATACAAACTCAAGTAAACTCACTAAACCAAAGTCAAGCCACACAAGATGATAAAACAACTTGCAGAACAAATTATTTCAGACGCATGCCCATCATCACTGTTGTCCTCCTTCGCTGATAAAACAACATGGTATCTGTTGATTCTGGTAATGTTACGGTTCACTGATGTGTGCATGCCCTCCAACACAGGGCAGACCTGCTCAAGCTATAAAAAAAATTATAAAGGTTATTTATAAAGAGAATGATCTGTAACGATTATGCTCAAACATTATTTGCATGAACTACAAATTGAAAACCTGACTGTAGATATATACCGCGACGGTTTCACAAGGAGATTTTGTGCACCATCAGACAGCTACCGCTCTAAATATTAGTTCACCAGTAGTGAGATACAAATACATAGATCTTATGCAACAATAACTCATCATAGAAACACCATCAAAAGATAAAAGTTTCCAACTCCAGATGGAAGCCTCCTCGACGAACTCATCTATTCTGAATAAATGATATAAATGATGTGATAAACAATCATAGTGGAGGAGGTCCTTGGTTGCTTTGCCTCAAACGATAAATATCTTTGGCAGCTATCGTGGCTTTTTGGATGTCCAACCGGTAGTTAACTTATTATGTAGAATAGCCGAGGAGGGAGATGAGAGAGCAGATGAAGCAAGACATGTAAAATCATCCGATCATCCATCTTCCAAACTAAATCCATACTAACCATACTATTAAATACGGTTGCACAAAGCAGTGGATGATCGGATAATAAAATAAACAAATTTTTTGATATGATTACCGTAGTTAACCAATCTGTATGTATTGCGCTATGCATGCTATACATAATTTCATGATTAACAAAAAATAATCCTTCCATCGTTTTATGCCTAAAACTGTAGAATATTAGTGATTACAGAGGAGATCAATTAAGTTGCATCGTACCGTTGCTTCTGGCTTCCCCGTTGAGCTTTCATAATTTCATTCCCATGAGCCGGCATCGCCAGGTTCATAGTCGTCCAGAGAAGAAAGAAGTTGGATGTCAGCATAGCACGACCCCAATCCTATACCATATCATACCATATGTGCCATAGTAATTTAAGATGAGGAGTTCTGTCAACAAAGACCACCAGAGCCACAACAACAGGGACTGCTACAACAACCAAACGGTCGCTAGTCGGGGCTGCATGCTTTGAAATGTTTTCTCCCAGACTGACCAGAGGCTAAGTTGCTCGAAGATCGCATGACAGAAAACACTCGTTTCTTTGTGTTTTCGACGACCATCGAGCTCAGCCTCTTGGCAGTTCATCCATCTCGTCACTTTTTGTCCCCGTATATGTCTGCCACCATGAGAGTTGCTGCGGTGGCTCCAGAGACCTCACAATGGCCTTTGGGAGTAGGTAGTTGGCCCTCCACGGCCCCCGGTGCCAGTGATGGTAGACTTTTGAGGCGAGAAACAAGGAAGGCGTTGGACATTCGATTTCTGTTGATCGCCAAATATCCCATGTTGGTGGTGATGGCGACAGATCGTGGAGACATGTCAGTTACTCTTGTGAAATATCTGAATATGGGACTTTTTTTCTTCTTCAAAATATCTAAATACAGAACGGTTTTTTTTAATATCTATATACGGAATGTTTCATTTCTTAATTTAAAAAATTCAACATGGTTCGTATCCAATCACGGTGATAACTATCAAACATAATTGATCACCAGTTTTAGGGCCACGTTTCTGAAGTAAAGATCGTTTCTTTTGGGAAAAGAGAGAAGAGAGGTAAACTAAATGTTATCGATTCAAAATACGTAACCACCCAAGAACGTGGGGAGGGTAGACTGACATATGGATAGAAGTAACATATGACCGTGTGAACTGTGGGAGGATAGTGGGGGGATATTTTCTCTTCGTAAAAACAAAGAAAAATAGGAAGAAAAATTGTGAGAGGAGAGAGAGTTAAGGAGGATGCTGGAATTTTGAATTCCTTTCTTCTGATTGGTTGAACATTTTCTATGAAAAATATAATGGCATTGTTGTAATTAAGTTAACTTATTCACTATATATATATCTATACTACTATAAAAAGAGCGAGTTTGATGCTACACTCTCCTTGATTCACTCTCTTCTCTCTTTTTTTCAAGGAATTTTGCTCCTACAAATATTTATTCCCACACTCTCCTATTAACTTTTATTATCTTTAATTATGTATTTCTCTCTCCATCCCACAGAAACGGATCCTTGATTCTCTCTTTTTAAACAACCAACACAAATATCTTTTACCGTAGAGACTCTTACACGGACGAGTCCTCTCCCCGCATATTTCCAACAAATTTTATATGTCACGTGCATGTGCACGTGTGCATTCACTAGTATATATATATATATATATACTCAACTCTAATACTTGGAATTCAGGGCATCTTAGTGTGTAATCGTACGTCCTGAACTCATTTTTTATGAAAGTTCCATTAATATATTGATAGTTGCAAATAAACCACCTACAAATCATAAACGTACATGAAATCAAATACTTAGACATCACTAAAGGTTAATGTTCAGAGAGCTGAAAAACAAGATAAAAGATAACATGATGAAACATTGATAGATATGTACTGGGGGAGGCACCCTTTAAACAGTAGGCCTTAAGCTCAAAATGTTGTAAAAATATATTGTATAGGAGCTAAGTAAACAGAAGTAGAGCTGATCAGAAACCACTGTCATTCGCCATGATATCCTCTAAAGTGAATCTCTTTCCTCCATTTCTATAGTTTCCGAAAGTAGTCTGATGTGCCTCATTTTCACGAATCTCTTGATTGGGAAGACCTGCAATGAAGAAATAATGTATACGTGTGTTCAACATTTGATGTAGTGTATTGGATAGTGTTGTTATGCTTGTTGTATTTTCTGATATTTCTTTCTATCCAGATTTTCCAGATGATATTAGTCATCATAATTTTATGTTCCTGTTGAGAGTTTTTTTGGCTTTAGGTGGTTGATGAGGTTATTTATACTAGAATCAGGAGATGTTATCATGTTATAGAATAAGCGGTTTCAAATTTGGATAGAGATTGGGCAGTGTATGAAGAGATGATTTGTGGTTTCAGTGTTATTTTGGCACATGTAACATCCGATAGGCCCATATATGCCTCGTTCCATAAGGTTTGGTCAGTAAGAATTTTGTTGTATATAATGAACCATATGACGAGCTTGGTTTTTAATGGACATGTGATATTCCAAAAATCTGACATTTTGCCAATGATACCTCCATAGTTGAGGAAGAGGTATGCATGATGGGGTGTATATATACTACCCCATGTCCATGATTTGCAGTTAAATGTGTTGGTTTCCAAAACGTGGATGATATTTTCCATATAGTTGGGGATATGATTGGGGTGAGGAAGTGTTTGAAACAACTAATTATATTTCTTCTTGGGAGGAACAAAGCTTTTGATGTGCTTAAATTTACCACGTTTTAGGGAATATTGATGTTTTGGCCCAAATACTGAACAGTAGAGTCGTGGTACCATGGGTTAGACTAGAAAATTATATTTTTTATGACATGTGGGGTGGGGGGTTGATCATATGCATGTGTGATATTGTTCATATGTTTGTTTATGTATATTTCCACAATGGGGAGGCTATGGCTTTGGTAGTGGTCCACCATGGTTTTTGTTGAGGAAGTATATGTGCAAGATGAATGGTTTCCTTCTATTATCTTGATTGTAGGAAAGAGAGGTGATGATTTTGATAATATGGCAGATGGCATGTATTTTGAGATATATGATTTCCCATCCACTATATCTTTGTGATGTGCATGTGTTCCAATTTACCATGTGAACTTTTGTTTTTTTGTGTGTTTGTAGCAAAGTGATGCCAAAGGAATTTTTCCTAAGGATATCAATAGATGTAAGATACTTGTCAGGTAGTGGAATGCAACTAAGATAATATGTGGTGATTGTAGTCAAAGAGATATTAAGAATGGTGAGTCTACCGGCTAAGTTGAGGAAGTTATTTGTCCATGATGAAAGTCGAAGGCCAAGTTTGTAAATGATTGGATTCCAAGTAAGATGTGATATAGGAAAAGGTGAGTCTGGAAGGCCCAAATAAGTGAACATGAAGTTTTCTGTCTTGCATTTTAGTAGGTTTTTGTATCTATTCAAGGTGTCAAGTTGGATGTAAATGCCAATGATGGATGATTTCTTTAGGTTTATCGTAAATCCATATATCTAGGAGACATATAGTGTTAAGAATACATGTGTTGTTGGGTTTAATTAGTATCATGGTGTCATATTCATACAGAATGATGTTTTCAAAACATTCATATGGAGATTCAATGAGTATATTATGCGTACCAATCTTTTTCATATTGGTCATTTTTTATCATTATAAAAAGATATGGAGATAAGGGGTTACCCTATCTAAGTCCATATGTGTTGTGAAAATATCCAAAAGGAGAGTTGTCTATGGGAGTGGAGAATTTTCTAGTGGAAATACATGCATGTATCCAACTGATCCATCTTTCTAGGAATCCATATCCTTACAATGTGTGAATAAAACAATTCCAGTTGATGTTGTCAAAATCTTTCTCAAAATCTAATTTGAGGACTGGGAGGGGTGATTTGTTTTTATAGTTGGTGTGTATAGTCTCATTAAACATGATGTGTGCATCATGTATGTTCCCATTTTAAAGAAAAGTACATTGTTTAAGATCAATCTTACTTTTAAAAAAAGGTTCCATACGTTGTACAAATTTTATCAAAAAGATTTTGTAGGATGTGTTGATCAAGCTAATCGGTCTAAATTGATTGATAGAGTCCAGTTGGTCAACCTTCCTTATCAGAGCAATATGAGTGTGGTTTAATACTCTAATTTGGTTGTGGATGCTATCACAGTTATGATTGTGTTTGAGTAGGTTCATCAATTTTTTTTTATCTACTCCCGTGTAGTTTGATAGAACTTGGTGTTGTGGCCATCAGGACCACATGATCTGTCCACGCCAATATTAAAGGTAGCACTCTTGAATTCAATTTTAGCAAATGGTCAGATGATATCATATGGAGTGTCAATGGTCTTTGGACATAATTTCATCCACTTTATGTATGTGTGGAAAGATGAGTTATGTTATGTATTGAATGACTTATAAAAGAATGTTACAATATGATTTGTGATCATGTGTTTATTTGTGGTGATGGACCCATTAATGGTAAGATTGTGGATGGAGTTTCATGTAGCATTATTGGTGCAGGTTTTGTGGAAACATTTTGTTTTTTCTCACCTTTGACAATCTATTCAATCATGGCCCTTTATCTCCAAAGAGCATCTAGCTTTTCTTGGATTTTTTTATTTCTGATTTAGTAGCTAGAATGAAGGTAGGGTTTGTGTGAGGATCATTGTCAGCTTTAAAAAGAATAGCTTATAAGACCACCATTTTGTGTAAGATGTTACCATTATTAATCTTGTTCCAATGTTTCAAAGTAGTTCTAGTTCTCTTGGTGTTGTTGAGAATGTGGAATCCTGGTTCTGAGGAGTGGGTAGGTGGAGATAGCATAGTGTTTTAAGCAAGTATTCTTAAATTCTGGGTTAGTAAGCCAAACGTTTTTGATACGGAATGGCTTATGACCTTGAGAAATGTTGGAAGTTTTTATGTTGATGGATAAGTGATCTAATATGGGTCTTAGTGCCACAATGGAAAAAGTGTGAGGGTAGTGGTCCTCCCATGATTGTGAGTATAGAAAGTGGTCTATTCTGGACCATGAGGAGCCACAATTCCATGTATATTTGGCATTTGATTGAGGTGTCAATCATCTGGTGTTTAGTGACGGTGTTCTAAGAAACTTATCACATCATGTAGGCGGGATAGGTGTGCTATTAGTGTTTAGTCTGTCAGTGTCTTCAGTGATGAGGTTGAAATCAACCTCAATGAGCTAGGGGGTGCAAGAGTATGATTGAAGAGGTCATATATTTCTAGGATGTAACATTGTTTATCCCGACTAGGTTCTACATAGCTACCCTTAAAAATCCAAGAGTGTGAGTTATTTTGGTATTGAAGGTGTAATGTTATATAGTATTCACAGTACTCGTGTCTACTGATATTGAAAAGTTTTTTGTTTATTCCTATACTATACCCCCTTTGAAGCCATCTGAGGGAATTTGATATCATTCATTTATGTGTTTTCCTCCTATGGTATTGAGTACAAAGGGGATTAAGGTGTTTTGGTTTCTTGTAATGTGATAATATTTGTGTTGTTTTTGTATATGAATTTGTGTATAATTCTTCTATGCTTAGCGTTTGATGCTCCACAAATGTTCCAAGTAAAGATGGTCATCCATATATAAAAAGGTTGTTCTATATGATAGATGATGATGTTTATGCTAGGTGTAGATGTTGAAACTCTAAGTTTGTACTATGTACGTGATGCCCGTCGTCACAAAGACAATGAGACCACACAAAATCCAAGAGAAAATTAACACTAAATGAGCAGATCACTGAAGAACACTGAAAATTAAAATAGATTTCTAAATAGCACCATAAACTAAAAACTTTCACATACCAGCTCACAACAGGGCACCTGCATAACATGTCTTATATCACAATGTGATTACATAATTGATCTCAAATCTTCCTATCATCAACCTGTTACATGAAGAACTTGTTTCATATATATACATGTGCATCTACCATAACTATACAAGAAAAGGCATACATGCTAGAAACCTCATGACAATAACTTAATTACAAACACATCAAAAACACCCCCAAGAACTGAGTGTACAGGGACGACTCTAGGACTCTAGAACCAAAAGACATACAAGCAGTACACCCAACCTTCTAAGCTGCTTCTCTGGCTGCTGCTCTTCCTCATCTGCACGATCACCACCTCGTCGTGCATGTCCACCTAAAAGATGTGGAGAACCCATGGGGTGAGAGTAAATGTCCCAACGAGATATATAACTCTCAACCAACATCTATTAAAGCATAGATAAACTAAATCAAGTATATACAGTAATAAGCAGAATAAGTATATTTAGTTAAATGATATGTATTTAATAGATAATGCAAATTCAGCAATATTGGGCACTTATCACTGAGCAGTAGAATGGTTAATAATCTAAGAAGGAATATGAAGAACATGTATATTCTCTATCCATAGAACTATACAAAATCAAGGCAAGGCTTCAACCAATGTTATCATATTTGATCCTATAAAAATACACTACACAGTTGTATTACATCTTTTATTAATGCCCTGACAATTTGAGTCGTACCACCCAAATCCAACCCCCCACTTGTGAAGAGAAACCAATAGTACCATACAAGGTCTATGGAAGAGTCAGAATCCACGACCTCTCCACACCTCCCATTTAGCGCAAGAGAACACTATAGAGACATATCAAGTCGATCTAACTACAAAACAACCTAGCCCGCCTTGGTACAAGATACGACGCTAGTGAAACTGAGCTACGACCCGTAGTCGCACTCCTGCCAGGTTATGACCTGCAACCAATCTTGTGAAAATATATATTGAGCCACATCACTGAGCTATGGCCTGCAACTGCACTCCTTCTAGGGTATGGCCCGCAGCCAGTACTGTGAATGTGTATATTCAATAGTATACAACTTCGAGCTTCCACAAGGGAGAACTCGTTCCACCGTCCAACACTAAGACTAACACTGGAATGGATCTATGGAACATGGTACCTACATGATTAGGTTTCGTTTGACTAATTAAGCCAATTGGATACCTTTTAGCACCAATCAAGTTATAACATATAAAGCCATAGCAAAATCTACAAGATTAAGGGTATAATACAACTCCAAAAGATATAAAATGTATAAGGTGTGAACTCATCACACTATCACAACATAGCATTGTAGCACATCCCTTCATAAGGCCATCATCACTGTCACACAACCACACAAGGCTACCACTAAGGTTACATCACTGTGGAATATCAATCCCTCAATCACACCTCCATAGGTTATCACCTCAAATCATGCACAAGGCACCTGTCAAGTCATTGACCCATTCACATCATCTCTATATCACAATGTCTCGGCATGCCTCATAAAGACTTATTCAACCCGTGTCACATCTTACTAATCATAGCATGCACTAGCTATGATATCGCCTTACATTTCACCTGTAAGGTTAGGGGTTTACAAACAAGATAGAGAAAGCATCATAACATAGTAACCAATCCAAGAGAGAAGTGAATACACCATACATTCCCATGCTAGGTTTAGAGTTCCATACTATAGCCGATTTAGGGTTTTGTATCATACATCATCACCAAACCCTAGGTACATAGTTTCCCACTTTCTTAGTTCATATGAAGGTTAAGCATCATCTTTAGAGTCAAGAATTATCTTATCAAAATAGTACCATACTTGTATCATCATGTATTCAAGTATGTGTGTTAACCACATATCATGTATAGGTGTTCTTCCACACCACCTATGTAACATCCCATGATTTGAGGCCTTGGATAAGATGATCTTAAAAGGAATTATTGGACTACCCCTATCACCAAAGTGCACCTCCTCTTTCGGGAGCCTATCGCTAATGAACTCCATAGTTAAGTGTGCTCAACTTGGAGTAGTATTAGGATGGGTGACCAGTCGGGAAGTTGACCCTAGCTTGCGCGTGAGTGAGGACAAAGTGCATAGTTAAGGTTAGTGGTGGTTTTTGGGGCTAGTTGTCATTCCTGAAAATCTACTAGAGCCTAGGGCAGTGGGACCAGGCGTTACAAATGGGAGTTGATGGATTGTCCATATTAAGGCTAGTGGTGGTATGTGGGCCTATTCGTCATTCCTAAAACTCTACTAGAGCCTAGGGTTGTGGGCCCAGGAGTTACAATCTACAAGTGTAGTGGTGGTTTTTGGGACTAGTCGTCATTCCTGAAACTCTACTAGAGCCTAGGGCAGTGGGACCAGGTGTTACAAATGGGAGTTGATGGACTACCCATATCACTAAGGTACACTTCCTTTTCTGGGAGCCTATCACTAAAGAACTCCATAGTTAAGCATGCTAAGGTTGGAGTAGTACTAGGATGGGTAACCTGTCAAGAAGTTGACGCGTAGTTAAGGCTAGTGGTGGTCTGTGGGGGCAGTCATCATTCCTAAAACTCTACTAGAGCATAAGGTAGTGGGCCCAGGAATTACAACCTACAAGTGTTACGACCCACTAACATACAGGTCATAACCATACATACCACCAAGGGTATCGACCTACCTTATCCATGTGTTACAACCATAACACATCCTCTTGCTATGATCATAACAAACCAAAAATGGTTTTGACCATAACTTCTACTAGAGTTAGAGATACAACCACTCGAAGAACAAAGGTGTAGCGACCTGCCCTAGCCATCTGTTATGACCGTAACACATCACCATGCCCCATCCTCAACATTCTAAGCATGTTACGACCACAACACCCCCTTAAGGTTAGGGTTAGGTCAAAATAAAAAAGCTAAAGCACCACTTTCAACATGTAGCGACCACCCAAGGAACTCGGGTCACGATCCATCACCATCATACATGTTTCGACCATCACAAAATAGCTAAAGGGGTAACCACACCTACTTGGTGTTATGACCGCTATAAATCCAAGCTAACATGCTCCATAAGAACATGGTTTTGACCGTTACAAGGAAAGTGTAGTGACCCACCACACAAGGGGTTAACATGTTATGACCAACTTGAATCATGCTAAGGTATCAGCTGCAACACCCAAGGGTAGCGACCCCACATGGTAAAGATCATCACTTAAACATAAACAAGGTCAAAACAAGAAAGAACAAGATCTAAAATAGCAAGAAACTCCATCGAATGCTACCATCATCAAGGTAGAAAACTCTACTAAAAAAGATCACCAAAAAACCGTAAAGCTTGCATTATAGAAACTCCATGAAAACATCACATGCAAGGGTGATAAACTATGATATACACACCCAAAATAGAACCCCAAATAGCATGATAGGTCAAGGTACATGATCTTAAAGAAAGATGATCAAGATCATGGTCCAAAGATTAGGAAAAGCTACCATAAATTATAGTCACCAAGAAAACGGGTATACAACTAGGATTTCAGATTTCTACCAAACCAAGCAAAGTTTCATTACCAACCAGTTCTAGAGATCATATAATCTAATAGCATGTTAGGGGGAATGTTTTAGAAGAGAAAATAGTTGCATGCATAAAGAAAAGAGTGCAATAATAGAGTAGGTTGAGTGTTATATAACCTGCCTTATGGAAGATCAACACCAAGGATCCAAGCTCCAAGATCAAGGGCTCCAAGCACACGATCCAAAGGTTGATGAAGCATCTCCAAATACTCATTTAATGGTGATAGAATCACCTCAAAGAAAAGGAGATACTAGGGTCAAGATAGCCCAAGAATAAGGAGGAAAGAAATCCCTAGCCGAACTAAAGAGAGGAGGAAAAAGAGGGAAAGAACCTCCTCCTACCATGGACTATGACCCTAGAGATGATGGTTTCTTCCTCAAGAACATCCTTCATACCAAGGCATGGTACATGGCTGAGAGAAGGGAATAAGATGGAGTAGATATTCCAAGGAAAATGTTGCAAAATAAGAGGAGATACTTACCAAGGTTGAAGATGATCAAAGAGCACCACATGCAAGGGATCTGATCACCAAAGCTCTAAGGATCAACCCTCCTTTGCTCCACCATGCTCCAAGGTGACCAAAAGAGAAGGAGGAACAATAATGGAAAGGGTTCACTTGTGTGGGGGAAAAAGAGGCTATATACTTGAGGGGTGAGAGAGAAGTTCAAAGATGAGGTGTCAACATCCTAAGGCACCTAAGGGACACTTGTCCACCAAAGAAACCCACATGCAACAACTTAAACCATTCATGCTTGATATGGTGATAAAACCTATGTTGGGTATCGACCTACTTGGGTCCCCAACAAGTAGTTTAGGTCACAACACCTCCTAGAGGTCAAAATAGGAGAACATATCATGACTAGGTTGAAACAAGATCATCACCATCAAAGAGGTTGAAACACAAAAAGACAAGCATATAGGTCGAAACACATGACCCCAAACTTAATGGTCATAACAACATCAAGACTAGGCAAGTGTTTTGGTTGAAACACATCCAAAAGAACCCTAGGTCTCTACCTAGGTTGCTACCATCATCAAGGTACATCAAGGTCGAAACAAGGCAACCCTAGAAAACCCTAGTTACCAACAAGGATGCCACCACTCATCTAAGGCCCAAAAAAGGAGCCCACTTCTTCATATATACTCTAGATGTTGTCAATAGATGGAAGACACTCTATACAAGTAACAAATTTCACATCAACCCCCTACCATGGGTAAATTGTATTTTGCACCAAAACTAGCACACAAAGCACAAAAACATCCAAACAAGCTAAAACTTAAAACTTAAGCTCTCCACAAGCTCTAAGATAATCTCAAAAGATTAGAGAAAGGTTCTAAGAAACTTACTTAATCCAAAGAAATAGGGTTACCCCAAAACCCAGGTCAGGGGTCTTACAGTGTATTTGTCTCTAGTTTCACCATCCCATAAAATTTTCATTTGTCATTTAATGCTAGGTTGGTTGTGATTTTAGAGTTGAAGGTGATACCACTAGTTTTGGAAAAATCAGTGAGCGAATTTATGTTGGGCTAGGATGCAATGTCATTAATATCATCTAATGACATAATGTTTCCATGTTCAACTATATTGTCATCAATGAAAGGTAATTTAGTAAGATATGAAATAGTGGTTTGGTGAGATGATTTAGCTGCTTCCTCCATCATAAAGTAATTATTCTTCGTGTTTCCTTTAGGTGTGGCTATGAGAGAACTGAATGATGTTTCAACAATAGGAAGTTTTTCTTTGTTCTTGGGGCTCTATGACTTCTGTATCTCTTCTATGATGGCAGTTTTTATCTTTTCCATAGTGTCCTTGTATATGTTTATGGTAAGTTTGGGATTTTTTGGAAAGGAAATGGTTTGATAGTAGTGTGACATAACCATTTGTTACCCAAATATTCGCTCCTAATGTCTACAAAACCAAATGAGAGAGGACTTGAATGTCCATCTGTAGGATAGATCACATACAAATGCATGAATAAAACCACAAACAACAACTAAGGTATCAGACAAGAAAGCATAAAAGAATGCTAAACTAACACCTGATAAGATCTTAGGTTCCATATATTAGACTTTGTATTCTATTGGGATGTCATTATATAACATCAGAGTACGACCAAATTATTGTAAGTGAAGAAGAATTGATCATCATTAGAGATTCATAGTGTACATGTTACCCAAAATCATAAAATGGATACACATTAGCACAACTGTGTTGAGTACATTGTGCAAATATATAAAATCACAAGTTTAAGAACATGTATTTCTTGGCAAAAACATAAAGTAAATAGCAAGAATGAAGCAAAAACATGATTAAAGACTCTTTTATTAGCATGAAAGCATGTTTTATGCTCATTTCCATTGTACCAACAATATCATAAGGCCTTTGACCAGCTTCACAAAGAAGGGGTCCGTGAGGGTGCTCAAGAATAGGTACCCTGTTTCAATGTGAGGGGATTCAAGAGTAAACGTCAAGAGGTAACCCTATCCATAAGGAACCTCAAGGCATCACCAAGAGGTAACACCTGTATCAACATGGTATGCCCTATCATGACAAATCAAGTAGGATGCCCAATTTTGTGTCCTTACCCCAAGAATACAGGTAGGTACATAAGGTTGTATTATGGACATCTATCATTATGTTTTCACATTTGTTCAACATATGTAATCAAGACCAAAACATAGTAGTCATAGGGAACATATAGATCAAACAAGTATATTAAGCTAAGCATTT
Source organism: Alisma plantago-aquatica (assembly GCA_963693085.1). NCBI lineage: Eukaryota > Viridiplantae > Streptophyta > Magnoliopsida > Alismatales > Alismataceae > Alisma > Alisma plantago-aquatica. The sequence goes on from OY856410.1 coordinate 313,216,714, forward strand.
ATAATACATACATACATGCAATTTCAATACCACTAGTCTAGCCAATAGGAGGATAAAGCATACCTTGATATGAGCAAACTAGCATTATACAACATCATTAGATCTTTGAAAAGAGTCCATCAAAGAAATCCTAAAATTATAAACTTCTCACGATCTTTAAACCGTATAACCTCCTCATGGTCTTAAGACCGTGATGCTTGCACCATTTTGCACATTCCTCATCATTCATACAAAATATTTCTAATATATCATTTCTTGTTTACATTTTATAGAATGGCCTCACCTGCAAAGGAAGTTGCTGAAGCAACCCAATGGACCAAAGAACAGTTGTTGGAGCATCGAGATAGGCTCCAACACATTGTTGACATGTGCACAAAGACGGGCAAAACTCTAGTTAAACTACCACAGGTCCTTCACGACCTTGAGCACATCAACAAATGCCTGGAGGAGGACCCAGTTGATGACCTCGAAGAACCCTCCTCAACTAATGCAAGCTCTGACTATGAGCCAAACTCTAATGAAGAATCCCCAGCCAACAAGTCAAAGGGGAAGTGGAAGGCCCAGGAGGCTGCAATAGAATGACCAACAAAAAGATAGGCAAGGAAACAAGTTTAGCCCACGACCTCCAGGGAACCAATTCTGGCAGGACAAGCAGCTCCTTCTGTCACTCCTGTAGCTACACCAACTGATCTTCAGATTCAACATCTACAAGTTGGTGACAAAATTCTGAAGCCAACAAAGTACATCTACTCCAGCATACTGAAGAGGATGGGAGTATACAACAGAGTTCTTGACCTCCTCGACAAGGCAAACCTCTCCAAACTCTACTTCGCCGTTGAGAATTCCTACCTCGAGCCCACATTGGAATTCTTCACCCACCTTACCAAACAACCATTGGAAGACAAGGACAAACAAAGGGACGGGGGTGAACGCAAACTCGTCACCTCGCTTTTTGGAAAGCAGGTTACATTAACTGAACACTTGTTGAACAAAATCTTCATCGACAACCTAGACCAGCTGAAGAATGCTATGGACACAGGTATGGATCACCAACTGTTCAACAGGTACACCTTTTGGAAATCTTTGACTGGAATCCCAAACTATGATTCCAAAACCTACAAAGCCTCCAACATCCACTCCTGCCTGGTGTGAGCCCTGCATAGAATTATAACATGAGCACTTTTTCCTAGAACAGAGAGTAGGAATGTGCTCATCTCAGACCTCTTCATACTATGGTCCATCTTAAAGGGGCAACCAGTCAATATCGGATGACATTTGATACATAAACATACATCTTATTCCCCCGGGAAGGAAATCCACATGGGTGGTCACGTGACTACAATTCTAAAATACAACAAGATGGATGGACCACTCAAGAACTGTACATTGATAAAAGGTGACGACCTAACCAATGAGCAGATTCTGAAAAACACATACATCATCAAAGAGAAGGATAAAAAGCTCCATTATGTTTTCTGTCCCACTTTCAAAGAATCAAGAATGTTGTTACCACTTCCTGAGCTCACAGATTATGATAAAGAAAAATATCTGTTCACTCAAGAGGAGCTGGCTACTCTATTATCCTCTATAAAAGGGAAGGGGAAACAAGCAACAAAAGGGAAAATGGAACACAGTGTCACTGCTCTTGCAACACAACCAAAGAAAATATCGGTGATGCAACCGTCCAAACTACGAACACATAAGAAACATCAGTCCGGGATGCCTACATCCAAGATCACCCCAAAGGCAGAGCACCTACAGGAAGATAACTTCCTGAATCCAACATCCGACCCCTTCATCATGGGTCTGGATATAAGGATCACCTCTACATTCGCTCCCTCCATCCTAGGAATAGAGGGGTCGAGACCTCTACCCTCCACCACTTCTCCACCCTCCACCATTCCGCTATTTTCTACCACCCTACACCACATCACTCTTCCACCATATTCCACAATTATACCCACCAACATTCCATTCTCCACAACCTCAACTTCCACCACATCTTATGATTCACTCCTTTTTCCCATGGGCGAGCCAATTTTCACCTCAACGCCCGATCTCACCTTCACTTCCACCACCTTCCCCCTGGCATTCTCGGTTCCACCTTTTATATTTGGGATGTCGCTACCTTTCTCATCCGCCACCACCCCGATACCGCTGGTGACTCCTTCTACAGTCGCCACGCTATTCGCAAGTCTACCAATGGTGTCTCTCTCACACGACACCACCACCCTTCCACCGGGACCCCAGCCACCGCACGCATCCACCACTAGGGTCCCCTTTTCACAAGTCGGTGAGGCATTCAGACGTTAATTTGACGCTATTTAAACCCTCCTCACCGACCCTTGTAACATCTTACAATCTATTCTTTCTTGTGTGCAGGGGCTTTCCATGCAGGTATCCAACATAGACAAGCGGACTAACGCCTTACCGGACCTCCTCACAAGCATTCAACAATGACAGGAATTAGCAGTCCAGAAAGTCAACCAAGTTGACGACCGCTTACGTAACCTGTCGGAGTTGATGATTAGCATGAAGAGCCAGCAAGATACATTAGTATATCAATTCAACATGATCACCAAAGAATCTCAACCTTTGCCTACGACCCTTAGCGCGCTTCAACAGCAACAAGCTGCAATGAGCATGTGTATGGATCAAATGGAAAGTAGCCTCTCACAACTCATCCGCCGCCAGGAGGAGCATGCAAATGATGCTTTAGATCAACTACAAACAAAAGTGACTGATCTAACATCATGACTCCTATCCGCTGAAGCAAGATACATAGATCTCAAGGAAAGCCACGACGCACTGCTCGAAACCCACGAGCACATGCAAGTGGCACTTGAAGAATTACAAGCCATCCATCAGCGATGCAAAAAAGCATCCACTAAGAAGAACAAAGACAAAGCGACGGATGATGAAGATGGTGAATATGATGAAAATGACGATGATGATTCTGATTCCTTGGCTGACTCCAACATCGACAACTTCTCTTCAGACCACCAACCGGATGACCCAGGAAATGCTAGAGAGGGCACTAGTCGAGGAGCAGATAAGATAAAATAGGGAGATGGTGGAGACCACTGGGAGGGTGGTAGCAAAGATTCTGAAGATTACCATACTTCTGACAATAATGACAATGCCATGATGTCCTATGCAAACCAATTCTTCAATTTTTCTGCTATGGGCTCTCTGGGGGATATTGCCAAAGACGCAGCTTTTGCTGAGTTTCAACAATGCATACTAGAATCCAACACTAGTCTGCTCGCAGCAGCTTTCACGCTTCCTGAACCATCTGCTTTGGGGAAAGCTGCAGTCCTCCCCCTAGAATAGGAGGATTATGACAGAGTGAGTCTCAACACCGACGATCAACTTGACTTCAACTCTAAAGAGAATGAAGATCTGCCAAAATATTTTGATGATAATGAACAAACTTCACTTCCTCCTCTAGAAGACCTTCCCCCACTGCCACCCCTACCTCATAAGATGCATGACTTAGATCTAGCGGCCATCTCTACATTAGATGTTCAGGACATCTTCATCTTAAACATTATTGTAGATGATGCCAAGGATGGGGGGGCATCCTCTATAATAACACAAAGACAAAGCGCAAGCTGACATGGGAAGATTTTTGTGTTCTTCTACGACCTCAGTCAGCGGTAAAGATGGCTATGTTCTATGTACTGCTTGCCAACACAATAGAGGAATTTCAGAGCCCAAAGAAAAAGCAGCCAATTTTTTATGCTTCACCTGCTCTAGCATTATGCCTATTGAATAAGGACTTACATGCAAAATCCATCGAGCGACTGCAAATAGGTCTCACGAGAAAGACACACTACATCACGATGCCTTTCAAAGTTTCAGGCCACTAGCTCGTCATGATCATTGACATCAAGGCCCGCGACGCCAAGGTGTACAATTTCTGCGCTAGTGAGCTTAAGGCGGGAACCATTAACTTCATAGGTTCAGAAGTCGGAGAAGCGTGATGCATTCCCTTCCAGCTTCTCAAAGTTATATGGGCCGCCTTCCCATCTCTTGCACACAGCTGGAGCCAACCATGATTCAAGAAACTATATGGTTCAAGTACATCATGCCTGGTAGTAAGACCCTAAAGTTTAGATAAACCCTCCCCCCTCAAAGGGGGAGTTACACACCAACCTTCAGACAACCCTCATACCTTTTTAGCTTCCAATAGGATTTTTAAAGAAGTATAAAACTGACTTAGAGTCAAAGACATGCACATTATACGATCAAGGAAAAGGTGGTCCCAATGAGAGTTACATGACACGGAAGAAACCTGAGGATCACGCAACTCCCGATACCTAAAAGATCCATTGTAAATAGAAGCCTCAACAAAAATCTAAGGGGATCTCTGGTATAGAACTGAAGCAAGAGTATGGAAATCTTCACTAAATAAAATCTCCTCACCACTGCGTGCCTTAGCTCTTTCCATCTTGAGGACAAGCTAGACTCTAAGTTAGGGAGGTGATAACCTCCCATTTTGTGATGTTATCTTACTAGTTTTTTTAGTTTTCCATACCCTTCCTTAGATAAATTAGATTAAATACTTAACTTTCTAGATTTATTGTAAATGTACTAGTAGACTGATATTTCTATTTTCTTCCTACAAATAAACCCAAAAAAACCACAAAAGTCTTAACCAAACCGATCTCCAGACCACGAAGACCGAACTGGTCTCCAAGACTGTGAGGATGCTTAATGGTCTCAAGACCGCGAAGACTCAACCGGTCTCTAAGACCGTGAGGATGCTTAACAGTCTCAAGACTGCAAAGACTCAATCGGTCTCCAAGACCGTGAGGATGCCTAACGGTCTCAAGACCGTGAAGACTCAACCAGTCTCTAAGACCGTGAGGATGCTTAACAGTCTCAAGATCACGAAGACCCAACCAGTCCTCCAAGACCATGAGGAGGCTTAACGGTCTCGAGACCACGAAGACCCAACCGATCCTTCAAGACCGTGAGGATGCTTAACGGTCTCAAGACCGTGAAGACCCAAAAGCTCTCAAGACTGTTCAAGATCCTTGGAGCCTATAAATAGGACTTAGGGGGTCCTCATTCAGGGGGAGACTCTGAGATGCTCAAAGGCTGCCTCATTTGTTCTAGAGCTATTTCATCCTTCATCCTTCACCTCAAGGCTGCCGATCTAAGATCCACACTCCATTCATAAGCCTACTTTCTCTCTCATTGACATAGAAGGTGGTGAGTGAAGGATTCATCACCAAAGCAACCACACAGTGTGAAGATAGTTGTTCTCTACTCCAAGGGGTCAACCTTCCTCCCTCATATGTGGAGATGATGTTTTTCTTCTCTTCTCCTGTCTCCTTCTTTGTTCTTGCCATGAGCTAGTAGTTCCATACACTAGGGTGCGGGGAGTAGCCCCACTACCCATGTTTTCATTTCATGCATTGTAATTAATGACAGATCAAGGAACACAATTTGTGAAGGGAGTGATGCAAAGTAAGTGTCCATTTGTTCGGGGATGGCTGGCATTGCAATACTTCCACGTTTCTTGTAGTTGGCTATTCGAAAGCTAAGTCTACAATGATACTAATTGATTAGACCCTTTTTGCAAGTCATGTTATTATGATATATGATATGATTCATGTGTAGTGGTGGTGAAACTCGATCACATCCTAGTGGTTTCCAAATATTGTTTACAACCTTAAGTTTACTCTCCTACCATTTAATTTACATTTGCATATTAGTTAATCATCAAATCAACCCTTTGATCTAGATATCAACTGTTAAGTAGATAAATAGAATTATAATGTTTTCCATCTTGTTAATCCTTAACAAGATCGTTGTCCCGTGGATTTGACCCTCAACTATACTACAATAAGACTTCCACGTATCTCAGCCTATGTGGGTGGAGATCTTATTATAGCACATGCAAGGCTAAACTTAAGAGAGTTACTATCTCTAGGATTTTTAGTGGATCACACAACTTCACGCGAGTGGAGGCTCCATCAGTATTCAAATCACACCATTGATTGCTCGATTGGCTGACCAAGTCTTCCAAATAACCATCTCACTAAGTGAGATGACCATTTAGACAACCGAATAGGTGTCTCAAGTAGTTGAGATGACTGTTTGGGGTTCAGGTTGATCAGAGATCGATTTGGCTTAGTTCTAACCTTGAACCGACACTAGTACATATATCATCTTTAGCGTCAGTTAAATATGACTTTCACATTAGGTTTCCAAGCGACACCCAAGTGGGTGACACTAAATGTAGATGCCTTTAGCGTTGGTTTCATAATCGACACCACAAAGCCAAAATCATGTAGAAATTAGGAGATTTAGAGGTCAAGATAGTAGAAATCAACACTTTGTTAAGTCACCACCAGAACCCCCAATTTGCAAACCCAAAAAATGCCCCAATAGGGTGCAATATGCGTCGGTTATCAAGTCATAACCGATGCCACATCCCCATCCCAAAAAAAGTTGGCCCCAGTTTAATCCATAGGTGTCAGTTAGCAACATAAAATTGACTCCGTTGACCTAAAATTATTGACGGTACCAAATAGTAACTAACACCATCAGGGGATAAAGACGTCGGTTAATTATTAATCACTGATGAGTTAAGTTTTTGTTGTCAGTTTCTTTTTTAACCAACGACTATGTTTTGTTTGTTTTTTTCTTATCAGGTTGCAGGCCTGCTATTCGGCTGGTTAGCAGGATGCAGAACCTACAGTTCAGTTATGAACTGTAGGTTTACAACATCCATTGATTTCAGACAATAACATGCTATAAACCTACAAAATTAACAAGGATGGACAATTAATATGGAATGATTCACACACATGTATAAGAACATTTCATATGATTTCATCACACACATGTATAAGCACATTTCATATGATTTCATTACATACATGTAGAAACCTGTAGTTCCATTTCATTCCTCCATTTCATATTCACACACATGTAGCAACTTGTAGTTCCATTCATTTCATCTCTTTTCACTTTCATACACATGTAGAAACATTCATGTATTCATCTTCACAACCATATATATTATAGATAAGACAATTCAAAAAAATTCATTCAGACATGTATATATAAGTGTGTCTTTCAAAGTTTAACATGTCATCAAATACATAAATAATTATGACAACAAATTTTAGAAATATCATTCTTTATCATTATCATCGGCATCATCGCCATAACTATTCCAATGATAATAAAAAATTGCCACTACTTGTAAGGCTTTTTCCCATTGTTCTCTTACGTCATTTAATTCTTCCATTGTATAGGGAGTATGTATATCTAATAACTTTTCACGTGTAGTGAAGTTACTGGTTTTAAACACCTACAAAGAGAATGACTTATATATAAACTTAATAATGAAAGAAGTGCGGCATGAACGCTGCAGCTAGAAGCATGTGGTGGATGGAAGGTAGTGACGCGAGAGGCATCGACGAGTCTCGTTTGGCACGGGAGTATGGGAGAGAAGACAGGGTCATACAGGAGCAAGAAGGAGGGAGCAGTGTAATGCGGGAGAGATTCGAGAATCGAAGAAACAAAAAGGGAGGATTTAAGGTTGTATTTATAGATATGGGGGGAGAACTGTTCATATTCCCTTTAGGGTAAATGATCTTGGGACCGTTTGGGTCCAAATGGTTTTGAGGCCATGAGGACCAAATGGTTTCAAGACCATTTGGCTTCAAACGATTTCGAGATCGTGAGGAACAGACAGTTTCGAGACCGTGATAACCAAACAGTTTCAAGACCGTGAGGACCAAACAGTTTCAAGACTATTTGGCTCCAAACGGTTGCGAGACCATGAGGACCAAATGATTTCAAGATTGTTTAGCTCCAAACAGTTTTGAGACCGTGAGGACCAAACAGTTTCAAGACCGTTTGGGTCCAAACTGTTTCGAGACCATGAAGACCAAATGGTTTCAAGACCGTTTGGGTCCAAACGGTTTCAAGACCGTGAGGACCAAATAGTTTCAAGACCGTTTGCTCCAAACAGTTTCGAGACTATGTGGTCCAAACTATTTCAAGAACGGTTTCGAGACCGTGAGGACCAAACGGTTTTAAGACTGTTTGGGTCCAAACAGTTTTAAGACTGTTTGGGTCCAAACGGTTATTGAATTTTTATATTTTTATGTTTGTGTGGTTGCTTATATTAATTTTTATATTTTCTGAATGAGATTAATAGGTCTAAGGAAATAAACAAATAAGAGACTAGAAGATTGTCAAAACTAAGCAAGGAAGAATTTAAACAAAAAAGAAAGGTGATACAAAGTTTTGAGGCCATGAGGAAGATTGGTTTTACGTCGCTGGCTCGATGAGATTCTGGCTTGATCAGGTTGATGCAGTGAGGTCATGTCTGTCAATGGTTTGTCTTGGAGTTTTATCAGCTGGGGTATAGTATCTTTTCAGTCTGTGGCCATTAACAGTCCTTTCTCCTCCATTGTCATCAAGGATGATGACCGCTCCACTTGGGTAGATGTGCTTGATAGTGAAGGGCCCGGACCACTCCGTGCGAAGTTTACTGAGAAACATTTTGAGCCTGGAGTTGAAAAGGAGGACTTTGTCTCCAACTATAATATCCTTTCATTTAAGGTGGACATCATGTCACATCTTAGTTTGCTCTTTGTAGATCCCGACATTCTCGTAAACATACATTCTTAGTTCTTCAAATTGAATTTGTATGTATTCTCCAACACTTTTGAAATCGACATTCATCTATTTAATAGCCCACCAAGCCTTTTGTTCTATTTCAACTGGAAGATGGCATGACTTTCCATACACCAAATGGAACGGAGTTGTTCCTATTGGTGTCTTGTAGGTAGTACGATATGCCCACAGAGCATCGGGAAGCTTGGTGGACCAATCTATGCGGTTTCTGTTGACAGTCTTTTCTAAAATGGCTTTCAGTTGTCTATTGGAGACTTCAACTTGACCACTTGTCTGTGGGTGATAAGGCATGGCGACCTTGTGTTTTACTCTATATTTTCTCACAAGGGATTTGAGGTTTCATTCCAAGAAATGTGATCCTCCGTCGGATATGACTATTCTAGGAACTCTGAATCTAGGAAATATAATGTCTTTGAATAGCTTAATAATTGGTTTAGAATCACAAGATACGGTGGGTATAAATTCTACCCATTTGGATACGTAATCCACAGTGACTAATATATAAGAGAATCCTTATGATGAGGGAAATGGACCCATATAGTTCACTCGCCATACATCGAAAGTTTCAATTTCTTGCCACATAATTAGTGGCATATCATTCCATTCGGATAGCCCTTCGGAGAGATGACATTTATCACATGATTGTACAAATTCATGCACATCCTTTTCTATTATCGGCCAGAAGAAACCTGACTGTAGGACTTTAAGAGCAGTCTTCTTTGAACTCATGTGCCCCCCAGTGGGGCCGGAATGGCAATGTTCCAAAACTGGGATGATTTCTTCTTCAAGAAGGCAACAACAGAATAATCCATCTGCACATAAGCGAAAGAGGTATGGTTCATCCCAGAAGTACTACTTGACTACTAGAAAAATTTCTTCCTGTCATGATAAGAAGAAGGATGGATAATTCACGTAGCCATATAGTTTACTATGTCGGCATACCAGTGGAATCCAATGGTGACTTTCATGAGTTGTTCATCAGGTAGAGAGTCGTAGATATGTATATTATCTTCAATTTGAGCCTCAATGTGACTCAAATGATCATCGATAACATTTTCCACGCCACTTTTGTCCTTTATTTCCAGGTCAAACTCTTTAAGCATTACCATCTAGTGAATACGTCTAGGTTTGGCATCTTGTTTTTGAATCACATATTTTATTGCTGAATAATCTGTGTAAACTGTAACCTTTGATCTGATCAAGTAAGAACGGAATTTCTCAAAAGTATAAATGACAGCCAAGAATTCTTTTTCTATAGTTGTATAGTTCTTTTGGGCCTCATCAAGCATTTTTGATGTGTAATATATCACATAAGGCTTCTTATCTATCTTATGCTCTAGTACTACCCCTATAACATAGTCATTGGCATCACACATTATCTCAAAGGGTTGTGACCAATCAGGAGCTCTTAGTATAGGCATAGAGACTAAAGCATTTTTTAGAGTCGTGAAGTTGTGTAAACATTCTTGATCAAAATTGAAGTCCACATCTTTAGTTAATAGGTGATTCATGGGCTTTGCTATTTTTGAAAAATCTTGAATGAATCTTTGGTAAAATATGGCATGGCCCAAGAAAGCTTGTACCCCTTTGATGTCTTTTGGTGGTGACAACTTTGAAATGACAACTATTTTTACTTTGTCTACTTCAATCCCTCGTTCACTCACCCGATGCCCGAGGACAACACCTTCTGTTACCATAAAGTGACATTTTTCCCAATTAAGGATCAAATTTGTTTCCTCGCATCTTTGTAGCACTTTACTGAGATTAAGTAGACAGTTATCAAAGGAGTCTCCATAGACTGAGAAGTCATTCATGAATACCTCCATGATATATTCAGTTAAGCATGCAAATATGGTGAACATACATCTCTAGAATGTTGTGGGTGCATTACATAGCCCAAAGGGCATTCTCCTGAAGGCGTAAGTTCTGAAAGGACAGGTAAAAATTGTCTTTTCTTGATCTTCAAGGTGTATCGGAATTTGATAAAATCTTGAGTAGCCATCAAGATAGTAAAAGAATTTCTGGTGAGCTAGACGTTCAAGGACTTTGTCAAGAAAAGGTAAAGGAAAGTGGACTTTCCTTGTTTCCTTATTCAACTTTCTATAGTCGATGCACATCCTCCATCCGGTAACAGTCTGAGTGGGACCAGTTCATTTTTATCATTCAAAATAACGGTGGTCCCCCCTTTTTTAGGAACTACCTGGACTGGACTTACCCATTGGGAGTCGGAAATTAGATAGATAATACCAGCTTTTAGAAGTTTTAGAACCTCGAGGCGAACTACCTCTTTAAGATTTAGGTTTAGCTTCCTCTGGTGCTCCCGTGATGGTTTGAACTCTTCCATCATAGGTAATCTGTGCATGCACAAAGCTAGATTTACCCCGGTTAGATTGGTCATCTTATATCCAATAGCTTTCTTGTGCTTTCTTAATTTAATAAGGAGTCTTTCTTCCTGGTCGTCTATCAAGGTGGAACTGATGATGATCGGACATAGTTTTTCTTCTTCTAGAAATACAAGTTTGAGTCCAGCTGGTAGGACTTTTATTTCCAGTGCCTTGGGTACTTCAATAGTTTCCTGAGTGGTGACAGATTTCAACATCTCAAAGGTAGCTTTTGGGTCTTCTTCAGCTTGTTCTAGATATTTCAGACATTGTTAAACTAGTTTGTCAGTTCAAGATTCAACGTCTGAGTTCATTAGGGCGTTCTCCAGAGCAGCAGATGGTTTGGGAGTTATTTGCTTTAGCTAGGACATTTTATCAATTGCTTCAAGAAGAAAGAGTTCTTCGTGAATGCTAGGACTTTTTAGGCTGTCAAAGACTCTGAATTGAACAATTTCCTTACCCAGCCTTAAGGTAATCGTGCCTGCTTCGACATCAATTAGCACTCTAGATGTTGCAAGGAAAGGTCTGCCAAATATTATTGGATATCTCATATCTTCTTTTATGTCCATGACAACAAAATCACAAGGGACATAAGAGTCTCTTCCTACTCTCAATGGGATATCTTCAATAATTCCCAAAGGTGCAATAATGGTAGAATCAGCCAAATGGATTGTCATTGTTGTGGGTAGAAAATCAGTGAAGCCTAATCATTTTCACATAGAAAAGGGAATCATAGATATGCTAGCCCCCAAATCAGCCAATCCTTTCTTGCAAGAGGTGTTTCTGATAGAACATTGGATGCTGAAGGAGCTAGGGTCCTTCTGTTTTTGGCATTCTATTGAGGATGATATTAGAAGCCATCTAATCTAATTTGACAGTCTTGTGTTCTTCGGTCATGTATTTCTTTGATGGCAAAGTCTTCAGATATTTAGACCAAGATGGGATTTCAGAGAGAGTGTCAAGGAACGAGATATCAACTTATAGCTTCTTCATCTCTTCTTTGAACTTTAAGAATCTAGTATCCAGTTTAGTCTCTCTCAATCTTCTTGGATATGGTATCCTGGGCTTTTATGGTGGGACTTTTGGTTCTTTGAAAATTAGTTCTTTGTCTTTTTCCTTCTTGGCCTTTACATATTTTCAATTTCTTGATTTATGTTCATATTTGGAATGGTTTTAGCGGTATCTTCTTCTTCCTGAATGATTTTGGTACCTTCAGTAAGAACATGACCATATCTTGTGGTAACTGCATTCAGTTGTTCTGGTCTGTGCTGATCATGTCTCAGATTTATTTCCGGCTGACCGGTGAAAGTAGCCACCAGAGGTTTCAACTGAGCTACAATTTGTGCCAATTGGGTCTCTACAACTTTCTATTGAGCCTACTGGTTGGCGAGCAGGGTCTATTGAGATTGCAGCATTTGCCTTATTAGAGACAACTCATCTGTTGAAGGAGGTTGAGCATTCTTTTGTTGATGTTGTGTAATTTGTTGTTGTCCTTGAGGTTGCTATTGTTGAGGAGCTATCAATTGAAGTTGTTGAATTCGTGGCTATTGTGACTGAGGTTGGTGCAATTGTGGGTGCAACAGAGGGTGACTGTATTGATAGTATGAAGAAGAATTTCTTGGGTAGACAAATCTTTGAAACCCACCTCTATAGTTTCCTTAGTTTCAGTTATAATTGCTCTGGAATCTAGGTGGTGGTCTATTGGAAGACCCACCTTGTGTTTGATGTTGCGGATTGGCAGTTCCCACGGGGTTCCCAGACTGAAATCCAGGGTGGTTTCTTGGTTGATATGGATTATAGTATGCTTGGCTCGATATGGTGTGTATAGAGTTAACCTGCTCTAGCAGCTGATCCTCAGGTTGTTCAATGATTGGTTCATATTGTGGCTGAGGTGTCTACAGACTCATCATCACATCGTATAAAAGGCCACATGATAATGTGGGGTGATCTGATGCATGACAATCTTCACAAGTCTCAGTAGCTGCTTTAACTTGTTGAACTTGGGAGTTCTTCTTCCTATCATATTCTCCAAATTTTGTTTCAAGTGATTACTGCTTATGAACAATGTTTTTCAGAGCTTTAGTGATAGCTTTCATTTCTATAGACTCTTCATCTTTGCAGACTTTTAGGTCTCCTCCTATAGATGGCCTTCCCCAATTAGATTGGTTCTTGGCTCCGAGTGTGACAATCTTCCAGGCATCCTCATAATTCTATCTCACGAAATTTCCTCCAGATGAGGAATCCAAAAATTTCTTTATTTCATCACTTACCCCTCTATAGAATGTTTCTATGATTTGGTTTTGTGAGATTCCGTGATGTGGGCATTTTCTCATAAGCTCCTTAAATCTTTCCCATGATTCTTCTAGTGATTCTCCAGGAAGTTGGAGGAACTGGTTGATCTATCCCCTAATCTGGTAAGTCAACGAGGGAGGAAAGAACTTCTCCAAAAAAAATTCTTCCAAGGGATCCCAAGTGGTGATTTGCTCTCCATCTAAAGAGTTATACCAACTTAGTGCCTTTCTAGACAGAGTGAAGTTGAAAAGTCGGAGCATGCTTGCATCGAGGGTAGCTCCGACTTGTGGTACCAATCGGCAGAGTGCCTTGAATCGCTTCAGATGGTTCATGCAATCATCTCCAGTGTTTCCATAGAACAAGATGCCTTGAATGATTTGGATCCATTGTATTCGAATCTCGAAGTTAGGAACATTAATGAGTGGAGGTTGAACTGGGCGATTATCCTCAGAGTTCTTAGGAACAACGTAGTCTCGAAGCTACTTGTTCCTTATCAATAATTGAGCAGCTACCGTGGCTGCCTCATTTTCAGCTTGGATGTGAGCTTGTTCTTCATCTCGAACTTCAGCTTGGACTTGGGCACATGTATCAGCGATGAGTTATTCTCTCTGAGATGCTATAGCTATGTTGACTCTTTCCAGTACCAAGGCAGCTTGGCATTGTTCTTCATCCATCTGTCTGTCTTGTTGGTGGTTGAGTCTGATGTGTCGGTGGAAGCTTCGTTCTACCTCAAAGTCATACTCTGGATTAGGGGAGAATCCACGGTTATGCGAAGTTGGCATACACATTTTCTACCTGAGTAGAAGGAAAAATCACACTTTAGATGGTGGAAAGATGATGGAATAAAAAATATATGAAGTAGTTATTAAGGTAAAATGTAAAATCCTAATCAACTAGCAAGTTGATAAATGAAATTAAAACATTCTGTTGTCCCTAGAAACTGTGCCAATTTTTGATGGAGACTTCACTCGTGTGAAGTTGCATGCACCACTAAAAATCCTAGAGATAGTAAGTCTCTAAGTTTATCCTTGTGTGTGATATAATAAGATCTTCACCCATGTATGCTGAGATATGTGGAAGTCTTATCGTAGTATAGTTGAGGGTCGAATCCACGAGACAACGGCCTTGTTAAGGATTAACAAGATGGAAACATTATAATTCTATTTATCTACTTAAGACTTGATATCTAGATCAAAGGGTTGATTTAATGATTAACTAATATGCAAATGTAAATGAAATGGCAGGAGAGTAAACTTAAGGTTATAAACAATATTTGGAAACTACTAGGATGTGATCGAGTTTCACCACCACTACACATGAATCATATCATACATCATAATAACATGGCTTGCAAAAAGGTTCTAATCAGTTAGTATCATTGTAGACTTAGCTTTCTTTCGAATAGCCAACTACGAGAAATGTGGAAGTATTGTAATGTCAGCCATCCCCGAACAAATGGACACTTACTTTGCATCACTCACTTCACAAATTGTGTTCCTTGACCTATCAAAGTTGTACTTCCGTATGTCAACTGATTCCATTTCATAGTATGAAAGTACAACGATGGAGGTGAGTTTACTCCACTCCTTGAAAAGCATTCCTAGATACCGAAACAGATATATGGTGACTACATACATCAATAACCAACATACAATCGATAATCGAATCTAAAAGCACAAACGTAGACAATTCGCACTAGTAGATAATGGGTAAAGCAGGTTGGTGATCAAGCAACTAGCATTCATTAAACGATTGATGTTCAACTGAAAAGATAGTATTTCTATATTGCAAACTCATGAATTATAATGCATGAAATGAAAACATGGGTAGCAGGGCTACTCCCTTCACCCTAGTGTATGGAACTACTCGCTCATGGAAAGAATAAAGAAGGAGATAGGATAAGGGAAGGAACACATCATCTCCACATAGGAGGGAGGAAGGTTGACCCCTTGGAGTAGAGAACAACTGTCTTCACACTGTGTGATTTCTTTGGTGATGAATCCTTCACTCCCCACCTTCTATGTCGATAAGAGAGAAAGTAGGCTTATGGATGGAGTGTAGATCTTAGACCGACAGCCTTGAGGTGAAGGATGAAGGATGAAATGACTCTGGAACAAATGAGGTAGCCTTTGGGCGTATCAGAGTTCCCCCCTGAATGAGGACCCCCTGAGTCCTATTTATAGGCTCCAAGGATCTTGAACGGTCTTGAGAGATTTTGGGTCTTCACAGTCTTGAGACCATTAAGCATCCTCACGGTCTTGAAGGACCAATTGGGTCTTCACGATCTCGAGACCGTTAAGCCTCCTCACGGTCTTAGATGACCAGTTGGGTCTTCGCAGTCTTGAGACCGTTAAGCATCCTCACAGTCTTAGAGACCGATTGAGTTTTCGCGGTCTTGAGACCATTAAGCATCCTCATGGTCTTGGAGACCAATTGAGTCTTTGCGGTCTTGAGACCATTAAGCATCCTCATGTCATTGGAGATCGGTTGAGTCTTCATGGTCTTAAGACCGTTAAGCATCCTTGCGGTCTTGGAGATCGGTTGGGTCTTCACGGTTTGGAGACTAGTTTGGTTAAGACTTTTGTGGTTTTTTTTGGGTTTATCTATAGGAAGAAAAGAGAAATATCAGTCTATTGGTACATTTACAATAAAGCTAGACAGTTAAGTATTTAATCTAATTTATCTAAGGAAGAGTATGTAAAACTAAAAAAACTAGTAAGATAACATCACAAAATGGGAGGTTATCAAATACCTTAACACTTTAGTAATCAATCCAATTGTCATTCAAGATCAAAACTCCTCTTCTAGATGAGTTCCTATGTGTGTGACCCTATAGGTCCCATGTCACACTGGCAGTGAATGTCCATATCTAGCTTATGACATCACAAGCAAAGAGTGGTGCCTAGTCGCACATTAGTGCTACCCAAGTGAAATGGAAAGTTGGAGAACAACTTCAACCTACAATATGTGTAAGGTGTTACAGTGATTGTATAAATCCTTTGTCTCTGATATCTAATGGTTGGTCATCCTCTCAACATTCAATCCATGTTTCTTGAACTAAGAGAAGATTGTATGAGATAATGTGACCTCAATATCATATATTGATTAACATGTGCATGCACATGCGTTTCTTAGCCTTACTAATCAAGTGGCCATGATATCATACTCCAATAGGAGGGAAAAATCCCATATATATCACTCACATTCTATCCCCATGTGTCAAAGTCATCCAATCATAACTGTTATAACAACCCATGTTTCAGGACTGCATTTGATGATATCAACCAACGACATGTGACGAGTGTAATGTTGTCAAGTGCAAGAATGACAATCACCACCTTCACCATGAGAGATGATTGTGACCACCATAACCATGTGTCACTCTCAAGTTGGGTATATCTGATACACTATTCTCTAACATGCATCTGTGTGCTTAGTTTGATATTGTCATATCATGACTAATGAGATTTAGTCATCAACCAACTCACACTCTGATCTTTTGTGTTATTGTTGTCTATCAACCTTCCTCAATAACAACTGATCAGAGAAATAATAAGAATATGTATATGTACTCTTAACATCTGTATGATCTCATCACAAGGATGGGAACTTGACAACATATGTCATTGGGTAATATAATTCTCTAGACATTCACTCTGTATCCTCATTATCTCATAACTAAGTGAAACAAATGAATTGGAAGCTTGCCTTTATATATGTGTTATTATTAATATAATCCTTTTAAGTAATTATGCCATGATAATCATCATATGATTTTCTCTACGAGTATACCTTACCAACAGACTCCCACTTGCACTTAGAGATAATCACCAACAGATCTCATCCTTAGTGATCTAAACATGTCCAACATGCTTTTACTACACTGGTGCTAAAACAACAGGTTAGCAACACTTCACTATTAGTCGGTATATTGCATGTTTCTTATCTCTTCACTCTAAGATGAAACCACCATAATTTGGTATCTGATATTCCTTGCCTAACAATCAGCTTCAATGTTGTCACAATGTCACTACTATGTCATCAAAGGTTGGAACATCTATAGGTTCATCATATGAACTTTTAGATCCATATAGTATTACTCAGTGTTCATAACACAAGTAAACTTGACTTCTATTATAGATTAGCATTAATGGCTATTAGTTTGGAACCTTTCCAACTAATCATCACTTATTCTTCTAAATCAAACATATTTTAATTTGTGATCACTTTGTCATTATGGAAGCTTGCATTGATGTAACCCTTTACATCCAACTCTTCCTTTTATTTCTATCATCATTGACTAGAAATCTATCCTTAGTCACTTCTTAAGTACTAATGGATATCTTTAATGACTTTCCAACAACCTGTATTGGAATTTATAACATCTTGTCATGTCCAATACATACAAGATCATATGGGATAAGCTTGTTAATAGCATACATGATAAATCCATTGTTGGGTTGGTCCATGGAATCTTATTCATGATATGTCCATTCTTCACAGGAATCAAAATATAGGGTTCATGAGAGAATAATCTGAATTCTCTCTCATTGAATCCTTCCATGTTGAACTCTTTGAACACATTACTGTTGTATGTTCCCAAACTTCCATTGTGAAACATTCAAAAACTATCTCATAGGTCTTGATCCGTGTCTCATAAGATGTTTGTACCTTCATTGTTGAAGGTGTTTTTATGTCAGTTCTCAACATTCACAATATTGAGATGTTATTCCTCATCGTATGTGGAATATTCATATGCGTTCCCACTATTTTTTTAAACACATATTTCTTCTTTTGTCTTGATTCAAGTCAAACTCTTTGACTATCTTGTCAAGTCAAAAGATCCCACTTCTGAGTTTCTTGTTTCAATCCCAGATTGAACTTTGTAGTTTATGGACTTAATTTGCATTCATGAAGTTATGAAACATTTTAGGTTGTGTCACGTACACATCCTCTAATGTATTCCCTTAAGGAATCCACTTTCCAATTTTCATATGCAAAATATCATAGTCCATTCTAACTACAACAACAAGCATGAAATTGGTAAAGGAATTTCTATCATATTCAATAATTTGAACTTGATTTATTCAACCAATTTGTCCTTTTATGTTATCCATGTAGGTCTTGATCATAAGACCCTATTGCACCCTTTAGGTGTTACCCCTTTAGGTGGCACTATCAAGGTCCTACCTTGTTAGCTTACATGGATTCCATATAGCCAAAAAAAAGGCTTCTAGTTGACTAGTTGGCTCATCATGTATGACCAACCCATCAGAATTGTTGGATTCACAATCCTACAATCTCAGACATTTTATACTAGAAATATTTCATTCTATGTTACATGATGAACCCAAGGTTCCACAACTACTTGTGATTCTCATTGTACCCTTGTCATTGACCTCAAACACTTTGAGTTTTACTCCCACTGATTCTTTAGGAACTCGATTATCCTATTAACAAAATGATTTTGTTATTTGCTAGGGATTAATAGTAACGTTCAACTATCATGGTTTATGGATGAACCTTCTCAAGAAACTACTTTCTCAAGGAATGCGTTAATCCCTTAGACATATTGGGACACTTCCAAATCATATCATATATGATGTCTTTTTAAACCATTCATGTGGTACATTATCTAGTGAATGCTATATATTTGTGAGGATAGATTAGATTAATTGACAATTATATCATGACTCATCATGGTATAATTTCTTCATTATGACACATCATCATGCTCAGGTGGATTTGACTTGTAATACATTATCATAGTCTTTTCCAGAAGTTTCTCAAGATATTGATGTAAACATATTTCAACATTTGACCATATCAAACTATCTTAATACTTTCATCAATGTCACACTTCATTTATAATCTCTTTGAACATTTTCAAGAAATTAATTCTTTCATTTCATTTGGTACATATCATCATATTATCAGTAAATGAAAATGAAGTATTAGTTAATTATTTATATCACTCATTCCATAAGATCTTCATGCATCATATGCGTAAGGTCTAATGAAAGCTTTATTCTCCCACTATGTTTAGCTGAGGACGATATGTCATATTGTGCGAGACTAAGACTTGTATGTTTCCTTAGGTTCAATAAATAAGGGAATCTAGACCCAAATCAATATGTGTTCTAGGCATGCACCTCTCATATTTGTATAAGATTGAAAACTACTAGAGGGGGGGTGAATAGAGTTTTATAAAGATTTTAAAAATTAATTAACTCAAACAATCAATCACAAAGATATTGGACAAGGAGACAAGAGTTTAGAGTGGTTCCAACCTTAGCAAATACTAAGGAAGTCAGTCCACTACCCGGTTGCTTACCCAACTGGGATTTGAAAAGAAATTTATTTTATTACCTCGCAAGGATTTTACATAAAATACAATTTCTTTTCCTAAACCCTTCAAGCAGCCTTCACCTAGAAGTAATCGCCCAACCTTGAAGCAGCCTTCACCTAGAAGTAATTGCACCACCTTGAAGCAGCCTTCCTCTTGAAGTAGCTTCCCGTTGCAATAGCCTTCTTGAAGTAGCTTCCCGTGCGATAGCCTTCTTGAAGTAGCTTGAAGTCCCCTTCTCCACCTGAGAAGTCAAACTCTCTCCAATCCGCAGCCTCCAACCCTAGGAGTAGTAAGGAGAATACAAGGATAAAAAGGAACAAGAAAGGAAATAGAAATTACAACTTATCCTTTTAAGCACAAGGCTTGATTTGCCTATATCAAGCGTATTGATCTCCTAACCAATGAGTGTAGAAGTGTAAGTGCTGTAGTAAGGAGATGCTAGCCTATAGGACACGAATTTGAGCTAAGGAGAAAGTAGGCCAATGATCACAATGCTCAAATTTCTTGCAACAGATTGCTCAAGTATGCTCAAGTATTTCTCAAGTGTAGCAAGTGTAGAAACAAGTAAGTTTAGGTGTCCTATGGCTTGTCCTATTTATAGGAATGACCTAAGGATGCTTAAGGACGTTCTAGACAACTTCTAGGGGTTTCTAAGTGCTTAACTAGCCGTTAGGAACAAAGTTGTTGCTTTAACAACGGCTAATTAATTAATTATGCAGTTGTTGTCAGAGACCATCTCGGTCGACAAATGGTCGACCGAGATACCTACTCGGTCGAACTTTTGTCGACCGACAGGCTCTCTGGAACAAGTGATTTGCAACGTCTTTCATCAACTGCCAACTAACGTTTCTGTTGTGTCTAACGACTACTTTGGATCTTTCTCGGTCGAGAAGATTGTCGACCGAGAGTGTCTCGGTCGAGGAGTTTGTCGACCGAGATTGATCCTGTTTCAAGGTTTCAATTTAGGCACTAATTATGTGTGTGAGTGTGCATAAGTAATCCTATTTGAATGGGATGACTTGTCTAACTTTGGTGTTTAGCTAGGGAGAATCTAACGCTTGATTTACATGCAATTCTAAGTACTTGTACATTATATTTTTGTACAAGTTTTTACAACAGTGATTACATTGCATGAAAATATAAATATGTAAGCTTGTAGATTTTCCCTTGTTGCTTTGTCATCCTGCACACTCATGTAGCTCGTTAGATTAATAAGAATGAAATGTTTGTCATAATCAAAACAAAGGGATTTATAGATGTCCATTTAGCCAACAAAGATCACTAATGCTAATGATAGTGTTGAGTCATCAATTGTAATCCTTTAGTATAAACATTATAAACATTAATCTTTGGATCATTTTGCAAAAATATCACAAGTTGTTTTAGGGTGAATGTCATGCAAGATCTTATCTTTGAAATAGAAGCACTAATAATTCTTTATTGATAATCATCCTTGTCCATACAAGATGCATATGGAAAATGTTTCTATTCTAATGGCATAATGCAATAGTAGTTCTAATAACTCTATTACATGTACATTGGGCTAAGATAAATTTAAATGCAGACTCTGTCTTCTGCAACATTTGCTCCGCCTTGTCCATATTTGTCCTTCCATGAAGGCCTTTACTTCTTGTCATATCTTGCACATCGGTATGTCGTATCTGTATCTGGTATCATATACCAAATTTTAAGAAATAATCAAATTAATCTAGTAGTATTTATACATGATGTGGATGCCTTAGCGCCATTGTTCTTCATCTTTAGTTCCTCTAACCAGATTGGGCAGTTTCTTCTCCAATGTCCAGGATGGTGACAATGGTGATAATATGTGATGTCCCCAGATTTTCTAAAACTTAATCTAATGTGTGACGTCCAAATTGAGACCTCACCTCAGCAAGACTACAATTTAAACATCCCACACTAGGCTAAGAATAAGAAAATCTGAGGAAGTTAGAAGGAAACAATAGTAGCACATGCACATGAACAATAATAAAACTATACAACACATGTTCACCATTCAACATATAATTACATAATGAATTGTTACAACATTTGATATTACATATTGAACAACAAACTTCTACATATACATGTATTACCACTAACAATAGGATCTTAAGACAACAGGTCCACGTGTACATCAACTTGCCACACAACTCTCAACTATCCTGGTTCTTCAAGATCATATAGCCAGAACCTACACAAAAGATTACATGTGGTACACATCAACACAAAATTCAAGAATATTGTACGGAGTATGCCTACTTGTCTTTTTATATACCTCTCATTACTAAGATTGGCAATAAGATAAAACAATACTTGGCAGTAATAAAAGATATATAAAAAAAGCATACTTGAACAAAGATATGTCTATTAACAAAAGAGAACACATTTTAAGCACATTTTCCATTATATCATCCATGCATTGACCGTGAAAGGTTGAATGCACTAAAGGCCTTATGATCAACTACCAAACAGTTGGATCATTTCATAATGTGATCAAGCTACCAAAGAGTTGGATCACTTTCAAGTACTTGGCTACCAAAGAGTTGAAGTGGTTTATTTTCCAGCACTTGACTACCAAAGAGTTGAAGTGCTTGGATATAATGGAACATATATATTATGTATCATGTGTTCATAATCATAAGTATAGAAAATCAAGAAAGATAGAATACAAGAACAATCATTTCATCCAATATCATATGCCAAGTATTTTACTACACATATAATGCAATCATATTGTATAATAAGACAAGTAAGAGGTAATGGCATACCTTGAAGAGAGATAAACCTAATAGTCACATTCTTGATTCAACTCTATCCTTGGTCAACCTTGATTAAGAGATGATCATGTACTAACATTAGATTCTCCATCATCTTAACCCTAGTATGATTCATTTTAGGGTTTACGTTCATTGTTATAGATCTTATCATCTTTACTTGTATTCTTGTCTTAGAATTATCTTACTGATCTTATATTCCATATTATAGTTCATTTACTGATGATTGTGTTTCACATTATTATGTCAACATATTAACCTTAGGTTACATGAATTAACCTAAATTAGGGTTACAAACCAAGTGTTAAAAGCCATATTCATATAACATGGATTTTGTGTATAACATTGATCTCAGATTTACATATCATCTTCCAATTGATGATATGAGCTTACACTATAATTTCCAGGATCCTTTAAGCATATTTCTAATTATTGCACATTAATTAGGGTTATTATCCCTAATTAGCCACATTAAACAAATTACATGATTTAGGGTTGAAACATCACCAGACGTCATATGGATTATATATCATATTCTAGGGATACTTATGCATTTTCATAATTTTAGGTCATTATTTGTTATTTATTACTCATGAAACAAGTATATAACATCTTACATGATATTACTGACATTTAAGCTTCAAAAAACTGATATGATGGTTCCATATTATTGTATGCATTTTCTAGGAATCTTGGTATATTATTTGTATTTTTATGATAATTCAGCTATTTATTGTGAATTATGTAATATCTGGGAATTTCTAAAAATATTTACCTTTCCCAACCAATCGACACTAACCACATGGCTCCTCAAGGAAAGAATCCCTTTTCTCATATTTTCATAGTAAAGCAGCTGGGTTCGGGCTGGAATCATTCAGTTTGCTCACTTGATCTAGTTTGGGTGTGATTTGTTAGTTCAGGGTTCTCCCTACTCCCCCTCGCATTACACACGATCTATTCACGTTAGTCTGAAACATAGCCATCGCCTTGAGTTCATATTTTGGTGCGGGATCCACAGTGAGGTGCTCCTCCTCACCATCTGAAAGTAATGGCATGGACTTTGTTATCTCATAGACTATGCCTTCAGCTACACGAATTGTTGCTGGAGACTCTCCCTAGCGGTCTTGTTGTGACCGTCAACATCGACCGCCATTGCACCTACAAGAAAAGTGGAAAGCCCCCTCAAAGCACCGTGTCAAGAATCTAAGGCTTCCAAGACATTCATAGTGCCTTTAGGAACTGGTCCACTCACTCTATTTGTAAAGTGGAACAGTTGTAGCATGCCTCTGAGCTTCTTCCTCTCCACCAACAAAAGGAGATCAACACCTAGCAGAACCTCCATGAAGAGGGTTGCAAAAATATGTTATGAAGTCATCATACCATCAACTTTCTATTCCATGTCTTACATTCCTCCATAGCACTCTCCACCCGTCATACCTTCCTCCTCGTTTCCTGTTGCTGCTGAGCTAGAGAGGCAGAAAGTGTGGGGAAGTTCATTCTCTCTCCACTCACTACCAAAAGGGCACATGTGAGGGGTCAATGTGTTACCCTTATCATGGTATGCAGGGCTACCCACTCAAGACTACATCTTAGCCCATGATTCATGACAACCATGCCATCGTGGTCACTGTCGGCAGTCAAGGCAGTAACCACGAGGTAGAAGAAGGTTCCTCTACCACTAGATTAAATCCTAGGTCCAGAAAGGACTCTTCATTTACCTAATTCATGGTTCATTCAAGTCAAAGAGAACTGCCACTAGATTAGATATCTAGGGCTAAAAAATGGCCACATAGACCCAGCTCAACTAAGCAACATGTGACACCGATGAAATCCAAGACTTAGGTCTATGGACCCTCAATAATGCACATGATTTCTCAAATTTTAAACCTAAACAACTCCCTCTAGGATACTTAAATTTCTACCAAATTTTAACCATAGATTTACTACCTCTCAAGATACATTATACTCAAATTTGGTGACAAAACTTAGCTATTTGATAATCCAATTAATTACTCCAAAAAGGCACAAAATTATGGATCATAATCATGGTGTTTACACAGTTAATCATCCATATTTTATCAAAGCACTTGGAACTCTTAAAAATAACTCAACATATGAATTCCAATATGTTATTAGATATTAAATGTTTCTAATGATCACTCTATCACACAATCACCTCTTTGTTTATTTACTCCACCCTTTACCTTGAGATCTGAAGACTTGGGCTTCTGGCTAGCTTTAGAACTCTTCTTAGCTTTGCCTTTGCCTTTGCCTTTAGACTTCCCCTTTATCTTGTTGATCATCATCATAGACTGGGGCTTGTATTTATTCATTTGTATCTTAGCTTTGCTCAACATGCCCAACAACTCTGTCAATGACTTGTCAAAGTCATTCAAGACAAACTGACTATATGACTCTAGCATGAACTGTAAAATCATCTCAGTGGCCAACTCTTGACCCAAAAGGAATCCCAGTCTAGCAAGGTTCTCCACGTACCCAATCATCTTGAGTACATGAGGACCAAGTGGATCTCCTTCTATCATGTTTCACTCGAACAACGCCTTGAATACATCATATCTCTCTTGTCTTGTTTGATCTTGATACATGTTCTTGAGATATGCGACCATGTCAATGACACCCATTTTCTCATGATACCTTTGCAACTCATGGTTCATAGAACATAGAATCAGACATTTGACGTCCATAACATCCTCAGTATGCTTCTTATAAGCATCCTTGTCAACCTTTGGGGCATTTTGAGTAGGTTCCTCTGGTTCTGGCATTTCTAGGACATAGAGCTTGCACTCCTGCGTGAGATCAATTCTCATCGTCCTGAACCAATCATGGAAGTTGTTCCCAACATTTTTTTACTTCTCAAGGACTGATCACATAGAAAAGTTATTGTTTGGTGTGGCCATTTGATTCTACAAAAGAATTTTCAATTTTGTCAAAAACTCATTTTTGAATTGATTTGATTAAAATTTGGGCGATAACAATTAGGTCTTTAATTAATTATCATTCTCATAATTTTTTTCAAATTGATAACCCTGAAGTATCAATTCAAAAAGTTGCAGTGAACAATTTTCTATTGAGCCATGATCCATATTTTGTCAAATCATGAGTCGTCTTTTGTCGATCGCCCACAACTTGATTAGTTAGGTAGGTCATCACGCCAATTGCATCACATGCAACTCTTAGATAGATAATACACACAACTCTTTGCTATGATTATTTGCATGCCTCTGGGCTTGGGCTCTCCAAGTAACCAAATAAGCCTTACCCAATAGCCAATATGATATATAAACACCATGCTTTGTGAAAATCTACATATCTACCATTACACTTCCACGATATAGATGGTGCACCATACTTTATGCAAATCTATGTTTGGTCGATCAGGATTTTCATGAGTATTGCTATTGGAAAGCATCTAAGAGTTAATATGTTTTATTTGAGGGATTTTATATATATTATATATACACATATACACTATCTAATCACCACATATATAGTATGTATCATATACATGATGTATCCCACAACATAAACATGCAATATAAAATAAAAGGTGATGGTTAAGACCATGTCTACTTGTAATTCCTTGGATCCACAAGGAATTACTACCACCTAGGTCAATCATCACATTACATGTATGATCCTACAGTTGATGTAGATCTGTGCTTGCCAATCTGGGTAGATCAGTTCAACCCTTGAACCGGTCATCTCACCTCTTACCCGGTTGGTTGGTCCTCCCGTCCAACTGATGTTTAGACTCCTTCCAAATGGTCGGTTGGGCCTCCAGGGACGGTCATATGGCCTCTTTTCCAAATGTTGTCTAGACTCCTTCCAGGTGTTCAGTTGGGCCCACCAGGCGATCATATGGTTTCATAGTCCTCTATCCTCCTTAGTCCTCCAGATGGTCGGATCATCTCACAAACTGGTTATCTCAACCTGAGATGAACATCTTCAACATCGTTGCATGAAAACAAAGTATCCTCTTGCTACTTAATTACATTGTATAAGAGAAACCTCGAGTTACATTCGAGGGGAACAAAGATAGGAAGGAATTAATTTTATATTGGGAAGAGGAGGTAGAGGCTTGGTATGCAAACCGAGATAAACAAAAACCAAACCATCCAACCACACACAGATTTAGGGTTTAGGCCATAACCACACTACACATCCACCATCAAAAATGCTTTTAGGGTGACACATGTATATTACATATATATATATATATTATTTTGGGATTATGTGGTCTTTGATCGGATATGCATATGAGAGCAGTTTAAATATTTACATCCTATGCAATAAATAAATGATAAAACCAAAAATCCGATCATATTGATTATCCTAAAACATAGAAAATTGACGTGGATTTGATACCACTGTTGGGAAATATGGGCACAAAGTATGGTAGTGGAAACAAAAATTTTGTCTATCCGTATTCCCCAATACAATAAGATTGTGTCAACTACTATGAAATAGGAAGGATGGTTTTAGTAAGTTATACCTGGTCCTAGAGCAAGTCTGGCTACAAAACTCGCTTCTTTGCAACTGGTGATAAGTTCCTCTTGAACGATGGTTGTGCCTCTCATGGTCTTCACCATAAAAAAATGTTTGTGCAACCTTTGTAGGGACTCCTATAGTCTTGCCATAGACTGCAGGTTGAATTTACTTCGAGCAACAACCAAAGGACTCTTGCTTCTAGAGTAGTCCACATGGACTAACTAGAACTCATGTCATTCACTAAGAATGGACAGGAAGGAGTTGTTCTCCCTGTTGGTATACTAGTCACCAACCTGCTCTTCCACAATTGCAACTTCTCAGTTGTTCTCTCCTATTGGCTATCCCTCCTTTTCAGGTAGGACTTGCTTGGGCTCTCTTGGTTACCACAACCAGAGAGGATAATAGTTGTCAAAAGAACTGATTCTTAGTTGTCTATGTTGTGTTGTACTCTGGGAAGCCCCCAATACCCCTCTATATATAGCAGAGGCCAGGGCCAAGGTTCCCAATTTCTATCTGATACAGGATAAAGGTGTGGGAGTTGAAAGAACGGGAAGATCTTTAATTTTTACAATCGAAAACAACTGAAACATCCATTTTGCACACCCAGATGATAATCTGGTGCATGAGACGGTCGTCTCACACTGCAAATGGCCGTTTGGTAGTTCCCAATCTGAAACAAATTTGGCTATTTTGAATTCAATTAAAATCTCATATTAATTTTTGTGTTCCTCAAGTAAAGAACAATGGAAACTATTCAGGAAACATCCTGAATCTTTGTTCGACCCAACTGGGCCATCCCACCCAAGTGAGATGCTCGTGTCACTCACCCAGACATCTGTCTGGTGAGTTCAGTCGATACAGTCAGTTCAAGGGTAGAACTAAGACAAATCAATCTCAGATCAACCTGACCCCCCAAACAATCGTCTCAACTACTTGAGACACCCGTATGGATAACCAAACGACCGTCTCACTCGGTGAGATGGTCGATTTGAAGACCTAGTCAATCAATCGAGCAACCAGTTGCATGAATTGAATACCTAAACACTTTAGTCATCATTCCAATTGTCATTCAAGATCAAAACTCCTCTTCTAGATGAGTTCCAATGTGTGTGACCCTTTAGGTCCCACTTCATGTTGGTAGTGAATGTCCATAACTAGCTTATGACATCACAAGCAAAGAGTTGTGCCTAGTTGCACATCAGTGCCACCCAAGTGAAATGGAAAGTTGGAGAACAACTTCAACCTACAATCTATGTAAGGTGTTGTAGTGATTGTATAAATCATTTGTCTCTGATATCCAAGATGAACTCGAGGTAGGGTTGGTCATCCTCTCAACATTCAATCCATGTTTATTGAACCAAGAGCAGACTGTCTAAGATTTTGTGACCTCAATATCATATATTGATTCACATGTGCATGTGCATGCATTTCTCAGTCTCACTAATCAAGTGGCTAGGATATCATACTCCAGTAGGAGGGACAAATCCCATTTCTATCACTCATTGTCTATCCCCATGCGTCAAAGTCACACAATCATCACTGTTATAACAACCCATCTTTCAGGACTACATTTGATGATGTCAAAGCGTACCCAATGACAAGTGATGAGTGTAGTAATTTTAGGTCTAAGAATCACAATCACCACATTCACTATGAGAGATGACTGTGACCACCATAACCATGTGTCACTCTCAAGGTGGGTTTGTCTGATACATTGTTCTCTAACATTTATCTATGTGCTTGGTTTGATATTTCCATATCATGACTAATGAGATTTAGTCATCAACCAACTCACACTTTGATCTTATGTGCTATTGTTGTCTATCAAACTTCCACAATAACAACTGATTATGGACATAATGAGAATATGTATATGTACTCTTAACATCCATATGATTTCATCACAAGGATAGGAACTTGACAACATACGTCATTGAGTAATATAATTCTCTAGACATTCACTCTGTATCATCATTATCTCATAATTGAGTGAAACAAATGAATTGGAAGCTTTCCTTCATATATGTGTTATTATTAATAAAATTCTTTTAGGTAATTATGTCACGCCAATCATCATATGATTTTCTCTATGGGAATACCTTACCAACACACTAGAGATCTACCTACTCTATGATTGGGAGGGAACTGCACCACATGAGGTGGCCATCCATGCAGGTACTGGCCTCACAGACCCAATGGAGGGCTCAGACGCGGCCTAGAGGCGTCGAAGGGCCTACACCCAAAGTGAGATAACCATAATTTTTGGGTTTCCATACCCAATATAGTTATTGGAGTTCATGACTTTTCTTAATTGATTAATTCTAAGTTGATGTGACATTTATCCAAAGATGGATAGCTTTAACCCACAAATATGACTACAGTTCCATTATAGGATGAATACTTTTATCAAGGACCTTCTATGTACATGCAAATGATTAACATGTACTATTAGTTATTGTTGAGTACTTATGAGTGAAGTGCCAAATTGAAGTATGAAAGGACTCAATTGATTCAATGATGACCTTGTAGGTGTGATGTGATCAAAATATGCAAGTTTAAGTTGTTTGATCAAGAACTGATGATTCATTGATTTGGATTTTAGGTTTATACACCTATAAGGTTATTTGAGGAAGGTATTTACACGAACATAGTTGAAGTATTGGCGTAAAACATTATTGTATGTGAGATTATACAATTTAGGATATATGTTCAAAGTGTCACAAATGAATGAGGTTCCTACACAATGTGATGCAAGGTATAAAGAATGAGATGTTTTGATTAAATTAGTAAAGATCTGATTATTTTTTCAGAGCAAAGTTGAGTTACCCTATTTTTTGTGAAATGACCTTTTATATTTTTGTTGTACATGACCCTTGCCATCCATGGGTGGGAGGTTGAGCATTCTCGGGTCATCCCTCATGTCCAAAATTTGAGGAATAGAATGCTTTGAGGTGTTAGATGGATCCAATGAAAATGGGGTGACCTCATGGTATATTTCCATATATTCTATATATACACAAAACCTAATGATATTAAACCCTCATCCTTTGAGAACGATCACACATCAAGGGAGAACATGCCGCCTTCTCCTTGACATTCTCTCGCACAGGTTGTAAGTCAGTGGAGCAGTGAGAAGTGTTCCCTAGTGGAGCCTCATCATGAGAGAGGGAGGAACCTAGAGCTTGTTTCTCCTATGGTCTACTCCTATTCTCTCCTGGAGCCCATAGTATCCACTGATGAGAGGGGCTGTCAGGGATGGAAGTAGGTCGGAGGCCCAGATGGGAGAACCATGTGTAGGAACCATAATCAAGCCAACGATGATGTCAAGTTGTAGCTAACCGATGAGGTTTGAGATCTAGTAGGCGACATGAGGATAAAAGGAGGCATACACCAAGTCCTTGATTGGAAGCTCTATATGAGATTTTGAGGAGACAATGATAGGAGGTCCATAGAGCTCCATTTTTGACGATGTCTTCTTTCCTATTCTTCATCTTCTATAGTAGCCAACGACAACCCTAGGGTGGTTGCTGAGACTACCAAGGAGTACCCAAAGTTCAGAGAATCTAGGAAGATCGATGATCAAATTGAGTAGAGGTCTATTCCTCATTCACCATCACATTGGCTGCAGACTCCATGACGATGATGCGCTGGCAGAGAATGGAGTTCTCACACAATAGGTGGCACCCTACAGATCACAGAGGTGAGAGAGAGCGAGTGGGTGACAAAAACCCAAACCACATGGAAGAAAGGAAGAGTCGGCCAGCCAGTCCACTTGGTCCAGTAAGAACCAAAAGAGAAGTTGGATGCCAATCAGGACCACCATCTGGATATCCGACGACCCACATAAACTCAGAAAAGGTAAATATCTCATATTATATGTAGATATTTGAAAATTCACTAAAATTGGCTCCCATATCCAGTAAATGCCAATACTCATAGACTCAGAAAAATGAACCCTTCAATACAGAACCACTAGATCAGAATTTTGAGACAATCATATTGGTTATATTTAATATTAGATTTTAATACTCCTAATTACGATTCATTAAATAAAATAAATACTTTTCAGGTGATATTAATCTTTAGAAAATTTTGGTAGAACCCTAATGATGATGGAAACCCAATTTTGAACTCTGATTTGGGTTTTACTCATTTATGTTAGGACTTTTCTCATTAATGCATAAATTACATGTTTTAACCCCATATTAATTCTAGTAGATAGATAAAGCATCAAAAAGTTATGTGAATTTAACCAGGACTAAATTATGACATATAGATTATTAATAAAATACCATACACATGTTCTAGGTTAGTTGAACCTAGATTTGGCCAAACCCTAATTTTGGACCTAAACACCATTAATAATTATGATCCATATACTAATGATGATTAATTTGTTATTAATCAGGTGATGACCAGTTTATATAGATGATCATGGTTGTATAAGGAATCTTTGAACTTAGGTACATGGGTTTTATTATGTATAAGAGTAGTTTTTTTTGGTAACCCAGGAGACTCGTAAGGCTTGTCCCAAGCCCAACCTGGGGAGCTCAACCCCATTCCGTAAGGAGCGTATCCCATTAATCACACAGAGGCCAGCTGCACTATGGGAGAAACAATTCCGAATAACACCACCAGGGGGATTCGAACTGGAGACCCTTCATGAGGGGCCCCGTGCTACGACCACCTAAGCTACTACTTGCCAGCTTTGGATGAACCCATGACTAGTTTTAATGCATGCATAATGATATGATGTACTTTGGATTCTTGTATTTGCATATAAATTCTTGGATGATTATTAGTAGGATATGGTTCTCCAAACATAAAAGAACATAAAAGAGAATATGGATGGATTTTAGATACTAAGTGTTTACATTCTCTCTCTCTCTATAAATATAAGGTCGACACAACCCCATATCCTAAGGGGTGAGGATCCTCATAGGCTAAGGGGTGAAGAAATGTGAAGTAGGACACCACTTAGTAGTACAATCGCATCAAAAGACTGCTAAAATATGTGTTTACCTGGTTATCACATTAAATAATGTTTTCTTTTACTTTATTTCTTCAAATCTTTCAT
This sequence comes from Alisma plantago-aquatica, assembly GCA_963693085.1. Classification (NCBI taxonomy): domain Eukaryota; kingdom Viridiplantae; phylum Streptophyta; class Magnoliopsida; order Alismatales; family Alismataceae; genus Alisma; species Alisma plantago-aquatica. Next base: position 313,248,772 of record OY856410.1, read on the forward strand.
TATGCAAGTTACTATACAAGTATTTCACCCACATACACAACTTTTGTTGATTCGTCTATTTCACGTATTTTCTAGGTTCAAAGCTAGCATGGGAAAGAATATGTGAGTGAGAAGTTGTACATGTTTACCTATTGTGTTAAGATCCTAGCATACACGTTAGACTTGTATAAATATCATTTATATATTAATTTTGTAAGCCATGTTGTTTAATTCATTATGTAACACATACATGTTGAATGTTGAGAACATATGTGTATGCACTATAGTTGTATATTCATTATGCGTATGTCGCTTCCACATTGCTCTCTGAAAGAATTAGCTAACATTTTTGGATTTTTCCTCTTGGGCCTTCTACATATTGAGATGGAAGAATCCATGGATGTTACAATTGGTATCATAGAAAGAAAAATAACTACATCTAACAATTTCTCACCTTGAAACATAAATCTAAATTTCACCTCTCACTTTAAACCCTAGAAACATAGCAAGTTGTTCTATAGGAACTAGGTTTGACTTAGCCTCTAGGTTAGAACCTACATGTTTGAGAACTAGGTTTAGACAAGTGTACAAAACCCTTTCCATATAGAGCTCATATGTATTGGGTAGCTACACTAGTCTACACCATGTTCTCCTCATTTTACTAGGTGACATGACACTAGACTATCTACTATGTGTGGGACACTCATTTTGCTGATTTAGTTTTGTCTTCCAATCAACTCGAGCCTCGAAATTTTTCTCTGACGTCTTCTTTCTCAGAGAAAAACTATATATATATATTTGTTATATATATATAAATATGAAAATGTGTCCCTCACACTAGAGAGTAGTTATTGTTCATGCCACCAAAGTGAAAAGGAGTGACATCAGTCTAGAGGAGAGAGTAGATCTAGATTAGATGTCTAGATCCTTATCAAATATTTAATAGTTAGAGTATATGATAGATTGATAGATGATATAAGAAAGTATGATCTTATAGAATTTTGATCTCTAATGATGTAGGTTTCATTGTATATATATACCTAAGTTGTTATGAGACAAATCCAATTTTAAAGATTCTAAGCTAAGTGTTGATGACAAAAGTGCATTCCCTTTCCTTATTTAAGATGAGCTAAGTTAAGATAAAGTTGAATATGTATGAACCTCAAGCTATTTTACAAAGGAGGACCTCAAGTGTTAGGACAAGACATGTGGTGAACTCTAGAGAGAGTGAGACCCACAAGAGAGGGTTATAGGACCTACACTACAATATATTAAAAATATGAGATAAATTTGAAATGATGTGTCCTAATATGGGTTACTCCTATGTAGATTAGTTGAGTCATTTTGCATGATTCAATCCAAAATGTGAGAGTTGGGTAAAAAGTGATGGGTAGGCGACTCATAATGAGAAAGTCAATCCTTTTGATTGAGTTAGGTCCTATCTTGAGTGACATATTTTTGTGAATTTCATCATTAGCTACAAAATAGGTAATATATGAACTCGAGTTCTATGAGTAAAGTGCCTTGTGTATGAGATACTCATAAATGTAGTTCCTTCCACTTCTCTTTCTTAATTTATGATGCTAGAAACCTCACGTGAGCTACATAGATGATTTATATATGAAGAGTCACTCGTATAAGCTTGATCTATTCTATATTCCCTTCCTATAATATGCACACAACATCCAAGTTTGAAATCATGATAAGATTAACTTGTGTATTATCCTCCCTCTATATCATGCATGAAAGATATAAGTTTGAATCATGAGCTAAAAAAGAAGAAGATATCATTGGATCATAGCTTACATGATCACACAATATAGTGCTTAACCTCAATCCTTTGCAATATGTTCTTCTAAGTTTAAGGATAACTTACCTCAATCCTTTACAATATGTTCTTCTAAGTTTGAGGATACCTTTCAAAAAATAGAATGAAAACCATAATATGTAAATATGAAGATCAATTCCCTCTAATGTTGAAATTCTAGTATGTTGTTGATCGAAATAATAATACTGATTTTTAGTATGATAATTCCAATAATTAATGACTTGAAACCTTGATATCATCTTGCATGGTTTAATGGGGTGAAAGATAAAATCCTTAGTGAGACTTCATACAAGTATATAAATCCATAATTAATAGGCTAATAAGGGACTTATATCTTAGAACAAAAGAATTTCATGTAATGAATAAGAAATGAAATGGTGCTTCAACCTACTTAAGGTGGGGTGAGTACACCCTAGACTCTATAAAACCTAAGATAACAACTTAGGGTGTATATTGATATCCCTGTCACCTAGAACTAATGACATATATAAAGTTGGACTCTTTTATATAACCTTGAGAATGAGTTTAGTCGAATTTTGAGGACAAAATTCTATTTTAGATGGAGTGAATGTGATAACCTTGATTTTTATGTTTTCATACCCAATATAGTAATTAGAGTTCATGACTTTTCTTAATTGATTAATTCCAAGTTGAGGTGACATTTATCCAAAGTTGGATAACTTTCACCCACAAATATGACTATAGTTTCATTATAAGATGAATATTTTATAAAGGGCATTCTATGGACATGCAAATGTTTAACATGTACTATTAGTTATTGTTGAGTACTTATGAAGTGAAGTATCAAATTGAAGTATGAAAGGACTCAATTGATCAATGATGAGCCTTTAGGTGTGATGTGATCAAAATATGCAAGTTAAAGTTGTTTTATCAAGATTTGATGATTCGTTGATTTGGATTTTAGGTTTACACGCCTATAAGGTTATTTCAGGAAGGTATTTACATGAACATAGTTTTAGTTTTGGTGTAAAACATTGTTGTATCTGAGATTATATAATTTAGGATATATTTTTAAAGTTTTACAAATAAATGAGGTTCCTACACAATGTGGTGCAAGGTAGAAAGAATGAGATGTTTTGATTAAATGAGTAAATTATTTTTTTAGACCAAAGTGGAGTTACCCTATTTTTTGTGAAATGATCTTTTATATTTGTGTCGTACATGACCCTTGCTAGCCACGGGTGGGAGGTTGAGTGTTCTCAAGTCATCCCTCACCTCCAAAACTGGAGGAACATAAAGCTTTTAGGTGTCAGCTGGATCCGATGAAAATGGGGCAACCACATGGTATATTTCCACAAATTCAAGATTTACACAAAAACCTAATGATATAAAACTCTCATCCTTGAAGAACGATCACACATCAAGGGAGAACATGCCAACTTCTCCCTAATGTTCTCCAACATTGGTTGTAAGTTAGTGGAGCAGTGAGGAGTGTTCCCTAGTAGAGCCTCATCACGAGAGAGGGAGGAACCTAGAGCTTGTTTTTCCTATGGTGTACTCCTATTCTCTCCTATAGCCCATAGAATCCACCAATGGGAGGGGTTGTTAGGGATGTAATCAGGTCAGAGGCCTACATGGGAGAGCCATGTGTAGGCACCATACCCCAAGCCAAAAACTATGTCAAGTTGTGGCCAACCGATGAGGGTTGAGAGCTTGTAGGTAGTGTGAGGATAAAGGGAGGCATATACCACGTCTTGATCAGAAGCCCTTTATGAGATTTTGAGGAGATGATGACATGAGTTCCATGGAGCTCCATGCTCGATGGAGTATTCTTTCATGTTCTTCATCTTCTACAATAGCTAGCGACAACCCTAGGGTGGTCGCTGAGACCTCCAAGGAGCACCAAGGGTTCAGAGAATCAAGGAGGATCGAGGATCAAATTGACTAGAGGGTTATTCCTCATTCACCATCACATTGGATTCAAACTCCACGACAGTGACACATTGGTAGAGGATAGAGTTCTCATACAGTAGGCAACACCATATAGATTTTAGAGGTGAGAGAAAGGGAGTGGATGACAAAAACCCAGACTGCATGGAAGAAAGGAAGAGACAGCCAGCCGGTCCACCTATTCTAACATGAACCAAATGAGAAATTGGTGCAAATCATGATCACCATCTAGATATTCGACGACCCACATAATCTCAGAAAAGGTAAATATCTCAGATTATATGCAGATCTTTGAAAATTCACTAAAAATAGCTTCCATATCCAATAAATGCCCCAAAATTACTCCTAGACTAACAAAAAGAACCCTTCAATACATAACCTCTAGATCAGACATTTGAGACAATCTTATAGGTTATATTTAATATTAGTCATAACCTCTAGATCAGACATTTGAGACAATCTTATAGGTTATATTTAATATTAGATTTTAATACTCCTAATTAGGGTTCATTAAATAAAATAAATAGTATCCAAGTGATATTAATCTTTATAAAATTTTGGTAGAACCCTAATGACAATGAAAACCCATTTTTGAACTTCGATTTGGGTATTATTAATCTATGTTGGGCCTTTTCTCATTAATGCATAAATTACATGTTTTAACACCATATTAATTCCAATAAATAGATAAAGCTTCATAAAGTTATGAAAGTTTAACCATGACTCAATTATGACATATAGATTATTACTAAAATATCATACACATGTTCTAGGTTAGTTGAACCTAGATTTGGCCAAACCCTGATTTTGAACCTAAACCCCATTAATAATGATGAACCATGTATTAATGATGATTAATTTGTTCTTAATTAGGTGTTGTCCAGTTTATATAGATGATCATGGGTGTATAAGGAATCTCTGAACTTAGGTATGTGGGTTTTATTAAGTATAATACTATTTTTCATGAATGTATAATGCTATGATGTACTTTGGATGCTTGTATTTTCATATAAATTATTGGATGCATATTAGTAGTATATGGTTCGCCATACATAAAAGATCATAAAAGAGAATATGGATGGATTGTAGCTGCCAAGTGCTTACATTCTCTCTCTCTCCCTCTCTCTCTTTCTAAATATAAGGTCGACACAACCCCATAGCCCAAGGAGTGAGGAAATGTGAAGTGCGACACCACTTAGTAGTACAATCAAACCAAAAGACTACTAAAATATGTTTTTACCTTATTATCACATTAAATAATGTTTTCTTTTACTTTCTTTCTTCAAATATTTCTTTATGAAAGTTACTATACAAGTATTTCACCCACATACACAACTTTTTTTGATTCGTCTAATTTGCATATTTACTAGTTTCACAGCTAGCATGGGAGAAAAATGTGAATGAGCAGTTGTATAGGTTTACCTATTGTATTAAGATCCTAGCATACATGTTAGACTTGTATATATCTCCTTTTAATATGTAATTTTTAAGCCATGTTGTTTAATGCATTTTCTAACATATACATGTTGAATGTTGAGAACGTATTGTGTATGCACTATGGTTGTATGTTCATGTATGCACATGTCTCTTCCACATTGCTCTCTAAAACAATTAGCTAAAATTTTCAAAATTTTCATCTTGGGCCTTCTACGTCTTGAGATGGCAAAATTTGGGAATGCTACATGAAGTATTCCTTCGGCGGTGCCGCCAGGCCGAAGAAGAAAAAGGAGGGCTAGGGGGGGATTTTGCAGTGTAGAAGAGTGAGTAAACATGGGGGAAAGAAGGGTTAGTTGTTGCAGATTCAAAGCACTTAAATAGGTGGCTAGAGGATGCTAGGACACCTTGATCCATCAGTGGCTCGTCCATGGCCACCGACCACGGTCGGAGGGGTGGCCCATGCCCCTCCCATATCCCATAAAACTAGAAAAAAATAGGAGTAAGATCACTAGGATGAGAGGATGACTTTCATGTTCTTAATTTGACTTGGGCGGCCTCATAGCGCCATTCCAAAGGTGGTTGTGCCATAGGGTACTATTATGCCCTATTCCAAGGAAAGAGATGAATAGTTAACGTCCTATTTGCATGGATGATCCATATTACTGACCCTTGGTCCGCTAGAGGAAGCAAGCTGGGTGCGCTTAAGGGGCTGGCCCAAGAGAGGAGCAAAGGGATAGGGCCCAACAAGGAGAAAAAAGAGGAAAAAGGCTAAGAAAAAGAGATAGAATTGAAGTGGCCTATTTGCATGGATCAAAAATTTCATTCTCTTTATTTTATATAAGTTTTGAAATCTATATCAAGATATTTATTTGTTCCAAAAATACAAATCCATCTTCAAAGCTAATTAAGCACTCAACATTATACAAATGAGTTCATCTTATAATTTATCAATCATATCTCAACAATTAAGAAAAATATGGTTCAAAAACATCTAATTGATGACTAGAGAGATTATTGAATCAAACAAGTGTATTATGAGTCAAGGTGAGCATAGTTGGAGGAGAGAGAAAAATCAGGATGTTACATCTCCCCATCATAAAAGAAAATTTGTCCCCAAAATTAAAGAAAATCCTCAAAGACATTAGGACTTCATATTCCATATCATATCCATAATAATACTACATATATAGCCTCATCATCCTTTGATCATTGACATTATTCCTACATCAATAAATCCAACATTAGGGTTGAACTGTTGTTATGCTTCCACTGCGCCACTTTGATACCAATAGATTATCAAAACATCACAAATTTGGAGAGATCACCAATTTAGGTTGAACGAATACGTCTCTTTAATTAAAGAGTAAATAATACTTTCAATCCCAACATATAGGATTTTAGATACTACATTGGCCCTTGGTGGGTATATACATCCTTGATTGAGATTTTATATTTTGACAAATTGAGATAAACATTATATTTCAATATCATTGTTTCATATCAAAATAAATGGAAGGACGCCCTAGACCACATGAGATCTCATACCCATGTCGTAAATCGAGCAAATCAACATAATTATCATCTCAAAAATTTTGAGATTTTGGGACATGAAAGTCATCAATCATATATCGAGGCTGATCTCAAGATCCAAACAAGGTGATCATAGGAGTCAAATCAATATTGAGATGATTATCATAGTCAAGATTTTGCAAATCAATATCGAGAGTCATGACTTTGAACAAAAGATTCACATCTCTAAAATATCTAAGGCTGGGGTATAAGTTTACTAATTATACCATAGGTGGGATCATTCATCCATAAGAAACAATCAAGCAACATTTCATGATATCAATATCAATTTCATTATCATAGTATTCAAGGTTGATGAATGATCTAAACCTAGGTCTTTCTAGGAACTTAACCACAAGCTATAGTCAACATCACTATATTTCAAGATCATCGTCTAATCAAGATTGAATATCAAGTTTAAATATCATTAATAAGATTTGGCCTATTAGATATTTAGGTCAAGATATCAAATTGTGTGGAAGTGGTTACCTTTCCAAACTCTAAATTTTCAACAAGATGAAAAATTTATAGACAATCAGAATAGGGATGTGACCTAGGTTAGGGTAGTTATGAGACAAAGTACCATCCTAAGCTAGCACATTTGTCCTGATTAGTCATGAAGTGTCAAGTCTATCGAACTAGAATGAACATCAATTATCGATTTGTATTTCACAATATCATGAGATCAAAGATCATTAATCATAATAGAGCAACCATGGTTCTAGATTGCATCTATAGATGGTCAGAATATTGTTCCCTTATTTTTATAATTAAGAGTAAGGGGGTATACATGAAAATATAGAAGTCAAAATAGGCTCTTTCAACAATTGAGCATTATCGAGTATGATCGAGATCTCATATTCATTGTATTATTCACAATTGAGTTTAACAATAATTCATGATCATGATTTTGAGAGTTCAAAGACATAGTCATTACAATTCATGATCATGATACATGTCAATAAATAGGGGAGATGTTTGCTTAATTATGTTTGAGGTTGAATCAACAATAGGGAAACATGTACTTAATCAATAGGGAACTCATCAACAATGAGGTACAACTCATGAGTTTTCTTTATTTCATCATATCTAAGGATCATTATCATTTACCTCAAACATAGGAAGCACATAGTTCATATTTGGTAAAATCAAGTTTACATGATCTGAGATGTTACACATGAGTACTTAACTTCAAGAGTACTTTCATTAATTATTGAGTTTTGAAGTTAAGGTCAGATCATGACATCATTATCATCTTAATCAAATTCTACCAATTCATTCAGATTTTATTTTCCCCATATATAAGCTACCTATAATCTAGAGATCATGTGATTAATTTGTCACGAGAGAGATTTCATGAGGACATGAGAAACTACTAATCATCATCTAATGGGTGTCTTGGGGTAGTACTTAATGAAGAGATGAGATGCCAGAAAACTCTCTAAGCTCTTTAGGAAAAAATCCTTAATCCAGTCTTAGATTCACTTTAGCCAAGTAGGTATACAAGGGAGACCTCATCCATCGTATCTAGGCAGATAGGAGGTGCAACAGCCCCCATGTAGTGACCGGCCTAGACACCTTATCTTCACCATTATGGACTTAGGTTTTCCCAAGGTTCATATGAGTAAGTGGGGAAATGTGATTTCTCTAATACCATCTGTTACAGAACCATTTGTTACCCAAATACTTACTCCTAACAGCTAGAAAGCTAAAGGAGAGAGGACCCGAGCATCCGTCCATAGGATACATCACATAACATATGCATGAATTAAACCACAAACAAAAACTAAGATATGAGACAAAAAATGATATAAGAATGCTAAACTAATACTTAATAAGATCTTAGGTCCCATATATCAAACTGTGTGTATTTCATTGGCATGTTATTATTTTTCATCAGAGTATGATTAGATTATCATAAGTGTATAAGCATTGATCATCATTAGAGATTCATAGTGTACATGTTACCTAAAATCATAAAATGGGTACACATTAGCACAACTATGCTGAGTACACTGTGCAAACAAATAAAATCACAAGTTTAAGAACATATATTGTTGTGCAAAAACATAAAGTTAATAAAAAGAACATAGAAACAACATGATTAAATACTCTTTTTATTAGCATGAAAGTGTGGTTTATTGTCATTTCCATTATACCAACAATATCATTGGGTATTTGACCAACTCCATAACAAAGGGGTCTGTGAGGGTCCTCAAGATTAGCTACCATGTTTCAACATGAGAGGATACAAGACTAAATGTCAAGAGTTCACCCTATTCATAAGGGATCTCAGGCCATCTCCAAGGATCTAACCCTTGTATCAACATGGTATTCCCTATCATTACAACTCAAGTTGGACACCCAGCCTTGTGTCCTTACCCCAAGGATACATGCAGGTACACAAGGTCATATAATGGGCATCTATCATTATGTTTTCAAGTTTGTTCAATATATGTAATCAAGACGAAAACATAGTAGTCATAGAGAACATGTATACTAAGGCAACTACATACATACACACAATTTCAATACCACTAGTCTGGCCAATAGGAAGAAAAAGTGTACCTTGATATGAGCAGACTAACATTATGCAACATGATTAGATCTTTGAAAAGAGTCCATCAAAGAGATCCTGACATTACAAGCAAGTGTTTTATGATTAATATCAGCAAGAGTAGGTCTCACTAATCATTATCAGGGGGGCTGGATGTGTCACTTAAGTCTGGGTACTCATTTCCTTCAACATTGATTTCGATATCTCAAACTAGGTCAGGCATTATCATTATCAAGAAACATGGTACATCTTGGGTTCATTAGCACTTAGAGTGACATTTCACAACTATATCAGGGATTCAAACATAGGTTTCATTTTCTTAATAGGGAAATCATAAGATTTGAATATGACTTCAGGACTTATTCATCATATCATGCATTTTAGTCATATAGAGTCATTTTCATGCAAGATGAAAATCACTAGAGTACAAGATAGATCAAGCTAGATTTCATTTCATATAGATCAACATGTTACTAATTTGATTACATTAAATATCATATCTGACCATTATGGTGACATTTATACAAGGTTAGATCTAGATTTGGCAATGTGAACATTAAGGTCACTTTCAATGTCATGTTTAGGTCACATGGTCATAATTGTAAACAACAGTGCATAAAATCATATTTCATGACACAAGTCATCAAAATAATTATATAAGGGCCAAGATATAGTTTTTAACATATTGGATTCATATTAGTACAAGGTTTAAAGACAATTATCAAAAGCGTTCATCAATATCATATTTTTGGTACAAGACACATTATGGAGTCATTAATATAGCATGACATGAGAAAGTTTGATTCAAGTAGCACATTATATAATAGGTTATTGATCAGGGTCATAAAAATCAAGTGGAGTCATAGAATGATCATGGTTGATCATTTCACATCATTAATCATGTAAAAGAAATGTATTTGATGCCATTTTCATCATAACAAGATCTACATATGGAATTTGGCTCCATAGTAAAGTTCATTAAATAGATTTCGTCAAGTACATCAATTTTGTATATAAAATGTCTCATTTTTATCTATGAATGATTTCCATGGATTTTACAATATTTTATTTAAATTGCATGAGAGAGGGAGATATATACCACAAGGAGGGTTGACATGGCGTGCTTGGCTTGGTATGTGTGTGCCACATAGGTGCCAATGGTGCACACATTCTTGGTCTACCCTTGACTGGTCAATAGTGAGAGGGAGAGAGCGGCAGAGGGGAGAGAGGTTGTGGGCTCACAAATGGTGGCCAAAGCCTCACTGATCCAACGATGGCTGCACCTCATTTTTAGTTACTCGCCCACAGTCAGTGAAAACGACACTCATGGCGGTGGGGCTTGCCAAAGCTCTACCTACTCTGTGATCAGGAGGGAGCTATGCCATAGGAGGTGGTCATCCATGTGGGGACTTGCCTCGTAGACCCTATGGAGGGCTCATAAGTGTCCTAGGGGCATCGAAGGGTCTATGCCCGAAGGGATCCCTACATCGATGCCACCAGGCTGAAGAAGAAAAAGGAGGGCTAGGGGGCATTTAGGAGCACATAAGAGTGAGAAAACATGGGGTAAACAAAGGGTTGGTTTTTTAATATTCAAAGCACTTAAATAGGTGGGTGGAGGAGGCTTGGACACCCTGATCCATCACTGGCTCATCCATGGCCATTGGCCACAGTCGGAGGGGTGCACCATGACCCTCCCATAACCCATAACACTAGAAAAGAATAGGAATAAGGTCATGAGGATGAGAGTATGACTTTTTGTGTTCTTAATTTGACTTGGGAATCCTCGTAGCACCATGCCCCAAAGGTAATCGTGAAATAGGATACTATTGTGCCCTGTTTAAAGGAAAGAGATGAACAATTGATGTCTGATCTCTGTGGATGATCCTTATCTATTAGATCTATGGTCCATGGTCCACTGGAGGAAGCAAGATGGGTGTGCCCAAGGGGCTAGCCCATGATAGGAGCAAACGGACAAGGCCCTCTAAGAAAAAGAGGTAGAATTGAAGAGGCCATATCTTTCTCGTGAATAATTGTATTTGGGTGAAATCTTCACCGTTGGATCATAAATATAAATCTCTTACATATGGATAAAGTTTGAAATCCATATCAAGATATTTAGTTGTTCCAAAAATTATTATTCATCCTCAAAGTTAATTAAACACTCAACCTTATACAAATGAGCTCATCTTATAATTTATCAATCAAATCACAATAACTGAGCAACATATGGTTCCAAAAAATCTAATTGATGACTAGGGAGGTTTTTGATCAAATGAGTGCATTATGAGTCAAGGTGAGAATAGTTGGAGGAGAGAAAAAAATTAGGATGTTGCATCCTCCCCATCTTAAAAGATTTTTTGTCCCCAATATTAAAGCAAATACTCAAGGACATTAGGATTTTGTATTCCATATAGTATCCATAATAATACTCCATATATAGTCTCATCATACTTAAATCATTGACATTATTCCGACATCAAGAAATCCAACATCAAGGTTCAACCATACTCATGCTTCCACCATTCCACTTTCATACCAATAGATCAAAAAAAGATCACAAATTTGGAGAGATCACCAATTTATGTCAAACGAATAGGGCTCTTTGATTTAAGAGTAAAGCATGACTTTCAATCCCAACATATAGGATTTTAGCTACTACATTTACCTGAGGTGGAGTTATAAATCCTTGATTGAGATTTTGTATCTCAATAAATCAAGACAAACATCTTTTTTCAATATCATGGTTTCGTATCAAAATCAATGGATGCCACCCTAGTCCACATAAGAGTGCATACCCAAGTCATGAATTAAGAAAATTAACACAATGATCATATCAAATTTTTTGAGATTTGGGAACATGAAATTCATCAATCATATATCGAGGCTGATCTCAAGATCCAAATAGGATGATCATAGGAGTCAAATAAATATTAAAATGATTATCATTAGTCAAGATTTTGCAAATCAATATCAAGACCCATGATTTTGGATAAAAAGTCATAGGTCCAAAATGTTTGAAGATATGGTATAAGATTCCTAGTTAGACCATAGGTGGGATCATTCATCCATAGGCAACAATCGAACAATATTTTGTGATATCAACATCAATTTCATTATCATTGTATACAAGGCTGATGAATGATCTAGATCTAGGTCTTTCTAGGAACTTAACCACAAGCTATAGTCAACATCACTATATTTCAAGATCATCAAGTCAAGATTCAATATCAAGTTTCAATATCATTAATAATATTTGGCCTATTAAATTTTTTGGTCAAGATATCAAAATTGTGTGGAAGGGGTTACCTTTCCAAACCCTAAATAACAATAGATGAAAATTTAGAGGTAATCATAATAGGGATGCAACCTAGGTTAGGGGAGTTATGAGAAAAACTACCACCCTAAGCTATCACATTTGTTCTCATTAGTCATGAAGTGTCAATTCTATCAAACTAGAACGAGCATCAATTATCGATTTGTATTTCATAAGATCATGAGATCAAAGACCATTAATCATAATAGAGCAACCATGGTTTGAGATTCCTTGTATACACGATCATAATATTGTTCCCTTTGATTTATAATTAAGAGTGAGGGTGTATACATGAAAATGTAGAAGTCAAAATAGTCTCTTTTAACAATCGAGCATTATCGATAATGATCGAGATCTCATATTCATCATATTATTCAACAAAGATGCATTATAATCAATAGGGATTTTGCCTTTTGTATCAAAATTTTACATCATAATTTTGAGAGTTCAAAGACATAGTCATTACAAGGCATGATCATGATACTTGTCAACATATAGGGAATATGTTTACTTAATTATGTTTGAGGTTTAATCAACAATAGGGAAACATGTACTTAATGAATAGGGACCTCATCAACAATGAGGTACAACTAATGAATTCTCATTATTTCATCATATCTAAGGATCATTATCATTTACCTCAAACATAGGAAGCACATAGTTCATATTTGGTAAAACTGAGTTTACATGATCTGAGATGTTGCACATGAGTACTTATTTTCAAGAGTATTTTCATTAATCAAAATGGAGTTTTCAAGTTAAGGTCAGACCATGGCATCATCATCATCTTAATCAAATTTTACCTATTAATTTGGATTTTATTTTTCCCATACATAAGCTACCCATAATCGAGAGATCATGTGATTAATTATCACGAGAAAGATCATGTTATGAGATGAGAAAATACTAATCAAAATCAAATGGGTGGCTTGGGGTAGTCCTTAATGAAGAGATGAGATGCCAGAAGATTCTCTAAGCTTTTTAGGAAAAATTCCTTAATCCAGACTTAGATTCACTTCGGCCAGGTAGGTATACAAGGGAGACCTTAGCCACCATAGCTAGTTGGATAGGAGGTGCATCAACCCCCATGTAGTGACCTACTTAGACACCTCATCTTCACCATTATGGACTTAGGTTTTCCCAAGGTTCATATGAGGAAGTGGGTCATTAAACACACATATAGGATATGTGATTGCTCTAATACCATCTTTCCTAAAATCATTTCTTACCCAAATCCTCACTCCTAATGGCTAGAAAGCCAAAGGTGAGAGGACCTGAGCATCCATCCTTATGATATATCACATAACAGATGCACGAAAAAACTACAAACAACAACTAAGGTATGAGACAAGAAAGAATAAAAGAATTCTATACTAAAACCTGATAAGATATTAGGTCCCATATATCAAACTATGTGTATTCCATTGGCATGTCATTATATATCATTAGAGTATGATCTGATTATTATAAGTGAGAAATAATTGATCATCATTAGATATTTGTAGTGTACTTGCTACCTAAAATCATAAAATGGGTACACATCAGCACAATTGTGCTGAACAACTTGTGTAAACATATAAAATTGCAGGTTTATGAACATATATTTCTTGGAAACAACATAAAGTAAATAAAAAGAATGAAGAAACAACATGATTGAAGGATCTTTTATTAGCATGCAAGCATGTTTATGTTCATTTCCAATATACCAAAAATATCATAAGGCCTTTGACCATCTTAACAAAGAAGGTGTTTGTGAGGGTGCTTAAGATTTTCTAACTAGGTTCAATGTGAGGGGCTACAAGACTAAACGTCAAGAGTTAACCCTATTAGTAAGGGACCTCAAGGCCATCGCCAAGACCTAACCCTTGTATCAACATGGTATGCCCTATCATGACAACTCAAGTAGGACACCCATCCTTGTTTCCTTACCCCAAGAATATAGACAGGTACACTAGGTTGTATAATGGAAATCTATCATTATGTTTTCAAGTTCGTTCAACATATGTAATTAAGACCAAAACATATCAGTTATAAGTTACTTGAAGCTCAAAAAAGTATATTAATCCAAGCATTTATACTACATACACGTAGGCAATTTCAATTCCACTAGTCTGGCCAATAGGATAATAAAACGTACCTTGATATGAGCAAACTAGCATTATACAACATGATTAGATCTTTGAAAAGAGTCCATCAAAGAGATCCTGACATTATAAGCAAGTGTTGTATGATTAATATCTGCAAGAGTAGGTCTCATTAGTCATTATCATGGGGGTTATATGTGTCACTTAAGTATAGGTACATATTTCCTTTAACATTGAATTCAATATCTCAAACTAGGTTAGGCATTATCATTATCAAGAAACATAGAACATCCTGGGTTCATTTATCACTTAGAGTGACACATCACAACTGGATCAGGGATTCAAACTTAGGTTTCATCATATTAATAGGGAAATCATAGGATTTGAATATGATTAAGGACTTATTCATCATATCATGCATTTAACTGATATAGAGTTATTTTCATGCAAGATGATAATCACTAGAGTACAAGATAGATCAAGCTAGATTTCATGTCAAAGAGATCAACATGTTACTTATTTAAGTATATCAAATAGAATGGGTTACCACTAGGGTGACATTTATACAAGGTTAGATCTAGATTTAGCGACATGCACATTAAGGTCACATTCAATGTCATGTTTAGGTCATCTAGTCATAATAGTGAACAAGAGTGCATAACATGATATTTCATGTCACATGTCATAAAAGTATTGATATAAGGAACAATATACAATTTTGAACGTGTTGGATTCATATTAGTACAAGGTTTAAAGATCATTATCAAAAGGGTTCATTAATATCACATTTTTGGCACATGACACATCATGGAGCCATTGATAAAGAATGGCATGAGCAAGTTTCATCAAGTAGCACAATATATAATAGGTTACTAATCAGGGTCATCAAAAGCATGTGGAGTCATAGAATGATCATGGTTGATAATTTAATATCATCAATCATGTAAAATAGATATATTTGATGCCATTTTCACCATCACAAGAGCTATGAATGGAATTCGGTTTTGCAATAAAGTGCATTGGATAGATCTCATCAAGTAGATCAATTTTAATATATAAGTTGTATCATTTTGATCTACATATGATTTCCCATGGATTTTATAAGATTTTACTTAAATTGCATGAGAGAGGGAGACATATACCACAAGGAGGGCTGACGTGGCATGTTGGGGTTGGTTAGCATGCACCACGCATGCTCCACTGTGGCGTACAAGTCCCTGGCCTGCCCTCGATTGGTCAACAATGAGAAGGAGAGAGGGGTTGATGGGAGAGAGGGTTTTTGCCCATTAATTATGTCTAACAGATCATGGGTGCACTAGTAGCTCACCCATCTAACGGTGGATGCACCTCGTTCTCAATTGCTCGCCTGCTGTCAGTGACAATAGCACTCGGGGATTCGGGGCTCACTGAAGCTCTACCTAATCTACAATTAGGAGGGAGTTGCACCACAAGAGGTGGTTGTCCATGCGGGGACCGGCCTCACAGACCCTATGAAGGGATTCGACGTGGGCTAAGGGCATCGAAGGGCCTACACTCGAAGGGATCTCTATGGCGGCACCGCCAGGATGAAGAAGAAAAATGAGGGCTAGGGGGCATTTTAGAGTGTAGAAGAGTAAGAAAACTTGGGGGAAATGAAGGGTTGGTTGTTGTAGATTCAAAGCACTTAAATAGGTGGTTGGAGGAGGCTTGGACACCCTGATCCATCATTGGCTCGTCCATGGCCTCCGCTCATGGTCGGAGGGGTGCACCATGCCCCTCCTATAGCCTATAACACTAGAAAAAAATAGAGTGAGGTCATGAGGATGAGAGGATGACTTCTGTGTTCTTAATTTGACTTGAGTGACCTCATTGAGCCATGCGCCAAATGTGGTTGTGCCATGGGGTACTATTGTGCCCTATTCCACAGAAAGAGATGAACAATTGATGTCTGATATGCATGGATGATCCTTATCCGTCAGATCAGTGGTCCACGGTCCACTAGAGGAAGCAAGATGGGTGCACCCAAGGGTATGGAACATTATAAGAGCAAAGGGATGAGGCCCAACAAGGAGAAAAAAGAGGAAAAAGGCTAAGAAAAAGAGGCAGAATTGAAGAGACCATATCTTCCTTTGTTCATAGGATTTGGGTGAATCTTCACCGTTGGATCACAAATTTCATTCTCTTTCTTATGGATAAGGTTTGAAATCCATATTGAGATATTTTGTTGTTCCAAAATTTCAAATCCATCCTCAAAGTTAATTAAGCACTCAACCTTATACACATGAGTTCATCTTATAATTTATCAATCATATCTCAATAATTGAGCAACATATGGTTCCAAAGCACCGAATTGATGACTAGGGAGGTTATTGAATCAAACTAGTGCATTATGAGTCAAGGTGAACATAGTTTGAGGAGAGAGAAAAGCCAAGATGTTACAGATAGTGTCAAAGATGGACATAGTTCAATCGATCAAATTCTCGACCGAGTAGGGTTTTGGATTGTTCTTTTCAAGGATGAACAAATTAGCAATTGCTAGCCAACTAATGTACACCTAATTGCTAGTTAAGCACTAAGAATACTCTAGAAACTCCCTACAACGTCCCTAATCACTTGTAAACTATTCCTATAAATAAGAGAGGTTGTAGGACACCCAAAAAAGAACTTGCATACACAATACATAAGCTACACTTGAGCATCCACTATTGAGAGCAACAAAGCTAGAATTCACTAGCCATCTTCATTCTTGTGCTCCATATTTCTATCCTATAGTTACAATATCCTAGCCACCACATATAGACACGTCCATCCTAAGTGGATAGGATATCTAAACACTTGATATAGGATCAAAGCGGTGTACTTCATTGGATAAGTATTTTCCTTCTTCCAAACTATTCTACTATATTGTATTTTGTTCTCCTTGACTACTCCTAGGGTTGGAGGTTGTTGAAAGGCGGTTTCTTGGTGCTACTTCAACAAAGTGAAGACTTCTCTAAGGTATGCTTGAGATTACTTCAAGAAGGTTGCTTCAAAGGAGGTTGGAGCTACTTCTAGGTGAAGGCTATCTCAAGGTGGTGGAGTGATGCGAGGATTTTGAGTTGCTTTTATAGACTAGTTTTACCTGTGTGTTATGTGTTTATTAGTCACATTTGTGGTTAGTATCACATGATTCACTCACTTTAGTCTATAATCTCATTGTGCATCAAATCTACTATATTTCATCTTTTTGGTTATAAATGATCATATGGATGTGTTTTAGCAAGGCTGATTCAAATTTATTTTGAAATTTCAGGAAAAATGAATATAGGAAGCTGTCGATACCATCACAGTTGTCGATAGTATCGACTCGGCCACAGTAAGACAACTGCAAGGAACAAAGATGAGTCAATATCATCGACACTGAAGTTGATGGTAGTGAGATACCTACAGCGAGCCAGCAGTCGACTGGTCGATACTATCGATATAAAGTCGATACTATCGACCTCGCCCAACTTTAGCGTCAGATTGGTGATAAAAGCAACGCCTACAGGCATAGATACCATCGACACTACAGTCGATGGTATCGAGTCTGGATTAGCACAAAACATTAGAAAAAGGAAGACGGGTCGATACAATCGACCCTCGTCGATGGTATCGATGCCGTCAGATCAGGTTTTATTACAGATTGTTTCTAATCGGACGATGGTGATCTTTTGGTGATCAAAAGTGGTGCATATACCTAATTACGGCAGCCCTAAGCAGGGTATCAAGTCATTAGTCATTACACATGTCTCAAGGAAGGGAGGAGAGTAGAACAGAGCCCAGAGCCATGCCCCGATTGTTCTGAGAGCTGCAGAAGGAGTTTTCCACTATCGAAAGGCTGTAGATCGCTCATTTTACACCGAGGAATGCCTGAATCTCCTCCATTCAGGGGTTACATCACTTATATCCACGTTTTCCCCATATTTTCCCTTTCTCTCATCATGTCTTTCATGGAGATGAACATGCGGGGCTAATCCCCTTTATCTTTAGGACCGTGAGTAGCCCAGGTGATTGTTGTATGACATTTTTACCATAGTATTTCATAATTTGTCTCTTAAATTCGTGGTATCATTTCATTTTCTCCATTATATCATTATGATTGATCACCCTAATGATAATCTAATGCCTTTAATTACTTTGAAAGAAGAATTAACGGTTGAAAAGAGACAAAATTCACATTAACTAATAAATCCTTTGAACAAGGCGATGTACAATTAATGGTGGAAACCCAGAGTATGGTCTTCATGCACCTAGTTTAGGGTATAGATTACTACTACCATAGAACCGACCTAGATTTAGGTAGTTAATTGTATCACGAAAGTGAGCAATTCTAAATACAGGACACTACCCGGAAGGAGAGATGATTTAGGATAACTGTGTAGGAATTAATACAATGAGAACTTGCAGTGAAACTGCAATCCTAAAGATTCTCATTCAAATTGATTAAACCAAACATTTAATCGATTGCTCAGTTTTCTTTTATTTTTCTTTTCTTTTTCAATCAACTCTCAAATCATTTTAACCGGTCTAGCTGATTACAAGTAGTTAGTAGTAGTATACCAATAATTATGTTTCCCTGAGTTCGACTCGGGCCTCACAAAGTCCTATATTACTCTGACGGTGCACTTGCGTTTTACGCATGGTAAATTCGTGTCATGGAGCTACTTCAAGGTGGTGAAGGATGATCCAAGGATTGCTCAAGCTCATGTTCCTAGTTGATGGTCAAAGGTTGAAGCTTTACTTTGGCGAGAACTGCACGAGAAAAGTGCATGAGGTTAAACTCATGACACTTAAGGAAGAATGAAGAGCCATATTGCGTCTAGCCTAAGACAATAAACAAGGGAGCTTGTTGGGAGGCAACCCAACCATCAGTAATGTTAATTTGTAGTTCCTTCATTTTCTTTCACATTTTCAAGTTAGTTTTGTTTAATTTCATTGTTAGTGTAAAAATGATACCCTAATCATTTTTATCAGTGTGCAATATTGTTTAAAAGTCGATATCATCGCCCACAGTGTTGATGGTAGTGACGTGGGTACAGGGAAGCGGTTGTAGAAAAGTTTCTGAGTCGATACCATCAACGACCTCGTCGATGGTATCAACATACCATCAACGACATCGAGAAAAATGCCAGGTCGATAGTATCGACCAGGAAGTCGATGCTCGCGAGATCCTTGAAGAGTTTTAGAGAAATTTGTCTTAGTGAAGTCGATACCATCGACGGGGAAGTCGATGGTATTGACCCGGCAGCAGTAACGATGTGTCATCGGGGACTCGTGAAGATGAAGGACACATAAAGTGTCGATACCATCGACTCCTTGTCGATGGTATTGACGTGACATGTCACCGATCCACGAGAAGATATCAACAGAGCCCATCAATTCCAAAAGTCGATATGTGGGATGGGTCGATACCATCGACCCGTGTCGATGGTATCGATAATCGATCTGGGCCCTCACATCCAGACATCAACGACCATCGATAGCAGTGAATACCCAGATTGTGCTCCAGGTGTCAATATCATCGACACCCCGTCGATGGTATCGACGGAGTGACAATAGCAACAGGTCCAGTTATAAAAAGAGGGGTAGTTTCTCATTTCTATTCACACCTTAACAGTGAATCCTATCAACTCTTGCGCCAAGCATCCCAAGCAACCAGAGATCTTCACTGAGCATAAAGTAATCAAGCGATCTTCACCGAGCTCTTCATTGACACTGGAGATCATCTTTTCTGATCAACTCCGATCTTCATCGAGCTCCATTCTTCTGTCCTCTTTATTTCATCATGAGGAGGAACACTACTACATCATCTTCAAGCGTTGCGCCGTTGGCGATTGAGACATTTATTCTACCCCCGCCAGGCTCCATCCCTCATCTCTGACTTGTACATCCTTCTGTGGATGTGAAGAAAGTCTACGAGGAACTGATGAAAAGAACTATCGAGCTGACTCGATATTGCGACAGACAAATGATCCGAGATCTCAGATTTGAGGATAACCTGATGTATGTCCTCCATGGTCAGGAAGGGAACACGAGCAAGCTTGACAACGTGGTCACCCATCATGTGGAGGGCCACTCCTTTTTTGGAGAGTGGCCAACTTATAAAGAATTGGTGGTGGAGTTTATGGCGTCGCTTGATATCTGTGTTGTCCCAAACAACCTCAATGCCTCCAATAGGGAATGGATCAAAGGCCGAGTGTCTTTCCAGCTCTTCAACAGGAATTATAATTTTACTCTACAGTAATTCAACTCCATCTACAATTGGTGGCACTCCCCCGAACAACACTGGCGGTCAGACAATCGAGATGATTACGACACCATGTTCACAAAGCTGGTGACAACCCCTCAAGGCAAAACAATCAGCTATCACAATGCCACAGTGGCTGGTTTTGAGCATCCCTTCGTGTGGGTCTTAGACCGCATGTTGTGTATTACCTTCTTCACTCGGGCAGAGCTTTCACTGAGTAAATTCCAAGAGACCAACCTCTTCATTCTGTATAATCTCCTGATACAAGGCAAGCTTAACTGGGGTGCTTTCTTCCTAGCACGCGTAATGGCGGTGAAGAAAAGTACTCAGTGGGCCCCAATTCATTTTGGGGGACTTGTCACTCCTTTAGCCCTTTACCTCAGGCTAGACCTTTCATCAATGCCTCCCCTGCGAAGTAAAAGCTCTGTCAATCTTCATCATTTGCATCGGTCTAACTTGTTGACATTTTGTGATGGCGTGGTATATGCACATTGCCACGTAAAGAAAGATTATCAAGAGTGCACACTTCCAGATCCCATCTTCAACATCCAGGGGGCCCAACATTTTAGATGGCCCATAATTGCCATCGATGACTCCGACAGTGGAGAAGATGAGGACGACAATGACAATAGTGATGGTGACAAGCAGGAGGAGGAAGAGGAGATTGTTACTCCTCTTTGTTCACAGGTGGCACCGAGGAAGCGACCATGCTTCTACCTAGGTGCATCATCATCCTCGTAGCCTCAGCCACCACAACCCTCTCAACAAGGAGATGATGTCTATTCTATGCATGGCATGTACACCATGCTATAGAGCATTCAGGAGATGCAACAACAACACATTGTGTCATTTGCTGATATCTAGGATACTACGAATCGGCTGTATGTTAATCAACAAGCTATCTTCGAGAATGAACGTCAGCTATTCGCCAATCAACAGCAGGTCTACGACTGGTTGGGGAGGATCAAATAGTAGCAACAACCATTCTATGATCACTACTGGTGCCAAAACTATTTTGGGGGATGTCCTCAACCTCTGCCCATCCCCCTATATGATCCAAACTTCCAGGGGCAATATCCATCATGGGATCCCAGCACCCCATAATACCCACCACCTGAGCAATAAATGGTATCCCTATTCCACCTGCTGAGATTGTTTTTGACTATGAGGCCATAGTCGAATTCACTCTTAGGGGGGGAGATGGAACATTTTTTATCTTTTATTTTCCTTGGTTTTTATCAGTTATTGCCTTTTCTTTTATTTTAGCAATTTTCTTAGCTTTTAGGATCCACATGCTATCTAGTGTATCCGTGGATGTCTAATGTAATTTGTCATCTCTATGTTTTTCACATGGGAGTTATGGGTAAATTTGAACATTTTTCATATAATTGCAAGCTTGCGTTGTTTGAAATTGAGCACTTAACTTATGAAAATAATTGGGTTTGTCAACTTTAAACCATAAGATCACAACTGTACATGCCTATGATTCAAGGGAAGTGAACAGAATTGGATGTTGAGCCTAAACTGACCAAATGGTAATGGGATTTTAATCTAATATATGAGAGAGAAACCCCTTGATTTTACACATGTCAGTAAGGAGGGATATATAATATCTTCTGATGGTTTTGTCAATTAATCTTGTGATCTATCCACCTCATCTCATTTACACTCTATCATAAGAATTGGGAGGACTTTGCAATTTGTCATCTCTTGATTGCATATCATGTAGATAGGATTGCATTGTAGTTAGTTTTTACATCTGTTGCATATATTAAAAAAATGTTGCATTATAGTCATGCATGCAAAATTTTAGAATGCATGTCAATGTCATTTTAGTTGCATGTTGCATAATTTTAATCATTTTTTACATGATGTGCCTTGCTTCTTGATCGAGAATAAGGAACTTATTTCATACTTTCTGAAAAATAAAATACAATGGAAAAAAAATAGTAGTTATGAGTATAAGCCCAAGACAAAGATGTACAAATTTCATCTTAGTTCATGAAGAAAAATAAGGGCTGAAAAAAAGAGAAAAAAAAGGGGAAGGAAAAAATAATAAGTGAAGATCAGAAAGAGGAAGGAACTTGTTCACATGCATAATAAGAATAACAAGCACGTGTATTTTTGTAGATATTCTGTCTCTGCTTGGGATGGAATGATAGCGCATGCATCATTCCACCTAAAATGTAAGCATTAGGTCATTTCCATATGCATGAGCATCATATAGGTCATTTTTGTATTGTTGCATGTCAAACTGTATTGTGTTACTTTTTCTTAAATAAACCGCCTATCCCATCCACCTGTTGCTCAAAATGGTAGGCCACCCGTGATTATGTCCTCTCTTTTGTATTTAAGGAGATCTGCTTCCATTTAGATGGTAGTTAGGTTATGAGCAACGTAGATAGGAGATCACAAGATGCACCAAGCCCGAACCAGAAGATTTTATTATGTTAACTGCCTTATTTGAAGGTGTTCACTAATCTTGGAGTGGATATCTATTATGGATGATCATTATCAACTATAGGGTAGTTACCATTCTGTGGTTAGTGAGGGCCAGTATGTGAATGTCTGGTGGGAATCATACGGTAATGTCGGTTGTGATAGTATGTTCTTTAGTGACCCTCGCAATTTTATTTTATAATTTTGTTGGTCAAGGACGAACAATGTTTAAGCTTAGGGGAGTTTGATGCGAGGATTTTGATTCACTTTTATAGACTAGTTTTACATGTGTTTTATGTGTTTATTAGTCACATTTGTGGTTAGTATCGCATGATTCACTCGCTTTAGTCTATAATCTCATTTTGCATCAAATCTACTATATTTAATCTTTTTGGTTATAAATGATCATATGGATGTGTTTTAGCAAGGCTGATTCGAATTTATTTTGAAATTTTAGGAAAAATGAATATAGGCATCTATCGATACCATCGACAACTGTCGATAGTATCGACTCAGCCATAGTAAGATAGCCGCAAGGAACAAAGATGAGTCGATACCATCGACACTGAAGTCGATGGTAGTGAGATACCTACAGCGAGCTAGCAGTCGACTGGTCGATACTATTGACATAAAGTCGATACTATCGACGTCGCCCAACTTCAGTGTCGGATTGGTGATAAAATTGATGCCTAAAGGTGTCGATACCATTGACAATACAGTCGATGCTATCGAGTCAGCATCAGCATGAAACGTCATAAAAAGGAAGATGGGTCGATACCATCGACCCTCGTCGATGGTATCAACGCCGTCAGATTAGGTTTTGTTATAGATCATTTCTAATCGGACGGTGGTGATCTTTTGGCGATCAAAAGTGATGCATATACATAATTATGGTGGCCCTAAGCAGGATATCACGTCATTAGTCATTGCACAAGTCTCAAGGAGGGGAGGAGAGAAGAACAGATCCCAGAGCCACGCCCCAATCATTTCGAGAGCTGCAGAAGGAGTTTTACACTACCGAAAGGCTATAGATCTCTCATTTTACACCGAGGAATGCCCAGATCTCCTCCGTTCAGGGGTTACATCACTTCTATCCATGTTTTCCCCGTGTTTTCCCTTTCTCTCACCATGTCTTTCATGGAGATGAACATGCAGGGCTAATCCCCTTTATCTTTAGGACTGGGAGTAGCCCGGGTGATTGTTGTATGAAATTTTTACCATAGTATTTCATAATTTGTCTCTTAAATCCGTGGTATGATTTCATTTTCTCCATTATATCATTATGATTGATCACCCTAATGATAATGTAATGCCTTTAATTACTTTGAAAGCAAAATTAACGGTTGAAAAGAGACAAAATTCACATTGACTAATACATCCTTTGAATAAGGCGATGTACAGTTAATGGTGGAAACCCAGAGTATGGTCGGCATGCACCTAGTTTAGGGTATAGGTTACTACTACCATGGAACCGACCTAGATTTAGGTAGTGAATTGTATCACGAAAGTGAGCAATTCTGAATACAGGCCACTACCCAGAATGAGAGATGAATTAGGATAATTGTGTAGGAATTAATAGAATGAGAACTTGCGATGAAACCGCAATCTTAAAGATTCCCATTCAAATTGATTAAACCAAACATTTAATTGATTGCTTGGTTTTCTTTTATTTTTCTTTTCTTTTTCAATCAACTCTCAAATAATTTTAATCAGTCTAGCTAATTGCAAGTAGTTAGTAGTAGTCTACCAATAATTATGTTTCCCTGAGTTCGACTTGGGCCTCACAAAGTCCTATATTACTCTGACGCGTGCACTTGCGTTTTATGCACGATAAATTTGTGTCATGGAGATACTTCAAGGTGGTGAAGGATGCTCCAAGGATTTCTCATGGTTACTTCAAGAAGGTTGCTTCAAGGGGGTTTAGGATACTCCAAGGTGAAGGCTAATTTGAGGGGAAGGTGATTTTATTTTATGTAACATGCTTGTGAGGTAATAAAATAAATCACTTTCTAAATCCCAATTGGAAACAATTGGGTAGTGGACTGACTATCTTTGATTTCAAAGGTAGGAACCACTCTACATCCAAGTGTCTTCCTTATTTCCCCCTCCTTTGGTTGAGTGCTTTGATTGTGTAATTAATTTTAAAGTTACATAAAGCTATATTCTCCCCCCTCTAGATCTTTCACATGAGGGATAGGTGGGGAGGGGGATGAGAGAGGTGGTGTTGGAGGAAGGGAAAGAGGATCTGGAAGGGTCAAGAGAGGTGGCAGGAGTCGCCAGATTAGGGATCTTGTTAGGGATTAATAGATAAGTGAAAGGCTTTGAGTAGCATGGGGTATATGAGGGAGGAAGGTTGGAGGATCAAGGGTGTGGGGAAGGAGAAAATTCCTCATTTCATGGTGGGGTCTATTGGGAAGATAATGAGGGTCGGGAAAGAATGATTCATGCATCACATGGGTGTGATGTCGAGAAAGGTTTGGGCGTAGGTCTTTGTGCAGGTGTCAGATAGGTGACCAGGATGATTGCAAATGAAGCAAAGAGGGGGAAAAGAGTTGTGGTATTTGAGATATGTGCATCGGAGGCCTCCAGGAGTATATGAGGGGGTTTTGGTATCTTCTATGACTGTGGGTAATGACAACCCGGTCGAAAGACCAAGAGGAGGGTGTAAAGGAGGAGATGGAAATATCTTTGGTTGTGGCAAAAGAGGATATCATAGGGAATTTTTGGAGTTGTAAAATGGGTTAGCAGGGGAGAAAGGTGAAACACGGTAGTGGATTTGATGGTGACAGAAACCAAACATGATCAAAAAATTTTAGGGATAAGTTGATAATTGTACCTGATGTTTGGTGAATATATCATAGATGATGTTGTGTCTTCCACTGTGGTATCCGTTAGTGTCTCTAAATATGATTCTATTTTGATGGGGTTTGTAAAACTACTAGGTGTGGTTTGGTATAAGTCTCTTACGAACAACTGATCGGTGGAGTTTGTTCCTTCCAAATCAGAATATCTTAGTATTCTGAAGAGTGGAGTAAGCTCTTCCAGAGTTTCAATAAACATATCAATGACCTACGACATGAGAGTGTGATGGTTGATGGGTCTAAGGAAGATGATCCAGTCTAGTTTGATTTTGATTTCTATGATCATATATGTCCATCCTTCGCTAGTGTGAAGGATATTGTATTTGTCTGCCTATAGATTGACATGGAAGATCTTTTTACTAATCTTGATGTTGTTGGTACCCTATTTGATTATATAATGGTGGTAATTTTATTATTTTGAAAGTGGAACTAATTTCATTATGCCTGATTTGAGTGTGCAGTCCTTGAAAGGGAATTATATAGCCATATATTTTGTTGTGTGATGTGTAGTTTGGTTTGTGTGTGGTGTTTTTCCCTGGTACATATTCTTTGGTTTATATACAATTGTGATCTTCTTGTTTGATGCATCTCATTTCCTACATAGTTTCTTGAGTATGTTGGTAATGAGTCATCCTATCCTCATGTTGGCCAACATCTCATGTTGTGTAGTAGACTACACATGAGGTGCCCAAACTAAGAATGTGGGCTACAAAGGTAGGTATTGGAATCTAAGTAGAAAATATGCCGACTTTGTTGTTTTCTATGTTATGCTTTCCAGTATTAGATTTGATCAACTATGTTTTGGTGTTTGTGTATTAGTAGATGCAAAATATAGGCTACAAACTGGGTAGGTCTCATTTTAGGTGTTTTTTGTAGTTGTGTTGTCTGGTTTCCACTTGTGTTTTCTATGAGGTTGTCACATATGCCAATCCACATGGGATCTAGTCTGTGATGTCTAGCTTGCACTGTTGGTTTTTGCTAAGTATAGGTTGGGAAGATCGTATTGATATATCTGATTCATGATGGTATCGAATAGGTTTTCTCTATAGCAGTATCGCTATGCATAGATATAGAATCAGCAATTGTGGTCTAGGAGGCAAAGTTGTTTTCTCAGTTTTTATTTGTAGAGAGAAGTTGGAGCTTTCTCTCACTAGGTTGTTGCTCGCCTATCTACTTTACCAACTGGGATAGCAATGAATGTCATGGACTCTTGACCAAGGATGGATGCTATATCCACTCCTCGATTGTTTCATTGAGGCTTTATAGTCCAAACTCAAGAGTATAAGACTTGATGATTGATGCCTAATTCCATGACTATAGTTAACTGATTCCTAATTCGCAATCCTTGTTGGCATGCATGCATCATGCTATTTAGATCCCATTTCCCCCTATTATGATACAAGACTTCCCCTTTATGGGTAATAAGAGCCACATTTTCTAATAGACTCCACAAAGAGTTCCCCCTTATTTTTTTGTATTTCGATTTTCCTTAAAAAACTTATTGATTTCTATGGTTTGCTAGGAAGTTGGCATCATCTTATAAGAATGTGGCTTGCATTCTCTCTACACATGCCAAATTAACTAAATACATTTGTACTCATATACTTAACTTTTTGGTTGCACCCACATTATGTCTGCATTTATTTTTCAAACAAAAAGAACGCCTATCCATATTATGTAGTGTACAGTGAGGAGAAGAATGTTTCATACCCATAGTTGTACCCTCAACTAAGGAAACATATGAATAGAAGAAATATTACCCTGATGATGTCACCCATCTGCCAATTACTATAAGGTCAAATTGATAATTTGGGATTTTAGCACATGTTTATAATTCTTAAACTGAAAAGACCCAATCAAGCACCACAACAACATGTTTAATTTGATGGTTATTTAAGTTCCTGAACTTGATTTGAAAATTGGTACCACATAAAAATATAATAAAATGCCAGGAACATATAGAATTTCCCAATAAGAAATACGTAATAATAAATAGTTAGATCTAGATCATAAAAATAAATACCAATTAACTATTAGTATTTTAGATACATAAAATAAAAACATAACTTAATACTATTTTAACTATTATGTGTGAGTGTATTGTAATTGGAATTGATAGTATTGCACACAATGATTGTTGCAAATATTGTGTGTGTATGTTTATGTTGTTTTAGCCATTTCAAATGTTAGCCTATCTTTTTATCATATGGATACATGATTGTGGGTATGGGTAGGATAAAATTTGTAGGAAAACTAATAAATATCCTTTTATCATATTCTTCCAATAATGTAGTTAAGGGTATGGGTTAGTCTTTATCCTGCTCTACCCTTTTTGTATACAACACTTCTACTAGAGGCACAAGTTGAAAAAAATTGAAAAAATGAAAATGGAAACCTCCATGAGAGGTGAACAACATAAATTAAATATCTCGATCATAAGAACATGAATACTAAAAACTCAAAAAAGAAATGACAACTCTTTATAAATGGGTCTTATTATATATGATTAGCAAACTATGAAGAAAATTACTAGTTTCTTATAGAGTTGAGATCAACTCCACCCCGGGTGTGTAATGAACTAACAACATGGTAATAGTGTTGGACAAGTGATAATGATAGATGGATTCATGGGTACATGAATATGTATATATGCATTGATATAATGAGTAAGCTAGTATGGAAATAAGTTTAAAGCTATGTGCTTAATTGCATAAAATTAAGTATATAAATTACATAGTGTAGGTACCATTGTCAGATGTAGCTAAGAAAATGAAGTGAATAGAAAAGAAATAGGTTAAAATAAACTCATTTTAAAGGATTTATCCATTATAAAAACAAACCACACTTAAATGGAATGGAAACTAAACCAAAGAGAGATTTGTAGATGGTGGTTGTATATTTTCTTAACATGAACCAACTTCACACCCACTCTAAGAAGTAGTGAAGGAGGAAAGTGATTCTACATAGTGTTTTTAAAGAATGGATAGGGATTTCATTCTCTTAACCACCTTCAAGAATGTGAAATCGACCATAGGGCCTATCATGGATTTGAGGAAGCAAATTCTTAGGTCGATGTTATAATAAGAAAGTATTTTGACTAAGCATGTCTCCCCTGTGTTGTATGAGACATGGTAAGTTTACAAACACACACACACACACACACACACACACATATATATATATATATATATATATATATATATTTGTGTGTGCATGTCTATCCAAGTGTGTAAATTATATATGATTTGAATTGAATTTCTAAAATAATGTAATTAGTCACCCAGGACGTTACACTTACGTGAAATTGGATTTCTTTTAGTTATGATTTTATTCCACCATGCAGTGGCATCTTCGTCTCTGTGAGTCATGTTCTTGAGAAAGGAAAAATCTATCCCCCACTACAACAACAAATCTCTAGAACCACTAGAATTCCCACCGTCTTGCCAAAAGGACTGTTTAATTCTTTCCTTATATTATTCCTCACTAAGAAACTAC
This sequence comes from Alisma plantago-aquatica, assembly GCA_963693085.1. Classification (NCBI taxonomy): domain Eukaryota; kingdom Viridiplantae; phylum Streptophyta; class Magnoliopsida; order Alismatales; family Alismataceae; genus Alisma; species Alisma plantago-aquatica. The sequence goes on from OY856410.1 coordinate 313,278,492, forward strand.
TCCAACTTTGACATTCACTCTTAGATTCATCATAGAACCACTCCACTTAGCCTCACTCCCATGATTCAATGCCATGTTGATAACTATATACACAAGCATCTTTGTTGTTGTTGACGATCCTCGTAGAAAGGAAAACCAAAATTTCTCCCTTATATGGTAGTCTTCTAGATATTTGTGTAATGCTCTCATCAATACTCCATACTATCTACTCTTCCTATCCATAGATGCAAATTCAATTAACCTCATAAGAATGAGTACATTAGGGTATGGATTAGGGGATGTAGTAGTCATTAAAATACTATAGTAATATTTTACTATACGTGTATCATCATTACAATTGACTGATTTCATTTATTATGTGTGTGGATCCAATACAATGAACTATTATTTTTTAGTGAAGATGTGTCACCATAACAATTCTCGGCATTCATTTGTTGAATTTGTGTCACCTTCTAGAACTCACTAATTTTGTTTAGCGTCAGTGTGGATCCAATACAAAACATTATTTTATTGGTCAAATCCATGTTCATGTTGTTGATAGCCACTTAGTGTTTATATCTAATGTTTGTGTATCATTTTAGTTTTTTAATTTCACTATGTAAGTTTTATTTATGAGTTTGTTGTTATTTTGGATCCCAATTTTGATATTAATGGAAGCAACACTATCAATGACAGTGATGATAATCTATGTTCATCTTCATCAATTGTATGTGAGATGATTTATGGAGATGATGTCCCTAGGATTGGACATCAATTTGGACACTAAGATGATGGTATTGCCTTCAATTATAGATATGTTGGTCTGATTGGTTTTAATATAAAAGCAAATGATAACTGTTATCAAGGTCATACTAAGGTTTTGCTGTAAAATATATTTGGTTTGTGATAAATAAGGTCAATTGAGGGGTTATAAGTGATCAAATGGTCTTTTGAGTCCTATTTGTAATTATGTTGATCTACATGGGAAACTTGACCAAGAAACATAGATATTCTTTGAGAAGGTGAGGATGCAAAAGCATGATTTTTCTTACATTGGACAAGTCTTCCTCTAGATGGGTTTTTAGTGTACTTTTTTAGAATCACAATCGTGATCGTTTTGATATTGTTCACCTATGCTACTTGAATTGATATTCATCACTTGACTAGATTCAAAAAGACATGACTCTTCTATGAGGTAGTCAATATACTTATGTCTAAGCAGCTTGCATTAATACTATTTGAGCCTATTGGTTATGACAAGTTGATGTTTACAAGTAGACAACCTTATGGATATCCCCCTAAGAAGATATAACAATCTATTAAATAAGATGTGGACATTGTGTTGGAATGTTTTGTAAACTTTAAAATATCAGATTTTAAATTTTTTATGTGCGCTATTTTTGTTTTATGGTTATTTGAGACACTTTCTATTAATGGTAGTGTTTTTTTATGAAGAAATCATATTTGATACCACTTTATTTACAAATAAGTATCCCATGATATTTTACGTGTTTAGCATTGATCACCGTCGCAAGATAGTTCTATCTGCTTCAACTTTCTTTTTAGATGAGAAGTATGGTTCCTTCTTATGGATTTTCAAGCCGTATCTATCATGTTTTGGTGAAGATCATTTTTTCATATAAATTTTTAGGATCCATCTATGAATTCTACTATTACTATTTTCCTTCATGTACACATCGGTTTTAGCTAGCATATTTTGTAGAAACTTCCCTGCAAGCTTGGTTGACACCCTAACAAGGATCACATAAATAATGTTTTAAATGATTATGTATGGAACATAGACGATACAAAAAAGTTTTAAGATAGGTGGAGTTTTTTATTGAAGATAATGTCTTGTTGTCTTTTCCTTGCTTTTATGATGTGTATTCTCTTATGTGGAAGTGGGTCTTATATTTTGTAGGATTCTTTCTTGTTGGTATGAAAACAACTTAAAAGGATTGATATCTTGAATTCATTTACTAGAAACCATGTGAATACCAGGAAGAATCTAGTTAACTTATTTGTAGCTTGGAAATTGTCTCCTCATGCCAGGAGATACAAAATAAGAAGTATTTTGAGGATGAGTGTGGGAATGTGCCATTGCCTTCATTGTGGCCTTTGGAGGAGAAAATATGAGTTATCTATGCAAAGTCTACTTTTAAGACCATTCAATCTAAGGTTCATCAAAGTATGGTCTACAATGTCAAGGAAACTTTTTAGGAAAGGGGGTTTGCCATCTATCATGATAGTGTATTTAGTTTTCCTAGTGTGTTGATAGGAGATTCATCCACTAATTTTGTACGTTGTAACTATTTCATGTTGGAATTCAAGGAAAATATGTGCAAACATTCTTATTTAACTACAAATTCATCATATTTGTTTTCATTTGGCTCCATATATATGTATATATATGAATGAGGTATAGAAAATGGTATAGTGACAATTCACTTAATTTTGGCAAGGTGTTAGTTATGAATTCATCTACCAAGAAGACTCTTTTGGTCAACATAGCTTGTAGGAATAACTATGGGGATGTTTAACATGAGAAGCTTCTTGTTTTGTAAAATAAGAGTTTAGATTTAGATAAGTGTGATGTTGATTTGACTCATTCTAATTTGGCTTCAACACTAACAACATACCTAGTATGGAATTATGTACTATATAAATTTGGATTGAAATTTATATATATTAACGGAGTTCATGTAAACATTGTTTTTGTAGTATGGTGTTAACCATGAAAGTTTACATTGTCCTACAAGAAAATAAGTATGTGTATGTTATCAATTTTTTTCAAATATCAATTGTAACTCTCCATTATTGCTTATTTTCTATTTTTGGTTTGTGTGGGGCATGCATTGTTGAATGATGAAGCTAGAAAAGTGTTTGTGTTGAAGAATTTGTTGATGTTGTTAGTTTTGTCATGATGTTGTTGTTGTATTTGATTTATCTACTTCCTTTTTTTCTTTTTTTGTTGGATTTGGTTTATCTACTTCTTTGATAATATAACTTATGGGGACCAATGCCCAAGTCTCTAGTAGAGTTCCAAGAATGGACCACTGTGAGCCTCAATTTTGTAGTTTATCCTCACTCACACACAACCACACATCATCTTACCAAATGCCACCCATCCTAGTACTACTATGAGTGAACACGCTAAGCCACATAGTTCTTAGTGATCATCTCGCTAAAAAGGAAGTACATTGTGGTGATATGGATAGTTGAATCATTCCCCTTAAGATCATTTTTTCTCAGGAGTCAAATCTTAGCATATTACAATCTTCTCGACAATGACTCTTGATGTATACATGAAGGCTAAATGATACTTCCTCATAATAACATCCCCATTTTAGTGTAGACACATAATAGTTCATGTACACCCAACTCACACTAATACTTACCATCACAGGGGTGCCTCCATCAACTCAGGTGGCCCTTTCCAACATGCATGGATGCTACCATTGCAAGGGTGGTTCCAACAACTCAAATAGCCCTTTCCAACATGTCTTGAGTGCATGGCTCAAGACTAGAGTGACACATGCCCATGCAGGCCCAACCTACTGGAGGTGAACTAGCTCTGATACCATTTGTGATGCTTAAGCCCACCAACCAAGACTCTAACAAGATTTTTAGGAATAATGAATGTCCCAATAGACAACCACTATCCTCAGTTGTGTGTTTTTGTCCTCACTCATGCACAACCTCAGATCAACTATCCAACAAGTCACCCAATCTAGTACTAGTCTAGGATAAACATGCTTAACCACAAAGTTCTTAGATATGAGATCCTGAAAAAGAAGGTACACCTTGGTGATATGGGTAGTCCAATCATTCTTGATAAGATAATTTTATCTGAGGCCTCAAAAATTGGATTTATAGTTGTCGTTGAATTTGTAATTCCTAAGTGGAGCACCTACTTCTATTGTTGTGTTGTAGATGTATTGTAATCTGATTGTTTGTTTTAGTGAGTGTGTCGAGTGAGATTTTAGTTGGCATGTGAGTATCATTGGAACATAATGTAATCTTTTTTAATGAAATATGCATTGTGATAGTTGTAACTGAAATTAAGTTGAAGATAATTTTGCAAAAACTCTTCCTATTGACATGTGTTTGTATCAAATTTATCTATGTTGAGATGAAACACAATTCATTCTTACATATTATAGTTATCATCTATATACTAAAAAAATGACAATCATGTTTATAGAATATTCCTTATTAACATAGTTAATTAAGTACTTAGGGTTATTCTCTTATTGAGTAGATTGTGATCAATACATCTAAGTTGTATTACAGAACATGATCCTTGGCTATGTTTTTCTCCTACTCGTTATATTTTCTCCAGTCTCATTACATAATGCTCTTTCTGATCGTAATTTATTCTATAATGAGGTTTATTCGTTACATATAAGAATGTGATACATCCAGTTTGTATTACCAAACATCTTCCTTTGTTTCATTTTCTCCTTCTATTTAAAATTTTTCCATACTCATTAAAAAGTCATACTTTTTAACAAATGAATATGTACTAAGGTTCATTGTCTTAAAATAGTACAATGTGATAACTATAAAAAATCATCCTTGGTCATAGTTTTCTCCATCTCATTACAAAAACATTATATCTGGTTATAGTTTGCTCCTTCCCATTACATACACTCTATTTTATTATAGTATGTCAACTTTTCTTACAGAGGGACCATGCATACACAAAGTATCATTTCTTATTTACTTTCATATAACTAGGAATCTAATATTTCACTAGAAGAGGGTTTCTATCTTATTTTAGTCCCTAACAAGTGCAATACACTTTTTATGATGCATTACAATTATACTCTTTCACAACATTAAGTCTTCCTTGTTTAAAGTCGTGTGCTTCTCAATACAATGTATACTTTTTTTTTGACAAAAAGTCTCCCTTATTTACCGTCATGTGCTTCTTGTCATGAACCACATTTTCTAATTATATTATGAAAAAAACACTTACATAATGACAATGACACCCAAAACAAATCAGTAGACAATTGGAAATGAACCCAAAACAAATACAACATCAATGGCCAGTGCAAACCATGCATTAAGAGACAAAAAATGCACAAAAAGCATAAAAACTAATTTAGAGAATTTATTGTAGCATGAAAAAAGATAAACACAACTTTCTTATCACAATTTCATTTAGATTTCTATACAAAAACATTTGTCAAATCACAATACATATCATTTAAATTTCCCTAAAGAACATTTGTCTAATCAAAGTTACATTCATATCTACTTGAATTTGAAAATAAGCTACAACTAAACTTTTGTAATACCGTAGTTACATTCATATCTACATCAAATTAGCCTCTTCAAACATTACAAAATAGTTAGTGTAATTGTTTAACACCAGGAAAACTAACTGAATATTACTCATCACTCAAAGCTAGAAGCAAGTCACATGCTTGGAATTGTCTTAATGAACATCTATGCCATGTTCCCCTTGATGGAACTCACTTCTACACACCATCCCTTTGACTCTATCATTTATTTCACAGTCTTTAAATTATTAAATGCCATCATCTTATTAAATATATCATCTTGTATGTCTAAAATATCTTCATTTGTAAAGATCATACTCTATGGATTAACCCAAGATTCCAAGTATTTCATAATAGACACTTCAAAATCCACCTCATTTTTTGTCTTCTATGGGCAATCAAAAAAATTAACTTCAATTTTTTAGACATGTCTCCCTCTATCAGACATTCCTCTTAATTATTCCCATATCCATCAATTATGAAACAAAATAACAAATATATCTCATAAAACGTATTCACTTTAAAATTGTGTGGATATTTTTCTTCAAAGAATGATTAATACTTACCCATATTTGCACCTCTCTCTTATAAGTTTAGTTTCTTGAAAGAGATTTGAATGTCTTCTATTTTTTATCTTTGAAATTAGCTTCTAGCAGATGCCAATAAGGTTTTTAAGAATAGTGAACAATGAATTTATCTTCTTGAAATCACTTTGTCTATTGTTGAGAAGACTTGGTAGTTGGTTTATTGTATCCACCATTATGTTCTATACATCTATGTGTACTTGTTGTTGCAATAAATAGAAATTATGCACTAAATATGATTCAATATTTTCTATTTTTTTTATAATTGTATCTCTACTTGTATTCTTTTCTTACATAGGCATATGTTTTTAAGCAATGCCATTAGATTTATTTCTTTCATTTATTGCTTGAAGTTTCTTTGAGAATGTCTGCAATGTCAATAACATGTTCATTAACATTTGAACCTTAGTACAAAGTACATATGAAAATTTGATATCTATATTAATTCTTTCAGATAAGTCAATATTATAGGATAGTCAATCATTTGATTACTAAAAACTAGGGGCAAACAAAATTGGGTTAGTAATTGAATGGTTATTTCCAAAAGGTTAATTTTCTTCCAATAATTTAGTTAATTTAGTACGTTTGATTAATTTATTTTGGTTAATTGGTTAAATACTTAGATTTTTGATTAAAATTATTATCAATATGGTTAACCAAATTTAACAATAAATTTATTCATAGAAAATTATCCTACACATATATACCTATATAATTGTGGTTATATTTCAATAAACCTACCCATTTATGTGCTAATCAAGTTTCCATGATATTTTTAGTTTTATATTTATATTCAATACTACTATGTATGACAATATTTCAAAATTTTATTAGCATTTTCAAACATTAGTATGATAGGAGTGTTATTTGGTTAACCAAACTAAATGTCCTAATTAACCATTAAACTGATAACTATAACTAAATGAACTAACTCTAATATAGTTAGGTTAATGGATACATTTGAAATAAAATCACCAATTAACTAAATAGAAGTAAATATTAGTCAAAAAAATTTGACCAAATGCTCACCTACTGAAAAGAATCCTTGAGAGTTGTTTTCTTGTGCACCATAATTCATCCCCAAATTTCCACTCTCTCCTTGACCTATACACAAGTGTTAGCTCAATAAATTAAATTAGGTCTATTTTTGCATGTATCACATTTTTTTTTGTTTTCACTTACACTTCATTAATATTTTCTTATATGAAGTCGAAACCTTTGAAGTGTTCACGTCCAATAAAGTTTGCATTTCTTTCATGTGTTTATGTTAGTCATATGTATGTAAGATATATAAGGATTGGTAATATATATCAAAATGCAATTCTTGGTATTGCTCAACACTATAAACATATATCCACATATTTACTGAAAATAGTGAATAATGAAGTTACAAAATATAGAAATGTACTTACCATTGGCTCCATTCTGATCTTTACATTTTCTTTAATGCTTCTAGGATTTGGAGTTATTTTCTTTGCATTCTTAGCAAGAATCTTCATTGTATTTTTTTTATTGCGTATGTTTCTTCTTTCTAAGATGATGGATCTTAAACTTTACCATTTAGATCATCTAACCGTGGTAGTTTCTTATTTCTTTGTTGTTGGATATTTATCTTTGTCTTTCTTATCATCTAAAGCAAATAGTTGTGAAAATGTTGTGATGCAGCATTTTTATGATATTTTGAACACTCATGGTCACATTACATTCCTTTTCATAGGTGCCTAGTTGAATTTCTCATTTCCTTTTTTGTCCTTCACTTAACATGTCATCAAACGTTTCACTAAATTCTCTTTTCTAGTATTTATCCTTGTTGAAAATAAGATGGAAGGCTAATGAGATGATTCTTATTAATAGATAGAAAGATCCTATCCTAAATATAGTAAAGGATGCAAGTACAAAGAAGTAGAAGTTAGACCTAATGATTCAAGACAACTAGGCCCATATAACATAATAAATCAAATAACGATAATTCTAACACCCGCTACTCGAATAAAATTATTAAAAGCTCCCAACTTTTGCATATAAAGACCTAGATGTTATGAAACAAGTGTCTCAAGTTGGGGAGGGGTTAGGGTGGTGACTGGTTTGGTGAGCCCTACCTGTCTCCCCCTGGGCTACTTTTCCCTGGTCCATGGTTGGCTTTTGGCTCATCGGGTGGTCAATTACGTCTACGAAACAACTCTCCGCCTCTATTGTTCTCGCCTCCCTATTGGTGACTCCAGTATGCTAGTGTGATTGGAGGTTCCAATAATGATCATGGAGGTTGGGGTTTGTGGTCCCCCTTTAGAAGGCACCAGTAAGATTGGGCTTCCCCCCTATCTTTTTTTCTTCTTTCATGTAGGTCGCAACAGTTTGAATAGGCAACATTTTTAGCGTCACACTATCGCTATTTTGTAGGAACAGATGATCATCAGAGTTCCTAGACTAGGCGGTAGGTGTTTCTAATTCCACTAGTTGGCCTTTTACATCTCAAGCTATTTCTCGAGTTGGGGGTGAATTGTGGTGATTTTGGTCGTGGTGGTGGGGTACCCTGAGAAGTACCCCTTTCTCCTACACCTAGTCTTTTGTACTTCTCTATTTGCTTATTTGTGGTTGCCTTTGATTGTTTTGTCTTATGGTGACACAAAGATGAACATTACTTATTTGTGTTTATTCTATGGGGTTTGTTGTGTTAGGTACTCTGGTTTACTATATAATTATGTTTGATGTTAGTTTCCTTTTTTCTATATTTGTCTTTCTATGTGCGGTGAGAGGATTGTTAATGCTATTTTCTATATGGAAGGGTGACATCATCTATCAGACAGTTATTCAAATGATCTCGGCCTTATTAGTGGGGATTTATCTTATGCAAATGCTACCATTGATTGTTGAAGGATTCCTATTTGAAATGTTTTTAGTTCAACATATTATGGAGTAATCTGTGTAGAAGCGGCCTACTCACATCCAGTCTTATTCATATAATGTGTTTTCTTCCTTTAGCTACTATGTTGTCGATGTTTTATGGGTATCATATCTCTGTAGATGTCATATGGCTTTCTTATAATAATGTCTAGTCTTATTTATAAATAAAAAGTACACCCTCTCAAACTGGAGTTTGGGTGAAAAACATATACAAGTTAGACCTACAATACTCAACTAGACAATGCGATAAATAAAAAATGTCACTCCCAATACAAGATTTTCACTCCACTTTGAATATGACTATTCAACTAATACCAGATCCAAAGGCCCACCTTTAGAGTTATGTTCTATAGACTCAAAATACTTGAGCTTTGGAGAAGATCTTCTGAAGTGCATATGGAATGATGAGCATTGCCATTAATCTTGAGAAGACAATCAAAATACCATGACTATGCCATAATCACTAAAGAGGATTGTGTGATTGGAATAAGAACAATTAACACATCCAATGATATAGCAATAAAGGTATCTTTAAAATACAAATATCATGAGGTGATGATGACTGCCAATGAAAATCATCTAGAGTGTGACTATCAGGAGGTTGATGGGAATGAAATACACCATGAAGAAAATCACAAGTTGATCACTAGAAGAACCATATTGGCACTTGAGAAATTGAAGATGCAACTTTAAGAAGACATGAATAAAATAGCTCAATGTAGATAAAATATGGATGAATCATAAACCTAGGAGATCAAGTGTTGTATGCTTGAATTGATGAGCTTCCAAAAAGTAGACATCCATTTTATGAGATGTAGAAAGATCCACTAACTGTCACAAAAGGGAACAAGAGGCTGGAATAAGTACAAAAAGCTCTATCCCAACCTATTTCAGTGATATAAGTGAGATCCTTCTTCTTGCATGGAAGTGGTAGACAATTAGAATAAGCGATACATACAACCTACGACATATAGGGTAGTGTTATTGGGAAAGAGATACACTAATAGCACAAAGAAGAATAATGTCATTGGGAAAGAGATACAATAATGATGCAATGCAAGCATGATGCTTAGTGAGAATGAAGTTCCACAAAAGCATTCAAAGTTGGATATGTTGAATAATAAGAATCTCCATGAAGATCAAAATAGCCTAGAGTGATACATATAGTCCCTCTCATACTCTTTTACCTCATACTCCTTATCATACATTCATTCTTTCTCCCTCCTCTCCTATCTACTCCCCCTCACACCAATTATGAAGTGAGTGAGTAGTTAGTGTGGAGAAGAGACAATACACCCTACATGTCGAAATGGATGCACACACGAGGGTTGTACGGGGAATGAAATTGTCAAAGAAGATGAAGAAAAATTAGCTCGACCCTCTTTTTGTAGTGCTTTATATAGTAGAGTGGGGTCTTTTGTTTGCCAATATGTCACAGATATAATTGATAATGTGAGTCAATGCGCTAAATCACAAACTTAGAAAAATCTAGATGAAAATATAAATGAAGTTTTGTCCTACCTAAAAATGAGATTTATATAAACACTAGGCGCATACCAATTAAGGGTGTCTGTGGATAAGATAAAAAATCAAATCCAATTAAGTATCTGATTTGTCCATGTACATATGAATGACTACATTATCAACCCCTCATATATTACTTAATAGACAGTGTTCCATTGGTTGAGTGCATCAGTGGTGGATAAGAACAAATGAAATGTGGGTAGCCTCACAACCTATCTGGAATAGATGTGGTAATGATGCATGAGAGAGGTACATATGTGTACCCAAACCCCATCACATGCGACAAAGGTGTCAAATATTAACTAGAAGTGTTGTTGTGGGATCTAAATGTCTCAATGATTGATCTGGCAATCTTTGTGATCGAATTTGGGAGAAGGAAAGTGGTGATCTACTTGACCAGATGTGTGAGGAACATATGAAAGTCGAAACTAAATCACATTTTGGTGATGATTATGAGAGTATCTTCATAGAAGCTCTCTTAATCTATTGTAAATTAGGTAGCCACCCTACTACTAATCTTTCTTCTATGCTAAGGAAATGTAGGGAGGGAATTGTGAGGAATACTTGATTGCATCACACATCACAACATAGGAGATCTAATGACATTGTTGAACATCATCCAAACTATGTCAGACTATGGAGAAGAACTTATCAAGAGAAAAAGGCTTGGGGTCCTCAAATGTTTTCGATGATGATATGAGATGTCTATGTAGAGGTTGGAGTCGGAGAGGACTCACGGAAGTGACAACTATATGGAATAGACTCAGGGAAGAAAGATAATGTTGGTAATGGACCAGATTGACATCACTTGCATATGAGTTACAATAAAGACTGTATTTTTATGTAAGAAACAGATAGGAGATGACCATGGAGGTCAGGATGATTCCTAGATAACAAACAAGACAAAAAGAAATAGTGACCACTCATAGGAAGAGGCACTCTTTTCTTCTCTCTAGGTTTAGGATAATTGCCCTAATACTATGTTGAAAATAAGATGGAAGGCTGATGAGATGTTTGTCATCGATATATGAAAAACTCCTCTCCTATATATAGGAAAGGAGGTAAGTATAAGGAAGTAGAACTTAACCCTAATGGGTCAAAAGACAAATAGACCCATATAACTTAATAAAGTAAATAACAATAATTGTAATTTTCTCTTCCTCTAGTTCATGTAGCCTCACTTTTCGCTTCTTTCTTTCCTCGGATACCTCAGCAAAACTATTGAAAGAACTCATTGTAAAAATGTTCTTGTGCTTTTCTTACTCATGAAGATGATACTTTAATCTCACTTAGCAAGTAATCTTTTCTTGTGATAGATTCTTCTTCTACATGTCTTCTTTTTCCTTATACATCACGATCTTCCCTTCTTTCATGCACTTGCACTTGTAATTTGGGAACTATTTTTCATGTGATTTAGAATGAAATATATTTCAAATCTTTGACCACTTTCTAGTCATCACCATTTACCAACTTGATCTTCTTAAAAATTTCAATGGAATTCAAGAAGAATATCTAATTATATTTATGCATTATGTGATAGAAAGGATATCTATATTTTATAGAAAACTTGTATGTCGTACATGTGCATGTTATATCTGGAAAATGATATTATTAAGAAAAAATGTTTTAGGTAATAGAGACAACAATCTTGTAATGCAGTCATGCATTTATAATATAAACAAAAAATCAGCTACACAAACATACATCTTGTAATAGAAATAATATTTCAGTAACAAAAATATTTCTTTTGCAAAAAGAAAACAATTATGTAAGTTTAGAGTCTTATACTATAATGAACCAAACTCAAGTTACTCTTAAATATTAGATTAATCACCATAAGTAGTTTAAATCTTGTATCATCTTGTTATTTTAAGAATTATATTCTAATGATGTGAATGAGTAAGTACTAGAAATTTATTAGGATGAATGTGTATTAAGTATGACTATGAAAGTTGGAAATGTAATAGAGGAAAAAGTGAAACAAAACATACTAGAAACACTTTCTATACTCAAAGACTTGAGCAATTAATTTATAGAAAATTATTGTTTATGTTTTCTTAAACCAGTATTATTTTCTCATAGAAATTTGAATTATGAATCCAATACAAAAAGAATGGAAGGAATCAAAGTTAAATGAGGAAGTTATTGTATTTTAATATGTATGTATAGAATAGCTAGCAGTTGACATGCGAACAAAAGGTGGTGGGCAGCACTACTGTTCAGAACTAATCATGAAAAATGGCATAACTTTTGATATACTCAAAGGATTTTGATGAAATTTGATTCTATGAATTCATCTTTTAATCATCTATCCAACTAAATTGTAAATAGAAGGTAGGAGGTCTGTAGACCAAATTCTATGGAAACCAAGGGAGAACCTTGGTAAAGAGAGATGGACGAAGTTGTTTTCTTATGGATATTTTGCTAAAGACCTCAGATCTTCTTCTCTTTTATTGGATTGAAGATCTTTTTTGCCCAAGTTTTCAATCACCAACTAATTTCAATTATCTTTCCCTCTTTTCACTACACTATTGGAACAAAATATTGATTAGTTCTTCCCCTTCTTTTTGTTCTTCTCCATGTACATTTTCTGAACAAAAGAGAACTGATTTAAGAATGGAATTTTATTAGAGGAAAGTTTGTTCATGCTTTTCTTGATATATTTCAAACTTGTCTCTTCTAAAACAAGGTGAGTAGATTCGTATTCATACTATTTGTACTACACATTTCTTCTTCTTTTATGTGTGTTCAAATAAGTTATTGTTGGAATACGTGTGAAATAGATTATACGAGAAGTATGAATTAATATCTTCCATGGTCTATATCTTTCCATTTATACTTAATAAAAGTTATACAATTATGGAATATGAATATAATTGATGAGTTTAATTATACATATATAATTGATTACTGTTGTTTATGTTAAAAAATGATCTTAGCATGAATTTGTCTTCTTTCTATCTTCTAAATGAGACTTTTAAAAGGGTAAATAGACCAGAAATGCATAAGAACATGGTAAAGTATGATTGTTTGTTTACTATCATAAGAGAACCATTAATATTCATGATATTAGACTCATGTTCTTGAGAAGTTATGGCTGAAAGAAATTCTAGGAAGGCCTGAAATGAATTTATAGTTTTTTGAACTATAACTTGTTCTCAAATGACATTTATGGCATTAATATCTTGTGAAAGACTTGACAAATAAGGGCTGAATTAGTCCTTGATGCCATGGAAGAAGGTTAAATATTTATATCATAATCTTATGGCATGTGAAGTCTTGAATAAAACTATATACTATTGAATTAATTCTTCACGAACTATCACTTGTTTATGATGCGTTGCTATACTTATTAGATGTTAGCTTGTAGAAAATCCATAAACTATTTTAAGTGACATAATAAGAAAAATAAACTTTGATTGATTTTCATGTGCCTTGGACAGCGTGATCCATCCTCAGATCTGTATTGGGTGGTGAAATAGGGTCATTCACACTTTGGGTGAAGCCCAAGTGGTGAATGCCTACAGTGGATTAGACCTTGAGGGCTAATCTGTGGCAGGTTAGGGGAAGTTCCATAGAGGTGGAAGTGAGACCCAAACCTTCTTTCGGTTAAAGTCTAGAGGAAGTTCTACATAGATGGAATCGATACCCCATCCTAGTTTCAGTTGTGATATTATGTTAAAGGTGAACCCACTGTAAAATGAGAAAATGTTTATATAGCATATGAAATTGAGACCCAACTTGGAATCAAGGTGGGGAAGAGGTAGACATGTTATAGGCCCTACCTCTACAGTGGTGGATCTAGACATTCTTTGCCTTAGGGTATCTGACTACATGCTAAGATATGAACGGTGCAATTGGGTGCATGAGAATATCTTATGATGGCTAACTGGATGGTATAAGTTAGTTAGATCTAGGGTAAATCTAATAAAGAAAGATACACCATGTTTTTTGTTGGATGCTAATGTTTCTTGATATGTATTTATGTTGTTAGACATTATATGTGATTAGCTTTAATCTATTAGTTTGTTTAAATAATAAGAAAGTTGCATTAATGTATTACCATTATGTATATGCTCACTTAGACATTGACTAATCAATTAATGAAATATTTTTAGTCCTTGAAGACAAGGCACAAGCTAGCCAAAGCCTCTTATCCAACCAAGTAACTCACTTTCATAGGTGATGTCCATACTTAAATATGTGATGTCTACATTGTTCATGTACTGGGGTCATGGGATGAACTTGCGGTTTTTCCTTGTGTTTTGTAACTGAGCATGATGCTTAGAAAGCAAAGTCTTGTATATAAGTTGAGAAAATTGTCTTTCTATGAAAATTGTAAATATAGTTATCAAGGGCTAAATGAAGTCATGCTAGTTTTTCATTGACAATCAATGATAAATGATATCTATGAATAATTGTTTTAGTAAATTGCTCACTGATTTAAAAATATATTTTGTTGATATTTTTATGTTTGTTGTTTGAGGTTTAATGGTATTAAACCTTGAGGTTTTGATCATGGTAATCAGGTGTTTGGTTGGTTGTTGGGATCGGATCCCAACAAATTGGTATCAAAGCTTAAGGTTCTAAATTATTACATGGATATAGAATGTGTTGAACCTTTTCTTTTGGGATCAGTTTTAATATGTGTTTCTTTTGTATCTATGGATGCAAGAAAAGGAGATCAAACCTTAAAATTAACTCTTGGTGTGAGTGGAGCCCAGTCAGCTCCAGAATAAAATGCAAAAATGAACCTCATTTGTACCTCCTCCATCATTTAGGGTTGAGTTAGTTCATGATGCCTTGCATGTACCTGATGTGAAAGAAGCATTGAGGCCTCAACAATATCCTTGTGCTCCTGGTCTACAATTTCCACCTAAAATGTTAGAAATGGCACAAGGTTTTATGGAACCAATTATCTAGGCATAAGGGAGTTCTAGGGCACCTGTATTGTGACCAAACCCTATAGAGAATTAAGTAGATCTTATGAAAAGCTAAGAATGATTGGGGCTTATCCATTCACTAGAAGTTTAGACCCAGATGGAGGATGCATAGTCATTTGAGACGGAAAATATCTTTCACTTAGTACATGTACTAGAGTAACAAAGGGTGTAACATGTTGTGTACCTATTGAAAGGAAGTGCTAGCCAGTGGTGGGAGCTAGAGAAGATACCATGCTTTGGAAACAACATGAAATGGAATCAATTTCAGAAATGTTTTGACTCATGATATTTTCTTGAGACTTATTTGTGTGACAACATTAGACCAATCAATGTTTTATCCTCATTTTTATGTGACTCATGAGGATAAGACTAGAAGGTTTGAAGTGGTATGAATCCATGGATGCAAGAATGGGTAGCTAATAAGGAGAGTAGCTAAAATTTTTGTGCCTTTGAAGATGCATCAAGGAAAGTTGAACGAGCTACCCAAGTCAGAATGGAAGTTGAGGGGTGAAAGAGAGTAGTAATTGAAATGTTCAAACCAAGTTCTAGCAGTCAACTAAGGACTGGTGGACTACTGTCATATAGAAGGGCACTATCTTCATTTAATGCATCATCTAGGAAGCAAAAAGTAGAGGTAGATGCAATATAATTGATGGTAGGGGAACCAACCTTAGGGAGTTAATAGGTTACAATCTTTTGCAGTTATGACTCCCCAAGAGTTTCGAGCACTGAGTTATGCTTCATCACCACATAAATGCACAACTTGTGGGTGTGTGCATTTAGGGTAGCGTTGGGGTCCCAAACCCTCCTACATGTTATAGTTGTGGGAGACTTGGGCATTATGCCAAATAATGCTCATAGGAAGGGCAATAAAAATAGTCAATACAGAGGCCAAGAGGTCAATATCAATGAACACCCCAACATATTCAATGAAGTGGTATTAGAGGTACAATTGTTACTCAGGTAGGATGGAGTGCACAGAGCTACATTACAGAGTGGTATTAGTAGAGGAAAAGAAAAAACACCCATGAATGGTTGGGCTTATGTTATGAATAATCAAGAAGGAGTAGTGTCTTTATGGGAAGTGAAAGGTTAGATACAACTATTTACCAATGTCATTACTCCCATATTTGTTCTAATTGATTCCCGTACCACTCATTCTTTTGTGAGTAGAGTTGTGGCAGCCAAAAGTAATATGGTAGCAATTCCCTTGCCATATGATTTTATTCTAGAAATTCCTGTAGTAGAACCTATGTATATTTATTAAATATGCCTAAATTACATTTTATCTAGTGAAACTCGTTGAATTCAAGTGGGTCTATTCCCACATAAAATGCTTGGATTTGATATAATCATGGACCTAAACTGTTTGGAGAAGTATAAATCTAGATGAGTTTACTTTAAGAAAGAGGTGGATTTTCATGATAAATGTAGAACATGTACTTTTTTGGGGGATAAAAGAATCCTACCAACATGTATGCTTTAGTTGATGGTTGCTGAGAAGATGTTGAGAAAGTGATGTCAAAGATATCTAGCACATGTGATGCATACTCACATTGAGAACTCTAGTATATTAGACGTACCTATGTATAAGAATTTGAAAACAAGGTTGATTTTGAGATCAACCTAGAGCACGGTAGCTTACCAATATTTTACCACTTTAACATATGGAACTAGCAAAACTTAAAGAGCTTAATACACAACTACAAGATGTGATAGATAAAGGTTTTATGGAGCCAAGTACTTCACCTTAGGGAGCACCGATTTTGTTTATTAAAAAGAAAAATGGCACAATGAGATTGTGCGTTGATTGTAAATAGCTAAATAAAATCACTTTCAATAATAGGTACCTCTTACCTAGGATTGATGACATGTTTGGCTAGCTAAGAGGAACTACTGTCTTTCCTAATATAGACTTGAGATCAAGTTATAATCAATTTAGTATCAAGTTGGAAGATTTTCCACATACAACTTTTCGTATGAGATATGGACACTATGAGTTTTTGTTTATACCATTTCAATTAATTATGCTCCAGAAACATTCATGGACATAATGAACAATGTTTTTCAACAGTTATTATATCAATTTTTTGAATTCATAGATGATATTTTGATATAATCTGAAAATTCTAAGAAACATGAATGTCATTTATGAATTTATTTGAAATTACTATGACAACATCATATGTATGCAAAGTTTAGTAGATGTGAGTTTTAGCTTTCAAAATTTTCCTTTTCAGGCTGTGTTATTTCTAGAAAAGAGATTTATGTAGATCCTAAGAAGTTTGATTCAGTGTTATAGTGGAAATAGCCTAAAATTCTGACTAAAATATGTAGTGTTCTTGGACTTGCATGATATTATAAACACTTAATACATGATTTTAGTATTATAGACATGCCATTAACAAGGTTAACAAGGAAATAGACACCTTTGTATGGATATAAGAATGTGTGATTAGTTTTCAAGTGTTGAAGGAAAGGTTGACTACAACACGAATTTTGTCATAATTTGAGAATGGTATAGGCTTCATAGTTCTCTATGATGCTTCAATGTAGGGTTTAGGATGTGTGCTTATGCATGATGACAAGGTAATTGCATATGCTTCTAGACAATTGAAGAAAATGAAGAGAATTACCCAACTCGTGACTTTGAGTTAGGTTCATTGGTGTTAGCCTTAAGGACTTGGCGACATTATCTCTATGACGAACCATGTCAAGTACTTACAAACCATAAGATCCTTAAGTATATTGCTACTCAGAAGGATATGAATTTGAGACAATGTAGATGGCTTGAGGTGATTAAATATTATGAGTGTACTATTGATTATCACTCTGGTAAGGTCAATGTGGTTGCAAATGCATTGAGTTACAAGTCATCTTCTTCATCTATAGCTGGGGTGTATCATCTAGCATCTCAAAGAAGAGATCTGTTGTTAGATCTTAGAGGGATGAATACTCAATTGAGTATAGCACATGAGGGAGCACTTTTAGCACAATTATGGATTAAACCAACTCTTGAATATATTTTACAAACACAAGGTATATATTTAGAGATATAAAATATCAAGAGCATGAGATGGAGGAAGGAAAGAGTGAAGCATTTCACTTCTCATATAACAACCTTTTGCAGTTTAAAGGAAGGTTGTGTGTACAAAATCAAACAGAGTTGAGGAAGATAGTTATAGAAGAGGCACACGTCTCCATGTATGTTATGCATATAGGAAGTACTAATATGTATCAAAATTTAAAAGAATTGTATTGGTGTCCAATGATGAAAAGGACGTGGCTGAATTTCTAGCATGCTGTGAAGTGTGTCAACAAGCAAAAGTAGAACATCAAAGCAGTAGGGATGCTAAAACCATTACCTATTCTAGAATGGAAATGGGACCACATAATAATGGACTTTGTGATAGGATGACCATGCACAACATGAGGTTTTGACTATTAGTGGGTTATTCTTGATAGATTGGGATAAACTACATGTTGCTATGGGAAGTAAGCTTACCTTTAATATGACTTTTCACCCACAAACTGATGGTCGGTCAGAAAGGCAAATTCATACACTAGAAGATATGTCGAGAGCATGTGTTTTACAATTTCCAAGTAGTTGAGATGAACATGTATGCTTAATAGAATTCCTTTACAACAACATTTTCTACCTAGTATAAGAATGGAACCTTATGAGGCATTATATGGCAGAAAATGTAGATTTCCAATTTTTTGTATGAATCAAGTGAGAAACAAATAGTGGGTCCTTATATAATTCAACGAACTACAAAAAAGATCGAGATGATCAAGCAACAGTCAAAAAATGCACAAGATAGACAAAAAAATTATGTTGATAAAAGGCAAAGGCCTTTGGAATTCAAAGTAGGAGATAAGGTTTTTCTGAAATTTTTTCCATGGAGGGGTATTTTTAGGTTTGGAAATAAGGGAAGCTGAAGTATGTATTTCATGATTATATGCTAAGCAAATGTCAACCAAAAACAACTCAAATTTTATAGGCTACAAAATTACACATGGTAGATGATGCCACCTATGAAGAGGGACAAGTTCATATTATGGATAGAAAGGTTCTGAAACATAGGAAGTGTGAAATACCTATGGTTAAAGTGCTTTGAAAACACCACAATATCAAATAAGAAACATGGGATCTTGAGAGTTAGATGAGGCAAACTCCCAAGATGTTTTTAGTTTCTAGGACAAAACTTTCTAAGTGGGAAAGAATTTGTAACCACCCAAACTCATGTTACTCATAAATCTTATATCAGTCACCATGATTAGTCTAAATATTGTCTCATCTTGTTAATTTATGAATTATATTATGATGATGTGAGTAAGTACTAAAACATTACTAGAATGAATGTGTATTAAGTCTGACTTTGAAAGTTGGAACGTAACAGAGGAAAGATAGGAACAAGATGATAAACTACTAGAGGGGGGTGAATAGAGTTTTATAGTGATTTTAATAACTATTTAACTCAAACAACCAAAAATTGAGATTAGAAGAAGGAGACAGGCGTTTAGAGTGGTTCCAACTATAGCAAATACTATAGTTGTCAGTCCACTACCTGGTTGCTTACCCAACCGGGATTTGAAAGTATTTATTTTATTACCTCTCGAGGATTTATACAAAATACAATACTTTCAACCACACCCTTTGAACAGCCTTCACTTGAAGTAGGTGCACCAACCCTGAGGTAGCCTTCTTGAAGTAACTCCAAGCTCCCCCTTGAAGTAGCCTTCCTCTCTAGAAGTAACCTCCCGTTGCACCAGCCTTCTGAAGTAGCTCAAAGTCTCCTTCTTTGCCAAGAAGATCTTCACCCTCTCCAATCCGCAGCCTCCAACCTAGGAGTAGCAAGGAGAGTACAAACAATAATAGGGAATAAGAAAGAAAAAGGAAATTACAACTTATCCTTTAAAGCCCAAGGCTTGATATGCCTAGATCAAGCGTATAGATCTCCTAACCAAATGTGTAAACTTGTGATTGCTGTGGGTAGGAGATTCTAGACTATAAGACACGAATTTGAGCTAAGGAGAAAGTAGGCCAATGATCACAGTGCTCAATTTGCTTGCAACAGATTGCTCAAGTATGCTCAAGTATTTCTCAAGTGTAACAAGTGTAAAACCAGTGAGTTTAGGTGTCCTATGGCTTGTCCTATTTATAGGAATGGCCTAAGGAAGCTTAAGGACATTCTAGACAACTTCTAGGGGTTTCTAAGTGCTTAACTAGCCGTTAGGTACAAAGTTGTTGCTTTAGCAACGACTAATTAATTAATTCTGCAGTTGCTGTCAAAGACCATCTCGGTCGACAAATGGTCGACCGAGACACCTACTCGGTCGAACTTTTGTCGACCGACAGGCTCTCTGGAACAAGTGATTTGCAACGTCTTTCTTCAACTGCCAACTAACTTGTCTGTTGTGTCTAACGACTACTTTGGATCTTTCTCGGTCGAGAAGATTGTCGACCGAGAGTGTCTCGGTCGAGGAGTTTGTCGACCGAGATTGATCCTGTTTCAAGGTTTCAAATTAGGCACTAATTATGTGTGTGAGTGTGCATAAGTAATCCTATTTGAATGGGATGACTTGTCTAACTGTGGTGTTTAGCTAGGGAGAATCTAACGCTTGATTTACATGCAATTCTAAGTACTTGTACATTATATTTTTGTACAAGTTTTTACAACAGTGATTACATTGCATGAAAATATAAATATGTAAGCTTGTAGATTTTCCCTTGTTGCTTTGTCATCCTGCACACTCAAGTAGCATGTTAGATTAATAAGAATGAAATGTTTGTCATACTTAAAACAAAGGGATTTATAGATGTCCATTTAGCCAACAATCTCCCCCTTTTTGAAGATGACAAACATTTCCAAAATATAAATAAAGGAAATATAAAACATATGAGTTTCATACCTTTAGATTACCTTTTGTAGCTTTTTCTCTTGTGTATAAAATGTGTGCTTATTATTCCCCATGAAATCCAGATCATTTGGGAATATAGCAACTTTCAATGTAAAGCCAAGAGTTTATTTATGAAACTCATTAATTGAGTTTTACATTATTAAATTTTAGTTTTATATTTATCTCTCCCCCTTTGTCATTTCAAAAAGATAACCATTTAAGAATAAAAACTCCCCCTTAATAAGATATCCCATCAATTCTAATGAAAAAGATGTCCATTTAAGCGTCAAAAATGTAAACAAGAGTTTTTGTTTAAGTAGCACAAATATCAAAGAAAACATCCTCCAAAGGAGTGATAAGCAATTGCTTCCTAATGTTGTTAAATTGATCTAGTGGAAGCGGTTTTGTAAAACAAATATCAGCCAATTGATCTTCCGTATCAACATGATGAAAGGAAACATGATTGATTTGCAAATATATTCTGTTTTATTTGCATACTTGTCAACAGAAACCTGCTCGGTCGACGATCTTTCGACCGATAGTGTTCTCGGTCGAACAGTTTCTCGACCGAGAATGTGTCTGGATTTGTTTCATCACTGTTTTAAGTAATTGTGTCATAGATCCTTGTCAATTTTGCCACAATTTTAAAGGTTGCATTTATTTATTACTCCCCTTATTTTGTATGCTCTACAATGATGATCTTATAATCCATATTTTGAAGATGTCTCACATGCTCTTTATAAAAATATCCATTGGAATCAAGTAAAGAAGGCCAATTTCATTAAAAGCATGTAATACAAGCATAGAAAGACAGACACATCACATAGAAATGACCCATTACAATTATTCAAAAGATATCATTACAATAACTCCAACGCTTACTGGAAAGACTTAAGAATTACATCAATGTCAGGGTCTTTCCCAAGAAAAGGCTCAGTTCCATAATACTGGACCAAGGTTTGCCAATCTAGAGCACCTGTCTTAGTTAAATCATATGCTTCCAAGAATGTAGGAACTCGGTCAAATCGGAAATGAGCGGAAATATCTTGCAGTTGCATGGATGAAAACTGAGTATGCGTAAGATCCACAGATGGTGGAGGTGGAGTTTGATAATAGTTGTACGAAGGACTGTATGGATTGAGCATGCCAGGATTTAAAGAATACGGATATTCATCAGGTTGGTTTGGTGAAAGGGTTTGCATTCTTTGGTTTATATAAGTCATGGCATGATGGTTATAGTCTAGTTGTTTGCTCAGGTGATATTGGGAGCCAGCAATATAAGTAAGAGTGTTTTGAATGGGGTCATGTGATAGGTTAGTAGAAGGAGGGGGTGGTCGTATGTCTTGATGAGATGTCTCTCCTTCAACTCTAGCCCTTTTATGACCAAAATCAATTCCCATTTTTTCTACTGTATTCTTACTTAATTTTTGTGGTCTACGCTCCCATGTATATCCCATATCCTCAAGTGGGGTCTTAAGGAAATGTTGAGTAATTTGGCATACAAAATCGGCATATGGTGGATTTCCAGAAAACTCAAGCATGTTTTTAAGAATGATGCGGATAAAATTTGTGGGAATACGTTGGATAATGGCATATATTAGACACATACGAAAAATAGGAACTTCAGACTTATTGGCTCTAGGATGTATGTTTGTTGATACAATAAGGTTTACAATCCTAGCAGCTGGTTTAAGATTTATAGCATAATATGTGCCTCTATCTTCATGACAGGTTGTATTGGATTTAAAAATGGTCCTTTTGATGTCACTAAGACTAATGGTATGGTCATCTTGGAGAAATTGGTTAAGGGGGTTTCCAGAAGTAAGGTCAAGGGTGTCTTGATATTCATCTATGTCAATGTTTAGCATGTCAAGAATGTCCCCTTCAGTAAATCGGAAGCTATGCCCATTGACCATAGTGTAGAAGAAGATGGTTTCATTTTCAGAGTGGGAAATGAGGTTTGCATAGAATTCATTCACTACCTTGATTGAATAGGAAGGAAAAGAAGGGTTGATGAATTCTTTTAACTTTTGTACTTCGAAAAGGTCCTCCAAGTCAACGATGTTGATGAAGTCCATAACTTCAACTGGTCGTCGTGGGAGAGGAGCTTTGGAGGAAAGTCGTAGATATCGATCACCAGCATCTCCATCGAGGAAGGCAATGTCGTTGATGATCGTCAGTGGTGGAGTGGCTTCCCAAGCTTCCCTTCCTTTCCTGTCAGCGACCTTCTTCTTCCCACGAGCAGATGATGAGGCCATTGTGTTGCTTGAAGGTGGAGAAGAAGCAAGGAAGGCTTGGGGATGAGGTTGCTAAAGAATTGCACAAAAATGCACTAGAGAGAGCCTATGGAAGCAAGAGTATGCAAGTGTGAGGAAGTGACCCGTCTTTGGTTCCTTTTATAACAATCCAGCGACCTGGTTGGTCGACGACTCGTCGACCGAGTGTCCGCAACGGTCATGTTGCAGACGCGCCACTTGGCTCCCCAACGGTCATATAACGGTCATAAACGGTCATAACGGTCGGTCTACAACGGTTATATCCAACGGCTATTTCTCGATCGAACAATTGTCGACCGACATTGTCTCGGTCGAATATTTGTCGACCGAAAGTGTGTCCGATACTAAATTTGTATAGATTCTGTCGGTCGAGAGAGGGGCTGACCGAGAGGTTTTCGGTCGAAGAGTTCGTCGACCGAGAGACTTACTGAGTACGAATTTGAAGCTGTTTTTTTTAATGTAATAGATAGACTATTTTTGTAGAGCACATATATAGATTTTCCAAGGGAGTAATATTGTGTTTATTATTTACAATATTGGGAGAAGTTGTGATCATAAATTATCATAAAAGGATATCCAAATATTATGTCAAACTTATTTTAGGTCGAATTTGACTACGACCATAGCGCCCCTTGGTCAAATTTTATTTTGACCAAGAGGCTAATTTTGCAGATTTTCAGATTGAATATGTTGAGTATAATATCTGCATTAAATGTCAAGCTGAAGCATAATACTTAAGATTCTTAATTGAAGGTACAATTAATTTTCTCAAATCTTCAAAGATACTAATTTATGGATTGTGTTGCAAGCAATAACATATAACTAATAAATCATCTTGCCTATATATTTTCATGGATCCATGCATACAATTTTCATTATCTATGCGCACCCAATGATGAAAGCATGGTATAATGGTAATAACAGCATACAATGATATTACATGATTAGTATGAATAGACCAGAAAATACTTTTATGAATAATCATGTGAAAATAGGAATTTTCTTTTCATTTGACTAAGCATAATTTTAGTTTAAACTTTAAATCATCTAGAGAATAAACTAATATTAATTTCATTTACATTTGTAATTATGTAGAGTTGAGATAGACATAGAAATATGCAACTAATGTCTTTGGTCATATCTCAACTTGATTTTGTTCATTTAGTTTGGAGGTTTTGGAACCCAAACTAACTCGACATATTTTCTCTTATAAGGACATGAAAAAGAGTAATGTCCAAGACGTGAACAATAATGGCAACATATAGAATCAACCTCAAGTCATTTTCTATGGTTTTGTTCTAGGTTGTTCTTTGGTAAAAATGTATTTGTTCCTTTAGGTACATATATAGATTGATGGGTTTGTGACTTTTTCCAACTAGGTTGATAGGACTTCCCTTTAGGCTTATAACCTAGTCCTCTTCTCCCAATTTGATGATAGGAATTATCTAAGATTTGATCAAGAATGCCATTATTATTTAAATTTCTGACTTTTTGTTGTAACTTGGCAATCTCTTCCATTCTCTTCTTAATATCTAGTTTTGCTTGGTCTAGATTAGATGACAATAAATTTCTTTCTTTAACAATAGTGTCATAATCTATATGGGTGCACAATAATGGTTGTTTTTGAAGATCGTTTACTTGAGTCTGCAAGTTTGAATTTTCAACAGAAAGGAGCTTGCAATCGGCTTCCATAGATTTTAACTTAAGATCAGAATATTTATTTCCTTCTTTGAGATCCTCATTTTCAGATGCAAGAGCAAGAAGTTTATCATTTAGATCATCATTCTCTTTATTTGATTTCTTTAATTTCTTTTTGCACTCAACATATTTATTATGTGTCTCTTCAATAATAGCAACTAGTTCTTCTTTAGATAAATCAAAGAGACTTACCTCTTCTTCTTCTTCACTAGTTGTAGCAATAAGACATTCTTTGTGCTCTTCCTTTGATCTCCATGGGCATCCGGTTGTTTTGTGGCTTGTTCCTAAACACCAATTGCAGCATGTTGTGGTTTTGTCCAAACAGCACCTTTCACCATTTCCCTCCATTCCTCAAGACCTGGTTAGGGTTCCTTGAAGCCTGCTCTGATACCAATTGATAAACTACTAGAGGGGGGGTGAATAGAGTTTTATAGTGATTTTAATAATTATTTAACTCAAACAACCAAAAATTGAGATTAGAAGAAGGAGACAGGCGTTTAGAGTGGTTCCAACTATAGCAAATACTATAGTTGTCAGTCCACTACCCGGTTGCTTACCCAATCGGGATTTGAAAGTATTTATTTTATTACCTCTCGAGGATTTATACAAAATACAATACTTTCAACCACACCCTTTGAACAGCCTTCACTTGAAGTAGGTGCACCAACCCTGAGGTAGCCTTCTTGAAGTAACTCCAAGCTCCCCCTTGAAGTAGCCTTCCTCTCTAGAAGTAACCTCCCGTTGTACCAGCCTTCTGAAGTAGCTCAAAGTCTCCTTCTTTGCCAAGAATATCTTCACCCTCTCCAATCCACAGCCTCCAACCTAGGAGTAGCAAGGAGAGTACAAACAATAATAGGGAATAAGAAAGAAAAAGGAAATTACAACTTATCCTTTAAAGCCCAAGGCTTGATATGCCTAGATCAAGCGTATAGATCTCCAAACCAAATGTGTAAACTTGTGATTGCTGTGGGTAGGAGATTCTAGCCTATAGGACACGAATTTGAGCTAAGGAGAAAGTACGCCAATGATCACAGTGCTCAATTTGCTTGCAACAGATTGCTCAAGTATGCTCAAGTATTTCTCAAGTGTAACAAGTGTAAAACCAGTGAGTTTAGGTGTCCTATGGCTTGTCCTATTTATAGGAATGGCCTAAGGAAGCTTAAGGACATTCTAGACAACTTCTAGGGGTTTCTAAGTGCTTAACTAGCCGTTAGGTACAAAGTTGTTGCTTTAGCAACGGCTAATTAATTAATTCTGCAGTTGCTGTCAGAGACCATCTCGGTCGACAAATGGTCGACCGAGACACCTACTCGGTCGAACTTTTGTCGACCGACAGGCTCTCTGGAACAAGTGATTTGCAATGTCTTTCTTCAACTGCCAACTAACTTGTCTGTTGTGTCTAACGACTACTTTGGATCTTTCTCGGTCGAGAAGATTGTCGACCGAGAGTGTCTCGGTCGAGGAGTTTGTCGACCGAGATTGATCCTGTTTCAAGGTTTCAAATTAGGCACTAATTATGTGTGTGAGTGTGCATAAGTAATCCTATTTGAATGGGATGACTTGTCTAACTGTGGTGTTTAGCTAGGGAGAATCTAACGCTTGATTTACATGCAATTCTAAGTACTTGTACATTATATTTTTGTACAAGTTTTTACAACAGTGATTACATTGCATGAAAATATAAATATGTAAGCTTGTAGATTTTCCCTTGTTGCTTTGTCATCCTACACACTCAAGTAGCACGTTAGATTAATAAGAATGAAATGTTTGTCATACTCAAAACAAAGGGATTTATAGATGTCCATTTAGCCAACACAAGACATACTAGAAAGGCTTTCCATACTCAAAGACTTGAGTAATTAATTTATAGAAAAATTACTGTATGATATTCATTTAAAAACTTGTAATGTGTTCTCATATAAAATTGAGTTACAAATCCAATACTAAAAGAATGGACATAACTGGAGTTAAAATGAGAAATCTATTGAGTTTTTAATATGGATACATAGAACAACTAGTAGTTGATGTGCAAACAGCAAGTGGCGAGCGGCACTGCTGTTCATAACCAATCACAAAAAAGGGTATAACTTTTGATATACTCAATGGATTTAAGTGAAATTTGATTTTGTGAATTTTTCTTTAGATCCTCTATCCAACTAGAGTACAATCAAAAGCTTTGGATGTCCATAAGACAACTTCCATGGTGACCAAGGGAGAACCTTGTTAAAGAGGGTTGAACGGAGATGTTTTCATATAGATTTCTAGTTGACCTTGAATATTCTTCTCCTTTCTTAGATTTGTGATTGATTCATCCCAAATCTTTGATTACCTACTGATTTCACTTCTCCTTCCCTCTGTTCCCTACACTTTGAGAAAAACATTGATTACTTCTTCCCCTATTCTCTGTTCTCCTCCATGGCCATTTTCTAAAAGAAAGAGGACTGATTTAAGAACAAAATTTTGCTAGAGGAAAGTTTGGTCATACTTCCTTGATAGATTTCAAATTTGTATCTTCTAAAACAAGGTGAGTAGATATGTATTTGTACTACTTATGCTGCATCTATCTTCTTCTTTCTTGTTTGTTCAAAGAAGTTACTACTAGTATATACATGAAAAGTATCATAGGACAAGTATGAATTCAAACCTGTTATGGTTTGTATCTTTTTGTTAATTTTTAATAAAAGTAAAAAATTTATGGATTATGAATAATGTTTGAGAGCTTTACATACATTTCATTACAGCTATATATATAAAAAATTGATCTTTGCATGAATTTATCTTCTATCTATTTATCTTATAAATTAGACTTTTAAAAGAGAATACAACACAAAAAATGCATAAGAACATTGCAAAAATGATTAATTGTTTACTGTTATAAGAGAATTATTGATATTTAATAAATTTAGTTCCCATTCTTGAGAATTTATGGCTCATAGAAAACCTAGGAAGGCCTAAAATGAATTTATAGTTTGTTGAAATGTATCTTGTGTTGAATGATATTTGTGGAATTAATACCTTCTAAAATCCTTGAGAAATAAGGGATGAATTAGTTCTTGATGCATTGGAAGAAGGTTGAATATGTATATTATGATTTTGTGGCATGTTAAGTCTTGAATGCATATGTATACTATAGAATTAATGTTTCATGAACTGTCACTTATTTATGATGTGTTGCTATACTTGTTAGATGTTAGCTTGCTCAAAATCCATGAACTATTTTAAGAGACATAATAAGAAAGATAAAATTTGATTGATTTATATGCACCTTGGACACAGTGATCCATCCTCGAATCCATCATGGGATGGTGAAATGGGTCATTCACACTTAGGGTAAAGCTCAAGTGGTGAAGGCCTAGAGTATATTAGACCCTGAGAGTTAACCTGTGAGAGGTTAGGAGAAGTTTCATAGAGGTGGAAGAGAGTCTCGGACCATCTTTTTGTTAAAGGTTAGGAGAAGTTCCACAAAGATGAAAGCAAGACCTCAGTCTTGTTTTGGTTGTGATATTGTATTAGGGGTGAACCCCTGTAAATGAGAAATATGTTTATATGTGATATGAGATAGATCCCCAACCTTATACCAATAGTGGTATAGAGGTTATAGGCCATACCTATCCAATAGTGGATCTAGATGTTCTTTGCCTAAGGGTAGATGACTACATTCTAAGGTATGGATGATGCAATCCTGTGCTTGAGCATATCAGTCTAACTTGTTGGTAAAAAATTAGTTATATCTAGGGAAAAACTAATAAAGAAAGAGACACCATTTTTTTAATGCTAAGTTTTCTGAATATGTATTTATGCAGTTAAATTGATCAAGGCATCATACGCGGTTGTCTGTTATCTATTAATTTGTTTAAAGAATAAGAAATTTGCATCAATATGTCACCTTTATGTATCTTCTCATTCAGACATTGGCTAATCAATCAATGAAACTTTTTAGGCTTGAAGACAAGGTAGCAGATAGCCAACCCTATTCTCCAGCCAAGTAACTCACTCTGATAGGTGAATCCCATAGTTAATGTATGATGTCTATATTGTTCATGTATTGCGGTCATGGGATGAACTTGTGATTTTTTCTTGTGTTTTTTAACTAAGCATGAAATTTAGTAAATAAAGTCTTGTGTATAAGCTAAGCAGATTGTCTTTCTAAGAAAATTGTAAATAAGTTATCAAGGGATAAGCCATGCTAGTTTTTCTTTGACTATCAATGAGAAATGATATATATGACAAGTTGTTTTAATAAATTTCTCTATGATTGAAAATTTTATTTTATTGATATCATTTTATTTGATGTTTGAGGCTTAATGTGCTTTAAACCTTCAGGTTCTAGTCCCAATAATTGGGTATTTGGTTGGTTGTTAGGAATGGGTCCCACCACTTTCTTTGGTTATGTTGATTAGACATAGACAAATCATGAACGAAATCATACGTTCAAGTTCTAAACAAAGGAAATATATTATATTATAAAATCGTCAAATTCTAGTATAATGATGTGTTGGGCTACTCTTGGTACCTAAATAACAAAGGGGTTTAGCCATGCATATTTGTCATCAAATCACAACAACAAGAAAAGGAGAAATAGAAGTAGAACATCAAAAAACTAATGTGAAATATTCTTGAAATGTCATCTCAATGATCCCCTATGAATAACACCATGATCAGTTTTGGAATGTAAATCTATCTTCCAGATTTTCTAGGATCATCCAGTTGGTGGCTATCTCCTTTATCTCCTCTTATCTTGGCTCTACTTCCAAAAGTACATGCTCCTTGATCTCTGGCCACCCTCCTTAGGTCATAAGTGAGGCCTAGCCCTCACCTATATTTGAGATGTTGGATCTAACTTAAGTTTAGGTCGACATTGATCGTGTTGCGTCAGTACCAATGATAGGGTGTTGATGGCATCAAGTCAGTTGGCCAAATTTTCCTTCTCGATCTACATTGGTACTACCAATAGATGCATCGATATCACCATGTTATGGGTGTTTGGATGCTGAAGTTGGTACCACCGACTCTACCACTAGTAGCATTGAGATAATAAATCTCTATATATGATTCTATCTGGACCCTCAATTGGCATCACCGAGTATGTATATCAGTGGAATCAACACAACGCTCGGAGCAACAAATTGCTTCTCAGTAGCACGGACTACTCTCCATATTCTATTATTGGGTGTATTGTGTCGGTACCACTGATGGGAATGACGTTCCACCGAGTTGACAAATAGATACTCAATTTGCCTAAAAAATAAAAGGAATAGCTACATAAGTCTGTCAAAATGATCATAAAATCATGTATTTTGATATAATTGCATGATAATAGATGCACAAGTGATCCCTAGGATAATAAATGGAAAACAAATAAAAAACATATCTAAATGAAAACATTCGTGCTTAAAAAGCCAGCAAAACACCCTATGAAAAGTGACATAAAATCAATACATCAAAATCCCCTAAGCTTGAATGTTTCTTGTCCTTGAGCAGCGCTACTCATGGATTTATTTGAAAGAGTCAGAAAGAAGACAAATACATAGGGATTACTTTTCCTAACCACCCTCATTTTAGATCACAAACCGGTCCCCACCAACCACATAATAGGTAACTACTCTAAAGCAATTAATCATGTTCATAAAATATGTACACAATAAGATCAATGAAAAAATTATCAATTTAGAAGTTGTTAATACCATAGTCAGTAGGATACACGCTTGATGCACCATGTGATCTTCCTATCTATGTTTCTATGATATATCTACACAAACTATGTTGGAAGTGTTTCCCATGGATAATGGGAATAATCATATAAGTGGCATACCATTTAGATAAATGGGTGGAAAAGATGGGTGGCTCTAAAATAGGAATCACAAGAAGAATCTAAATATTTATGTACAAAATAAAATATGATGCACCTACAAGATGGATGAAAGTAAAATGAAAGCCTTCTAATGCCTACTATACAGTGGAATGATGTGTGCAACAGATGACTCATCCTATTGATGAGTAAGAGAAAAGGTGTGCACATGTAGAATATTCCCACTTTCTACTTATTTATTACATTGAAAAAAAGTATGATATTAGAGTTTAGGAATCATTTTCCTCCTTTTCTCCTCTTTTATTTCTTTTTCAAATATTTTTTTCTTTTTCTATCCCACATTTTTAGCAAGATACCTAATTTATGCTTGGGCTATTTCACTATATTCTTTTTATTTGGAAAAGGAATAAGGATTTACTTTTTTCTTCTCTCTTCATCCATAGAGTAAACTAAAATGGAAAACATAAATACACCTTATGCAAAAAGGAAATGATGAATGCAATCTATATGAAATTTTTTTATGCATGTTAATAATGCTCAAATAAGATGATATGTAGAATATTATTTTTATTTCTAATACAAAAGAAGATGAACTAATGAAAATGATGGCTATCATGTCTTGTAATGCAATTAGGAGGAAAATAACTTGATTAAACCAATCATCCTATGGGGGTGAATAAATTGAATGAAAGGTGGATATGATCACATTATTAAGAGACAATGTCTTTCCCAACCATAATATGTCCCTCTCCTACCAACTTTTGTCACGAGTTAACCTTAATTTCTAAAATTCACATTAGATATGTTTGGTTGGTTTGGACTCAAACATACTTGTCATAACACAAGCCTCATGGTTAAATTAGGTTTTTCATTCATTCAATATGTCTTGAAGCTGACTAACCCAAACAATTCCTCCAGTTCGTGTTGGCTTAGACTTTACATATTAGCTTAATAAATAGGTCACTTAGATAGATTCAAATTTTAAAAATTTTAAATTTAGTTCAAGGGCATTGAGCATACCCTTTCTTACTAGGAAGTTGCATTGTGATCAATTAAACTCCATAATTACACTAGATACATGTGGATCCTACTAGCATGATGAAAGGAAAATAGAAAAACATATGCAAAGATATATAAAAGATGGTGCAAGAGAAACTTGGTCCATCACCCCCTATAATGGAATTTGACCATGTCCTCATAGTTAATAATTAAACAAAGAGATAGAATGGGGGTACCAGATGATCAGAATGGTGGTGTATGGAATGTTCCTTATGGGATATGTGATCTTGGTGGGTAATAGGTGTCGATGAATTGTGTAGGATGGGAAAGAATATGTGGTGGTTGAGGGTAGCTAGCCAAATTCCCCTAACTCCACTAATGATCATAGAGTGGTTATCGGTAATACTCAATGTGTTTTAGGTGCATGCATGTGTTCTCTTGGTTAACCAACAAAAGATGTTCGTTGCAATAGTTCGCTTGATGCTAATGGAGTAGTTTCTCTTAAATCCCCTAGACCTGAGTCAGGGTGCCTGTGTATTATTTCTTACCCTGTGAAATGGACTGGAACATCCCATACATGCCGTTCATGGAGAAGAAATCTCCCAATGGTAGAGGTTTTGGAGATGAGGAGCTTGAAGTTTCCTATCAATGAGGGATGTGGTCCGTACACCACCTTAGTATAAAAGGAGTGGATACCTCCCCCTATTCTTACTCATGTTCTTATTCTTCTTCTTCTTCCTCTTCCTCACTCTTGTCCTCTTCTTCTTCGATGGGTATGACCTCCTATCCCTCTGTTGGCCTGTGAATGTGGTGCAAGCCTCTCAAATAGAAGATGGGGTCTAGAAGAACCCTTTCCTGTATCTATATGTCTTGAGTGTGATATGCGTACAACTTTCCTTAATAATTGAATATGAGGTGGTCCAGCTTTAATTGCTTGGAGTCAAGCTTGGATTGCATTAAAAGATGGTTGGTCTTTGACAGATAAAGTCAAATTTGCATGGCGAGTAATGTGAGCAAGCCCCCAAAATGAATATGGGCCCTCTTTGAGTTGGCTTCTTCACATCCACCATGTGAAGGAGGAAAAATGAACCAAGATTGACCCACTCCTTATCCATGGTTAAGATAAACCACAAGACATACATGTCTGCCTTTTGGACCTTCCCCAACCCCTGAGTCAACCTAGTAAAGAAGGTATTTGTCAGCTCTCAGTGAAGAATGTGAGTCAAAAGGTGCTTGATGACCATCACTAAAGTCAGATGCCAGTTGATGATGAAGCCTTGCAAAACTGTCATCATTTGTTTCCACACCATGTTGCACTGTAATCAAAGGGGGTGAATTGCACATCACCCATTGTCCATCCACATATGGCATTGAAGTCTACTAACATAATGTGGTGATCGGTATTGAAAAGCCAGAATTTTACCCCATCGGCCCCCCATCCTTCCATGTGCTTGGTGATGCCAACACACCTCCAACATGATGAGAAATTAGTGGATGATGTCTATATGGGGTGTTCAATCACCAAAGAAGGGGTAATCATCCACCATGCCTTGCCAACTATAAATTGGCTGGCAGTTCTCGATGAACCACCACATGGCGCTTATTCTGGGCTTCATCTACGAAGGCCACCCTTTTTGACATTGGAATCAACTAGCAAGGAATGGGGATATAGGACGGAACTTGTCACCTAGGATGCCAGTGCTTCAAATAGAAGAATAGAGAGGGAAGAGAAGGATGAGACTGGAGAAGCTTTTTGATCATCGAACTACTATCTTCTATGCTCAAGGTAATAGGGCATATGTTGGAGTACAGGGGAGTGCTTGAATGTGATTTTTGGTCACCCTATGATTCCCCATTAATATCTTGGCATGTACTCTTCCCACACTAGGTTAGTGCCACCAACTTTTTGTCAGTAGTACTAACACCTTTTCCTATTTGTAAGATTGTCAGTAGCAACTACTGATATCAGCGGTCATGGTCCATCATGTACCAACCCATAGATCACTCGTTGTCAATGGTACCAATAGAATTTGGTTGTACCTACATAAAGTTAGCACTTGTGGATTGGTGCTTCGGATTGTTTGATTTGGTTACTATAGATTGTTGGTGTCTATGCCACTGACCTGGTCTTTTTGAGTTGGTACTACTGGCATGTGGGTCAGGAGTACTGAGATGACTTTTAGGCATCTCTAACGTGATGTCTGGTTCTACTGAATACCCCTATTGGTGCTACCAATCAATCTTCTTGTGCCAATGAGATAAATCTTGGTGGTACTGAGTTTATATTTCATATAGCTTTATAGTTTTCATCAGAAAATGATGGTACCAACAATAGGGTGGTTGGTGGCACTGAGTAGAGTTCTTTCTTTCCGCCCTTGAGTTTGTTGAGTCAGTACCATAGAGATGCCACTTGGTGCTACCAAATAAAAATGCATGTAGTTTTGTGATTTTTTGGTTGGAATGTTTTGGTGCAACAGACTTTGTTGTTGGTGCTACCGAAATAGATTACCTCCTTATGCATAAACTCATAAGGGTTTGGTACCACCAACACACGGGGGTGGCACCAAAATTTGTCATGGAAGTTACTACCCCTTTATGACTTATTGGTCAATGCTACTAAAAATGGCTTCAGTGGTAACAACAAAGTATGTTCATGTGCACTTTATAATCACATCAAGGTACCTTATTTACTTACATCAAAATCCAACTAAATGAATGAAACCTAATAAGTTAAACTCAAAAAGTTTGGGATAAGCATAAAAACATTGAACCAAAAAGGGGTGTACAATAGGTACAAGGAGAATAAAAAATCGTAATGGAATCTCAAGTTCCTTATGTAACACAAAACTCATAGTTCTAATAGAACACGCCATGAGCATAAAAGATTATGATATCTCATAACTTAGAAAGGCGGTGAGTTGGTCATAAAATGATTAGCAAACAACCTATTTATAAGCTACTGAGGGACTGGAGTCTGAGAAATGGCTAGAGACCATTATGGAGTCCATGTACAACAACAAGGTATGACCTAGGTGGTACCACCTAAAAGGGGTAAAAGTCATAGGGAGAAATTGGATTTTCACGAGGAAGACTGGCATGGATAAAAGGACAGATTGGTCATGAGGATTTTCAAACCAAAGTGTCAAACATAATAAAGTCCCTTCACCAATTGTTATTCTTTCTATTGCAACTTAATAAGACTATGAGATTTTGAATATGGAGATTAAAACCATAGTCCTTGAAAGGAATATTTCATAGAATGTGTACGTGATGTAGCCAGAAGGTTTTATAACTTCATTAATGCAGATAAAGTCTATAATCTACAATGTTCAATCTAGAGGTTGAAATAAGTATCTCAGAGATGGAATCTTTTGATTTGACAAGATATTTAGAGAGTTTTATTTGAGTCAAGTAAAAGATGAAACATGTGATTACAAAAGATTTAATGGGAGCATACAAATATTCCACATTTTGTTGGGGAATAACATCCCAATAGTGTAACTATTTAAACCTAGCATGGAAATCACCTTCTTTAAAGAAGGATTAGGTGAAACATCCTACGAGATAGGAATTAATATATATAGAGATTGTTCAAAAAATTTATTGACCTAGAATTAACACATATATTGGCACGATTTTGAAATTGTTCAGCATGAAGGATTCAATGAGAGAGAATTTTTCCATGTTACATGGGATTAATCTCTTAAGAACCCTGTAACATCCCTGACCTGGGTTATACACCCTAGATGTTTTGTTTAAGAAAGATAATTATATGCTTGCTCTTATCTTTTGAAAACTAATTGAGGCTCAAGAGGAACTTATGTTTCAATTTTAGTCCTTTTTGAATAATGTTGAAAACAATGTTTTGCCCATTTTGGACTAAAGTGCAAATTACCCAAGTTGAGGGGTTAACTGGAAAATGTTACATCATAAAATGTTCCTCAAGTTTTGAAGCATCATAAGAATGAAAATGATGCATAGGTATGGATTCCACAAGCCTAAGCACCAAGAAAGAGCATATTAAGCAATGTTTGTGCATTAAAACCTAGTTTTGGTGTAATGTGCAATTTACCCAAAACCTAGGGTTCAATATGCAAAATACCACTTATAGAGAGTCCCTAATGTTTCTTGGTATCAATTAGAGACAAGAAAATCAGAGGGGCATCTCATTTGAATCTCTTTGGGAGAGAGAGAATCTTGATATTAAAATAATCAAGAATTAAGCATAATTGAAACCCTAATTCAATTTAATGCAAAAATAAATATATTAATGGAAGTGACCTTCAACCAAAAATGTGATGGTTGAATTTATATAATTATGGACGTCCTTGTGCCTTGCAATGGCACCGAAATATCTAAAGTGAATGGAGATCCCACTCACATTAGTTAAAGAAAAAGTAATATCCACTAATTTTTGGTTTTTTTTTGTCAGCGAAAATCCTGTTACTATTGTGATATACCAAAACTTTAGGTACAAGAAATCACACCCCCTAATCCTCTGAGAGGATTACCATAAAATAGAAAAAGATACTAAAGGTCTTACGCAGAAGACCGCAAGAGATAGAGGAGGACCCAGCCAAAGAACAAACATCAAGAGCATCATACAAGCAAAAGCAAATATATCTAAATCCTACTCTGATGAGGAGCTCCACTAACAATAAGCCCACCCACAAAGAGTGCAGACTCATCATCATAGGCTGAAGAATATCAACCAAAGCATGTACTTCAGCTTTTAATGGAGATTAGAGACAAAGTCCCATCAACCTTCATCAGCTATCTCAGCTTAAACGTTGGTAGCCCCATCATGTATTCCTGTTAGTTCAACAAGAGAGCTTGATATCTGAGTCAACTATACCGATCACCAACAGTAGAATCTAGGAACTCCATTCACACATGCATTATCCACACTCACAAAGATAGTGGAAGAAAACCCCAGAAATAGCACCCAGCCATCGGACAGCAGAAGAAGATAACTCGACCCCACTTGCCACTCAAAACCAGGAACCAGGGGCACAGCGGCATAACAACAAACACCTGAAGAGGTGTTTCCATCACAACAGTGGCAGAGGGCCATGGAGGAGGAGGCTTTGAAACCAAACTACACCCCTTAAACCTGACTACCCATGTGCGTGCTAGAACGCTTCACAGAAGCATTCCGTCAAATGCCAAGTAAGCTCCAGAGAAGTCCAAGCTCTGTCGAAGAAGCCTCAGCACGAACTGATGCAGACAGAGCCCGGAGAAGCAGAACCCTTGAGGGTGCACACCCTTGCCACTTCAGCAACCAGCCACGCCAGCCGCCAAGCCTGAGCACGCCCGACACAGACGGCAGCAACAGGAGGGCGTAGACCACCATCCGACACCACCAGCCAGGTCTGTGATGGAGAATCACGTCACCCAATGAGGAATCCAGCCACACCGTGACCGTCGACGTGGGAACCATACAAAGTCATGGGAGGTCATCAACCTGAGCAAGCCAAATTTGCCCGGGGAAGGGATGAGGGATTTCTAGAGAGGTAAGGGTAAGATGCCCCTACCATCCTCAGCTTGATGAGGCAGCACGCAAGCCCGCAGGACTGGGATAGGTCGGCCGCTCACCCTCCATCACACTTGAATGGAGATGCATCGAAAAAGTCGAGATCGCTGAGACTCAACCCAGACCCGATCATGCTCACAGAGCCTATCATTGCCCAACCACCCTAGAACCGCCGGAGAGACGCCACCGATTTCGATCCAGCTCCAGATGATCGTCGTAGCCTTCACACAGAGCCACCCCAGCTGTTGGAGGCTAGGGGGAGGGACACGCAGAGGCGGAGTGCCCTCCCCCCAGCGGCTACCGCCGGGTGAGGGTAGAGAGAAGGCGGAGCAGACACCCTAGAGTGAGAAAGATGTACAAAAGTCAAAACCTAAAATTAAGGTGATTAAGCTGTACAAAAGTGTTATATAATAATTTTTGGATATTATTATTATATTGATTAAGGTGCTTAATTGTTTTCTTTTAATTCATGGATAAAGAAGAGGATTTTGAAGGGGAGGATGATGGCTTCGTATGCAAGGAAGTGAGGGGGATAAGTGGCATCAATTTATGGAATTGAATGATTTTTATAACACTTTCTCTCTCTTGAATTTCCCTTATATACACTCCATTCTTTCACCCACATGAAAGACTTTTTCGACTCTTCTTTCTTTCCTTGCTTTGGCTGAGCACAAGGGAGCTTAGGAGCAATAGGAGGACGTACCCCAACCTATAGGTGAGCTCCTTCATCATCTTCAACCTTGATTTCATGATGGAAATCAAAATTCAATGCTTATTTTCTTCTTTTCTCCATTCAATCTTCAACTTTAGCCATTCTTTTCACTCAAAGACTTGAGGAAGGATGTTACAACCCCAATTTTTGGGTTCAATTAGTGAGAAATGTAATTTCTCATATTAAAGATATTTGAAAAAATAATGATAAAATTCGGTTCGAATAAATGGATTTTGTTTACAATAGCCTTGATGTTTGTATTGTGGGCTTTATTGGCTATTGGGCCCAAATAACAAGAAAATTCAATTAGAGAATGAATAATTGAATATTTAAGAAAAGAAAAATGTGGAAACCTCTAGAAGGCAAATCCAAAGAGGGATTTCGTGCCTCTGGGGTTCCTTGGGTTCCAAGGAGTCCAAAATTGCATAAAAGTGCAATAAGAAAAGAAAATGTCAATTAAGAATTTCTTTATTAAGAAAGAAATTGAGAATAATGATAAAATGTGGAAAACAAGTGAAAAGAGGTATAATTGAGTTATCCATTGTGGAATTTTGTATCCCAAGGATTTCTAATGTTAAAAGGGATACCAATGAGGAAAAAAAAGAAATGAAGAAATCCTCAAAAAGGAAATAATTTAATGAGAAATAAACAAGATAATGTGAAATAATGCATTTAGATGCATCTAGAAGGATAATAAGTATCCTTGAAAATGAAATTCGAAATCATAGAGTTTCTTGGGATCCAAGGAGTCTCAATAAAGAGGAAAGAAAGAGAAAATACTAAAAAAGGCAAAATAAGAGGATAATGTGTTGCATTATTAATGAATTATGTAGTATTACTAAAAAGGGAGTATTTTTCTATTAAATGAAAATAGAATTTCATGACCAATGAATGAAAAGGCAAGAGTTTTATAAAGGAAAGGATAATATGGTTCTAGGTTTTAGGTTATGCCTTTTTCATACTATTAGTTAGTGAACAAAAAGGGTGTAATTTGTACCCATTGAAAGATGGAAATGTCTTAGGTATCTTTCCATATTGATACGATCCTTGAACCTCCAGAAAGAAGATACGAGAGAGACGAGAGAAGGAAATGATCTATACATATATTTCTATAGTTCACGCACACCTGGTGGACCTAGCTGTCTCCCTCATCTCTCCCTCATGGTCCCGTTGTTCAAACCACCATGGACACCTCCTCGAGTGTGTCATGGAGTCACTACGTCTGCAACACCTTGGGCGTCAATCCCTTCAAGATCTACCTCTCCTACCCATTCTGCTATATGTATGGGGAGGCACCTACTTGAGTGCAGCTCGTGACCCCAAGCCTTGCCTTGGTTATGGTTTGCTAGCAAGAAAGATCTCCCTCCCTGTCTCCAATGACTACGGACTCACCCCGACCTGTACGGCTGAGCGACCGCAGCAGCAGCGCTGTTTCACCCCGCCCGGCTCGGCCAGTTCCTGACGCTCTCCGGCCGCATCCAGGGCTGCAGCACGGCTACGTTTGCAGCTCTGCTGGGTGCGACCCTGGCCGACCAGTTGCGTGCCAAAGGGCTCCCCTGCCTGCGAGAGGGGAGGGCGGACGTAGAGGATGGGTTTCTGGCTAGTTCTGAGCGCTGAGGAGATGGGGGCGGCCTGAGATGCGCGGCCATGGCCGCTAGGGCGGCAGCCCACGATCTGCCCAAGGTTGAAGAAAGGAGGAGCACGATGGACAAATATGCCCTTTTACGGGCTAAAGAGCAGTCCACTTAGCCCGGGGGTATTTCAGACTTTTTGAAATATTTCCAAAAGTGAGCCAACGATGCAGGGAGATGGCTACGTGGCAACTCCATATTGGTCCAAGTAAGTTTTTATTGCAAAAATCGTAGTTAAATATTCGTAGCTCGGACGATAAAAGTTTATTTATGAATTTTGATCAGGAAACCGAGAGGAATCCAATAAAAATAGTTTTATAGCCTGAGTCTTATCATAGTTCGAAATGTAGTGTAAATCATCATCTTTAATGAATTAAAGATTAAGAAACCCTATTTTGATATGATTAATGTGTTTAATAGGGTTTAATGGATCTTTAGTGTTGATGTTAACCTGTTAAATGTAAAAAGGTACATTAAGATCAAAAAGGATGATCTTTGTATGTAATTAGTTTAATTTGAAGATTATGTACATAAATATGCTTAAAATTTGAAAAGTACATAAAGTTATCATCTTTAATGATTTAATTAATGAAAAACTGTTAGATTTGATGATGGATGGATTTAATGTTGTTTAATGGATAATTTAAGCCAATATTAACCTGTTGTTGATAAACGAGGAAATAGGATCTAAAAAGATGATCTTTTTATATAATTGGTTTAATCTAGGGTGTCGTGCATAATTATGCATTAATGAGCTTGAAAACCCTACTTTAAGAGAATACATCTTTTAATTGGTTTAATTGTTCAAATCCATGAATAAATAGGGATGTGATGATCCTAAGTCAATCTGGGTATAAAAGACTATTAAATGAATAGTTTGAGCAATTAGGGTTTACATAAATGGAAAAGAGTATTTTAGGGTTTGTTAACCAAAAAGGGATAAAGTTTGAGAAATTGATCTAAGAAACCCTAATGAATATTAATGAAACCTTAATGTGGATTAGAAACCCTAGAAAGAGAATCCAAGTCAATAAAGTAGATTCTTGATAAAGTGTGTAATAAATAGAGTACATATTCTTTTCAGGAATTATGTGATGATTGAATAACTTGCTTGGATCTGTTGATTGGCTTGATTGTATATACATGAAGTATATGTTCAATAATCTGCATGACTCATCAAATCAGGTATGTGGTTACGCTTATGACTATACCGATTAGTTTTTTGAGGATTGTATCGAAGTTTCCCTCAATGCATGAAATAACTGTTGGATGTTTTAATTCATGCAACTATAAAGTGACTATGGCTATCACTATGAGTATACATGTATAACTAGCTAGATCTGAGTCCACCCCTGTGGCTATGCAAAGGCTAAGGATAACCTAGAGCAAGGCCTAGGGTATCATGAGTTAGAAACTGGGCTACACATGTGTAGTGCCATGAGACTCTTAGCATACCATGAGTTAAGGAGTGGGCTGCCTACGGGTAGTGCCATGTGACTCAGCCCTAGAAATTGATTCACCTATTACGTGAAGTCATGAGGGGTAAAATGGGAATCTACCATAAGGGAGGTAGTATCCAGGTCCACTGCAGGGACAGCGCAGGGGATAGGGTACACATGGATCGCGTAGTTATACTTAAAACGTAAATTTGTTTGTTAAATGATAATGGAATGCGATACATTGTTATAGATATTTGCATGATTATTGTTTCCCCCACATACCATCTTCGGCTGACTGACGTTTTGTTTGTCGAACAAGCTAAAAGGACAAACAATAAATCGTCACATTGTGAAATACATGAAGAAAGATACAAGGAGGATTAGTTAGTGTAGAATCCTTAAGTGGATGGAAGTTAGAAATCCAAAATTTCAAAAAGGTATGCAAAGTTCATTTTTCTTACAGCTTTTTAGTATAGTATGTTAAAATTTGATAATTATTCTTGGTTGATTGCCAAACCTTTGATCTGGAGGTTATGGGTACGGCTTCGACCTCTCGGTCTCCCTTAATTGGGGGTTATCGGGAGGTGGGGTTGTAACATTTGGTATCAGAGCGTAGGTTCCTCACTTAACCATTAATAATTATTAAATTTTACAAACTCCATAGAACCCAAGGGAGTTATTAGAGGATTATCCGAAAGATGGAGGTGTCTAGAAAAGGATCACAACCGGGGGCTGGCAATATTTTCCTCCGCACCGCTAGTCAGAATACGAGGACTCCCGGATCAGTGTGACTGTCTGGCCAAAGTCTTAGGGTATGAATCGAAATAAGATACCTTTAAGACTTCTCATCTTATTCATCCCTTCTCATCACAAAATTCTGATAAGGACCTAAAGGATTAGGGTTTCCTTTCTTCTCCTCACCC
Source organism: Alisma plantago-aquatica (assembly GCA_963693085.1). Taxonomy (NCBI): domain Eukaryota; kingdom Viridiplantae; phylum Streptophyta; class Magnoliopsida; order Alismatales; family Alismataceae; genus Alisma; species Alisma plantago-aquatica. The sequence continues at coordinate 313,320,638 of OY856410.1, forward strand.
TCTTGAGGTATGGGTAAGGTTAATAAGGTTTAAGGAATCCTCCACCAAATTAATGAAAAGCATGTAAATAAAATGTCATGGACATAAGCTTAATAGATTTAGCACAAATTAAAGAATAGATACATGCTTAGGTCGTATGACATAAGTTGTCATGTCCTCAGTAGAGACTTGAGGCTAGACCTTCTTGTCAGGAGGATAAGTCAGTCTTGGAGATGGAGATCTCCATTTCAAGTAGAGACATGGCACATCCTCTGAGGATGATGCTAACCCTAACCCTAAGTGATGGTTAGAGAGAGATGAGTTAGACCTGGGTGTTCGGATGGACATGCCTGGGATGCCATATGAGCCATGAGAGGTTGGTTGATCGAGTACCTTTGGCCACCCAACCCTGGAAAGGGGTCGTGTAGGTCAGGATGAAGGATAGCTCCTTCCTTAATAAGGATAGAGAAGAACCCATGGAAACCCCACGAGCTGATATGAGCATGGAATACCTAGTAGGCATCAGTGGTGCGAGCAATAGGTTTAAACCCTGGTCGAGGAGGTTTGATGGATAGCTTATGTGATAAGTATAAGGGGTTATGGATAACCTTGAGCAAATATAAGTTGACCATAGGCTTCATCTAGCTAGGGGCATGCTTTTGAGGTTAACCCTTCACAAAGATAGGACCTCTAATGGCGAGGTTGGATGTAGGGTTATCTCTAAAGAGAGCAGGAAACCCAGCAAGAAGGTTGGAATCCTAAAACCCCGAGATGTGAGGAATAATGGATGATAGTGGTTGCCTCATGATCGATCCCTAGAAGTTGATGATATCTTGGTTTCCTTTAGAGGGACCAAACCCTAGAGAGAGAAGATGAAGCTTCGGGCACCGATGTGCCTACGGTATAGGTGTTTACCTTCCAAGGTAGGAAGAAGAGTTCCTTAGACCTAGAAAGGTTTAGTAACAGGTTATGAGGCCTTGTACCTTATGGTTCGTACTTGAAGAAGATCCAACCCTAAGTGTTTCTCGAGTTGAAGGATGACAGGAAGTGCATGTTATGCCTATTGCAAGCTTGATTCATGGTTAAGAGATAGAACATGCAGTTGGACACCTAAAAGTGAACCTAGGGTTCCTAGGCCTAAGAGGGGAAGTGGTATACCTAATGCTCATGATGAGGATTTAGTTGCTATAGCTTCGAGCATGGTACTCCTCATGAATGACGGAAAATGAAACCCCCTTAGGTTTAAAGGTATGATTGATGAATTCCTCACAGTAAAGTTGATGATATGGGAAAGTATAATCTTGATCCGGCATAGAGGAAAGAGGATAAGAATGACCTAGCATGGTTCAGTGGGTGATCTTCTTATGCCTTAATATCTTACTAGGGTTAAGTAGGCTCATGTGGATGTAAACCCTAGACCTAAGAGCTTTTGTGACCTTGTTGTCAAGAGATAGTTTTCCTCCCATCCTGGGAGAGGGACCCCTATGGTAGGGTGTATATCAGTTTTTTTGGTTTAAGGTAACCTGAAGAGGTCTCATAGGATCTTGAGAAGCTAAGTGAAAAGTACACGGTATGAGAATGAACTTGTAGACCCATAGATATCCATCTCTAATTGCATATGAATGTGTTACCATGGAGGTAACCGGTATGGGGCTCGACCAAGGTAGGCAGGTTGCCTATGAAAGGATGAAAGCCGGCCCGTGAATGCAGAAAGAGAGATGATGAAGACTTGGGTAAGGTTCTAAGTGAACATGTACTATAATGGATAATCCTAAGTCTATCCTAGGGTCAGGTAGGGATAAGACCGATGAATGTAGGAGTTGCCTAATGCCCCAGTTGCACATGACCATAGGGTTGGGAGGTAACAACTATCATTGTCTGAGGGCCATGGGTAGGAGATTGATCACCTTCATGAACTCATGGGACCCAAAGGGCAGATGAGTAGGGCACTCCCTTGATGCATGAGGGAAGAGGGATGACCCCAAAAGAGTCGGTACCCTATGGACCTAGAGGAGTTGACCAAGGATATAAACCTCAGTAGGTTCAAGACTAGTTTGATATCATGATGTCTGTGATGTAGAGATATAGGTGGCATGTTGTAACTTAGATGTAAAGGTGTGTTGGTAAGGTGGGATGTACCATCTCTACTCTTGGAACAGGAAGAACTCTGCATTTGAACTACATCCAAATGCTTATTTCCTCTTGTTATGGGGGTGAGAGATAGGACATTACGCATGCCATACACCAAGGATAAGAGATGATTGGAATGTTGCCATGAGAAATAGGGATAGAGAAGATAACCTACCCTGGTAAAGTGAATGATACATGGATGGTTTGCTAACACTAAGAGGAATGAGGTAGTCACCTTATGAGGATGTTTTCATCCTGAGCTAAGTGGAACTTACAAGTTATACCAGGTCGAGTTTGATCACCGTGATGATGAAACCAGAGAGTGTTCTTAATGGAGATAGACATAGAGTTTGAGCTAATATGATAAGTGAAATACATGGAAGTGTATGTCTTCCATGTTACCTAAGGATGTGAAGTGGAAATGGATTCTCTAGTTGAGATGTATCTGACTAGTTTGGCTAGAAGCTCGAAGAGGTTGTTAGGCTAACCCTAAGTTTGGAAAAGGAGATATGTTTGACTAATACTCTAATGTAATGAGATCAGTTAATGGTTGTTTGGTTAGCCAGTCTAGTCCTTGATGCAATGAAAGGATGGTGGTAGAACCTTGGATGCACTTCTTTGGAAAAGAAAGTGATAAAACCCTGATGAGAGTGGTTTAGGGTTTCGGAGAATCGACCTTGAGGAATCATGACATACAGGAAATCATGATTGAAGGTCACCATACACCGTGGTTCTACCAAGATAGTAAATAGCAATGGCACTTTGGATTCTTAAGGTGAGGTTGCATGGGGTATGTTGCCATGCAAGTCAGGAGGTGAAGGACGAACACCAATAACCTAGTGTGTTGATGTAAAGGATAAAGTGTCCCCGAGAGGGAAAGGGAGTTCATCACTGTGGATGTTGAAGTCTCCCCTAGACCAAGGAAGGTCAAGATGCAATGTGGGATATGGTAGATCGCTTTACCCCGATGACATGAGAAAGAAAGAGTTCTATCCAGGGACATATTTGGTTGAGCTACTCATGAGAAAGATGGTTCAACTACACCACAAAGCGAGTTCAAAGGTTTCTGAGTTTGACCTAAAGGTTCCCTTCCAAAAGGTGGAAGTAGGTGCATGAAGGACTCGATGTTAGTATAGTTTATCACCCCTAACTAATGGTTAGTATGATCCAGACTAAAGGGTCTGATGAGAGCATATGTGCTCCTTCAGGGTGATAGCTAGAGACAGTTCTTGTCCTATGGAAGATGTAATGATGACCACCATAGCCAGTATCGGGATTCTAAGAAGCTATGTAAGGGAGGTTGTGTCGGTCACCACCTTAGTAAGGTGATGTTGGTGAAAGGACCACATGATGATTAGAAAAGGACCACTGTACATGAAGACGAAAGTCACTTTAATCGTGCAATGGCTAAAAGGAGCCAAGAGACGATGAGAGTCGTGAGCAGGTGCAAAGTAGACTAACATGCAGTGCACTGTGGGAGAATATCATGTGAGAATCCGACCCCTCTGAGCTGCAGCTGAGAAAGCTGAGTCCCCAATACATGGATCCATTAGAGATGGATGGGTGAAGATGGTTAGGTTTTGACCCTACTCTCAGGATAAAGTAATGTGGGATGTTTTCCATGTGTCCAAACTAGAGCACTATGTGAGGTACCCCCGACCATGTGTTGAGCAATGAACCTAGTGAGCCCCAAGGGAGGCTGAAATGGCCTGAGTCACCTGTGTAGTTTATAGACACCAGGATGAAAGAACTCAGACAAAAGAATATGTGATGATAAAGGTTCTTTGGATGCGTCATGAGTACGGTAAAGCCACATCGGGGCCAATGATGGACATGGAAAAGTCTTATCATGAATTGTTTGTTTGCTTGATAGAATTTTGAGGACAAAATTCCTATAAGAGGGGAAGGATGTTACAACCCCAATTTTTGGGTTCAATTAGTGAGAAATGTAATTTCTCATATTAAAGATATTTGAAAAAATAATGATAAAATTCAGTTCGAATAAATGGATTTTGTTTACAATAGCCTTGATGTTTGTATTGTGGGCTTTATTGGCTATTGGGCCCAAATAACAAGAAAATTCAATTAGTGACCGAATAATTGAATATTTAAGAAAAGAAAAATGTGGAAACCTCTAGAAGGCAAATCCAAAGAGGGATTTGGTGCCTATAGGGTTCCTTGGGTTCCAAGGAGTCCAAAATTGCATAAAAGTGCAATAAGAAAAGAAAATATCAATTAACAATTTCTTTATTAAGAAAGAAATTGAGAATAATGATAAAATGTGGAAAACAAGTGAAAAGAGGTATAATTGAGTTATCCATTGTGGAATTTCGTATCCCAAGGATTTCTAATGTTAAAAGGGATACCAATGAGGAAAAAAAAGAAATGAAGAAATCCTCAAAAAGGAAATATTTTAATGAGAAATAAACAAGATAATGTGAAATAATGCATTTAGATGCATCTAGAAGGATAATAAGTATCCTTGAAAATGAAATTCGAAATCATAGAGTTTCTTGGGATCCAAGGAGTCTCAATAAAGAGGAAAGAAAGAGAAAATACTAAAAAAGGCAAAATAAGAGGATAATGTGTTGCATTATTAATGAATTATGTAGTATTACTAAAAAGGGAGTATTTTTCTATTAAATGAAAATAGAATTTCATGACCAATGAATGAAAAGGCAAGAGTTTTATAAAGGAAAGGATAATATGGTTCTAGGTTTTAGGTCGTGCCTTTTTCATACTATTAGTTAGTGAACAAAAAGGGTGTAATTTGTACCCATTGAAAGATGGAAATGTCTTAAGTATCTTTCCATATTGATACGATCCTTGAACCTCCAGAAAGAAGATACGAGAGAGACGAGAGAAGGAAATGATCTATACATATATTTCTATAGTTCACGCACACCTAGTGGACCTAGCCGTCTCCCTCATCACTCCCTCATGGTCTGGTTGTTCAAACCACCACGGACACCTCCCCGAGTGCGTCATGGAGTCACTACGTCTGCAACACCCTGGGCGTCAATCCCTTCAAGATCTACCTCTCCTACCCGTTTTGCTATATGTATGGGGAGGCACCTTCTTGAGTGCAGCTCGTGACCCCAAGACTTTACTTGGTTACGTTTTGCTAGCGAGAAAGATCTCCCTCCCTGTCTCCAATGACTACGGACTCACCCAGACCTGTGCAGATGAGCGACCGCAGCAGTAGTGATGCTTCACCCCGCCCGGCTCGGCTTGTTCCTGACGCTCTCCGGCCGCATCCAGGGCTGCAGTACGACTGCATTTGCAGCTCTGCTGGGTGCGACCCTGGCCGACCAGTCGCGTGCCAAAGGGCTCCCCTGCCTATGAGAGGGCGGGGCGGAGGTAGAGGATGGGTTTCCGGCTAGTTCTGAGTGCTGAGGAGATGGGGGGGTGGCCTGAGACGTGCGGCCATGGCCGCTAGGGCGGCAGCCCACGATCTGCCCAAGGTTGAAGAAAGGAGGAGCACGATGGACAAATATACCCTTTTGCAGGCTAAAGAGCAGTCCACTTAACCCGGGGGTATTTTAGACTTTTCAAAATATTTCCAAAAGTGAGCCAACGATGCATGGAGATGGCTACGTGGCAGCTCCAGATTGGACCAAGTAAGTTTTTATTGCAAAAATCGTAGTTAAATATTCGTAGCTCGGATGATAAAAGTTTATATATGAATTTTGATCAGGAAACCGAGAGGAATCCAATAAAAATAGTTTTATAGCCTGAATATGGTCATAGTTCGAAATGTAGTGTAAATCATCATCTTTAATGAATTAAAGATTAAGAAACCCTATTTTGATATGATTAATGTGTTTAATAGGGTTTAATGGATCTTTAGGGTTGATGTTAACCTGTTAAATGTAAAAAGGTACATTAAGATCGAAAAGGATGATCTTTGTATGTAATTAGTTTAATTTGAAGATTATGTACATAAATATGCGTAAAAATTGAAAAGTACATAAAGCTATCATCTTTAATGATTTAATTAATGAAAAATCGTTAGATTTGATGATGGATGGATTTAATGTTGTTTACTGGATAATTTAAGCCAATATTAACCTATTGTTGATAAATGAGGAAATAGGATCTAAAAAGATGATCTTTTTATATAATTGGTTTAATCTAGGGTTTCATGCATAATTATGCATTAATGAGCCTGGAAGCCCTACTTTAAGAGAATACATCTGTTAATTGGTTTGATTGTTCAAATCCATGAATAAATAGGGATGTGATGATCCTAAGTCAATCTGGGTATACAAGACTATTAAATGAATAGTTTGAGCAATTAGGGTTTACATAAATGGAAAAGAGTATTTTAGGGTTTGTTAACCAAAAAGGGATAAAGTTTGACAAATTGATCTAAGAAACCCTAATGAATATTAATGAAACCTTAATGCGGATTAGAAACCCTAGAAAGAGAATCCAAGTCAATAAAGTAGATTCTTGATAAAGTGTGTAATAAATAGAGTACATATTCTTTTCAGGAATTATGTGATGATTGAATTACTTGCTTGGATCTGTTGATTGGCTTGATTGTATATACATGAAGTATATGTTCAATAATCTGCATGACTCATCGAATCAGGTATGTGGTTACTCTTATGACTATAGCGATTAGTTTTCTGAGGATTGTATCGATGTTTCCCTCAATGCACGAAATAACTATTGGATGTTTTAATTCATGAAACTATAAAGTGACTATGGCTATCACTATGAGTATACATGTATAACTAGCTAGATCCGAGTCCACCCCTGTGGCTATGCAAAGGCTAAGGATAACCTAGAGTAAGGTCTAGGGTATCATGAGTTAGAAACTGGGCTACACATGTGTAGTGTTATGAGACTCTTAGCATACCATGAGTTAAGGAGTGGGCTGCCTACGGGTAGTGCCATGTGACTCAGCCCTAGAAATTGATTCACCTATTAGGTGAAGTCATGAGGGGTAAAATGGGAATCTACCATAAGGGAGGTAGTATCCAGGTCCACTGCAGGGACAGCGCAGGGGATAGGGTACACATGGATCGCGTAGTTATACTTCAAACGTAAATTTGTTTTTTAAATGATAATGGAATGAGATACATTGTTATAGATATTTGCATGATTATTGTTTCCCCCACATACCAGCTTCGGCTGACCGACATTTTGTTTGTCGGCGTTTTAGGAACAAGCCAAAAGGACAAACAGTAAATCGTCACATTGTGAAATACATGAAGAAAGATACAAGGAGGATTAGTTAGCGTAGAATCCTTAAGTGGATAGAAGTTAGAAATCCAAAATTTCAGAAAGGTATGCAAAGTTCATTTTTCTTACAGCTTTTCAGTATAGTATGTTAAAATTTGATAATTATTCTTGGTTTTTTGCCGAACCTTTGATCCGGAGGTTATGGGTACGGCTTCGACCTCTCGGTCTCCCTTAATTGGGGGTTATCGGGAGGTGGGGTCGTAACAAAGGACCTTGGGAAGTTGAGAAAGCTTCATTCACCATTAAAGATGTGAATCTTGAAGCTTGGATTCAACTTTTAAGGTGGGTTATATAACTTGAACCCTTAAATATCATTATTGATTTCATTTCTTCATCATATGTTGATTTCTTTTTTCTATCCCGAATTTCCTTTTAATTAATTGTTGAAATCACGACAAAGATCATAGAAAATTTCAAAGTTTTATAGCTTGAATATGATGATGTCATCTTATCACACACCTCAACAAATATCAGGTCCTAATGGTTTCAACTTGAGATCAATCGGTCTCAAGACCGATTGAAACCAAATGGTCTCAGGACCGTTTGGGTGCAAACGATCTCAAGAACATTTGGGGATACTTGATGATGTAGTTGGATGTTGATCCAATGATTCTAATTGATTGACTCATAATAGGTTCAATGATGGATAATCCACTAATTACAAACTCTACTCATGTTGAAGTGTTGAAACCCTAATTGAATTGAATCAATTTCATGGTTGATGATGCACACAGTCTCAAGACCATTTGAGGCCAAACGGTCTCAAGACCGTTTAGAGGTCAAGGGTTGTGATGGATGGTTGGAGATCCAAGGGTTATATTTTTATGTACTCTCAATGGTCCAATTGATTAATGATTCAATGAAGCAAACCCAAAATTGATTGATTTTAGAAACCCTAATTTAGGGTTAAACGGTTTCAAGATGAATTGACCAAACGGTCTTAGACCGTTTGAGGACCATTCGGTCTCAAACCGTTTGAGAACTAAATAGTCTCAAACCATTCGGGGTTAATTAATATTTAATTCAAACGGTCTCAAACCGTTTAGAGATTTTGATATCAAGACCGTTTGATGGTCTAACGATCTTATGACCAATTGAAGGTATACACCAAGACCGTTTGGAGGTCAAGCACCTCAAGACCGTTTAAGGTCTAACGGACTTCAGACTGTTTGAGGGTGCAAAGGTTGAAGACCATTTAGGGTCTAACGGTCTTCATACCATTTGGAAGTGCATTTGGTTCAAAGACCGTTTGGAGGATTCAATAGGACCAAGACCGTTTAAGGTCTAACGGTATTCAAATCGTTTGAAGGTTTTGGGACCAAGACCATTTAAGGTCTAACGGTCTTCAGACCATTTAAGGGTGTTGAGATCAAGACCGTTTGAAGGTCAATAACCTCAAGACCGTTTGGATGTTAATGACCTCAAGACCATTTGAAGGTCAAGGAGGTCAAAACCATTTGAAGGTTCAAAAGTATCAAAACTGTTTGGAGACCTAATAATCCCAAAGATATGAAAGATCAATTAACCCTATGATTTTTAATGATGTATCTCAAAGTTAATTACAATGGTTGTACCTTTAAGGTACTAGGGTGATTAGTACCCTTAGAGGGGTTAACATTTGATGCTCATGGAAGTAATATCTCAATATACTATGCTAACCCTAAATGTATGAACTTGAATGAAGGGTTGACTTAATCTAATCAAGTTTGAAGTAATCAACATCCTAGAGAGGATGAGAGAGAGAGGGGAAATCATACATGTATAGTAATCATGTAGTGGTTAAAGCCTCAACACTTTCAACATGAATAAAATATGTAATTAGGGTATGATCCTTGATAAAGAGATCATGAAACCCTAATCGAGAAGGTTGATGAACCCTAACCCTAATTTAGGGCAATGCTAGGTGTAACCCTAATCTAGGATAATGGTGTAACCCTAATCTAGGGTGATGATATGAGAAATCCCAATTCAGGGTAATATAATGAAAAACCCTAATTTAATAGGATGCTTCATGAAACCCTAATTTAGGAAAAAGTTATAAGGAACCTTAATTCAAGATAATGATGTGTGGAACCCTAATCTAGGGTGATGCCATGTGAAACCCTAATGCAGTGATGTGATGTGAAACTCTAATCTAGGGTGATGCTATGTAATGATATATGAAACCCTGACCCTAATCTAGGGTGAAGGTATGTGAAACCCTAATTTTGGGTTATAGTGCATGAAACCCTAATCTTGGGTAATATGTTGATAAACCATAACCCTAATTTTGGGTAACGGGATGAGTATCCCTAATTGACATGAATTTGGAAATGCTAACCCTAATGAGGGAATAGTAATTCTACCCTTACATTACATAGTGCTGATATGTAATTGATATAACTGTTATCATGAGTACTAACCATGCAGGTATCATGAGATGTTGGGCATAGCCAGGTATGAGCTATGATGTTTTATTATTGAAATTGTTTTATGGGCCTTGTGAGCCATAATATGCTTTGTTGCCTAGTAAGAGGTAATAAGAGATTAAATGGGCCTTGAAAGCCATGTGACATGCTTGTGTAGTAAGTATCATGCTTACCTTGGTTAGATGACCTGAAGGTATTAGTTACCGGATAAGTGGTAACAAGTATTCTTTGATGAACTGAGGGTTTGAATACCCATGTTACATAATCATGATGATGAGTTGTTAAGGGATTAGAATGCCCATGATATGACAAGGGATTGAGATTCCCAATGTTTTATAAAGCTTCAAAAAGTACTTGATGGAAGTATTACACATTCTTTGTAGCATTTGTTCTAATAATTTATGTTTGAAAACCTGACTAATGCTAAAAGAATATGGTAATGTACTTAATTAATCAAGTAAAATCTTATCATGTAGAGCCTTGACCATAGATCCATCATCGTTAGTAGTTGGTGATGGTGAAATAGGTTTTCCCATGGGATCTCCTAGAGGGCATACTGTTGAGTATGTGGGGGTTATGGGTTACGCCCTAATGAGGGACTGATGTGAGATAAACATTAAATCTCTCAATCCTTCATTATATGTGTTGTGATAGATGTATCATGAATCTCCCAATAATGTTAATGCCAGATCGATGTGAGATAAACATGAAATCTCTCGATTGCAAAGAGAGTACAACCGCCACTGTAACTCTATAGTGAAGTTGCCAGTATACCCTGGAAAGCTATTTAGCATAGACACAAGATGTCCTGCATTTTTTACTCACACTGACTGACGAGGATGAGGCCATGAAAATCTGAATCTTCCTTGATCTATGTATGGTACCGATTTCGATTTTGTAATGGTCGGTTGGAGTATGAGCGGTATACCTCGTCTCCTCAGGGCTTAAGTATGATTGTAAAATGTAATCACCCGTGTAGCATATTTTCTTAAGGTTGAAATACAAGAATCATTGGTTGATGTTACCTTGCTTAGTATATTCAAGATGGATAAATGTTATACATGTTCTTCAATTCCTTATTGGATAAGGGACATGCTGCTTTATCAAGTTATAGTTGAAATGCTTTGAATAAGAATATTGCTCTAATCTATTTAGACATTGATTTATCAGTAGTTGAATATATATGATTCCTTTGCTCAATTTTATTCTATTAAATTGCAATATAATGTTTTTGGCGGAGAGTTATATCTCTTGCTGGGACTGGGTCTCACTCCGTTGGTCACCAACATTTTTATGTAGACGCGAAAGAAGAGGCAGAAACCCTATAGCATGGGAAGAGCAGCAGCAACAACAACAAGGATAGTAGTGATATTCCAGGTGGAGGCACTGGCTGTCATGTTTTGTTTAGAGAGTCATATGTGTCATCTCTGTACTCTCAGGTCCTCAGAATTGGTAGTTGGTACTTTTAATGAATTGATCTAAGATTTTGGCTTGATGCCTCGAGGTTCTTATATTGCATGTGTATAGTTTTAACAGAGAAGTTGATACTTGTAATCCTCGAGAAGGGATGGTATAGAATATGTACTTATGAACCAGGATGTAAATAAAATACATTGGTTCTTGATAAAAGAGTTTTCCTGTGTTTTGATCTCTTTGTAAATGGTTTTAATTTTTAGTGATTTTCAGTATTCCACTGTTAATGATCGCTTCCGCTTAGTTAATGATGTTTTGTTCGAACAGTTCATGACAAACCCTGTATTCCAATTATTATGAAGAATGGAAAAGCACAAGTAAGATGCCATATGAACCAGTAATTGGGTCTATCACATATGCTAGATAATGTAATCATCCCATAATCGTGTATGTATTGACATGACTAGATGATAGCAGTTGGATTCCAATGAAGGTCAGTGGAATGTCATAAAGAACTCCATTAGTATTTGATAAGTACTAAGGATTACTTTCTTGGATTTATAAATAAGAAAGAGTTCAATATAAAAAGTTACATCAATGCAAACTTCCAAAATGACAAAGAAAATTAACAATTGCAATATAAAATTTGTATCTGGCTATATAACTTAAAGTTGTAAGTTGGAAGAGTTCCTAACTATAGACCATTATTCAAATTCTACAATGGAATCCAAGTATCCTGGTGTTATGAACACATGGGTTGATATTGTATGGATCTAGAAGTTCATATTGATAAACTTACATATGTTCCAACCATTAATGACACAGTCAAAATATTATGAAAACTATGGAGCTATTGGTTAGGCATGGAATATTAGATAAAATACTATGACATTCCATCTCATATGAGATTTCATACAGTGAAGAGATGACAAACACACAATACACTGAATAAAGGCAAATGTTGTTGTAAGGAGGCGGGATCACCCCCTTACTAAAAAAAGATTTGAAGAATAAAACATCCAATCCAAACACACTCAAAGGTATGCTAGAATAGGTGTAAAATTTTCAAACTTCAATAAATGGTATTCAAAACAACCAAAGTATAGCAGCGGAATAAAAATATTGACTATATACAATTTATCACAAGGTTATAGAAGAACATCATAATCTCCCACAAAGGATTTACATGCATCACTCAACATAAGGAACTAGTAGAGGGAAATCTAAATCATAAAAACTTTGTCTCCAAGCTTTAACTCCTTAAGCTAGTCCAAAACTTCATGCCTTATCATCCAAGTCCTTCACCTAGGACTCAAAGCATACCCCGGCAAGAAGAGAAAATAGATGACATCAGCAAAGGTTGGTATGTGCATACTAAATAGGAAATTGAGCAATATATGGAATAAAAGACATCAAATATAAAAGGCTTCCCATAGAAAGGATAAGGATCACCCAAATGGGTATCAAGAGAAAAGGACTTGAAATCATATGATAAACAAAAGAATACTTGCCATTAATAAAACATAAAGATTGTGCCACAGAAGAACATGTAAAGAATTAGGGCACACACCCCATATCATCAACACGCATGCATGTGAGATAAACATAGCCCTAGAATAATATAAACACAAAGGGGACCGAGTCTCATAAACTTGAAACCTAATAGAGAAAGGAATACTTCCAATCTCCCAAGTGAATAAAACATGGGCCAAGAATCACACATCTTGCCCTGGGTATGAGGTTCCTTTCCATCCCAAAAGAGCAGGAAATATCACATCTGCTCGGTAGGAAATAACACATTTGCCATAAAAACCAATGCAATTACACTACTCTAATGCTACTGAATGACATAGCATGTTTAATATAGAGGCAAGTAGAAAGTATAGTTAGAATATATAAACTAGTCATCACAAAAGTCACCAACATATACATCCACCTCATAAGTGGGAAAAAGACATCACATGTCCACAGATAAACATCCACATCATAGTGGGCGCATATCATCAAAAGTCCAACATGCACCAAGGCACAAGATAAGAGTCAATAGAATATCCAAGATTACCAAAAACAAGATAGTTCACAAGAACCATGATATCAAAAGATAAGAGCAATGTGTATAGGCTACTATAGGACAAAGAGAATGAATAAGCATAGGTGAATTTCTCAACATAGAAGAATAGGGGATACATCATACCTCAACTTAAGAGTCTAAACAGTCCAAGTCAAGCCTAGGCCTTCAAAGAACCTCTAGAGAAGGTGGATAGGTCCAATAAGTAAGGTTCCCAAGATTAGAGAGGCTAGTTTCTCCAACAAAGCTCCTATCTCGAGCAAGAAGCACCTTCTCCACTTTAGAGGTGAAAAACCCTAACAAAAGAACATGGAGATGGGGTGTTTCAGGGATCTAGGTGGGGTTTCACCAAGGAAGACCAGGGTTCTAACCTGGAGTAAGGTGGAAGGAAGACTAACAACATGAAAATTGGGAAGAAAAGGAGAAAACTTACTAGTTTTGGTCAAAATAACCAAGGAGGAGCTTTAGAAACCCTAAATAGAGCAAATTTGGAACCCTAGGATCCTTCTTCACCAAGGTAGGCACCTTCATTTACCTTGGAGCAACACTTTCATCACCAAACAGAGTAGGAGTTATGATCTAATCTATAACAAAGAAAAAAGGGCAAGAGTTTTTGAATTTGGATTTGGGAAGGGGTAGATATGGCTATATAAAGAAAGAGGTCAAGTATGAGGTGTCTATGAGAATTTCCATGTGTCATGTATAAGGGTGTCCATGGACATGCAAGCCTTTATGGATAAGGAAGAAGTCAAGCACGAGGTGTCAAGTTACTTTCCATGTGTCCAATTCTAAGCGTGCCTATGGACATGCAAACCTTTATGGATAAGGAAGAAGTCAAGCATGAGGTGTCCATGGAGCTTTCCATGTGTCCTTAGCCTAGGGATTTCATGGGCATGTAAGAGGACAGCTCATATAGGCTTCTTGAATATCAAATGTCAGTTTATGGATACTTATAGGCCATCCCAACCGACCACCAATCAAAGAAATAACCCCATTGGTTGATAGCTTCTAAAGATAAGCTCATTTATAAAGAGAATAATCCCTAAAATGCCCTTGGAAAGAAACACCTTAAAATCAAGGTGAAACTAGGTGCCCCATTGTTCAAAAAATCTAGAATGGTAATAGAATATATAAGGATTATAATTCATGTGACAATTTGCAAAGAAAACCGCCCAATTAGGTAAATTGCAGAAAAGTCCATAATATACCTAAAATTGTATAACTTGCACAAACAACATCAAAATTGGACCAAACTTCATCCACAAGTTATCTTTGATGTGTTTAATATGAATTTTCCATTATTTACATCTTTTTAAGTTATATAATCATATATTTATTACTTTTCCTTTTACTCATTTTCTCTCTCCTAAACTAATCCTAATATTTCAAGGTTGTCCAAATTAGATGAAATTTGACATGTACACTAATTTTGATATGTAGATTATGAATTTGAAGTTTGTTTCCACTTTTGAGACTTTTTATGAGATATGTCATATGGCCCATTAACAACCCATTATCTAAATTATTTATCCAATTAAGTTCATTATCTTTATATTACCACCAAAATGAGTTACGTGGCATATTTTATGTATCCAATATAAACCTAAGATTAATGTTAGAACATTAGGTTACATTAAGGTGATCTATACATGCATTATCTCATTAGGGTTATACTAAACATCTTTTGGTCTAACCTCAACTTATTTTGGCCACGTCCAAATGATCAAACTTCTAGGGTAGGGTTTGAGATCTAGTATGTTACAACACACCACCCCTTAAAGATATTTCGTCCTCGAAATCAAAACTGTAACATACAAAATTTTGAAATTTTGTATTTTGGCCCTCTTTCCCATATTTTCCTTTCATTTCTATCCTTATTGGCCTTTCTATTTAATTAGTGGAATTTATAGTGGTTTAGTGAACATTTATTCATTAATTGTACCAATATAAGGGTTTATGCACAAATACATCAATGAAAGTTTAATTACCATACTAAAGTGCTATAAACCTTAATCTAACTTTTTGATATGATTTTAAAACATAAAATGAGCCTAAGTTTCAAATTTGGTTCGATTTGTATGTTGTTTGTGCAAGTTATGCAATTTTAGGTACATTCTGGACTTTTATGTAATTTACCCAATTGGGAGGTTTTCTTTGCAAATTATCACCTAAATTTTAATCCTTAGATATTACCTTACCATTCACGAGATTTTGAACCATGGGGAACCTGGTTGCACCTTGGTTTGAAGGTGTTAATATTACAAGGGCATTATAGGGATTACCCTCTTTATAAATGTGCTTATCTTTAAAAGCTATCAACCAATGGGGTTATTTCTTTGTTTGAAGGATGGTGGGAATGGCCTATAAGGCTCTAGGGGCTATTAGTACTGACCTTTGTATGCAAGAAGAGTCTATGAGCTGTCCTCTTGATTGGCCATGAAGCCTTAGCCTAAGGACACATGGAAAGTCACATAGACACCTCATGCTTGCCCCCTTCTTTATAAAGCCATGCCTACCCCTTCCCACCTCCCAATCCAAGAAGAAATCCTATCCTTATCTTTCTTATATCTTAGAGCATCGTCCCTTCTATGTTTGTCCATGAAGTTTCTATCCCAAGGTAAAATAAGGTGCCTACCTTGGTGAAGAAGGCTCCTAGGGTTCCAAATTTCTCTATTTAATATTTCTTAAGCTCCTCCTTGGTGATTTTGACCAAAACTAGTAAGAATCCTCCTTTCCTTCCCTATTTTCATGCTGTTAGTATCCTCCAACCTTCTTACACATGACCATACATGGTAAAACTCCACTTAGAACCCTAAAACATCTCATCTCCATGCTCTTTTGCTAGGGTTTGCACCTCTAAAGTGGAGAAGGTGATCTTTGCTCAAGAAAGGAGCTTGGCTTGGAGCAACCAGACCTTCTAATCTCAGGATCCTTTCTTTTTGGACCTTATTACCTTACTATAGGCAAGTTTTGTTAACCCCCTTCTCATATATTGCTTAGTACATGCTTAAAACTCATGCTTCTATGTTGAAAATCAATGATTTCCATCTCTTTTTACCATGTTCTTCTAGGGTTTTGGTTTCTTGCTATTTTACCTTCTCTAGAAGCTCTAGTTTGGTTACCTATGCAACTTAAAACCTGATCTTGAGTCAAATGGTATTTTCTTCCTCTCCCTCTCTCTTCAATTATCTCGATCGGTTTGATGGTGTGGCAATTACGCATTGGTCAGTATTGAAAAATTCATATCTTCTAATCCGCTTATCCAAATTTTACATATAAATATGTTTTGGAATTGGAAAATTAATCTCTATCTAATATAAATATTTTTAAGTTCTGGTTTTATGGTTTTACGAAGGGTTATTTTTGTAAAATAAATTTAATGCATAAAATCCATAAAAATTACATCTTAATCATCATAACTCCAAAATTAACATAAAATATGTTTTCTTGATCAGGAGAACTTAGAAAGTTTATTGGTGATGTTTTAAGAGTCTAAATCTGAGTTTTTTTAAAAAAGGTCTAAAATTAGGGTTTACATACATTAATGTGCATTATGTACTCTAATACATGTTAATACATTGAAAATAGGTAAAGTGGAACTTGGACTCAATTAAAGTGGTGAAAGTTAGTAATTGATATCAGTAAGAGAGGCATGTGCATTTACACCTTAAGTTGGGAATAATTGTGCCTTAACCTATTTTTCTATAATGAGGCTTTATTAAACCCTATTTCATATACTCTTGAATCTTTTGATATACTTGCCTCATAAATCAGTTTCGGAACATTATTCTTGGGTCTTGGTACGCCACTGCCATGCTTATTGATTCATATGATTATTCTTTCCATGACTACTTTTTCTAGCATGTGGATTTGTGTTCTATTTAATTTAAAGTAGCAGTACTTATGTACAACCACCCATAGAGGGCATGTAAATAATCACCCTAGGGAATGTCTTATTCTCCCCATAATATTGTAGGTGACTGGGAATGTCTTATTCTCCCCTCACCTAAGGTTAGAGGTCCAGTAGGTGCCTCTACCCTACTTAGTTAGGTAGACATAATTATCTTACATGCAAATCCTTTTTAATATAATTGTTAATGGCAAGTTTCTTTTGAATATAGCCTCATACTCCTGTTATCTTCATTTTATAATGATCCCTAGCCTGTTCTTATTTGCTTTACTTATCTTGTTATCCTAGACTAGTTTTGTGACACATACTTTTCTTCCCTTTCCCTTTTCGTTGGATGCCTTCCCAACCACCCAGGTGTTGAACAAGGTGATGGATAAGACAAGGAAGATCTTAGCTTTTGGCTTAGACTCAGTTGATGGAGATTTTATTATGTTGCTTGGAGACAAGATTGTAGTAGTCTAGACTTCCCTCTATTTAGATCTTGATTGTGTGTCTTGATGTAAACCCTAATGGGAGAATTTGATGTATTTTTGTAAACCTTTTATGAAATTGAATATAGTCAGTTATTTTTTTATTTCCGATGCTTTCTAATGGTCTTTTGTATACCAATGTTTAATAAATTTGGAAAATTTATGCCCATTCCATCATACCTATGAGAGTGTTTGGAATGGACGTCAATTCTTCAAATTTTTAGTAAAGGGGTGATTTCACTCCCTTATAGCATGGTATCAGAGCCCATGGTAGTCAAAATCTAACTATTTTAGTTTTGTCTCCCTAATTAGAATCACTGCCTTACATAGTTCCTTTAGGTAACATGGTTGCCCTAGAGTTGATCTATAAATAATGAAAGGTTGATTTAGGACCCTATAGTTCCACATTAGTATCATGATGAATAACACCCTAAAATACTCATAACTAAAATATGCATAACTTAATATTGTTTAAGTTTGCCTTTAGGCAACTATTAGGGCATGAAGTTGAAGTACAGGTGTCTAGAAAGGATCAGGTTCTGGGGGCTGGCAATATTTTCCTCTGTGCCAGTTGCTTGGTTTATGAGGACTCCCAGATCCATATGATACCGGCCTGGCCTAAGCTAAAATGGATTGTCTGAAATAGTTTGCTTTTAGGCAATAGTGACCTTAGATATCTATGTTGTATATCTTTAGAAACCCTAACCCCATACTTAGGAGGTTGTTGTGCTTGAAACCTTAGCAGGGTCCAAACAAGTTATAGTTATAGCCTAACATGCTTGTTTATATATTAATAAACATATAATGATCATCTGAGGAATAATGTATACGTTCATACCCTAATGAATGCCTAATGCACATAATATGAGTAACTCACATATTAATCCTAATGGATATGCATGGTGTTTCCCATGTCATGAACTAATAAACTCTAATGAAATGACAAGTAAGTTGATTGTAACCTAATCTTGGACTTAGTACATGCTAAGTAAAATATAGTGATCATATTAACCTAAACCCTAAGTTGTAATCATCTAACCTTAACATATACATCCTTAATGCCTTTCATGATACATTAATGACATTAGGTGTCATAATCAGTTAACATATTTTGATACACATAAATGATATATATAATCATCTAATCACATATTAATCAAGTCATCAATATGAAATGCTAGGTATGTTACCTTGTTATCTAATACACACGATTAATCACTTAATGTGAATCAATTCGTAATATGCCTCACCTTGATCATTAAAATACATGGAATGGATTCAATATGAATATGAAGTGATTCTATTCACATAAATGTGCAAATCAATAATATAAATAAATATGTGAAAATTATTAATGATGACATTAATGTGAGAAATAAAGATAATGTGGTAATGAGATAATGTTTAATATAAATATATGTAATTGATGTGACATAATTTGGATTGAATGAAGACTTAATGACAAATTGAATATTTCATGCAAAATAATTCATTATAACTTAATGAGGTGATAGTATAAGGATAATGAAGGTGAAGTTCAAAATATTAAGGATAATGATCAAGTATATTGAGGGAATTGAGTAACCCATAATTTTGCTAAAATTCTTAGTAAGATAAATAATATATATACATATATATACGATGTTTTATAGATGATAATGAAATATAACTTTTGTGGTAATAAAGTGATTATGACATGACATAATCAAAATAATGGTGATAATGTGATATCATAATGAATATAATGTTAATGAGCCAAAAATGTGAATATTGTTAAATCTCCTAAAAAGAATATCTAAATAATGGAATCTAGGTGATTCTTGAGAACCTGACCTATTTCGAGATGATTGTGGAGTATATGTTGATGAGTTGTTTGGTGGAATTTAAGGTTGGAAAAATAACCTGAAGTTTTGTGATGAGATGTTGCACACTCACCCTTCCCTTCTTACTTGTGATTTTGGGGACGAAATTCTCTTTAAGGGGTGGAGTGTTGTAACATACCGAATTTTGAAATTTTGTATTTTGGCCCTTTTTCCCATCTTTTCCTTTCATTTCTATCCTTATTGGCCTTTCTATTTAATTAGTGGAATTTATAGTGGTTTAGTGAACATTTATTCACTAATTGTACCAATATAAGGGTTTATGCACAAATACCTCAATGAAAACTTAATTACCATAATAAAGTACTCTAAACCTTAATCTAAATTTTTGATATGATTTGAAAACATAAAATGAGCCTAAGTTTCAAATTTGGTTCGATTTGGATGTTGTTTGTGCAAGTTATGCAATTTTAGGTACATTCTGGACTTTTATACCCAATTGGGAGGTTTTCTTTGCAAATTATCACCTAAATTTTAATCCTTAGATATTCCCTTACCATTCACGAGATTTTGAACCATGGGGCACCTGTTTCACCTTGTTTGAAGGTGTTACTTTCTAAGGGCATTATAGGGATTACCCTCTTTATAAATGTGCTTATCTTTAAAAGCTATCAACCAATGGGGTTATTTATTTGTTTGAAGGATGGTGGTAATGTCCTAGAAGGCTCTAGGGGCTCTTAGGACCGACCTTTGGTTTGAAAGAAGATTCTATGATATGTCCTCTTGAATGGCCATGAAGCCTTAGCCTAAGGACACATGGAAAGTCACATAGACACCTCATGCTTGCCCCCTTCTTTATAAAGCCATGCCTACCCCTTCCCACCTCCCAATCCAAGAAGCAATCCTATACTTCTCTTTCTTATAGCTTATATCATCGTCCATTCTATTTTTGTCCATGAATTTGATGTCCCAAGGTAAAAGAAGGCGTCGACCTTGGTGAAGAAGGCTCCTAGGGTTCCAAATTTCTCTATTTAAGTTTTCTTAAGCTCCTCCTTGGTGATTTTAACCAAAACTAGTAAGAATCCTCCTTTCCTTCCCTATTTTCATGCTTTTAGTGTCCTCCCACCTTCTTCCAGGTCATAACCATGATCATACATGGCAAAAATCCACCTAGAACCCTAAAACATCTCATCTCCATGCTCTTTTGCTAGGCTTTGCACCTCTATAGTGGAGAAGGTGATCTTTGCTCAAGAAAGGAGCTTGGATTGGAGCAACCAGACCTTATAATCTCAGGATCCTTTCGTTTTGGACCTTCTTACATTCCTATAGGAAAGTTTTGTTAACCCCCTTCTCATATATTGCTTAGTACATGCTTAAAATTCATGCTTCTATGTTGAAAATCGATGATTTCCATCTCTTTTTACCATGTTCTTCTAGGCTTTTGGTTTCTTGATTGTTTACCTTCTCTAGAAGCTCTAGTTTGGTTACCTATGCAACTTCATACCTTATCTTGAGTCAAATGGTGTTTTCTCCCTCTCCCTCTCTCTTCAATTATCTCGATCAGTTTGATGGTGTAGCAGTTTCGTATTGGTCAGTATTGAAATATTCATATCTTCTAATCCGCTTATCCAATATGTTTTGGAAATGGAAAATTAATCTCTATATAATATAAATATTTTTAAGGTCTGATTTTATGGTTTGACGAAGGGTGATTTTTGTAAAATGAATTTAATGCATAAAATCCATAAAAATTACATCTTAATCATCATAACTCCAAAATTAACATAAAAATATGTTTTCTTGATCAGGAGAACTTAGTAAGTTTATTGGTGATGTTTTAAGAGTATAAATCCTATTTTTCTAAAAAGATCTAAAATTAGGGTTTCTATACATTAATGTGAACTATGAACTCTAATACATGTTAATACATTGAAAATAGGCATAGTGGAACTTGGACCCAATTAAAGTGGTGAAAGTTAGTAATTGATATCAGTAAGAGAGGTATGTGCATTTACACCTTAAGTTGGGAATAATTGTGCCTTAACCTATTTTTCTATAATGAGGCTTTATTAAACCCTATTTCATATACTCTTGAATCTTTTGCTATACTTGCCTCATAAATCAGTTTTGGAACATTATTCTTGGGTCTTGGTACCCCACTGCCATGCTTATTGATTCATATGATTATTCTTTCCATGACTACTTTTTACAGCATGTGGATTTATGTTCTATTTAATTTAAAGTAGTGGTACTTATGTACAACCACCCACAGAGGGCATGTAAATAATCGCCCTGGGGAATGTCTTATTCTTGCCATAATATTGTAGCTGACTGGGAATGTCTTATTTTCCCCTCACCTAAGGTTAGAGGTTCGGTAGGTTCCTCAACCCTACTTAGTTAGGTAGACATAATTATCTTACATGCAAATCCTTTTTAATATAATTGTTAATGGCAAGTTTCTTTTGAATATAGCCTCATACTCTTGTTATCTTCATTTTATGATGATCCCTAGCATGTTCTTATTTGCTTTACTTATCTTGTTATTCTAGACTAGTTTTATGACGCATACTTTTCTTCCCTTTCCCTTTTTGCTAGGTGCCTTCCCAATCACCCAGGTGTTGAACAAGGTGATGGATAAGACAAGGAAGATCTTAGCTTTTGGCTTGGACTCAGTTGATGGAGATTTCGCTATGTTGCTTGGAGACAAGATTATAGTAGTCTAGACTTCCCTCTATCTAGATCCTGATTGTGTGTCTTGATGTAAACCCTAATGGGAGAATTTGATGTATTTTTGTAAACCTTTTATGAAATTGAATATAGTCAGTTTTTTTTTTCTGTTGCTTTGTAATGGTATTTTGTATACCAATGTTTAATAAATTTGGAAAATTTATGCCCATTCCATCATACCTCTGAGAGTGTTTGGAATGGACGTCAATTCTTCAAATTTTTAGTAAAGGGGTGATTTCACTCCCTTACAAAAACATACACATATAAGAAAACAACTTATTCACCACCCCTTAAAGGATTTAACCTACCAAGCCAACTAATCTAGAGATAAAAGGGAAGTATAACTAAACCATATACAACGTCCATCACGCTTCACTGTGCACTCTGATTACTTATTAAACACCAAACTTCAAAGTCTAGGTTCTAGGGATAACCATCCAAACATGTGGTTCTATGGGTCATAAGGGAACTATATTGGGTAACCATCCTCAAACAAGTCATTACTCTTGGGAGTCTAGTTCAACATATTAGGGTCCGTAAAGATAAATCATATAGATGTCTAAGGCTATTATTGCCTAAAAGCATGCTATTTTGAACAATTCATATCACCTTAGGCTAGGCCGGTATCATATGGATTCGGGAGTCCTCATAAACCAAGCTAGTGGTGCGGAGGGAAATCTTGCCAGCCCCCGAACCCTGACCCTTTCTAGACACTTTTGCTTTCAACTTCATATCCTAGTAGTTGCCTAAAGGCCAAGCTAAACCACCTCAAGATACTATGGTTACTTATGCATCTTTTACTTGTAAGTATTTTAATGATCTAATCATCATTATTCTAATGTGAAACTATATGATCCTAAATAAACCTTCATCATCTAGTGATCAACTCTAGGGCAAACATGTCACTTAAAAGTAAGGCAAGGATTATAACTAGGGAGATAAAATTAAAATAGTCAGATTCTGACTACTATGGGCTCTGATACCATGTTGTAAGGAGGTGGGATCACCCCCTTACTAAGAAAAGATTTCAAGAATAAAACACCCATTCCAAACACACTCAAAGGTATGCTAGAATAGGTGCAAAATTTTCAAACTTCAATCAATGCATTCACAACATCCAAAGTATAGCAGTAGAATAAAAATGTTGACTATATTCAATTTATCACAAGGTTACAAAAGAACATCATAATCTCCCACAAAGGGTTTACATGTATCACTTGGCATAAGGATCTAGTAGAGGGAAATCTAAATCATACCGACTTTGTCTCCAAGCTTTAACTCCTTAAGCTAGTGAGAAAATGCATGCCTTATCATCCAAGTCCTTCACCTAGGGCTAGAAGCATACCCCAGCAAGAAGATAAAATAGATGACATCAACAAAGGCTGGTATGTGCATACTAAATAGGAAATTGAGCAATATATGGAATAAAGGACATCAAATATAAAAGGCTTCCCATAGAAAGGATAAGGACCACCCAAATGGGTATCAAGAGAAAAGGATTTGAAATCATATGATAACAAAAGAATACTTACCATTAATAAAACATAAAGATTGTGCCACACAAGCACATGTAAATAATTATGACACACACCCCATATCATCAACCTGCTTGCATGTGAGATAAACATAGCCCTAGAAAAATATAAACACAAAGGCGGCCAAGTCTCATAAACTTGAAACCTGATAGAGAAAGGAATACAGCCAATATCCCAAATATATAAAACATGGGCCAAGAATCATACATCTTACCCTGGGTATGAAGTTTCTTTCCATCCCAAAAGAGTTGGAAATATCACATTTGCTCAGTAGGAAATAACAAATCTTCCATAAAAACCAATTAAATTACACTACTCTAGTGTTATTGAATCACATAGCATGTTAAATGTAGAGGTAAGTAGAAAGTATAGTCAACATATATAAACTAGTCACCACAAAAGTGGCCAACATATACATCCACCTCATAAGTGGGAAAAAGACATCACATGTCCACAAATAAACATCCACATCATAATGGGCACATATCATCAAAAGTACAACATGAACCAAGGCACAAGATAAGAGTCAAAAGAATATCGAAGATTACCACAAACAACATAGTTCACAAGAACCATGATATCAAAAGATATGAGCAATGTTTATAGGGTATTGTCCATTGGACAAAGAGAATGAATAAACATAGGTGAAATGCTCAACATAGAAGAATAGGGGATACATCATACCTCAACTTCAGAGTCTAAATAGTCCAAGTCAAGTATAAGCCTACAAAGAACCTCTAGGGAAGGTGGACATGTCCAATAAGTAAGGTTCCCAGCTTAGAGAGGTTGGTTTCTCCAACAAATCTCCTATCTCGAGCAAGAAGCACCTTCTCCACTTTAGAGGTGAAAATCCTAATAAAAGAACATGGAGATGGGGTGTTTAAGGGATATAGGTGGGGTTTCACCATGGAATACTAGGGTTTTGACTTGGAGGAAGATGTGTAAGGAATATTAACAACATGAAAATAGGGAAGCAAAAGGAGAAAACTTACTAGTTTTGGTCGAAATAACCAAGGAGGAGCTTTAGAAATCCTAAATATAGAAAATTTGGAACCCTAGGAGCCTTCTTCACCAAGGTAGGCACCTTATTTTACCTTGGGACAAAACCTTCATGGAAAAATAGAGTAGGATTTATGCTCTAAGCTATAGGAAAGAAAGAAGGGCAAGAGTTTTCAAATTTGGAGTTGGGAAGGGGTAGATATGGCTATATAAAGAAAGAGGTTAACTATGATGTGTCTATGAGACTTTCCATTTGTCATGTATAAGGGTGTCCATGGACATGCAAGCCTTTATGGATAAGGAAGAAGTCAAGCATGAGGTGTCAAGTTACTTTCCATGTGTTCAATGTTAAGGGTGCCTATGGACATACAAACCTTTAGGGATAAGGAAGAAGTCAAGCATGAGGTGTCCATGGAGCTTTCCATGTGTCCTTAGCCTAGGGATTTCATGGCCATGCAAGAGGATATTTCATAGAGGATTCTTGAATATCAAATGTTAGTTTATGGACACTTACAGGCCATGCCAACCGACCTCCAATCAAAGAAATAACCCCATTGGTTGATAGGTTCTAGAGATAAGCACATTTATAAATAGAGTAATCCCTAAAATGCCCTTGGAAAGAAACACCTTCAAACCAAAATGCAACTAGGTGATCCATGGTTTAAAAACTCGAGAATGGTATGAGAATATATAAGTATTTTAATGCATGTGACAATTTGCAAAGAAAACCTCCCAATTGGATAAATTGCAGAAAAGTCAAGAATGTACCTAAAATTGCATAACTTGCACAAACAACATCCAAATCAGACCAAACTTCATCCACAAGTTATCTTTGATGTGTTGAATATGAATTTTCTATTATTTCTATCTTTTGAATTTATATAATTACATTATTCATTGCTTATGCCTTTTACTCATTTTCTCTCTCCTAAACTTATCCTAATATTTCAAGGTTGTCCTAATTAGATAAAGTTTGACATGTACGCTAATTTTGAGATGTAGATTGTGAATTTAAAGTTTGTTTCCACTTTTGGGACTTCTTTTTATGAGATATGTCATATGGCCCATTAACGACCAGTTATCTAAATTGTTTATCCAATTAAGTTCATTATCTTCATATTACCACCAAAATAAGTTATATGGCATATTTTATGTATCCATTATAAACCTAAGATTAATGTTAGAACATTATGTTACATTAAGGTGATATATACATGCATTATCTCATTAGTGTTATACTAAAAATCTTTTGGTCTAACCTCAACCTTGTTTGGCTACATCCAAAAGATCAAACTTCTAGGGTAGGGTTTGATATCTAGTATGTTACAGTTGCTAATCCACTGGATTAGCACTTGTGCAAGAGAAACATGATGGACATGTTTAGATCACTAAGAATAAGATTTGTGGGTGTTTGACTCTAAGTACAAGTGGAAGACTGTTGGTATGTATGCCCACATAATTGATCATGTGATGATAGAGATGACATATCAGATAAATGATTTGATTAATAATAAAGACAATGTTCCAATTTATGTTGTTTCAATCAATTATGAGATAATGATGAAACATAATATGTGTCTAAAGAATGACATTACTCAATGACATATGTCTTTGTTTTGATGACCTGAACAATGAGATCATATAGATGTTAAGAGTATGTACATTCTTATTATGTCCCTAGTCATATGTTATTGTGGAAGACTGATAGACAATAATGACACATAAATTGGAGTGTGTGTTGGTTGATGACAGAGTCTAATCAGTCATGATATGTGATATCAAACCAAATATGTAGATACTTGTTGGAGAACAATGTATCATATAGACCCACCTTGAGAGTGACACATGGAAACCATTAATTGGTGGTCATAATCATCTCTCATACTGTAGGTGGTGATTGTCGTTCTTGGATCTAAAATCACTACACTCATAACATGTTGTTCGATGCATTTTAACATCACCCATCGTAACCTTGAATAAGGTTACCATAAAGATTTCAGTTGGCTTCTTCAAAAGTTCCAACGGTCTTAGGCAAGGCGATCCCTTATCCCCTCTACTTTTCGCTATTACTATGGAAGGTCTCAGCAGATGTCTTGAGGAGGCGTATGATAATAGACTCATCAGGAGTTGTTCCATCAATGGGACCAAAGCTCTTAGCCATCTTCTATTTGCGGATGATGTTCTTATCTTTTCTGAGGGACATCTACGCAGCCTTGTCAAACTCAAATAGGTTTTGCTTGATTTTGGTTATGTTTCTAGCATGAAATGCAATATGAATAAAACACATTTATTCTTATCCTCTTCTTGCCGCAACAAGGACGCCTTGATTAGATGCTTGGGTATTCAGCGTGGTACGTGGCCCACAAAGTATCTTGGTTTTCCTATGGCTGGAGGCAACCTCAGGAGGCGCCATTTCCATGAATGCTTAGATAAGCTCAGAGATAAGATATAGAGATGGCCTGGTTCTAAAATATCTATGGTTGGTCACCTTGTGCTTGTTAAGCATTGTTTCATGGGTTTGATCAGCTATTGGATGTGTATGGGTGACATCCCTCCTGCTGTCTTACAAAGAATGGAGTTGTTACTTTCTGACTTCCTTTGGGGTAGCTCGGTGCATCCCTCTAGTTGGTCACGTTTAGCTTACTCGCTTGGCGAAGGTGGATTGGGGCTTAAGAGACTTGATGAACTTGTAGATTACCATTTGTTACGTCGCATCAAGAAGTTCAACCAAGCTCAATGTTTATGGAGCTCATGGCTTTCTTGTAGGTATGGTGATACCTTGTCTATTGCTTCTAGGAATGGATATACTTGTCACAGACGTATGGTAGCTCTATGGCCTTCCTTATCAGCTTGGGAAGGCATGGATCTTTGGGAGAACACAAGACAAAAGCATCCATTTGATAAGGCTTAATGAAATCTTTGGCTCTCCAAGCACTATCCTAGATGGAGTCTTACTACCTTTAGAGCACTCACTAATGTACTACCTACTATGGAAAAGATTAATTCCTGGTCGGGGGATCCTGTTCTTGCATGCTTACTATGTGGCCAACACAATGACTCCATCACTCATCTTTTTTGGGGCTGCAAATACTGGAAATATATTTGGGGACGTGCTCAACTTAAACTCAACATCAGAGCCTCATATTCTCTATATGAAAGCCTTATGGATCTTGGTAAAAGGTCAAAGCAATCCAGAATCATTGAACTTTGGGCCATCACTGGTGCTGTTCACTTCATTTGGGAGGAGCGTAATAAAAGGCTACATAACGGTGAAGCTTCTGACTTTGTTGCCATCTTCAGCCGTCTTGCACTTGAAATTAAGAGAATGTACTTTACTTTTAAATCTTGTCTTGATTTTCTTCCTGTTATAGCTAGGAATTGGGATCTGTTGTAACCAATTCCTAGATGTGTGTAGTCACATGTATGGGTGTGGCTTGTAACTTTGTCCCCTTTTAGGGGTTTTTTGGAATATACTTACCCAATTTTCCAAAACAAAAAGGTTACCATAAAGATGGTGCTTGGGTACATTGTGACACATGAGGATGACTGTGAGTCATGTAGATGGGATTTGCCCCTCCTACGAAAGTTTGATATCCAGGACACTTGATAAGTGAGACTGAGAAAAGCATGTGCATGCATTTGTGGTCAACATATGATATTGAGGTCACATATATCTCACACAGTCTACTCTATTTAAAGGAGCATGGATTGAACATTGAGAGGATGATGATTCCATGACTCAAGTTCAATCCAAATGTCAGTGAAAAATGAATTAGACAATCATTATAACACCAACCATAGATTGTAGGTTGAAGTTGTTCTCTAATTTTCCACATTACTTGGGTAGCAACAATGTGTTTCTAGGTACCTCTCTTTGCTTGTGATGTCATAAATTGGTTATGGAGACTCATTGCCAACGTAACTTGGAACCTATAGGGTCACACACATAGGATACACTTGGAATAGGAGTTCATTCATAAATAGGGTGTAAACTTGACTACTAAACAATTAGGTATTCAATTTAAACTACATTGATTGAATATTGATTTACTGGACTATGAATCGACCGATTCAAGTGTTGAACTGATCATTTCAGAGTGTCAGGTCAGTTTAACCAACTTTGGCAGTGTTGGACAATGAACCGGCCAATTTAGGAACTGAACCGATTGGTTCGGGTCCATGAACCGACCTAATCAAGTTGTGAACCGACTAGTTGGTGGTCAATTCGATTGATACAAGAATAAATGTTGACGTCATGTTGTGCATTAAATCTGATTATGGATGCCAATACATTTGTGATTGGAAAAAATGATGAAATGGCCAATTCAAGGGTTGAACTAATCAGATCACATGCCAACTGATCGGTTCACCTGTGAACTGACTATTTTTATGCTCAAAGGATCCAAAAATTTGTGAAATTCAGGTCCCTTCTTCTCCCACCCAGATTGGGAACCCTGACCCTAACCCTTCTATAAATAGAGGGGTACTGAGGGATTCTCAAGCACAACTCAATTGCCTTTGATAATTATTTGTCTTCTCTAGTTGTGGTAACTAAGAGAACCTGAGTAAGTCCTACCCGATAAAGGGAGGGATAGAAAGGGAAAAAAATTGTGGGAGAGAAAGTTGGTGCTAGTACACCAACGATAAGGGACAACTCCTTGTTGTCAGTTCTACTAGAACAACATGAGTTTTAAGTGGTCTGTGTGGATTATCACAGAGGTGAGGATTCTTTTCTTCTAGGAGGACAAGGTCAACCGTTGTTTGTGGTGATCAATCAGGAGTTGATGTTGACGTCGTCTGAGTGTGACCTAAAACAAGATGCATACTACGAGGGAATTGTCATTGGACTTACTCCAGGACTAGGTATGATCTCGTAAATCATCCTTCCCATTACATAGTTATTGATGCGATCAGCTGTTATAGGAGAATATGGAAGATAAAAAATTTGTTTTTTATGCCTATCTGCTGCCATATTTCTCATCAAAAATGACTAAATGGCTTATGACACAACTTATCAAATGTCTCAACAAAACATGCCAGTTAACCTTGATGAATGTTTCCCTCATCAGTATGCCCTCATATTTCATCTAATTTATACATTTATCAAAACTATAGAACAATGTGTGGACATCATAAGAATAAACATACTAAGGGTTGGACAAAAGAAAATTTAAAAATACACCTCATAAACTGGTCATTGATTATCAAGCCAGAGAAAAAATATGGATGGGGATATAATACACCTTAGATTACATTTCCGCTGCATGTTAAACAAAATTATTATCTCTATCATTGGAAACAAGGAGAATCATTGCATGAATTTCTTCAAGGACAAGTGTTATATAAAATGTGTTGAGGGAGACATATTAAAATCACAAAATCTTTCATAAATTTTTTGATACCTCAAATCTAGTAAACATATGCATGAGGAAAACACCAAAAGAACAACTCATAGTTGAGATAATATGAGCTTTCAGTTGGATAGATTGTCAAAATTTGATTATAGCAGTCAATAGAAACCAATAGTTACATTTATGAGTAATATCAAAACAATTACTTTGAATAAAGATATCTTAATCATGGGATCAAAACAAAAAATGATCTTAAATATCTTTTGAGAATATTGATTAGGATCTATGAGCACATTCATTTTTTTCAAATATCCTAATAAACCACATAACAAACCCCAAATCTCCTTGCATTGGGGACTATTACTCAATGAACAATGCTTATTTTTTTTTGTATGTGTTGGAAAAAATTAATCTACGGTATACTAAAATTCTAGAAGATCAAGTTCCCCAAAAAAGTACATATATTACTTTGGCTTATAAGGTAAAAAATTATTTGTAGCTTCGGATTGCATGATCTCAATGTACCCTACATTTTCCATATATGTCGACAATCAACTGAGAATACACAACATATTTACTTTAGCTGCACTTTCTTGAGGAATGTATGTTCCCATTTTTATTTACCGTCAACAAATTCTTTAGGTAATCAAGATTGACTACTTCATTTTTTTCTTAGTGTTGATGCTTCTTTGGACAAATAATACAAACACAACTCTATCACGGATAGCATATTGTGGCTCTTATGGATGGAGCACAAGAACATATATTTTTCAAGCCTAAAAGGAAAAACAAATATCATCATCATTGATTTATAATTCCACTCATTGTTGGTATCTTTATATTTTAGGTGATGCTATATCAATCCTCTGAGTGAAGATAGCCCTTAGAGTCTTCACCATCTTTTAGGATGTTGATGACTCCACCCTGATGGATGTCCTCAGTTTCGAAAAAGTTGAGATGGTACCATCACATGAAGAGTCTTATGCCCCTTGAGGCTCTGTATCTCCACCTTATTTGAACATGTGTTGTTATCGCCCCAATGATATGTTTTTTGTGATAATGGTTTGTACTAATGGAGAAGTCACACCCATCTTGTTATGTCAATTGATAAAATGCCTCTATACTACCTTCATGATTTTAGTTTACGTTCTTTACAGACACCTAGCTCCTTGTCTATGTGTAGTCGAGTGTCCCTCTCCACCAACACATTTTTCTTTGAGGTTACCACCTTCCTATGTTTTCTTTTTTAAGACACCTATGGTACTTCCATTCTATCTATAGCATAGGCGTATGTGATAGCTTGCGCTATCTTTTATCTAAATGAGTTATAGAAAAAAAGATTAATTAATCATCTAATGGTGTAAAAATATAATGTTAGGACATGTAGCTCATGTAGCACATATATGTAACCCATTACTGGCAATTCTAAACTTTTGTTTGACAGCTCGATTGATGTTTACACCTGGAATTTTACTTCCATAACATGTTGGTCATTTATTCAATTGGCACACATTTTCTATAGGAGGCATCATATTATAATTTGATAGGATCCAGTCAGAGTTCGTTTTAGTAATATAGAAATGATTTCTCTCTAAATTGTTTTTTTGAAGAGTGGGTTTTGGATGATAGTTGTTGACTTCTCATTGGTTCTCCTATAGAAAAAGTGTAGAATGTCGCTTATACTACCATTGTTGGTTCAATTGTACCCGCCTCTAATAATACCCAAACAATAAAGCCGGCTGATCACGTGCTCCAAGGAGGTCGGGAAAGGCTATCTAGGGGAGTTCCATTCCGCATTCCTGGCTTGCAACTCTAAGCTAGCTAAAAGTTTTTTGGATAACGGGATGGGGTCTTTGAACAACCAAAAACACCATACCACTTGCCGCATTATAGAGCTGAAATGGGGCAATCATATCATTACGTTCCTCCAGGCAGTCCTAAAAAGCTTTAACACTTTTCCCATTAGAAGCTACGACGCCATGGATTACCAGTGAGCATTTGATCTCGATAAACTGGAACTGAAGACTTTCCTTACATTCCTCACAAATCTTGCAGTTAGTCTCACTCATCTCACCCAAAAAGCTATTCCCCCCAGCGTGCAATTTGCCGGTCAACTCTTCCATGAAAGAATGTTTGTGTATATATAGTGCGATGACCGCACAGCTGCATACGCTCTTCATTTCTTATCTACTCGAAGCCTCCAGGATCAGAATGAGGAGGATCATCTTTCTTGATCATGTCGCTGCTGCACTGCTGATAATTCATCTGGTGCCCGCAGTCTCAGCAGATACCGTTGGTAAGAGGCCGATGTTGCCAGATACTTTCGATCCCGACAATATTTTCCTCGTTGATATGTTTCTTGTGTTATAGTTTCAGGGAACGAGCTAGCTAATGGGGTTTCCCGAAAGTTATCCAAAACAATGCCCCCAGTACATATAGTCAGCGGTAATTTTTCTTTCCCGTTGTTTTCTATTCGGCTACAAAGCAAACTTCGATCGATTGTTTGTTGTTGGACAAAAGTTTTCCCAAGGATATATATACGTGATGTTTTTTTACATTTCATCCATTTATAGTGGCGAAAGGGCTAGTTTTAGTCGTTTGGTTGTGTTTTCAAGTGGCGTCCGTATACCTAAGCTGCCTTTTCCCCTCTAAATTTGATGTTGCATTGCGTACATGTGGATGTTTCAAGCAAGTAACATAAAAATCATGCATGGTATATGCATGTCATGATCAGGGAAATCTTCAGTCTCTTTTTTTATGTCGAGGAATCCCTTCCAGATAAAGTCACATTGGACCCGCCCATGCAGAGTAAATCGATTCATATACAGCCCCTTATTTGAGCCCCACCAACGGATCTTCAGTCTCTTATAAGAGATTACACTGTAATTGACACATATCCAACCACTTATTTGTTCAATCAATTTCTATTTGATCGAGGGTTGTCTTTTTATGGACATATCACAATGGACCAGACGCTAGGGTTCTCATTTTAGTGTTGTCATATATATATATATATATATATATATATATATATATATATAGTCAGGCTAGAATACACTCGAGTGTATCCGGAGCAGAATACACTCAAGTAGTTTTTCATGATACAATATTTTTTTAAATTCTAATCCGTTGATCTTCTTAAACATCTCGTGAACAACTCATATATAAAATTTGAGCACATTTAGATATGTATAGCTCATGTTATGAAGACCGCAAAAATTATACATTTCAAATTAGTTTTGTGCGTCAATTTTGTTGTCCTTGGATGAGTGACTTACACTCATCCAAATAGGCTAAAAATTTGTATGTAGGCTAGTTATAGTATGACAACGAAGATCAACGGTTTACATTTTGCAAAAAAATAGTCTTGAGCAAACACACTTGAGTGTATTCATGTGATCCGTACACTCGAGTGTATTCTAGCCTGACTCTCTCTCTCTCTCTCTCTCTCTCTCTCTCTCTCTCTCTCTCTCTCTCTATATATATATATATATATATATATATATATATATATATATATATATATATATATATATATGGGAGGGTCTAGTGTGTATGGGTGGGTGGGTGGTTTTTTTTTTTTTTGGGGGGGCGGGGGGGTGGTTGGGTGGAGTGGGTCTCTCTCCCCTAGGCCTAGACTTGGATGTGTCTCATTGACTTACTGGTTTAGTTTTTCAGTAAGTCTCTCTCTTTAGGAGAGAGGTCATCCGTGTTGGTGGGTTTGTGTCTCTCCTTGAAAGGGTTTGTGTATAAATATCTATAATTTTATTTAATTTGTTTGGATGATCCGTTTTTCATGATTAAAATGCCACAAAAAGAGAACATTGTTCATCTACAATCCGATCGAGAGATATAGTTACTTTTCATATTGTGTTAGATTGAAGGGTGATGTGCACAGTTTCATCTAGAGGAAAATATATTGAGATGGATGCAGAAGCATCAATGATGATACTTTTCTTGCACAAGACATTTGATCAGTGTTCATTATTAGTTTGGAATTTGGAAATCATTGTTTGAAATATTATATGGGTTACTATTAATGAACTGAAATTTTACTTTAATTGAACACCAGTTTCAAAGACATCTCTAGAAATGCCTCACTCAACTATATGTGAAATCTTGTTTCAAGTGACCTTATTGTCCTCTTTTTGAGAGTAGCCATATTTCTTAGATGTCCCTTGTAGGAGCATTCTTCCTTGAGATTCCCACCTCATTCGTAGACTTTTTGCTATCATGAAATCCATGCATAAGCTTTTTTATTCCCTCCATGTTATCCCCTTCTAAAATTGAGCACTTTCATGTGTCTAAAAACGATCTACTATAGGTTGAAAGGATGGACATTACATGGTTGACAAATACATAAGGGTGATGAAACATGTTTTGGTGTCACTGAAAAGGGAGTAAATGTGTCCAAAATAATAAAACAATAACTGTAATATTAGTAAGATTGTTAAACAAAAATTGAAGTTGTCTTCATATTAATACTTCTAGTGCCTATATTTCAATCAAAAAGGTTTTTTTTGTTGCAACAATAATTATTTCACATGCATTGTTGTAGACATTGTAGTATGCCTTAACAAGGTACTAATATTTAGTCTACTATGTGGGTACCTCAACAAGGTATTGCCTTTAAGTATAGTATGAGGCTTGGAGGGGGAGGGGGAATTGCAAAGCCAATACAATAATCAAGGTGATCAAACAACTTTTCAAAGAGAATCAATCAAGTTTAGTTTCCCTGAGTTAAGGTGACCCTATGTCCACCAAAGTACATGATGTATGGAGAGTTTTGAAAAACAAAAATGGACCTAAGCTCTAATCTAAAAGTTTGGGACCATTATTACAAATCTTAGCTAATGATTTCTTTTCCAATATATTAGAGATATATGCCCTTTTACAAAATTAGATAACTACATCATGATTAAAAAAAAAACTACGTTTATATTTACATCTCCTAAAGAGTATGCATGTATATAAATGTTCGCAAGATAGAGCGCATACATTTGATCTTTAACATTTTGTACTAGATCCACTAAATGTTAGTACACCTCACACAACTACTTTTTTTAAGTTTTACGAATACAAAGAAACAATGATTGAGTCCTTCAACAAATAGAACTAGAGATATGAGAATTAAAAAAAGCAAAACTTTTACCATATAATTAATATTGACAACCATGTAGAAAGAGACATTATATTATCTTATGAAGGGTGGTCATTCATTGATTTCTTAACAACAATAGTGATATTTATAGCCTAGTAAGTGTTTTACATGAATTTATGAAACCTTTAAACTATAAAATAGAGATATCATGGCTTATTCCAAGTATTTCCATAAATGCATATAATGTAATAACAGTCTTTGACATTGCCAAACAAAGTCATGGTGGACTATTCCTAGCCTAGTCTTTCCTTAAAATGTAAATAATGCAATGTTTTAGGAATATGTGTTGATCAATAAATCCCAATTAAAGTGTAGTGAGGAACCATAGTGCAAGCATATAATTAACTAATAAGCTTTTCCTTTTGATCTCTAGGAACCAATTAAACATGCCTTATCTATATTTGGTATACCTAACAGAATTATTTTTTCATTATCGTGTGATTCATATAATAAAACAAAATAAAGGCAGTGTGATCATAGTGGGTACTAATTATCAAGGCTAAAAGGTATGAAATATATATATATATATGATAAACAATGATGCATACCTTATGCCCATTAAATAGCTCTTCATCTAATATGAATGCATCCAACATTTTCATCAAAAGACTTGGAAAAACTAGAATATAATATAATCTTTTTATCGCTAAAGGAGTTTCATCAGGATTCCAATAGGTGTATGAACATCTTCCACCTCTTTCCTCGTGTATCATGATCTCTAGGGTGCCTATTTGGAGAAACTACATGAAGAAACATTATGTTTCTCACATAAATGTACCCATTACAAAATCTCATATTGGAATTACCTTTGCTACTAACTAGTGGTATCTTGAGCACTATCATCCTAAAGTTGGTCTTGGGAATATGTCAAACTGGGTGGACTCACTCATAATCATTTCTTTCTAGTATGAAATTATATCACCAACAATAGGTGATACTTTCGTCTCAATTACTTGTAACTACTATTGGGTCCCATAAATGATAATATTATCAATAAGATAAAATTAAAAAAAAAGATTATTATTTATCCATGTAGTTAAAAAAATAACTAGTATAGAATGGATTTATGCTCATGTGTTCAAATTTGTGGGATTTAATTACTCATGAGCAACATAGTAATAAATCATCATGTGAGTGACTAGTCCTATTTAAAAAAGAAAATTGAGTTATTATAAGTCACTACATGAATACTTATACTTTTAATATAGAGAATGATGAGTTAAATATTAACCATGATGGGAAGTGGAGTACTTATTCATGGAGTATAATAAGTTGTTTCATGTCTCCATATTATGTATTGGGAAATACTTACATCACACCAAAGGATATGTTTAGCAATTGAACTCTATGCATGATGTCTATCTTCAATAGAGTATGCTACACAAGTACATTGCAAATGTGTCTAGTAGCTCAGTCCTTACAATATAAGTGTTTATATAGAGATATCCTAAAGAAAAGTACATGGGTAACTATTAAAGCAAGTAATGACAAAAAATTTAGTATCCAAATGAAACAAATAATACAATATGATAACTAGAAGTCTTTTTGACTTCCTATTTGTTAAGAAATCATGAGAACAATATCACCATAAAAATAAACAAAGTATCACTTATTGTTATTTTTGTCTCCACTACTAAAACATGCCTAGATCTCCCGACAATAATTAATTACCTTGGATGAGGGTACAGAAGGGTTTTTTACTAAAGCTAAAATACAATATTGGGAGAGAGGGGGTCATTATTAGTTCACTATGAAGAAGCATTGCATATTCATGAGTATTCTATGGGTGTAAAATTATGTCCATATTAAGGATAACCATAAAATAGTAATTTAAGTTTAATTCATGGATGACATCTATTAAATGCATGTTCATTGCTTCCAATGGGTAGAGACAATTTGACCCTTATGAAGTCATATCTTCACCATTTTCATGGAGTCTTACTAAGAAAAATTGTTGAAGACAACAACCAAATCTAGTCCTTCATCATCAAAGGCACCAAGGTCCTTACCCACTTGATCATTACTGATGATGTCCTCCTGTTTGCAATTGCACATATGAGAAGACTTTTAAAGTTCAAAAAGGTTCTGAATTGCTTTGGAAACATACCAGTTTGTACATGAATGATATAAAACCCAAAGTCTAATTCTTTAAATAGTATGAAAATAGGAGAGGGAAACTAATATGTCTATCATTGCACCTATGGGTACAAGCGAGTACCGTGTGCACTTGCTTGTACATGTTCCTTCATTGATGGGAGGATGTGATAGGGACTACCAAGCTTGCTTGGACAACACTAGAGATAAGATTGATGTTTGGTGTAAGGTTTGCATCTCAATGGTGGGGAGATTGGTCCTTGTAAGACGTGGTCATCCAGATTGGTCAGATTTTAGGATGATATGTAAAGAATGGGAGCCGAGAGGGAACCCATTTTCACTAAACTGAGATATATAAAATGATCATATTCCAAAAATATAGGAAACATCATAAAAAGTAATACTACAAATATATTGTGTGCAACTACTAGTACACGGGTCTAACTACAGAGTGCAACCCAGTATTCCAAGCTATCTTCATTTTGACATCTTGATGGTGATCTCCCTGAGTCATTATCATCTAACACTCCTAAACTTGGGTAGTTTTGGAAATGACATCCAGTAAAAGAAAAAAAAAGTATGTGTATGAACACTTTTGAGTATGTTCATAATAAACATATTTGGGTATTATTAGAGGTGAAAGAAGAAGATGGGGTGCTTTCAATAAAGTAGGAGTTTACATCATGCAAGTAAGTTCAAGTGGCTAAAACTCAAAGGTCATTAACAAAAGGATATAGTACTAAATTTTGAGATGACCATAATCATTTCAAAAAACTTACTCAAATAGATCGCAACAATAATAAAATGTGCATGCAAATTAGACCAAGTTAATCTATTATAGGGTTGAGACCCCATAGGATCCTGAGCCAGCTAACAAGGAGAAGTAAAACCCCGACCCACCAAGGATAAGAGAGAGCAGAACCCCGATACCCCGAGGACAAGGAGGACTAAACCACCAATACTCTCTCTCTCTCTCTCTCTCTCTATATATATATATATATATATATATATATATATATATATATGTATGTATGTATATATATATCTATATATATATCTATATATATATCTATATATATATATATATATATATATCAATATATATATATATCTATATATATCTATATATATATATACATACATACATACATACATACATATATATATAATGTATTGTTGTCAAAAAGTACCAATACTATAAATTAATAGTCTAATAACAAGCATGCAAATATTTCGGCAAGATAAAATGATTTCATCATCAATATATTCAACATTATATAGATGCAAAAGGGTAATAAACCCAACCTCAAAGGATAATTCCACATTTAAAAAAAATCTCGTTGAGTATAAGAAATTGTGTTAATTAGGAAAAATATTCAAAGATGCCTCATTGGGGGAAAATGGGTTTACAATCAAATTAATGCTCAAACCTAAATAGGGATTGTATATACTTGATATTCATGACTAACTCTATTTCTAGGGGTGAGCCTCACATTTCATATTTCTTGACGTAGAAGTACTTTATACACACATCAATCTAGAATTTCCCATTCATTATTTAAAGTTAGGTTAACCTAGTATTGGTTACCTAATGTGAGTAGTTAGGGTTTATAACTCTCATAAATACCCATGCATAGGGTGAGTGATGGGATTAACTATTTTTTTATCAAAATGTTATTACTAGAATTATCTAGGGGTTAACATGATATACCTCTCTATATAAATTGGTCATATACTCATACTTATATCTCAATATAAGTATGAAAATAAGCGCATTCATATAACAATATGAAAATACAATATAGTCATATATTGTCTATCTAACATGTCATATAGTGTCTATTTTTCAAAATAGAAAGTCATTACATATATGTATAAGAGTGAGTATTATGTATGATCTTTTTGTCTTAGTTAATTTATTCCGTTAATTAGTCAACATAGTTAGATATACACGCTAGATTCATTTGTGTTTCTAACTACCATTAATACTTCTCTGGTATTTAGGGTTTAAGTCATGCAAAAATAGCATTGAGATTTTTGAATATGAAAATTGATGTACATAGTATGTTAATTTATATAACTAACATTACATGATTGATCAAATCAATGTAACAATGTTATATAAAAAATTATTTATTATCTAGTTCCTAGACTACTGCATTTTGGGGATTCATTTTATGCAAGTAAATATCACACATTTATTAGTCACTTCCAGTAGTAAACTAATATGTTTATATTATAAGGTAGATATGTTACTCAATCGACTAGTGCATGTTATGGGTATAATTAGGCTTTACGTCTACATATATAGATAATTGTTTGTGATTTAGTTATCATTATTTATAATATGTAAATGAGTTTCTGATTGCAAAGTAGTGAGATTCACTAATGATGAAAACGGATGGTTTACCCATAGGTGGATGCAAGTTTGATTTGTGATGAATAGTCCCTAGTCAACTCTAATGAATAATGTTGATCACACCCTCATGTTTGACGTTTCTTATACTATTCTGAAGGTTCTCCTTCTCTTATCAACATTGAAGCTTTGGGAGTTGGTATGGATGCTTTAAAGTGAAAAGAATGGTGAAAGATCTCACGATCTTTTGTGGTTGGGTGGATAATATGTGGATGGTGTTCAAGAGGATTTGATTGCATCATCATGTTGTGGGGTTCCTAGATATGAAATATTGGCCTTTCACATGATAAAAAATGGTTAGGAGGGGTTTTCACCTTATTTAGGCTATGAGTAGCCCCATGGAGGACCTTTCAATTATGTTGATCATCACTATATATAAGGGATACAATAACTTGCAATTTGATCGTTGGATACTGAGATGTGAATTTGTAGAAGCTAACAAATTCTTGAAGACTATGTCACTTGTCATGTTTGTTGATGAGGTCAAGTGGGGTTGAAAAGCTTCACATCGGGCTAGTTTAAAACCTTTGGTTAGTAGAAACAAAAGTGGTGATTGAGAAACCTATCTCCTCACCATATGTCAGACAAAACTCATTTAGCTTCACAATGTTGGAGGTATAATGGTCTTTAAAGAGAGGCATGGTCAAGAAATTGGTGATCAGTGCTAGAAGATGAAGAACAATAATCGACCTTGCTTTAGGTGAAATTAGTAGGTGAAGCAGGAGGCAATGTGATCATTTGTGACTCCCACGGTGATGGAGAGACAGATAATATGGATAATTCAAAGGCTAATACATACTTAGTTTTTGTGGTGGCCTACTTGACCCCCTAGTCATTGGTGTAGGGTAACAACTATTAGTAGTGGCTAGGGTTTTTGGAGAAGAGGCTATTTATGGAGCAAGGAAGAAGAGGGAGAGAAGGAATATATGTGATACATGAGGAGGGAAACAATGAGAACTGGCATTGTAAGTAGAGAGGGAGGCCTAAATAAAAGAGCAAGTAGGTAAGTGTTGGATCTAAGACTCTAGAGGGGGGTGAATAGAGCTTCAAAATTCTCACAAGAAAGGTTAGATCTTCAAATTATATCAAATGATTCCAGCTGCTAAAACTAAATTTGAAGTCCTATCTAAACAAGAATAGAGAGGATGAGAGAGATTGCAACAAACACTTGGACAAGGTGTTTAGAGTGGTTCCAATCTCCAAACTAGGAGACCGTCAATACACTACCTAGAGAGGTCAACCTCTAGGACTTTGCAACCCATGTATACTTATATTCCATTATAAGAGTTATAAGAAGACCACCTTACATCCAAGAGCTTACCTATCTAAGATAAGAGTATTTCCCCTACACAAGGACTTACCCACTTCATCAATGTGTCTTCAACCTTAAATAAGGAATTACCCACACTTGCATCAAGTCTTTGGCCTCACAGGGATTACCCACTCTTCTTAGATCTTACGCCTTGCCCTCCTCTTTCACTTGGAGAAGGTGTTCACACCTTTTTCAGCCATGAAGAAGAACAACAACTCCTCCTTCACTTAGAGAAGATCACTTCATCCTTAGCTCTTCGAGTAAGGCATTGGGAAGATGGAAAGATGGAGAGATTTACAAGGTAACACTGAGGTAGCTCTCTTACAACAAGCCTAACTCACTCATAATCATGAATGCTTTGTAAATGAGCGAGAGAAAGGGGCTCAAAGGGTTCTATCACACTCAACTATAGCAAGGACTAAGGATAGCATGAATGAGCAACCTTGAAATGAACTCTAAGAGGTCCTATTTGTAGCTGGAAGTGTTCCTTTGAGTGTGGAATCACTTAAGAATGAAAAATAGCCATTTTACAACTTGCAATGGATCTATTTTTGTTTCTAACAACTCTCAAATGGTTGGAATCACTTTTTCTACATTTTTCAAATAGTACATGCAATCGAGTTTCAATAAAGGTAACTCGACCGATCAACTAATTGACAAAGACAATTTTCAAACTATCGGTCGAGTTTGTCCTGGGGTAACTCGACCGATAAGATAAAATCAACTTTGGCCAGTAAGTTGGTCAGTCGAGTTCTGTGAGTGTACAACTCGACCGATGAAACCATTTCCAAAAATCCATCACAGATCGGTCGAGATCCAAACTCGGCCGATTAAAGTGTTGTGACAAATTTTATAAAATGGTTTTAAAGTGATCAAATGATGGAATTAAGTGTCTCGAATTTTTCTTGTCTTAGTTACAAGTCATATCATCAATACAAATGATTACAAAAATAATAAAAGGTGGTTTGGAGTGATTTCCACAAAAGTGCATTTGCATTGCTTTTGACTTGAACTTGAACAAGCTAGGGCTTGTGTAATTTGATCCTTTTCATGTACCTAAATCTTGAAATCAATCTTAAACACACATATTATATACATATGAATGGAATGGTTAAGTCATTATCAAAATATGGACAATGTATAACTCTCAAGTTAACATTCTCCTCCTTTTTGATAATGACAAACCATTCCCCAGCATATTGAAAAGGTTATGTAAAGTTATACCTTAGCCTTGTGTATTGCAAGGGGATTTATAATTTTAACAATGTGAATTTCTCCCCCTCAATTTATGCTCACTCTTTACTTTCATAGTTATTCTTTCTACGGAAAGCTATATAACATGTATACTACATGGCCCTTTAGCAAGTCACGTGATAAAACATATAATAGACAAGAAATGGATCGCATAGGTAGTAAAAGCAATATGGTTGATCTTCCAAACATCAAGTTTTTCTCCCCCTTTTGGCATTATCAAAAAGTAAGGGGGTAGAAGAGCATAAGAACGGGTCTTCTCTAAGCACAACCAACCTCAAGATAAAAATATGCAACCACACAACACACATTAAATAAAGACGAGAGAGAAACAAGCAAGTTGTGTCATAATCAAAATATGGGAAGCATACCAATAACTCACATGATAGAACATACATAGAGTTATGATATAGAAGATTAAGATTACAACACATGAGCATGTTCTCAAAGAAACTAAAGGTGCAGCAGCAGCTTCACGATGAAAACAACATGATGATATAAGGTAGTACAACTCAGATAATGTGCCCAGATATTTTAAGTACAAAATAGTCTAGAAAGATACATATGATCAGTATTTAAAGACTAAAAACTAAAAAAATCTAAATGTATAAGATATCTAAGTCCAGAGGGTCATCATCATCAACATCAACATCAGAAGCTTCAGTCTCATAGTCCTCATCACCATCTGAAGGTGCAGCACAGGTAATAGCTCTACCTTCGTCAGTAAAGGCACCAACAAAGCCATCATCATCAGAACCATCCTCATGGCCATCATCCTTAGATGCCTCCTCGTCAGCAGCAGTAGCTTCCTCATCAACCTAGACGGGCATCTCCTCATCAGTAGAAGGACCACAATCGCGATTGGGCCACATGGAATTCTTCTCAACCCAAGACATACCAAGGTCATGTAGCTCCTGGGCTTGAGGGAAAGTGGGAGAAGAAGTGCCAAGTCTTGCAAGCAAGGTAGCTATAGGGCTGGCAGGGAGAGGTAGAACTCCATGGGTAGGTGTAGAGGTATATCCACCAACACCAGAGGGTGCGGCAATGGAAGCAGCAGGAGGGGGTGGGTGGAAGTGATTATATGCAAAGGAAGCATAATCACCACCTGGGTGGGGTTGGTAGGTAGGATAAGGATGGGCACAAGATAGGTTCATAGAATACATGATAGAATAGAGATCTTAATGTAGATTCTCTTGAACATGTAGGTTGTACACCTTTTGATGCACCATGTAACCCATGATGGCTTCATTGGATACATGAAATGAGGCGTAGAAAGGTCGGGATGCTAGTGGAGGAGGAGGTGTTGGGTGGAAGTAGGGACTCCAGGTGTGGTGGAAGAAGATGTAGGCAAAAAGATTTTTTTATTGTGGTCTCACTGATACAAAGTCCTTTTCTAGAATGTTTATAATTAAGATCATGAATAAGAGACTTCTCAGTCACAAAGGTGAAGAGACCACAGATCAAAGCTAGGTAGGGAGTGTGGGTGCCACAGTATTCTTCTCGGATTCGAAGTAGGTCATATAGAGAAATAACATATCTAGACCACTTGACTCTGATGTTTTTCAACAGGAAATATATAATCACTACAGTATTGTCTGCAATTTGAGTTTGATTCTTTTTGGGGTGAATTTTGCAGTTGACTACCAAAGCGATAATGTGGTTTTTAAGGTCCAAGGTAGAGGAATGTAGGGTGGATTTCTTCCTGTAGGGAAATTGAGGCTTCTTCAAGAACTTATGTATGTCAAGGAGAGTGATATCATATTGCTTGTAGAAATCCTTAGGGTCAACGAGGTCAAATACTTAGGATAGTCTTTCCTCCATGTGTCGGTTACCTCACTACCATTGAAAAACTTATTCAAGGTATCTTCTGAGATTGTGAACTTCTTACCGGAAATCATGGAAGTGATAATCACATGAGTATTAGAAGTGGGTATAAGAGTTTTAGAATTCCACGACAGATTAGCATAGAATTCATGAACCGCCTTAGTGCTTGTCATGAAATTAT
The DNA here is from genome assembly GCA_963693085.1 of Alisma plantago-aquatica. Classification (NCBI taxonomy): domain Eukaryota; kingdom Viridiplantae; phylum Streptophyta; class Magnoliopsida; order Alismatales; family Alismataceae; genus Alisma; species Alisma plantago-aquatica. The sequence goes on from OY856410.1 coordinate 313,364,940, forward strand.
GGAAGCCCGGGCATTCGACACTCAGGGAAGCTAGATGATGATCATAAAGAAACTTGGCTACTTCATATATGACTTTTTTCTTAGTGTGTCTTGAATCAAACAAAGCATGGAAGGGAAAGGGGTTCCTAAGAAGGAGCTCCTTGTACCGATTTAGAGCTTTGGTTGAGACAAAGAAGGTATCGTCATAGGGAAAGAGGTGAGAGTTGGATAAGGATGAAGGAACTCTAGCAGGGGCGGCCTTCTTTCTTCTATTTGAAACCATGGAGGTGAAATGGAGAAGAATGGAAGCCAAAATTAGAGATGATCACCACCTAAGATCGTCTAACCACTTAGGGTTGATAGGAAAAGGATCTAGGATGGTCAAACGAGGGCTGGCTAGGGCTAGGAGAGGGAGGGCTAGGGTTGAGAGATTGAGAGAGCTACAGGAGGAATCAATCGACTTTTCTCTAGTTGAGAGGGAGAATAGTTGGCTGAACCCTACTTAAGTATTGTTGCAGCCTGGCCATCAGTCAAGTTCTGTGAGATGGAAACTCGATCAAATGGCTTTTTACAAAAGCTCTCAGACACCAATCGGTCAAGTTAGCAACTTGAACGATAGAAGGTATGTCCCAAATTTAGAAATATTAGTTTCCAGCCATTTGAGTGCTAATTAAATTTATTTTTATTTCCATTTTGCATTTTTAACATACTTAGGCACATATCACTCATCATTGGGTACTATTTAGCAATAAAACAAGTGTACAAGAAAAAAGGTAAAAGAACATGACAATTTTAGCACTTTAGCAAGTAAAGGTGATCAAGACATGAGCAAAGTATATAGGATAGATAGAAACTAACTAGAAGGCAAATCAGATTCATCCAAAGCAGTTATGAGTAGTTTATATCTAATAAAATTAAATTGATCAAGCTAGATGTTTCACAAAAATGTCTGTCAATAGATTTTCCATGTCTACATGTGTGATACAAATATCCTTCTTGGTAATGTGATCACGAAGAAAATGATGGCAAACCTCTATATGCTTGGCTCTACTATGTAATATAGGATTATAAGATAAATTGATTATACTAGTATTATCACAATAGATAGGAGAAGCATCAAAATAAATGTTAACGTCTTGGAGCATGTGCTTCATCCATAGAACATGGGCACAATAACTCCAGACAGAATGTATTTAGACTTGGTAGTTGATAAAGACACTGTGCTATGTTTCTAGGAAAACCAAGACACCAAGCATGGTCCTAGGAGGAAGAAAGTGCTACTTGTTCACTTTCTATCAATCAAACATCTTGCATAATCAACATCACTATAAGACGTAAGAGTAAAGTCCCTTGACTTGCAATATCATAGTTTAAAATTTTGGGTTTTGTCTAAGTACCATAAAATCCTCTTAATAGCTATCTATAAGATGTGATTTCTTGGGATTTTATTGAAAGCGAGCACACAAGCCAACACTAAACATTATGTTAGGTCTATAGGTAGTTAAGTAAAGTAAACTTCCAATCATACCTCTATAGAGATTCTCATCCACTTTCTCACCTTCTTCATCTTTATAAAGTTTGTGGTGTTTGACATGGGGTGTCCATCGACTTGGTGCTCTCCATCCAAAATCACTCGAGTATCTCAGTTGTGTACTTGCCTTAGTTGATGAAGTTCCCATCTTTAGTTTTCTTGATTTGAAAGCCGAGGAAGAATGTAAGCTCATCCGTCATGCTCATCTCGAACTCACTATGCATAAGATCACTAAAGTACTTGCAAAGATCAAAATTCGTTCCACCAAAAATGATATCATCAACATAAATTTGGATGATAAGAAAATTGTTAGAAGTGTGCTTGAGAAATAAGGTAGAATCTACTTTCCCCATGACATACCCATGATCTAACAACAAGTTCTTTCATTTCTCATACCAAGATCAAGGTGCTTGTTTGAGTCCATAAAAATCTTTTTACAATATATACACATGGTTAGGTAAACTATTGTGTTCAAAGCCCAAAGGTTGTGCAAAAAACATTTCCTCTTCAATTGTACCATTCAAAAATGCACTTTTACCATCCATTTGATATAGAAGGAAATTCTTATAACTAGCAAAAACAAGCAACATACGAATGGACTCAAGTCTAGCTATAGGTGCATATGGTTCATCAAAATATATACCTTCTTGTTGATTGTAGTCTTGAGCCACTAACTTTACTTTGTTTCTTACCACATTGCCGCTTTCATATAGCTTGTTGAGGTAGACCCATTTGGTGTCAATGATCTTTTTATCACATGGTCTTGGCACTAGAGTCCACACTTTGTACTTCTGGAATTTCTCCAGTTCTTCCTGTATGGCTAGGATCCACTCATCATCCCCAAGAGTTTTTTTGACATTCTTTGGCTCGAGTTGTGAGATGATGGTGTTGTTGTCTTGTTCTTTGTTGTAGGTAGCCCGCGTTTTCACTCTTTCAAAGGGGTCACCTATGATTACTCTTTAGGATGATTATTCACAAAGAGGGGGTTGGATCCTTCATTTCTTCATCTATCTCTTCTTCTTGAGTGGCCACCTCTTTTCCCTTTTGAGTGATGTTGAGTTCTTTCAAGATAGGAATTACTTTTTCTGCAACATCATCATTACCAATATCCTTGGAAATAAAGGGGTTAGTCTCAATAAATTTGATATTAATAGATTCTTCTACTTTAGATAGATCAAGATTATACACTCTATAAGACTTCCTAGTAGTGCTATAGTCAAGAAAGAAAGCCTTGTACGATTTCAGATCAAACTTGTCAAGAGAATCTTTTGTGTTCAAAAAAAAACAAGGACACCCGAAAATGTGAAAGTACTCGATAGAAGGTTTCTTACCACGTCATATCTCGTAGGGGGGGTTTCTTCAAAGAAGGATGTGTGAAAACCCCATTTTGCACAAAATATGTGGTACTAATGACTTCGACCCAAAAATTCTTTGGAGTGTCATACTCTAAGAGCATGGTCCTGGCCATTTCCTATAGTGACATGTTCTTCCTCTCTACAACACCATTTTGTTGAGGTGTTCGAGGTGAAGAAACATTATTTGCATATCCAGACTCTTCACAAAAACATTCAAAAAGATTATTTTCAAATTCTCCCCCATGATCACTACGGATGGAAATAATGAGCAAGAAGTTTTGTTTTCAAGTCATTTGCAAAATCTAGAGAAATCATTAAGTGTATCACTCTTAGATATGAGAAATAAGGTCCAAGTATATCAAGAAATATCATTGACAATAACAAGACAATACCTAGAACCATGAATCCATTGAGTTCTCATAGGTCTAAATAGATCAATATGGAGAAGTTAAATAGCTCTCTTGGTGCTAACGACTCCTTTGGATTTGAAGGAGGACTTGGTTTGTTTTCCGTGGGTAAACAGTTGCCATTCTGCATCCTTTCAAAACCCACTTTATAAAGTCCCTTGATCAAGTCCTTTTTGCTCAACTTCTTCAATTGATGCATATTTACATGACCTAGCCGACAATGCCAAAGAGAAATATCATTTTAATTGACTACAATGCATCTACCAACTATAGGCTTAATAGAGTCAACCACAAATACATAAAGATTACCATTCTTTGTTCCCTTATATATGGCATGGTAAGTGAGGGAATCTAGGAACAAGCATTCAAAAGAAATAAGTAGCACATGGTAACCTTTATCACATAATTGACTAACACTTATTAAATTGTGATGTAGGCCATCCACAAAGAGAACATTCTTGATACACAATGATTTACCTACATCACCCTCACCTTTTACCTTACCTTTCTTATTGTCCCCAGAAGGGACCAAACCTCCTTTCTTCTTTATGAAATTGTTGAAAAGTCTTATCTCACCTGTCATGTGCTTTGTGCATCAACTATCAACAATCTATTTTCCTTTTTCTTACAATAAAGGAGAGGATCAGTTTCCAACTCAAACTTTGGGATCTGGTGTTAGTTTTGGGACCCATTTCACCATTGGGTTTGTCCCCTTAGGCTTAGAATAATGATCATCACTTTTGCAAGGAGAGAAAATCATAGGTTTCTTAGAGACAAAAGACTCTTCAATGAAAAGAGGAGTTTCTTTACACTTTTTCTTACCTTTTTCCTTACTCTTTCCCTTAGGATCCCCCCTACAAATCCCAAATTACTAGTATCACTTTGTTTGGTAGAATGGTCAAGGATTTCATTTAGGGAGTTTTTCCCTTTGAGGAATATTTGTAGAGAGGCTCTAAGTATATGATTGTAATCACTAAGAGATGTAATAGTATAAGACAAGCTAGCAAGATCATCTCTACCATGAAAAAGGTTGGCCTCTAAACAAAGGGATTTAGTCAAATAAGAATCCTTTTCAAGAGTAATAGAAGCAACACCATTACTAGGTGAAATAGGTCTAGAAGATAAATCATTAACTTGACCAAGTACCCTTGCATTTTTTATTTAATTAATTGAAATTCTTTTAGATAAACATCCCTCTCATCTTTACACGCATCACTAATAAGCTTAAGTTTAGCATTTTCAATTTTAAGTAACTCAAACTCATTTAGGAAATTTTGGTTGTCTTCCTTAAGATATGCAATATTCTTAAGATAGACATCATTCTCTACTTCAACTCCATTGTATTGGAGCTCAAGATCAAGAAATTGGACTTGCAAGGAATCAATGCTCTCAAGATGAATTTTCTCATTTTGCTCAAGAATATCAAGTTTAGCATATAAGTCATCAATGATTTTACCCAACCTCAAATTTTTAGATTTACATTTGGAATAAGAAGGACGGGTAGTAACAAGCATGTCAGTAAGAGTTTATGTATCTAACTCATGCAATCTTACCTCACGTACCTCACCAATATCTTCACTTGCAGAGGCCATCAGTGCAAGGTGGCACTCTCTATCTTCATCAGAGCTTGAGCCACTAGAGGATGATCCTTCCCAAGCTGCATGAGCTGTGTCTTTGTGCCTCCTCCCTTCTTGTCCTTCCTCTTATATTTTCTATCTTTCTTGTAATCTTCCTCCTTCTTGGAGTTGCTCTTGTGGGGTAACTTTCTAGCCTTAGGACATTCACTCTTGTAGTGTCCTTTTTGACCGAACTTGTAGCACCTTGGAGTAGATGAAGAAGATTTCTTTCCTTTGAAGTGTTTTCCCTTGGAGAAGTTGGCTTCATTCTCACTAGGGCCATCATATTCACTTGAGGAGGAGGGAGATTTCTGGAAAGCAAGTTGTTGTTGAAGTTTAAGAGCCTCCATTTGAGCTTTGAAGGCACTATCTTTGATCTTCCTTGTTTGTTTTTCTTCTTACTTTGCTTCCTCTTCTTGCTTGTCAGGTCTTGGATGATGAGCTTCTAGATTTCCAATAAGCTCCTCAGTTGGAAGATCACCAAGACTTCTTACTTCTTTCTGGAGGTCACCTTTGACTCCCATCTCTTTGGAAGATACCTCAAGATCTTTGAGTTGATTTCTCCTCTATCCAAAGTATGTCCCAAAGCAGCTAGGTCGTCGATGAGGATGTCGAGTCTTGAGTACATCTCGGCAACTCCTTCTTTATTCCCCATCTTGAAGTTTTCTAGGAGGTTGTTCAACATGTAGATCTTTGCCTCGTTCACTTGATTTGTGCCTTCATAAGTGATGTACAACATGTCTCGTATCTCATAGGTTGTATCCCATGAGGAGAAGTAATTGAACTCAGATGGAGTGAGGGCTACATAGAGGATGCTAATTGCTTTGGCATTAAGTTGTACATTCTTTAGGGTTGCTTCATCCCAAGTTGATACATCTCAGTTGGCTCCTTGTAGGGTGTAATCATCACTTTCCACATATCAAAGTTCATTTCTTGAATATAGAATTGCATATTTCATTTGCAATAGAGTAAGTTGGTGTCGTGGAAGACCGGGGGTGCATGGAGAAGCCTCCCTCTAGGTTGAGGGAACCAAGTAGGTTCTCATCCATCTTCTCATCTCATAGGAGATTTGATGGAGAAGATCCTTGCTCTGATACCACTTATTGGATCTAGGACTCTTGATGGGGGTGAATAGAGCTTCAAAATTCTCACAAGAATAGTTAGACCTTCAAATTATATCAATTGAAACCAAATGCTAAAACTAAATTTGAAATCCTATCTAAACAAACATAGAAGGATGAGAGAGATTGGAACAAACACTTGGACAAGATGTTTAGAGTGGTTCTAATCTCCAAACTAGGAGGTTGTCAATTCACTACCTAGATAGGTAAACCTCTAGCACTTTGCAACCCATGTATACTTATATCCATTATAAGAGATAAAAGAAGACCACCTTACATCCAAGAGCTTACCTATCCAAAATAAGAGTCTTTCACCTACACAAGGACTTACCCACTTGATCAATGTGTCTTTAGCCTTCAATAAGGACTTACCCACACTTCCATCAAGTCTTTGGTATCGTAGGGATTACCCACTCTTCTTGGATCTTCCACGTTGTCCTCCTAATTCACTTGGAGAAGGTCTTCACACATTCTTCAACCTTAAAGAATAACAACAACCCCTCATTCACTTGGAGAAGATCACTTCAGCCTTTGCTCTTTGAGAAAGGGGATTGGGAAGATGGAGAACTATACAGGGTAACACTGAGGTAGATCTCTTACAACATGTCTAAATCACTCAAAATCATGAAATGCTTTGTAAATGAGAGAGAGAAAGGGGCTCAAAGGATTGTATCACACTCAACTATAGCAAGGACCAAGGATAGCATGAATGAGAAATCTTAGAATGAACTCCAAGAGGTCCTATTTATGGTTGGAGGTGTTCCTTTGAGTGTGGGATCACTTAAGAATAAAAAATAGCCATTTTAAAACTTACAATAGATCTATTTTCATTTCTAACAACTTTCCAATGGTTGAAATCACTTTTCTATGTTTTTTGTATGGTACATTTGGTTGAGTTTCAACAAAGGTAACTCGACCGATCCACTGACCGATAAAGCCAATTTTCAAACTATGGTCGAGTTGTCTTGAGATAACTCGACCAATAAACTAAAATCAACTTTGGCCAGTAAGTTGGTCGGTCAAGTTTAGTGAGTGTACAACTCAACCGATGCAACCATTTCCAAAAATCCATCACAGATCGGTCAAGATCCAAACTCGACCGATTGAAGTGTTTTGATAAATTTTCCAAAATGATTTTAAAGTGATAAAAGGATGGAATTAAGTGTCCCTAGTTTTTTCTCATCTTAGTTACAAGTCATATCATCAATACAAATGATTACAAAAATATTCTAAGGTGGTTTCGAGTTATTTCTACAAAAGTCCATTTGCATTGCTTTTGACTTGAACTTGAACGATCTAGGGTTTATGTAATCTGATCCTTTTCATATACCTAAAACATGAAATCAATCTTAAACACACATATTAGATACATATGAATGGAATAGTTAAGTCATTATCAAAATATGTACAATGTATAACTCTCAAGTCAATAGTAAGTAGAGACCTCAAGTCAATATTAGATACATATGAATGGAATGGTTAAGTCATTGTCAAAATATGGACAATGTATAACTCTCAAGTCAATAGTAAGTAGAGACCTCAAGACGTAAGTAGGAGGGAGTTCATTGTCGTATGTCTTCACATGATCACCAGGGATGATAGACATGCTCTTAGGCCCTCACAATAGATGTAGCAGTTTCATCGATGCTCTATGGTGTCTATTGGTGCCAAAGGTGATGCACGACGAACATAATGGAAAGTGCAAGGTTGGATATTAACAATCAAGGCCATGATCTAGGGTTGTGGAAAGCAAAGAGAAGAAGAGGAAGATGAGAGGAAAGGGAGAATAGACAGGAAGTTATAGGAGCTGAAGGTGGTTGAGAGGAAGGTGAAAGAAAGTGTTCTAGCCATTTTACTATTGTACTGGTGCAAGGGAAGCGCGGTTGTGGGTTGTAGGGTAGACGACATTACAAGAAAGCAATAAAAGGAAAGAAAGGAATCGTTGATGGTACTTATTATAAATATCACATATATTTATGCATATTAAAGATAATATTGTAAATCAATTGGTTGAACGGTCAAACAGAGTCAGATTGACACAAAAATTGATGAGTAAACTAATTGAGGTGTGAGGATTCCCATTTTGACATTATTTTCATCTACAAAAAAATTGGTATTTTATTTCTTTATATGACTAATAATTACTCACATAATCATTCATCATCCTCTTTTATTCAATTTGATGCATTATTTTGTACTTGTTTAATTTATTTCATCAACTTTAATTGGGTTGTTTTAAAGTGTCATGTAAGGTCAATGTGAATTAATGAATGAACTAATTAATTACTTATTTAATTAATTCTAAGACTTCATTTAAAGTATTATTATTAAAAAACTTATTTTTCATAACCCCAAATACTCCTAATTTATAATAAATAGGGGAAGAGAATAATTTTCCTAACATAATTTAAAAGGGGCCTGGAAAAGGGAGAACCTAGATTTGAGTATGTTACAGTATTTGTGCAATCTCTCAAATCCTAGCATGAAAAATATCTACAATTTCACCACTAATTTACTTTCGATAAGAAGGATCCATAGGGTTACTTCGGACCAGGTTATTAAGCCATATAAATCTAGTGGGTTCAACAACTCAGACAAAGTGACATCATGGGTTAGTATACTTCAAGAGGGTTGATAGAGTTGAGGTCACCCGATGTGTATGGGATGAATGGATGCATGAGAAATATGATGACTTGAGGGATTGTGATTACATCCTTAAGGTAAATGAATCATGTGTGGTAGATGATGAACAACATATGGGAGCAGATGAATAATATGTACACATATAATTGAAATGAGGTGTGGACTCTAGTTAACCCACAAAAACCATGGGACCTTGCATCGCTTGAGATTATTTTATGACATATACTTTTATGGATCAAAGGGCATGTTCTTAAATGGTGCACCCTCACATATTGATCCATTTAGAGAAGGCTTACCACCCATGACATCATGAGAGAATGGGGATACAAGTTGAACGTATGTGTGTCTTTTGTAATGAGTTCAAGGAGTCCTACCAACACCTCTTCTCTAGATGTAAGGTTTCCAAGTACATTTTGTGTCCAATATCTTCAAAGAATGCGGTTAGAGGGGGCAACCCACCCTATGACATGGAGGATTCTAGGAGATGGGCCATGGAAAATAAGTCTACGGTCATTAGAAGGTTTGGAAGCCTATGCTACCACATTTGGAAAGAGTATGTACAACAATAATAACCATGAGAAGGAGTTGAACAATGAGATGAAGATGTTAGATAGGTTATTTAAGGAGATTACTTGAACTGCAAAATTCAACAACAAATTCAATACTTTCCTTGATATTCAAAGCAAAAGGCATTAAGACTTTGTAGTATAATCTTATATAAACACTTGCATATATACTTTTTCTAGATGGGTTGAGGGCTTGGGGTGCTTGTTCCATTAGTAGTGGGGCTACCTTTCTAATCAATATATAATCTTATTCCAAAAAGACATATGCAATACATCCATCATGATAGAGGGGTTATGGGTAGTATTAAGAGAGTGATAGAAGTTAATATCAACTTGTAGGATAAGTTACAATGGTGGGAGGTGATAGGTATCTAAGAAAATAATTTTCCCTCACAAATACTTCATTTACATAGGTATCATACTTCTTAAACCACCCAGTTCTCCATTTATCCATAATTAACAAGATTTGTCCTTATATTATTTCTACTAAAGTAAAAATAACAAATTATATAAAGAGAGTTAACTAAGAAATGATTGGAGGTTGTTTTAGTGGTTTGTGAATCACGTACAAGATCTAAAGAAAATTATACATCTTCGGCAAAGTGCTTGTAGAAGCACATGAGGAGCAATGTAATTGAATCCTACCAAAAGTGAGATAGAAAGGAGGAATGCACGAATACCTATACAACCATTATCTTAATTGTTAGGATACTTCTAGTGTTTTCAATAGTTAGCTCAATATTTGTGGTTGAGACCCCAACCTTGTATGTAGGTTGGTTACTAAAAAGGTAAAAAAACCGGCAACATTGTCAAAGTTTCCTTACATGAATTTCCACTGAAGACATGGTTAAAAAATGTTAAAGAATATTGATCTATTTTGGTTATATTTGGGTAGAGATCAAATTTGACCAATGAGAACTCAACCTACTAGTTTTAATAATTGGTTATTAGACACTATAAATAAGAACTTACATTTTGTATATAAACTTGTAGGTTTCATCAAGATACACGTTTTGGTAGAGGATCGCCATTAAAAATAAATTGATTGATATTTTCCTTTATGGGTCATCAACATGAACTAGAGATCTCCCCTTTCTTTTACATGCATTGTAGCTTGAGGTGAATGTATTTTCTCTCCTTAGGGTAATAATAAAAAATTGAATAATATAACGTCCTTTACATGCCTCTAGGGATGAGATCAATGTATCATGGTATTGGTCGAGCTTCGACCAAAAGACAAACTTAAATCATGTAAGCTTATATGTTTCATATTCATTGTATTATAATTTTAATCATATGTAACTATGATCATTTGTTGTTTATTTATATGTGTATTCAAACTTTCTTCTGGAGTATAATATATATATATATATAATATATATATAGAGAGAGAGAGTCGGGCTAGAATACACTCGTATACAGATCGCACGAAAACACTCAAGTTTGTTTGCATATCAAGACTATTTTTTTGAAAAATGCAAACCATTAATCTTTACTATCATACTATAACTAGGCTACATACAAATTTTGAGCCCATTTGGATGAGTTTAAGTCACTCATCCAAGGGCAACAAAATCGACGCGCGAAACTAATTTGTATTGCATAATTTTTGCGGTCTTTATAACATGGCCTATAAATATCCAAATGTGCTCAAATTTTGCGTATGAGCTCATCACAAGATATTTAAGAAGACCAATGGATTATACATATATATATATATATATATATATATATATATATAAATATGTATATATATATATATATATTTATTTATTTATAGTCAGGCTAGAATACACTTGAGTGTATTTGGAGCATAATACACTTAAGTAGTTCTTCATGATGCAATATTTTTTTCAAAAGTCTAATCCTTTGATCTTCTTAAACATGTTTTGAATAGCTCATATGCAAAATTTGAGCACATTTGGACATTTATAGGTCATGTTATAAAGACCGCAAAAATTATATAGTATAAATTAGTTTCGCGTGTCGATTTTGTTTCCCTCGGATGAGTGACTTACACTCATACAAATGGGCTTAAAATTTGTATGTAGCCTAGTTATAGTATGACGGTGAAGATCAACGGTTTATATTTTGTAAAAAAATAGTCTTAATATGTAAACACACTTGAGTGTATTCGTGAGATCTGTACACTCAAATGTATTCTAGCCTAACTCTCTCTCTCTATATATATATATATATATATCTATATATATATATATGTAACGCATGGGCCCACTTCCCAAGGCTCTAGTATAGTTTCAGGAATGACGAATGGCCCCACAGACCACCACTAGCCTCAACTGCGCGCTTTGTCCTCACTCACGCGCAAGCTGGGGTCAACTTCTCGATTGGTCACCCATCCTAGTACTACTCCACGATGAGCACACTTAACTGTGGAGTTCTTTATTGATGGTCTCCCTGAAAAGGAGGTGCATCTTGATGATATGGGTAGTCCAATCATTCCTTTTAAGATCATGTTATCTGAGACCTCAAATCCTGGGATGTTAAAATCTCCCCCACTTAGACTCTTGACGTCCTCGTCAAGGCTCAACTATAAGGCCTCATAATCTCTTCCCCATTTCAGTGTAGACCCACAATGGCCCATGGACATGTTGGCTCTGATCTCCAAATCATATCAAAAACACGATTAAAACTTAGCGGAAGCGAAACGGTAATCAGCGGAAGACAAAAATCACGGAAAATTAAAACTTTTCGTGACAAGAGCTTGGATCCATAAAAGCTTCTTTCATAAAGAGAGATAAACTGTTTACATCTCAGGATAATTACTTCTCGAGTAATTATATACATCAAGATACAAAATCTCAAGATTACTATACAAAAGACTCCAAGACCTGAGAGTACAGAGGACACATAGGACTGACTCTAACTACACCATATGGCAGGACAATCTCCACCTGAGATTACTGCTGCCCCTGATGCTGCAGCTGAGACTGATCACCTGTAGGCTGGTTCCTTCGTCTCCGACGTCCACCTAAAAAGTTGAAGCCTACGGGGTGAGACAATTATACATAATTGTCCCAGCGAGAGTTATAACTCTTCGCCAGAAGCTTTATTATAACATCAAAGATTATTTTAAACAGTAAAGCCTTCAAAGCATTCTATAATAGTTGCAGGTATAACAAGATCTCTACAATTTAGGGGATATGGAGAATATCAACATTATTACAATGTAACATCAATCAACTAACTTGGAGTTATCTCTAACAAGTTATACTACATGGTTGATTATGTTTTACAAACAACATTATGCCCCGTGGAGATGAGGCTTACCACTCATACTCCAATTGATCGCTGAGAAGCCGCATCAGTATCATACATAGGTCATCAAGAGAGCCGGATTCTCATGACCTTCACCTTCCTCAGTCAGTAAGAGGATCACTTGTAGGACATCTCGTGTCTCTACTACTATAGCTCACCAGGGTAAACTGGTCCTTCGCTATTCTAGAGTCACAGTGGCGTTCTGTACTCTCTTTGTCATCAGGAGGTTTCATATTTACCTACCACTGATATGGATATCTGTGCTTTCTTCATCATCAGGAGGTTTCATGTTTACCTACCACTGATACGGTATGGAACTATAGTGAAGGATGGATGGATTCCACATCTACATCACTTTCCTACACTAGGATGTAAGGTTCTACACATCCATGTACCCCACATACTCAAAAGTATGTGCTCCAGGAGTTCCCTAAGGAAAACTTGTTTCACCATCACTTAATTTCTGACAATGATGGATCTATGATCAGGGCTCTACATTATACTTGATTAGTTAGGTACATTCAGTATTCTTTAACAGCATACATTGTTCTTCAAACAATAACAGTAGCATAGCAGCTATAAAAGAAGAATACTAAATGTAACAGGCCTAACTCATATCAATCATTATTTCTCATTATCCTCATCACAAGTCATCTCTAAGGCATGACATTGATGGTATTCATGGCTCTCACAGCCCATTATCAGCATAGGATGCCACTGGCAAGGCATCAGATTACTTTACTTATTCATAAGGCTAACAACATGCCTTTAATGAATATAACATCAACATCCCTACCTGGATATGTTTACCTTCTTATCAGAACCTGCATGGTTAATACATCTGATAAAGGTAATACAACAATAAGTAATGTACTTCCTACTCTTGTCATAAGAGTTAAATCTTTAATTCAAATCAAATATAGTTTAATACTCAAAAGCATGCCATTACCCTTGAATTAGGGTTTACTATTCACATAAAGGTGAATTAAACTCATAACATCATCATGTATGAGTAAAATCTTCATTGATGCTCTTGGATTAGTTAAAGGTTCATCATTTATCATAATTAGGGTTTCTATGACCTCACACAGGTGGACCATACCCTAATTATGCTCACTTATGTGCATTGGAGATGCTTTACTTGAGTTTCCACTTTAAAAAGGGTACTTTCTCTCTCTAGAAGTACTTTCTCTCTCTAGAAGTACTTTCTCTCTCATCATAATGTTAGGTGATGTCAACATCACTCTAAAACAGGTTGGGTTGAGTCATCATAGGCTAACATAGCCAAAAACATCACCATTATGTGAATTAGAGTTACTTTCTCTCTCTAGGGTACTTTCTCTCTCTAGAAGTACTCTCTCTTTCATCATACTAATGGTTGATGATAACATTAGACTAGATCAAGTTGGATAGATTCATTATGACTAAAAACATCATTCTCATGTAATTAGGGTTTGAATTGAGCAAGGTATAACTTAATTGACCGTTCAGGGGTATTTTGGTAATTCACCCCATTGATCATCATCATGGTCAAAAACCTTAGTCAAATAACCCCTTACTATCCTAGATTATCATTAGGGTTTGATTTGGGCAACATTGGACCATTTATATTATGAATTGATTAAAAGAAGTCAACTTGGAATCACATTGATTGATTTCAATCATTAATCATCAATTGAGTTGAGATCGGTTGAAAGTGTTGACCGTTTTCCCACTTTGACTTTCCAAGACCGCGAGCCTCCTTCTAACTCCAAGACCGCGAGCCATCATGCATTCAAGACCGCGAGCCTTCATGCATCCAAGACCGCGAAGACTCCAATTGAGGTTAAGACCGCGAGGGTCATGAAGACCGTTTAGCTAGTTTGACCTCAGGACCGCGAGGCCCTTCGCGGTCTTGAGACCGCGAGCCTCCACTCGGTCTTGAGACCGCAAGCCCTCTCACGGTCTTGAGACCGCGAGCCCTCTCACGGTCTTGAGACCGCGAGGCTCTCATGGTCTCAGCCGCTTGGTCCTCCAATCAAGACTCAAAGATGCAACCGATAATGTCAATCGAGGTTGAAGCCTTCAAAAGGTCCCATCTATGTTGACCACCTATGGATTGGGTTAATTAAGGTTATGCTTAACCAATTGGTCATTCAATTGACTGTCAATTGTTGACCAATTAGGATTGAAATCGATTCAATTGGGATCTATCAATGTTCACCCATCACCACTCAACAATGTGCATCAACACAAGGGTGAACCCTTCAATTGAGCTCCAATTGGGCCCAAAATTGGCCCAAACGGTCTTGAGGTCATGTGGATGGACCCCACATGGTCTTGAGACCGTTTTCCCAAGATTTCATCAAAATCTAAGGTGATTTGATAGAGGTTGAACCATGATTGGGTCACCAATTCAGTATTTTGATCACTTGATAACTTAATTGCAATTGGGTCCTCAATTGGTCAAATTACTCAACCCTAGACCTTCAAACGGTCTTGGGTGATTGTCCTCTCAGTCTTGAGACCGTTTGGATGAGTTCCAAACGGTCTTGAGACCGTTTGCCCATCCAAATTTGGATTCTAGTGCAAATTCATCAAGGTCTGACCCGTTGAGTTGATGATCATGTCAATATTTAATTGCAATGTAATTTGGTGTAATTGTACCTTCAATTGGTCAACTATCCTTGACCCCAGACCTCCAAACAGTCTTGGTTGATTGCCCTCGCGGTCTTGAGACCGTTTGGGGGACCCCTAAACGGTCTTGAGACCGTTTAGGTCAATCAACCCTAAAAACCCTAATTAGGTCACCATAATTTCAGTACTGATTTTACCTAGGGTTAGCCCTAGTATTCACCCTTCAACTCTTAGCCTGTTTGGAATTAGACCATCAAACTTGGTGAGTTGTTAATTAAAATTATTTTGAACAGTAATCTCATACGTTCAACGCTTAGTCAACGACCTTACACGGTCTTGAGACCGTTTGCCCAAAAAGGCAATTTCAGACCGTTTGCAAATCAGCAATTAATTCATTTAAAGTTGTGACTTAAAAAGGTCATATATCCCGATTCCTTTGGAGTTCGTCTCCCCAATTTTGAGGGTAATTAGAATATATAATTAGGAACAGATTTCTTATACGGTCCACGCTCGGTCAATGGGGCCAAACGGTCTTGGAGACCGTTTTCCCTGTCGCGGTCTCGAGACCGTTTGCTCACCTCGCGGTCTTGAGTCCGAGAGAGAAAACTTTTGAGACCGTTTAAGGAAGTGAAAAGCGGTGGGTTTTTCTTGGAAATCACGCCTTCATCTCCTAGCTCAAGAACAGTACAAATATCCCATGGGTTTTCTTGCAAAATAGTAGGGAAAGTAGGGAAACACTAAGAGCTATCATCAAAACGCATATAAAGATGCACATAGTAAAGCATGGTTTAGAGTTATAAAACCCGCCTAAAGCTTGCTTCTTGAGCTCCAAGCTTTCAAGCTCCAAGCTCTAATGGCGTCCTTGAGCTCCCACAGGTTGGCCAAGGTGAAAACTCCAAGGAAGGTCAAGGAAAGATGGCTAGAAAGATAGGATTTCGAGAGTTAGCCATGACGCTGACCTTGAATTTGAGTTCTAACCATGGAATTAAGAAAGAAGAGGGGTTTAAACCTACCTTGCACCCCTTGGTCGTCCTCCTTAGCTCCAAGGCAGTCCTTGGTCGTCTTTGGTGAAATGAAACAGTAAGGGAACGAAGGGTGAGTTCCCTTGCAACTAAGGGAAGGATAGCTTATATACATGGGGTAGGATTTTCAACATTAGTTCATAAGTTGTTCTTAATTCCAACTAGGTCCCTCCTTCTTTACTTGATCGTCCCTTCCTCTTTATTCTAAGGACAAACCTTCTCTTAAGGTCTTAGGAAAAGAAGGTAAAGGAGAGCAAGCTAATAATGAGGTACATACATAAAGAAATATTGCACATATACCCTGATTATTCAATCACAAGGCATATCTCATAACTTGATAATTCAATTGAGGTGACTTCCTCATCATTTCTTCTCTTAATGATGGCAAGAGTCTAAAAAGATACATTAGATGACATATTTCACAATTTGTATCCCTTAATTTGGGTAAATTGCATTTTACCCCAAACTAGGGTTTCAAGCACCGGGATTGCTTCCACAGCTGCACCTTGGTGCCTTAGCTTGGGAAATCCCTCAAACTTTGCTAAACAGATTTCTCATGATGTCTCAACATCAGAGGAACATCTCATCATGTGCAAATTGCAAGCTAACCCTTTTAACTGGGTAAATTGCACATAGGTCCCTATATATCAAAACAATGCTACAACTTTAAATAAAAAGGAGCAAATACTGAAATATACTTTTCTGAGAAACTTAATTACATGCTCAGAGTTAATCACAAAGATTTATTCACATATTTAGGCAAAACACCTAGGGTTAACTCATAACCCAGGTCAGGGATGTTACAAATTATCCACCCCTTACAAGGATTTCGTCCCCGAAATCGATAAAACATACTACGAGAAAAGGGCAGGATACTTCTTTCTCATCTCATCCTCTAACTCCCAAGTGGCTTCTTCAATACCACGATGGTTCCAGAGGACTTTCACAAGACTTATCTCTTTCTTCTTTAACTTTTTAATTCGTGTATCAAGGATTGACACTGGTCCCTCCTCATAGGATATGTCATCATTCAATTCTACCTCCATAGGTTGTAGAACTGACTCGGTGTCTGGGTGACATTTATTCAACATAGAAATGTGAAACACAGGATGTAACCTCTGTAATTCTGGGGGAAGCTCTAGTTTATATGCTACCTTTCCAATCCGTTCAATGATTGGATAAGGCCCCATATATCTAGGAGCTAACTTCCCTTTCCTTCCAAAACGAAGGACCCCTTTCCAAGGTGAGACCTTAAGATACACTTTGTCTCCAACCTGGAACTCTAAGGGTCTACGACGTTTGTCAGCATAAGATTTCTGCCTATCCTGAGCAGTCTTAATCTTATGTTGTATAACTTTAATCTTTTTCGTGGTTTGCTGCACCAGGTCAGGACCTAACAACTGATGTTCACCAGCCTCAAACCAACACAAGGGTGATCTACAACGTCTACCATATAAGGCTTCATAAGGTGCCATATCAATACTATGCTGATAGCTATTGTTATAGGCAAACTCTATCAAGCTTAGGTGTAGATCCCAACTTCTGGTGAACTGGAGAACACATGCTCTCAACAGGTCTTCTAGGGTCTGTATGGTCCTTTCCGACTGTCCATCAGTCTGCGGATGAAAGGCCGTGCTAAACCTTAGCTTGGTGCCTAAGGCTCTGTGTAACTGTTCCCAAAAATGACTCGTAAACTGAGGACCTCTGTCAGAAACTATTGTGACAGGAACTTCGTGCAAACGCACTATCTCTTGAACATACAACTTTGATAACCTTTCAGCAGAATAGGTTGTTTTGACAGGTAAGAAATGTGTTGTCTTAGTCAACCTATCAACAATTACCCAAATGGAATCATGTCCTTTGTTTGTCCTGGGTAGGCCAACAACAAAGTCCATGGTCACATGGTCCCACTTCCACTGTGATATGGGTAAAGGTTGCATTGTTCCTGCAGGCTTCTGGTGTTCATCTTTAACTTGCTGACACACAGGACACCTCAGAACAAACTCTGCAACGTCCTTCTTCATTCCAGACCACCAATACAGATCTTTCAAATTCTGATACATCTTGGTGCTCCCTGGATGCATAGCATACATGGAAGAATGGGCTTCTTCCAGGACTAACTTCCTCAAGTTGTCCACATCTGGCACTATCATTCTTCCATTATAACAAGCTACTTGATCTTTTGAGTCATGAAAACCATCTTGCTTCTCATTTCCATACTCAGATCTTATATGTTGAACTGCAGCATCACCTAGCTGTGCTTCTTTAATCTGCTCTCTTAGGGTAGGTTTAATATGCATCTCAGCTAACAAACCGGCTAACAATGAAACCTTCAACTGTACATTGTCTTGCCTTAAAGAGATAAGCATATCTCTCCTAGAGCATACTAAAGAGTTTAGTTGTGCTCTATTCATGGTTGATGTTGCTGATTTCCTACTCAAGGCATCTGCAACAACATTGGCCTTACCTGGATGGTAATCAATTGTACAGTCGTAGTCCTTGATTAACTCCATCCAGCGACGTTGCCTCATGTTGAGCTCATGCTGAGAGAAGATATACTTAAGGTTTTTATGGTCTGTGAAAATCTGGAATGTCTCTCCGTAGAGATAATGTCTCCAGATCTTCAAAGCATGAACCACAGCAGCTAACTCTAGATCGTGTGTTGGATAATTCTCCTCGTGTTTCTTAAGCTGTCGGGAAGCAAAAGAAATCACTTGTTTATCCTGCATCAACACACCTCCTAGTCCATTTTTGGAAGCATCACAGAAAACTACGTATCCTTTTCCTTGTTCAGGTAGCACTAGCACAGGTGCACTTGTCAACCTCTCCTTCAGCAACTGGAAAGATTGTTGACACTTATCACTCCAAGAAAAAGGAACATCTTTCCGGGTTAACTTGGTCAAAGGTAAGGCTATAGAACTAAAGTTCTTAATGAACCTTCGATAATAGCCAGCTAACCCCAAGAAACTTCGAATCTCCGTCAGTGTCTTTGGTTGTTCCCATTGTAGAATAGATTCTACCTTTGTAGGGTCAACACGAATTCCCGAGGCGGATATTACATGACCAAGAAAAGATACCTCCGGCATCCAGAACTCACACTTGCTAAACTTAGCGTACAGCTTATGTTCTCTTAGCAAGGTCAAAGCTTGGCGAAGATGCTGCTCATGCTGCTGGGCATCCTTACTATAAATCAGTATGTCATCTATGAATATGACAACACACTGATCAAGGAAAGGTCAAAAAACTCTATTCATGAGTTCCATAAATGCAGCTGGTGCATTAGTTAGTCCAAACGACATAACCGTGAACTCATAGTGACCATATCTTGTCCTAAAGGCAGACTTGGATATGTCACTATCCTTAATGCGAAGTTGGTGATATCTAGACCTCAAGTCTATTTTTGAAAAGACTGTTGCACCACACAACTGGTCAAAGAGATCATCAATCCTCGGCAGAGGATACTTATTCTTTATTGTTACTTTATTGAGTTGTCTATAGTCGATGCACAACTGCATTGACCCATCTTTCTTTTTAACAAACAAGACCGGAGCACCCCAAGGTGAAGTACTCGGTCAGATAAAACCTCTCTCAAGTAGCTCTTGAAGTTGTTTCTTGAGTTCTGCCATCTCGGCAGGCGCCATCCTATACGGAGTTTGAGCTATGGGTTTTGTATCTGGGATCAGATTAATTTCAAAATCAATCTCCCAAGGTGGTGGTATACCAGGAAGTTCTTCAGGAAACACATCCTCAAATTCCCCGACTATGGGAACCTTAGCAGGATTGGTTCTTTCCTTGGTAACATCTACCACATGGGCTAAGAATGCATAACATCCTTGCCTCAACAGCTTATCAGCAACCATAGCTGACACAAGACAGGTGGGCAGAATCTTTCTTTCACCTTGAAAGATCCATGTGTTGCTTTCATCAGCAAACACAACCAACTTGGACTCACAATCCAAGACAACTCTATACCTTTCTAAGGTATCCATCCCAAGGATTATATCAAATCCCTTCATATCAAGTGGTATAAGATCCACTTGAATGCGATGGTCAGAAAAGAAAAGGATGCAGGGAGAACATACCTCCTGCAAAACGGCAGACCCACTCAACGGAGTTTCTAACAACAAACTATCTGCTCTATGACTAACAGTCACATTGCAGTTACGAATCATTTCATGAGTGATGAAAGAGTGCGTAGCACCCGGATCAATCAGATCGGATACAATACAGGATGTAGACATATCAGAATATAAAAATTTCATCTGACCTGCCACTACCCGTGGATTGACCACTGCCTCAGGTGGGTTCATAGCATAGAACCTCGCAGTCGCCTGGTGTTGAGGTGGTGCTGATGATCCAGCTTGAGACGCTTGTCCACGTCCTCGAGCTACTCCTTGATGTTGTCTATTCTGAGATCCTTGTTGATTCTGTCTCGGGGTTTGTTGTGTCACACCGACAGGCCTAGAACGGCAATCCTTCATCAAGTGTCCCACCTTACCACAGTTGTAGCAACTTTTCTCCTGTTGCTGTGGTCTGGGTGGTCCAGTAACTGACACTGATGCAGAACTGTGCGTCCCTTGAAGCGGTTGACTCCGCCCTCTACCTCTGCTTGGTGTCCATTGAGTTTGAAAACTCAATTTGGGTGGTGGAGGGTTAGGTGCAGAGAATCTAGGTTTCTTAGAATCCCTAGATGAAGAACCCTGGAACTGTGGATATCTTTTATGGGTTTGTCTTTTCTCAACCACAGATCTCTCTATCCTTCGGACTGACTCAACGAAGGTAGAGAATCTCTCTCTCTCTCTATTTTCTAAGGCAGACACAGGGGTTGACATATCAGAATTCAAACCCTTCTCGAATCTTCTGATTCTTTCCTCATCCGTAGCAGCCATGTGCGGACAGAACCACAACAACTCCATAAACTTAGCTTCATACTCACTAATGTTCATCATACCCTGCCTTAGTTTCTCAAACTGAGAGATCTTCTCATCTAGGAAGGTCTTTGGAAAATATCTATTGATAAATTCCCGACGAAACTCTTCCCATGAGAACTCTACTCTAGGTCTCTTCTGCTCTTCCATGTTCCACCAGTGACCAGCACTGCCTTTGAGAAGATAGACAGCATGTCTAACCTTCTCAGCTTCCGGAATCATAAGCATCCTGAAAGCCTTCTCCAACTCTGTCAACCATAAGTCAGCATCTGCAGGGTCGGCAGTTCTGAAGTACTCGGTAGCTCCGACACGACGAAGTCGTTCGAATGTCTTACCAATACCTTGTACTTCAGGCTGGACAGGTGCCCTAGGTGCAGGAATGGGCATCCTATCGGTTATATGTGTCATGGCAGTCATGAACTGCCCGAACATCGTCTGTACAGCTGGATCACTCATGTCAGCTGGGTCGAACTGGGGTGGTTCTCTTGGCGACTCAGGTGTAGGTTGTTCTATTCTCGGAACTCTTACACCGCCTCGAGGTGCACTAGCACTACTCTCTGCCACGTGCTCATCGTGATGTTCTGACATTCTTATGTATCTTCTTCTCCTGAGGAGCAGAAGATTCTATTAGATGAGGAAGGAGTACTAAAGGTAGACTCGACATCCTAAGTCCTATGCCTCTGTAGACTCAACTGAACCTGGAGCTCTGATACCACTAGTTGTTGGCTCTAATCTCCAAATCATATCAAAAACACGATTAAAACTTAGCGGAAGCGAAACGGTAATCAGCGGAAGACAAAAATCACGGAAAATTAAAACTTTTCATGACAAGAGCTTGGATCCATAAAAGCTTCTTTCATAAAGAGAGATAAACTGTTTACATCTCAGGATAATTACTTCTCGAGTAATTATATACATCAATATACAAAATCTCAAGATTACTATACAAAAGACTCCAAGACCTGAGAGTACAGAGGACACATAGGACTGACTCTAACTACACCATATGGCAGGACAATCTCCACCTGAGATTACTGCTGCCCCTGATGCTGCAGCTGAGACTGATCACCTGTAGGCTGGTTCCTTCGTCTCCAACGTCCACCTAAAAAGTTGAAGCCTACGGGATGAGACAATTATACATAATTGTCCCAGTGAGAGTTATAACTCTTCTCCAGAAGCTTTATTATAACATCAAAGATTATTTTAAACAGTAAAGCCTTCAAAGCATTCTATAATAGTTGCAGGTATAACAAGATCTCTACAATTTAGGGGATATGGAGAATATCAACATTATTGCAATGTAACATCAATCAACTAACTTGGAGTTATCTCTAACAAGTTATACTACATGGTTGATTATGTTTTACAAACAACATTATGCCCCGTGGAGATGAGGCTTACCACTCATACTCCAACTGATCGCTGAGAAGCCGCATCAGTATCATACATAGGTCATCAAGAGAGCCGGATTCTCATGACCTTCACCTTCCTCAGTCAGTAAGAGGATCACTTGTAGGACATCTCGTGTCTCTACTACTATAGCTCACCAGGGTAAACTGGTCCTTCGCTATTCTAGAGTCACAGTGGCGTTCTGTACTCTCTTCGTCATCAGGAGGTTTCATATTTACCTACCACTGATACGGATATCTGTGCTTTCTTCGTCATCAGGAGGTTTCATGTTTACCTACCACTGATACGGTATGGAACTATAGTGAAGGATGGATGGATTCCACATCTACATCACTTTCCTACACTAGGATGTAAGGTTCTACACATCCATGTACCCCACATACTCAAAAGTATGTGCTCCAGGAGTTCCCTAAGGAAAACCTGTTTCACCATCACTTAATTTCTGACAATGATGGATCTATGATCAGGGCTCTACATTATACTTGATTAGTTAGGTACATTCAGTATTCTTTAACAGCATACATTGTTCTTCAAACAATAACAGTAGCATAGCAACTATAAAAGAAGAATACTAAATGTAACAGGCCTAACTCATATCAATCATTATTTCTCATTATCCTCATCACAAGTCATCTCTAAGGCATGACATTGATGGTATTCATGGCTCTCACAGCCCATTATCAGCATAGGATGCCACTGGCAAGGCATCAGATTACTTTACTTATTCATAAGGCTAACAACATGCCTTTAATGAATATAACATCAACATCCCTACCTGGATATGTTTACCTTCTTATCAGAACCTGCATGGTTAATACATCTGATAAAGGTAATACAACAATAAGTAATGTACTTCCTACTCTTGTCATAAGAGTTAAATCTTTAATTCAAATCAAATATAGTTTAATACTCAAAAGCATGCCATTACCCTTGAATTAGGGTTTACTATTCACATAAAGGTGAATTAAACTCATAACATCATCATGTATGAGTAACATCTTCATTTATGCTCTTGGATTAGTTAAAGGTTCATCATTTATCATAATTAGGGTTTCTATGACCTCACACAGGTGGACCATACCCTAATTATGCTCACTTATGTGCATTGGAGATGCTTTACTTGAGTTTCCACTTTAAAAAGGGTACTTTCTCTCTCTAGAATTACTTTCTCTCTCTATAAGTACTTTCTCTCTCATCATAATGTTAGGTGATGTCAACATCACTCTAAAACAGGTTGGGTTGAGTCATCATAGGCTAACATAGCCAAAAACATCACCATTATGTGAATTAGAGTTACTTTCTCTCTCTAGGGTACTTTCTCTCTCTAGAAGTACTCTCTCTTTCATCATACTAATGGTTGATGATAACATTAGACTAGATCAAGTTGGATAGAGTCATTATGACTAAAAACATCATTCTCATGTAATTAGGGTTTGAATTGAGCAAGGTATAACTTAATTGACCCTTCAGGGGTATTTTGGTAATTCACCCCATTGATCATCATCATGGTCAAAAACCTTAGTCAAATAACCCCTTACTATCCTATATTATCATTAGGGTTTGATTTGGGCAACATTGGACCATTTATATTATGAATTGATTGAAAGAAGTCAACTTGGAATCACATTGATTGATTTCAATCATTAATCATCAATTGAGTTGAGATCGGTTGAAAGTGTTGACCGTTTGCCCACTTTGACTTTCCAAGACCGCGAGCCTCCTTCTAACTCCAAGACCGCAAGCCATCATGCATTCAAGACCGCGAGCCTTCATGCATCCAAGACCGCGAAGACTCCAATTGAGGTTAAGACCGCGAGGGTCATGAAGACCGTTTAGCTAGTTTGACCTCAGGACCGCGAGGCCCTTCACGGTCTTGAGACCGCGAGCCTCCTCTCGGTCTTGAGACCACAAGCCCTCTCACGGTCTTGAGACCGCGAGCCCTCTCACGGTCTTGAGACCGCGAGCCCTCTCACGGTCTTGAGACCGTGAGGCTCTCATGGTCTCAGCCGCTTGGTCCTCCAATCAAGACTCAAAGATGCAACCGATAATGTCAATCGAGGTTGAAGCCTTCAAAAGGTCCCATCTATGTTGACCACCTATGGATTGGGTTAACTAAGGTTATGCTTAACCAATTGGTCATTCAATTGACCCTCAATTGTTGACCAATTAGGATTGAAATCGATTCAATTGGGATCTATCAATGTTCACCCATCACCACTCAACAATGTGCATCAACACAAGGGTGAACCCTTCAATTGAGCTCCAATTGGGCCCCAACTTGGACCAAACGGTCTTGAGGTCATGTGGGTGGATCCCACATGGTCTTGAGACCGTTTGCCCAAGATTTCATCAAAATCTAAGGTGATTTGAAAGAGGTTGAACCATGATTGGGTCACCAATTCAGTATTTTGATCACTTGATAACTTAATTGCAATTGGGTCCTCAATTGGTCAAATTACTCAACCCTAGACCTTCAAACGGTCTTGGATGATTGTGCTCTCGGTCTTGAGACCGTTTGGATGAGTTCCAAACGGTCTTGAGACCGTTTTCCCATCCAATTTTGGATTCTAGTGCAAATTCATCAAGGTCTGACCCGTTGAGTTGATGATCATGTCAATATTTAATTGCAATGTAATTTGGTGTAATTGTACCTTCAATTGGTCAACTATCCTTGACCCCAGACCTCCAAACGGTCTTGGTTGATTTCCCTTGCGGTCTTGAGACCGTTTGGGGGACCCCTAAACGGTCTTGAGACCGTTTAGGTCAATCAACCCTAAAAACCCTAATTAGGTCACCATAATTTCAGTACTGATTTTACCTAGGGTTAGCCCTAGTATTCACCCTTCAACTCTTATCCTGTTTGGAATTAGACCATCAAACTTGGTGAGTTGTTAATTAACATTATTTTGAACAGTAATCGCATACGGTCAACGCTTAGTCAATGACCTTACACGGTCTTGAGACCGTTTGCCCAAAAAGGCAATTTCAGACCGTTTGAAAATCAGCAATTAATTCATTTAACGTTGTGACTTAAAAAGGTCATATCTCCCGATTCCGTTGGAGTTAGTCTCCCAAATTTTGATGTTTATTAGCATATATAATTAGAAACAGATTTCTTATACGGTCTATGCTCGTTCAATGGGTCCAAACGGTTATGGAGACCGTTTGCCCTGTCGCGGTCTCGAGACTGTTTGCTCACCTCGCGGTCTTGAGTCCGAGAGAGAAAACTTTTGAGACCGTTTAAGGAAGTGAAAAGCGGTGGATTTTTCTTGGAAATCACGCCTTCATCTCCTAGATCAAGAACAGTACGAATATCCCATGGGTTTGCTTGCAAAATAGCAGGGAAATTAGGGAAACACTAAGAGCTATCATCAAAACGCATATAAAGATGCACATAGTAAAGCATGGGTTTAGAGTTATAAAACTCGCCTAAAGCTTGCTTCTTGAGCTCCAAGCTTTCAAGCTCCAAGCTCTAATGGCGTCCTTGAGCTCCCACAGGTTGGCCAAGGTGAAAACTCCAAGGAAGGTCAAGGAAAGATGGCTAGAAAGATAGGATTTCGAGAGTTAGCCATGACGCTGACCTTGAATTTGAGTTCTAACCATGGAATTAAGCAAGAAGAGGGGTTTAAACCTACCTTGCACCCCTTGGTCGTCCTCCTTAGCTCCAAGGCAGTCCTTGGTCGTCTTTGGTGAAATGAAACAGTAAGGGAACGAAGGGTGAGTTCCCTTGCAACTAAGGGAAGGAGAGCTTATATACATGGGGTAGGATTTTCAACATTAGTTCATAAGTTGTTCATAATTCCAACTAGGTCCCTCCTTCTTTACTTGATCGTCCCTTCCTCTTTATTCTAAGGACAAACCTTCTCTTAAGGTCTTAGGAAAAGAAGGTAAAGGAGAGCAAGCTAATAATGAGGTACATACATAAAGAAATATTGCACATATACCCTGATTATTCAATCACAAGGCATATCTCATAACTTGATAATTCAATTGAGGTGACTTCCTCATCATTTCTTATCTTAATGATGGCAAGAGTCTAAAAAGATACATTAGATGACATATTTCACAATTTGTATCCCTTAATTTGGGTAAATTGTATTTTACCCCAAACTAGGGTTTCAAGCACCGGGATTGCTTCCACAGCTGCACCTTGGTGCCTTAGCTTGGGAAATCCCTCAAACTTTGCTAAACAGATTTCTCATGATGTCTCAACATCAGAGGAACATCTCATCATATGCAAATTCCAAGCTAACCCTTTTAACTGGGTAAATTGCACATAGGTCCCTGTATATCAAAACAATGCTACAACTTTAAATAAAAAGGAGCAAATACTGAAATATACTTTTCTGAGAAACTTAATTACATGCTCAGAGTTAATCACAAAGATTTATTCACATATTTAGGCAAAACACCTAGGGTTAACTCATAACCCAAGTCAGGGATGTTACAGGACACCCAGCTCCTATTCACGGAATATCAGCGTAAGGGTGGCTACGTCAATCATAGACAAACATTTTGTACATGCCTGGACCGCACAGCTCAAGACTGGCATGTCATGCCCATGTAGGCCCCACCTACTGGAGGGGTTATGGCTATGATACCATTTGTAACGCCCTGGCCCACTGCCCAAGGCTCAAGTAGAGTTTCAGGAATGACGACTGGCCCCACAGACCACCACTAGCCTTAACTGCGTGCTTTGTCCTCACTCACGCGCAAGCTGGGGTCAACTTCCTGACTGGTCACCCATTCTAGTACTACTCCAAGATGAGCACGCTTAACTATGGAGTTCTTTAGTGATGGGCTCCCAGAAAAGAGGTGCACCTTGGTGATATGGGTAGTCCAATCATTCCTTTTAAGAGTGTTTTATCCGAGGCCTCAAATCATGAGATGTTACAATATATAAATATATATATAGAGAGAGAGGTGTTACAATATATATATATATATATATAGAGAGAGAGAGAGAGAGGTGGGGGCAGGGTAGAATACACTCGAGTGTATTCAGAGTTGAATACACTCAATTAGTTTTTCCTGATGTAATATCTTTTTAAAAATCTAATCAGTTGATCTTCTTAAACATCTTGTGAATAGATCATATATAAAATTTAAACACATTTGGACATTTATAGGTCATGTTATGAAGGCTATAAAAATTATACATTTCATATTAGTTATGTCCTTCAATTTTGTTGCCTTTGAATGAGTGACTTACACACATCCAAATGGACTCAAAATTCTTATGTAGCCTAGCTAATTATAGTATGACAATTAAGACCGATGGTTTATATTTTATAAAAAAAAGTCTTGATATGCAAATACAACTTGAGTGTAGCGTGCAATCCATGCACTGGAATGTATTCTAACCTGACTATATATATACATGTACTATACATAATTGGATATTTTATGTACTTGTGATGTTATTGTATGTATGTGTTTTTGAATTATATGTATTTCTTATTTGGTCACGTTTCCACCTCTAGATACAATTAATACTCACGCTCATCAGCAAAACACACCCTTTATTTTTTTTCTCTCATGGACAACCTTCCACATATGTGGGTTGTCAAAAAGGTTTTCTAAAAAGATAAATGGGGTTGTATTGTTAGGGTTGGATGAATAACCCACCAGATATGGACCCACAAGTATGCATGTAACGGATCCAATTTGATGGGATAATGTAGTATCCAAATTTAATTTTGAACTGGATTGTGTAGTATAAGTGTCCTAGTTCGACCAAAAAAGATCATTTGAGTCAAAATTTGAATCAGACAATGTAATCTGAATCCCGATTCCGCCCAAAGAGTATATTAGGATCCAAATTTAAATCGGATACAGCTATAGTTATCTGATATGAAATTTTCAGATCTCAAAACCGGTTATCAGAGGTTCCATTAGGGCTGTCAATGGGGAGGGTATTATCCGTTTACCCTTACCCATACCCTGGAGGGTAAGGGTAAGGGTAGAGATTTTTATTACCCTTTACCCATTTACCCATTCCCCATTTCCCCACTATACTATAAGGGGAGGGTAAGGTATAGACATTATCCATACCCTTTTACCCTTTTACCCGCACACGATATAAAGGTTACACAAAAATATATTCTAAAGGAGTTTGTATGTAAATGTTTAACCCTAATACTTTATTCTATCATTGGAAAATGACTTGGTGTTGTGCTTGTAATACTTTCTTGTTGATGGAAAAACATATATATCTTGCGGAAAATGAGGTGTTGGTGAAACACTTATTTGTTATGCATACTTATGCAAAGGAAAAAAAATGATTTATGTATAAAAAATTGTTATTATGTGAATTGACTTAACTTTACACGGAGAAACATATGATTTTCAATTGGATATAATGTTTAATATGTTTTTATCAATAAATTAGTTATAAAATTATTAAAAATCAACACACAATGTGTATAAAACTCTTTTTTGTCAAAATTACCCACTTACCCTTTACCCTCCCCGTTAAGGGGAGGGTAAGGAGATTGATGAGAAGGATAATTACCCTTACCCTTACCCGCTACCCAAAGAGAGTAAGGGTAAGGATAAGACCTTACCCTCCCCATACCCTCCCCATTGACATCCCTAGGTTCCATTCAGCTGGATACTAATTTCTTTATTATCAAATTTTTATTACAAACTTCGATTATAAATCTAGATTATGGATATCCTATTACATGCCTACTTATTGCCTTCTGTTTGCCCACAAAGATGCCAAACTAGCTAGAGTGGGCCAACTCGTTGAGAACAAGTTTACTCGTAATCAGGAGTACGAGTTTTGAAATTTTTTGACGACATTATCGTTCCAGTCAAAACAATACGGTATTTAATAATGTCCTTCAGGTTATTACTAAACAGGAGTTACGCTACACATCATCGCTCACCTACCTGGTCATCCAATCGGTGGTTGGAATGTGTTGTCAATGACTCAATGCTGATGTGGCAAAAAAAGTAAATACACCGTGAAAGAAAAAAAGCTGGAGTGGAAAAAATGTTTTGCACATACCTCTTAAATCGTAAAGAATTTTAGGTTGAAATAAACAGCGTTATGTTCGTCATAAAAAATACTTTCTATCAAGATCAGTGTTGACATACTTTGAAAAAAATAATATAAGAAGTATATTAAGAGAGGAGAGAAGTATACAAAAGTAGAATACGTTTTCAGGTACTGTACTCAGATTGACCATTTAGGTACAATACTTATTATTTCTTTATTTCTTCATATTTCATATTATGTCATAAATATATAAGTACTGTACATTTGATCATTTATATTAATTTTTACATATATTCAGAATGTAGTATTTTCTAAAAATCATATGCAAGGATATCCACACATTGTACAAGAAGTACAATACTAACAACCAAATTTTGTAATAAAAAATACACTACTAGAAGTACAGTATTAACAACCACATTCTATTTTTTTAAAGTATTCACATTCGTAATTAGTACAGATGTACAAATATAATACTAATTGCCTCCTTATTTTTCACACTCAATATTTTGTCACAAATATGTAAGTATTGTACATTTTATCATTTATATTAATTTTTACATACATTTAGAATGTAACTGACCGACCTAAATCGCGCGTTCAAAAAAGAGCGGATCTAGAGTAGTCGAACTCTTAAGATAATAACCTGACACTTAAGTCCCTGCAACTATTATACGAGGCCTGATGTAGTATCGAGATCGAATCACAATGACAAGGTTAGTAGGTGTTAAGCACACAGGGTCTCAAACTCATATACTTCAGATAACATATGGTTTAAAAGGGTGTTCCCAAAGGAACGATAGTACTCAAACCAAAATAAAAGAAATAAATCAAAGAAAAGAAGAACAAAGCGTAACAAAATAAGATGGAAATAAAGATATGGAAGGGAAACTTGGATTGAGTTTCACCTACTAAAACTTCTCACCAACATGCAAACATCATCTCTCCCTCTCATATACTTTATTAAGATTACAAGCAATCATAATTGTGTCTATTCCTCTCTCTCGGGAGATGAGGATAGATCTAAGCCCAATGACTACCTCTCTCTCGAGATGACTATCCAAAAACTACAAGGAAGAATGAATGATCATAAGCTTTAGCATTCCAATATTTCTATGCATTCATACTACTCCATAACACGGTATATTGATGATACTACTCTTTCGAGGTACCAACGATAAAACATCACAAGATGATACCTAAGCATACGAGTGAAGCATTAAAACTGGTGCATGGAGATAATCTTGACAAGAGTATATATATACTCAAAAAGGAGAGACAATATACATGTTGGGAGAGCCTTAGCGGCTATTTCCAACCGAAGTTAAGTGTTTAACCACACATATATACGGGCAGCATAACGACGTTACAAAGTGATAGATACATCAAGTTACACGAAGTGAGGAGGGAAGTACAATGAGATGGAAGTGATAGATCTCGATAGAGAGAGAAGAACGTGATACAACACAATACTTCTTCATATCTAGATCTAGGAGGTCGATGGCATGGACGTTCTTCTTCTCTCAAAGAAGATGGAGCCTTCAGTCTTCTCTCTCCTCAGCTTCCGCCTTTAGAGATCTAAGACTGATGGGATGGATGGAAGTGATTCTGGAAAATGACAGCACTTTGTGGTCCTTTCAGATCTACCCCCCTTTGACAAGACATATAGGTGGCATATTTATAGGCGTGCTCCACCAATTTAACTCTTCGACCGCGGTCGAGGTTTGGTCTTGATCGAAGCCTAATCTCGGTCAAGGCTTCATTGTCATCTTCTCCTCGGTCGAGGTTGGTTAAGTCTCCTTCTCGGTCACGGTCTAGGTGTTGCACCCCTTTGGTCAAACCACGGTCTAAAGCTCGGACGTGATTTCACACTGCGAGCGTGTGGACCGCAGGTGTGAGGGGCATGAGGCACCTTAGGTGTGAGAGGTCATAGGCGGGGGGTATTGAGGTGATTTTGAAGACCTTGATCGCGCTAGGGTGATCCTTGATGGTCAGATGGGCCGTGGTCGAGGTGTCGACCGCGACCTTGGCTCGATGTGACCCTGCAACTAAGGAAAAAGTGTGTAAGTGAGATGCTTGTCATAAAGTGCTAAAATAAGTAGAAAAACTATAAAAGGTATGCAAGGGGAGGTATAAAATATATGCAAAAAGTGTATAAAATGAGGTGGTATCAGTAACGTTTGATAAAAATTATATATAAGGATACACATAGTCTACAAGAAGTATAGTATTAACAACCACGTTTTGTAATATAAAGTATAGTACTAGACCTAAAGTACTAGATGTACCATATAAGACATAACAACAATACATGATTTGGTTATCTTTTTAGTACAGTATAAGACATGCCATGTATAAAAGAATGTCGATAACCACATACCATACATATATAAACTAATTCACATTTCACTAAAAACATCACATTTTACTACAGTACAATACTTTCAACTATTGTTTAAGAACAACTAATTCTTGATCCCCTTCAGTGTTAAACTTATTGCTAGTGTTAGCTCAATCGAGTCCATAGATGAACAAGTAGATATTGTACATGATTTGGGTGAAGCACAAAGTTGATGTAATGTAGTCACGAGTATTATACGTCTGTACCCAGAACATGTGTTTGGTATCCTAAAATATGAATATTATATTTCTCACATATTATCGTTATTTGAAAATATGTCAATATTGAAAATGATTTTTTACAAAGATTCTAATGCAATTTATTTCATCAAAAAATACGCTCCGGATTGAAAATTATGGACAAAAATATTTTCTCTCTTTTCGACTTTCCTCATCATTTATTGCTTTAATTGTTGCTGACAGCAGCGAGCGGGTGAGAAAGTGATTATGTCTAAAAATTTTCAAACCATATAATGCACATGGTCACACTTGTCACTTTCAAACTTACCTCCAAGATGAACGCAAAACCATGCATGCTTCCTCCGTGCCACCATGCCACATATGTACAAAAACTTGATTGTCTCAAATAGGGGGCGCCGAGCAGATGATCACATATACATTCGTATATGCACCGGTATTCTTTTGAAAAACAAAGTTCACCAACACTTGGACAAAGATCAACGGGTTGGCGATAATGGAGGAACCAAAAGCAGCTTAGGCAAAAGTCTCGATTCTTTATGTCAATAACTTTCGGAAGAAAGAGAGAATGAAAGTATGAATGTCATGTGGTGAAAAGAAAAAGTAGATAATAATTTGATATCTTTTATGATTTATTATCGACAGCCACTAAGGAAGCAAAATGTTTTCTTGAATGTAATGGAAAAGGGGAACAATAGAGATGTAACCGCTCCTCAGATCTGGCTTTTGAGAAAGCAAGATCTTGGGGTATAGGACATGACTCCTGGCTGTTCGGATGCCTTGCGTATCACAAGTCCAAATTGTCCGTCAGGAAGCTGACGAGAGCCAAACTAATTATTAATTGTTTTTAATTTAAAGCCTATTTGCTGGAAGATGCACACTTTTTTTCCTCGAAGATGCGCACTTACCCAATACCAACACTCGAAATGAATTAACATTAAAAGAAACCTGATTGATCGTACAGTCAGCCTCTTGTTCGTGCTCACCACACACGGAATCACGTGGATTCAGAAACTGTCTTCCGCTATAGTTGTAGATGTCCGTTGTGTCCATTCAAGTGTGCCCTAAATGTGTTTGATAACAATAAAGTTGCATTAAAATCAAACAAAAACTACAGATTTTGAGTTTCTTGCAAGTCTTTTTTCGAAGGAAATATGCTATATTTTGTATAGGGACTCAAAACGGAACTCAAATCATTCTCTACTACAAAATAAAAAGACATCAAAATGTGTCCAACCTAGCTGACCCCTTCCCAAAGTGAGCTGAGTAGACATGTTGCAGGCTTGCAGTAGAGGGAGATATGCATTTATGCATCTCTTGTAATAATGGTCATTTTTGTCCATATTTGAATGGAATCGCTTGGATTGGTCTGTCAAGGCGGTACATCTAAAAGTTGTTCTCTTATTCTGTGTGGCTCAAGCTTTCCCCAGACAACAAGTAGTTCATACTTGAGTCGAGTAGCCCATTTAGACTTATATTTCCTTCTATCAAGCATAATCAACTTTAATAATGTAGAAACTATAATTGGAATATCTATTTTCTAGTTTCAATATTATGGAAAATGAAATCAAAATATGCATACATATCTAATATAGGAATGACATACTCACTTAGCAACTGAATTGTTCTACAGTCGAACTTTAGCCTCCCAAAAACTATAACTCCGTAGAAAAGCTTCATTAACAACTCCACAAGGTTATACTTGGTCTGGAGAAAACCAATCAAGGGAGAAAATAGATAGATTGGGGCTGGTTTACCTCGATCATATACACCACAACCAAAACTATTTAGAAAGAACTAAGGATTATTCCATCTTTTAATAAGGAGACCGAACAGAAATGGAATTCACCTTCTTTCTAGTCAGATCATGTTCAATTCCCCTTCTTTCGTACATGTTTGTGTTGTTTTTGAACATCAAAAAGGGTGCCCCTGGGTTTCCCATTTACCATATAAACCCGAAGTTGTGTGTGAGGAGGCAAACCCTCTAAGAGTTTGGACATGATTCACTTCATTGTAGTCCTTCAATTGAACCAAATTGTGTTTAAATGTTGGTGCTTGTGTATATTTTTTTTTGGGGGGGGACAAGGTGCAGATAGTGATTTGAAAAGTCAATTTGTATACACACACAAAGGGATGCATACTCAGTGGCGTAGCCACGCATTGGCCTGGTATGGCACATGTCCTACCTACCATTTCATTGTTACATATTAACCTGAACCGGGTTAGCTACATATCAATAGAAATACAGTGTATGTGACTTACCTTATCAGTTGTTTACACTTTACAACTAACCAACCAGTGTATGTTTTCTAGCCCCACCAATGTGCATAGTATAGGTTACTTATCTAAACTATGGATGTGTTCTCATAGTAACTATGATGAATTAGTCCAGGTTTGGTATTTTGTTAGCCAATGTGCATAGTATAGGCGACCTATCTAAACTGTGGACGGGTTCTCATAGTATCTATGATGAATTAGTCCAAGTTTGGTATTTTGTTAAGATACATCTGATGTACATTGTACAATTAATGCCCAAAGGGACAAATCTCCATGCAAATATATGTTATATTTTGATGAGGTAGATTTTTGTTTCAGTTGCTTTGTTAAGACTAGTATGTCACATTTTGGTATCAATTATGAAATATGACTCTCTCTCTCAACACACACACGCGCGCACACGCACATACACCATATATATATATATATATATATATATATATATATATATATATATATATATATATATATATATATATATATATATATATATATATATATATATATATATATATATATATATATATATATATATATATATATATATAGAGAGAGAGAGAGAGAGAGAGAGAGAGAGAGAAAGTCAGTCTAGAATATACTCGAGTGTACATATTGCACGAATACACTCAAGTGTGTTTGCATACAAAGACTATTTTTTGCAAAATGTAAACCATTGATCTTCACCATTAGACTATAACTAGGCTACATACAAATTTTGAGCCCATTTGGATGAGTGTAAGTCACTCATCTAAGGGCAACAAAATCGACGCGCAAAACTAATTTGAAATGCATAATTTTTGCGGTCGTTATAACATGACCTATAAATATCCAAATGTGCTCAAATTTTGTGTATGACCTATAAATGTCCAAGATGTACGTCACTCTGGTACACTCGAGTGTACACTAACCTGACTATATATATATATATATATATATATATATATATATATATATATATATATATATACAAGAACTGGAACAACAATGTATCAGTCCCAATATTGAAGAAACGGGTTCATCAAGGGATTTTAGCCCTCAAAATGATATGTCAAGGACTAATCCCTCTCATGAAGAGACATCACTGGAATCCCTATCTCAGGATCCCATGATTTCCTCACCTGAGCAAGAGTTCATTCTACCAGTCAAATACTCTTCTAGTTACTTGGATGAATTAAGTATGTTCTACGAAGAAAATTCTGAACAAAACCTTGAAAAGAGGAACGACGCACTTACCAAATTCAATATTGATAAAGATGATGATACTTCTCCTCACGGTCCCAAGACCGCGAGAAGCCTCACGGTCCCAAGACCGCGACAAGCCTCACGGTCCCAAGACCGCGACAAGCCTCACGGTCCCAAGACCGCGAGAAGCCTCACGGCCCCAAGACCGCGAGAAGCCTCACGGTCCCAAGACCGCGAGAAGCCTCACGGTCCCAAGACCGCGAGAAGCCTCACGGTCTCAAGACCGTTTGGGCTCAACTTGAGCCTATAAATAGGACCTCAAGGGCCACTTCAAAAGGATCGAATTCCAAGACGCCCAAAGGCTGCCTCTCCAGATCCAGAGCATTCAGGTCTTCCGTCCACTGCCCCAAGGCTGCCAGTTTTGAGATCCATGCTCATCATCAAGCTTCCTTCTCTCTCTTCTTTCCATCTCTTCAACAAAGAAGGTGGGAAGAGAAAATCCTTCATCAAAGCAACCATGAAGTGCGAAGATCGTTGCTCTCTTCACCAAGGGTTCAACCTTCCCTCCTCCGTGGAGATGACGTTCTTTCTCTCTCTTCTCACCTCCTTTGCCATGAGCGAGTAGTTTCATTCACTAGGGTGCGGGGAGTAGCCCCGCTACCCATGTTTTCATTTCATGCGATGTAATTCAATAACTTGTAATAAAGATACTCTTCCTTTCAGTTTGACTTCAATCGCTTAATGAATACTAGTTGCTTGATCATCAACTTGTGTTACATATTGTCTTTTGGTATGAATTGTCTACGTTTGTACCCTTAGATCTAAATATAGATTGAATGTTGGTTATGGATGTATGTAGTCACCATATGTCTGTTTAGGTGTCTAGAAGTGTTTTCAGGAGTGGAGTAAACTCACCCCCATCGTTGCACTTTCATACTATGAAATGGAATCAGTTGACATATGGAAGTGCAACCTTGGTAAGGTCGAGGAACACATTTCATGAAGGAGTAATGCAAAGCATGTGACCATTCATTATGGAATGGCTGGCATTACAATACTCCACGCTTCTCGTAGCTAGTTATCCGAAAGGAAGCTAGGACTACAAGATACTAACTGATTTGACTCTTTTTGCAGGTTGTTTTATTATGTTGCATGACTTGATCCATGTGTAGTGGTGTGAAACCCGATAACATCCTAGTGGTTTTTTATCAATTGTTTACAACCTTAATCTTTACTTTCTTGCTTTACTTTCCTCGCATTTAGCTTTAAAACCAACATCAAACTTTCGATCTAAATATCAACTGTTAAGTAGTTAAGTAGAACTAAAACGTTTTCCATCTTGACTTCGTCAAGACCGTTGTCCCGAGGATTCGACCCTTAACTATACTACGATAAGACTTTCGCGTGTCTTAACACACGTGGGTGGAGTTCTTACCCCGTCATAACCCAAACAGACCAGAACAACTTAATGCCGTCACCACGCGGTCTGGTCGTGTCCTGCCTGATGTCACAAGAATCGACCATGATGATGATAACGTAGCCATTCTTTCCCCAACAGGGAATTCAAGCAGAGAAACAGAAAATTCTACAGAGAAAGAAAAGGAAAAGGAACCAATCTCAGAAAGAGTCAACGCCGCCATAGCAGCACAACGAGCACAACTTATTGCCGACACTCATGCTCAGGTGCAAGCTGAGATCCGAGCTAAGGAACAAGCCCGCATCCAAGCAGATCATGCTGCTGCTCAACTTGCGTTAAGAAACAAGCAACTTCGGGACTACGCAGTCCCAAAGAATTATGAAGACGATCATCCTGTCCGACCACCGATTATTAACATACCACACTTTGAAATTCGGACGCAATGGATCCAGATCATGCAAGGCATCTCTTTCTCCGGAGCACCCGAAGATGATTGAATGGATCACCTTAAGAGATTCAAGTCACTCTGCCGACTTGTACCCCAAGCAGGAATTGCAATGGAAGCAATCATGTTACACCTTTTCCACTTCACCTTATCGGGAAGAGCACTAAGCTGGTACAACGCTTTGGATAGACACCCCATCATCACTACTTGGACTCCCTTAGAAGAGAAGTTTCTTAAGAAATTCTTCCCACCTTCGCTAACCTATGAGATTAGGGGACAGATTAATCACTTTTCCCAACTACCTGGAGAAACACTTGCTGAAGCTTGGGAAAGATTCAAAGAACTCCTGAGAAAGTGTCCTCACCATGGCATATCTCAAAATCAACTAATAGAAACATTTTACAGAGGAGTAAGTGATGATATTAAGCAATTCCTAGATTCCTCATCTGGAGGAAACTTTATGAGAAAGAATTATGAAGATGCCTGGAATATAGTTACGCTGGGGGCCGAGAACCAATCCAATTGGGGAAGGTCATCTAACCAACCCAAAGGCGTTCTCAAGGTTTACAAAGCGGAAGAATCAATGGAACTCAAGGCCATTGCTGAGGCTTTGAAGACTATTGCTAGAAAGCAACAAGCCCTCGAAACTTCTTTCGGGGAATATGATAAGAAGAAAAGCTCTCAGGTTCACCAAGTTAAGGCAGCTACTGGAACTTGTGAAGCCTGTCATGCATCCGATCATCCCACATTATCATGTGGCCTGTTATACAATGTCATGATGGATTTACAACCACCTATGCCGCAATATGAACCCATTATCGAGCATCCCGAAGACCAAATGCCAGAGCAAGTCAACTCCATACATTCAATACCTGGCCAAGTGTATTACAACCCAGACAAACCAAGGAACCATCCTGGTTTTCAATACGGGAATCCTGCAGGGACTGCCAACCCACAGCAGCAGGCACAAGGTGGATCTTTCAATAGACAACCACCAGGATTTCAGAATAACTTCAATCAAGGGAAATACAGACAAGGTTTTCAAAGATCTAACTATCCCAGGAATCCTTCTTACCAATATGCCCATTCAGGACTGCACCCTCAGTTGCAACAACCCCAGTTGCAGCAGCCCCAGCAGCCACAGTTAACTGCACCTCTACAACAACCAGGACAGCAAGTCACTCAGTATCAACAAAGGGGTGCTCCTCCCCAATCATCTGATGAGATATCCTTGATTAGACAAATTCTTCAATCGCAACAAACCATGCTTGCAAACCAACAAGCTCAACAAAAAGCCGTAGAAGCCCAACTGGCACAGATTGCTGCTCAATTGAAACCTCAAGCCGGCACTTTTGTTGGGCAACCAGAGGCAAACCCCCGTCATAACCCAAACAGACCAGAACAACTTAATGCCGTCACCACGCGGTCTGGTCGTGTCCTGCCTGATGTCACAAGAATCGACCATGATGATGATAACGTAGCCATTCTTTCCCCAACAGGGAATTCAAGCAGAGAAACAGAAAATTCTACAGAGAAAGAAAAGGAAAAGGAACCAATCTCAGAAGTCCCACCAAGAATTTCTTACCCAGACAGACTAAAAGGAACCAAAATGGACACTAGGTTCCAAAAATTTAAAGAAGCTATGAAAAAGTTATACATTGATATTCCTTTTCTTGATGCCCTTTCCGAAGTGCCCGCTTGGGCAAAATACCTGAAAACCCTCTTGTCGAGAAAGTATCTGACAGAGGAGCATGAAACAGTGAAACTTGCTCAGACCACTTCAGATATTCTGCTTAATAAAATGCCAAAGAAAAAGAAGGACCCAGGTTCCTTCGGCATTCAGTGTTCCATTGGAAATGGCTCCAGCAAGAAAGGATTGGCAGACCTAGGAGCAAGCATATCTATTATGCCCTATTCAATGTGTAAAAGATTAGGCTTCACTGATTTGTTACCTACGACTATGACAATTCAGTTAGCCGACTCTACCATAACTGCCCCTCTTGGCATTATCGAAGACATCCCTGTCAGAATAGGAACAAATTCTTATGTCCCGTGTGATTTTGTTATTATGGACATACAAGAAGACCTGAGATATCTGATAATCTTCGGAAGACCTTTCCTAGCTACCGCCCGAGCTCTCATTGATGTCGAAGTAGGAACTATTATTTTGAGACTTGGGAGGGAGGCTTTCCAGTTCAGAGTTCTAAACAGCATGAAAGGTCCAAGCATTCAAGAGGAAGTCTTTCTCCTGGATGCTATATATCAAATGTCCCAGTTAGAAATGTTTGAACCATCCGACGAATTGGAAAATACTCTTACAAATCCGGATGTAGAATTCTCGGCCAGTGAACTAGTACAACAGTGCCTGCAATACTTAGAAAAAGCTGAAGAAGCTCCGACAGCCACGTTTGAAGAACTTAAAGCCATCACAATTATAGAAGCCACTGAGCCACCTAAGGCTCCAGAAATGAAAGCCTTACCCGAGGGGCTTAAACATGTTTTTCTTGATGATGAGAAGCTCTGTCCAGTAATCATTAGCTCCACTCTAGAGGATGATCAAGAAAATAGACTCCTCGATGAACTGAAGAAGCATAAGAAAGCAATTGGCTATAAAATGACTGATCTGACGGGCATAAACCCTGCTTTATGTATGCACAAACTGCCCATGGTTGAAGAGTTTAAACCATCGTGAGAACACCAGAGAAAGTTAAACCCCAACCTCAAAGAGGTGGTTCGCCTCGAGGTCCTCAAGCTTCTAAAGGCAGGCATTATCTACCCAATTTCTGATTCTCAATGGGTAAGCCCAGTGCAGGTGGTCCCTAAAAAGGGGGGAACCACCGTTGTTCTTAATGACAAAAACGAACTGGTGCCCACTAGAACCATTACAGGGTGGCGTATGTGCATTGATTATAGGAAACTTAATAAATCAACACGAAAAGATCACTACCCCCTGCCTTTCCTAGATGAGGTCCTCGAGCGCCTAGCTCATCAGAAGTTCTTTTATTACCTCGATGGATATTCCGGCTTTTACCAAATCCCGATACATCCGGACGATCAAGAGAAAACTACTTTTACCTGTCCCTTTGGGACGTACGCTTTCAGAAGAATGCCATTCGGGCTCTGTAATGCACCAGCTACTTTCCAAAGATGCATGTCTGCTATCTTTGCGGGATTGACAGAGTCTATAATGGAGGTATTAATGGATGATTTTTCAGTTTATGGAGACTCCTTCGACAACTGTCTGCTCAACCTGGTTCAAGTCCCACAAAGATGTGAGGAAACAAACCTCATTTTAAATTGGGAAAAATGCCATTTTATGGTAACAGAGGGTGTTGTTTTAGGACACAGAGTGAGTGACAGAGGGATCGAGGTGGATCAAGCAAAAATTGACGTTATCTCAAAATTGATGCCACCAAAAGACGTAAAAGGAGTACGTGCCTTCTTAGGACATGCTGGGTTTTACAGAAGATTTATTAAAGATTTCTCCAAAATAGCAAAACCCATGACACAACTGCTGACCAAGGACACAGAGTTCAACTTTAACCAAGAATGCTTGCAAAGTTTCACAACTCTGAAAGATGCCTTGATTTCTGCACCAATATTACGAGCTCCAGACTGGTCGTTACCTTTCGAAATCATGTGTGATGCGAGCGATTATGCCATAGGGGCCGTTTTAGGGCAAAGAATCGACAAGAAACCTCATGTTATATACTACGCATCTAAAACACTGGATGAAGCACAAAAAAATTACACCACTACAGAAAAGGAATTTTTAGCTGTCATCTACGCGTTTGAAACATTCCGCTCATACCTGATAGGAGCTAAAGTCATTGTCTACACTGACCACTCCGCTATACGATATCTGATTCAGAAGCAAGATGCAAAACCTAGACTTATCCGCTGGGTGCTAATGCTTCAAGAATTCGATTTGGAAATTAAAGACAAAAGCGGAGTGGAAAACGTCGTCGCCGATCATCTCAGCCGTATTAGAGTCGAGGATGAAGACAAAGTTCCTATCCAAGATTCCCTCCCGGACGACCACCTAATGAAAGTCTCCAATGGATTTCCCTGGTATGCCGACATTGTCAACTATTTGGCAACAGGAATCATTCACCCATCCGCATCCTATCACGACAAAAAGAAGTTCATTCATGACGCTAAGCAATATTTCTGGGACGAGCCCTATCTTTTTCGCTTATGCGCAGATGGACTCTTTCGTAGATGCATCCCAGAGATAGAAATCACTCTGGTCCTTGAGCACTGTCACTCAGGCCCCACTGGGGGCACATGAGTTCTAAGAAGACAGCCCTCAAGGTCTTGCAATCTGGCTTTTATTGGCCCACCATCGCAAAAGACGCACATGAATACGTGCGATCATGCGACAAGTGCCAACTATCCGGAGGGATAACCAGAAGAAATGAAATGCCATTGAACATATGGCAAGAAATCGAACTTTTCGATATATGGAGAATAGATTATATGGGCCCTTTCCCCTCGTCTTATGGATTCAAGTATATCTTGGTTGCTGTGGATTACGTTTCAAAATGGGTAGAAGCTCTACCAACCACCTCTTGCGATTCAAAACCGGTTATCAAGATGTTTAAAGAGATAATATTTCCCAGATTCGGCGTCCCAAGAACGATTATATCTGACGGCGGATCACATTTTTTGGAACGGAGCTTTGAAGCCTTATTAAGAAAATATGGAGTCAACCACAAAGTTTCTACACCATATCACCCACAGACATGTGGACAGGTCGAAGTCTCCAATAGGCAAATTAAAGCTATTCTGGAAAAAAACTGTCAATCGACACCGCACCGATTGGTCAACCAAACTATCTGATGCTCTATGGGCTTACCGTACAACTTTCAAAACACCCATCGGAACAACACCGTTTCGATTAGTGTATGGGAAGTCTTGCCATTTGCCAGTTGAATTAGAGCATAAGGCTTGGTGGGCCATTAAGCAACTAAATTTCGATCTCAAAGGTGCTGGTGAATTCCGACAACTTCAACTCCAAGAGTTAGAAGAGCTACGAATGACAGTCTACCACAACGCAAGAATCTACAAAGAACAAACTAAGATGTGGCACGATGGCCACATCAAAAGAAAAGATATAATCGTCGGAGACAAAGTCCTCCTATTCAACTCCAAATTAAAAATGTTTCCTGGAAAACTGCGTACTAAATGGTCGGGTCCCTTTACAATCAAACATATATACCCGACAGGAGCTGTCATTATTATTGACGATAATGGAGGAGAGAGGACTGTAAATGGCCACAGATTAAAAAAGTACCACACTCCGGCAGACAAGTTATCAAGACAAACCATCGAGATTCATGACCCTATAAAGTCAGCATAGCCGGAGCAATAATCTTGTCGAGCCAGCGACGTTAAACCAAGGCGCTTCTTGGGAGGCAACCCAAGGCCTGAATATCACCTTCCCTAGCCTTTTCTTTTGTTTTTAAACACCCTTTTATTTATCTTTGTTTTTCCTTTTTCTTTTGCTTTCTTTAAAACCAAAAATACATAAAAATCCACTTGATCTTGAGGTCAAACGGTCTAGAGACCGTGAGGCCCCTCGTGGTCTCCAGACCGTGAGGCTCCTCGCGGTCTCACGACCGTGAGGCCCCTCGCGGTCTCCAGACCGTGAGGCCCCTCGCGGTCTCACGACCGTGAGGCCCCTCGCGGTCTCAAGACCGTTTGAGCTCTCTCGGTCACCTGACCGAGAGGGCTCCTAAAAACCTATAAATACACCCCCCCACCTACGCGCCCCTCTTCTTGATTCTTGAATTCTCGAACTCTCCTGTTTCATTCCACTCTGACCTTCGTCTCTACACTCCCGCGCGTCGCTGTTTCAAGTGCTTCGCCGATGACTCGGCTTCATCGCCGTCATTCTCGACTTCGTCGTCGTCGTTCCTAGCTCGTCGTCACTCCCGGCTTGTCGACAGCTCTGCAGCAGCTACCCCTTCGCCGACCCACCGACCGCAGTGACAGGTTGACGCATCACCATTTAAAACTCGCGTTCGAGCTCCCTCCCGCCGTTGTCGCCATCATCGTTTCCGCAGCTCTTAGCCAATGAACGGCCGCGCGGTTCTTCTCCCACGCGGTTCGTCTTCCTCGCGGTCTCAAGACCGTTTGGATCCTCGCGGTCTCAAGACCGTTTGGATCCTCGCGGTCTCAAGACCATTTGGATCCTCGCGGTCTCAAGACCGTTTGGATCCTCGCGGTCTCAAGACCGTTTGGATCCTCGCGGTCTCAAGACCGTTTGAGACCAAACGGTCTCAGGACCATTTGAACTAAATCAAACTAATAAAACTCAAATTCAAAATAATTTTACCTTGTTATAATTTCAAAATTTCAGATTTCTAACTTTTGTTTCTTATCAATTATTTCAGAATGACTTCACCTGCTAAGCAAGGACCAACAGACGCTCCCTTCTGGACAAAAGAGAAGCTCATTGCTGAACGAGCAAATCTGAAAAGCTTAGTTGACGACTTCAAAAGGACTGGAAAAGTCCCAGCAGAAGTAAACCTGACTGCTGTCATGAAGGACATCAAGCGAATCAACCGCTGCCTAGATGAAGAACCTTCTGACAAGGAGGTCGAAGAGACCTCATCCGACGAGGCCTCCGAATACCAGCCTTCCCCTGAGAAAGAATCACCCACAACAAAAACTAAGGGGAAGAGATTGGCTCCAGAACCAACAACTGAGCCAACATCTAAGAAGAGAGCCAGGAAGCAGGTCCACCCTGCCTGTGCAAGAGAACAAATCCTAGCAGGGTACATCCCACCATCCTCCACCACCGTCACCAACCCTGCCACAATAACTGTTCCTATCTTTCCTCCCATCACCACCACAACACCACCACCCGAGAACCTTCACCTCCAAATCATTCCCCCCATCAGCCAACTCCTTAAACCAACCAAGTATGCCTGCCCCAACATACTGATGAAGATGGGGATCTACCACAGAATCCTCACTCTTCTTGACAATTCTAACCTTTCCTGGCTCTGCTTTGTATCGGAAATTTCCTACTCTGAGCCAACTACTGAATTCTTCACATACTTCAACAAAGAAGTGGTGGACATCTTGCATAAAGAAAGGGACGGTGGTGACCGTAGAATAACCTCCAGAATCTTCAACAATGAGGTGGTCATCACCGAAAATGTCCTGAACGAAATTTTCATCGACAATAAAGACCAGCTGAAGAAAGCCAAAGCTGCTGGCACAGACCACCCCAGTTTCAACAAGCATAACTTCTGGAAGTCATTAACGGGGTT
The DNA here is from genome assembly GCA_963693085.1 of Alisma plantago-aquatica. Lineage (NCBI taxonomy): Eukaryota > Viridiplantae > Streptophyta > Magnoliopsida > Alismatales > Alismataceae > Alisma > Alisma plantago-aquatica. The sequence goes on from OY856410.1 coordinate 313,409,621, forward strand.
ACCAACCTTCGATGCAAGGACAAGCAAGGCCTCCAACGTTCATTCTGGCCTAGTGCGCACGTTACACAAAATTATCGTCGGCGCACTTTTCCCTAGATTCGAAGGAGGAAATATTCTCATATCTGACCTTTTTGTCCTCTGGTCAGTCCTCAACGGATTGCCTGTCAACATTGGACGGCACATGCTGATCAAGCTCTCAGCCTTCGCCCTCGGGAAAGAAATCTGCACGGGTGGTCATATCACATCTATCATCAAATATCTCAAGATGGATAGACTTCTACCTAAATGCAGCCCAATAAAAGGCGACATTCTTACCAATGAACAGACACTAAAGAACTCTTACATCTTAAAGGATAAGGATGGAAGGCTGCACTACGTATTCTGCCCCACAAAATCTTCACGAATCCTGCTGCCACTTCCTGAGCTTGCTGACTATGATAAAGACAAGCTCCTGTTCACTGAAGATGAGATCGCCAAAATCATCGCTTCAGTCAAAGCCAGAGAAAAGAAAGCAAAGGCAGGGCAGGCAGAGCTTAGTATAACTGCCCCGGCAACTAAAACAGCAAAGCTCCTAGTCAAACGACCTTCCAGAAGGCTCGTCAAAGCTCATGAGCTGTCAGGGACACCCACATCGAAACCTAACCCTGAAACTGAACCCCCCTCCCTGAAGAACATATTACATCCTCATCACTAGACTCTTTTATAATGAGTCTAAATGCTGAGCTCAATACCACCTCTCCACCCTCCACCACCCCAATATCCACCACCCCACTATATATATATATATATATATATATATATATATATATAGAGAGAGAGAGAGAGAGAGAGAGAGAGTCAGGATAGAATACACTCGAGTGTATCCAGAGCGGAATACACTCAAGTAGTTTTTCATGATGCAATATTTTTTTTGAAAATCTAATCTGTTGATCTTCTTAAACATCTCGTGAACAATTCATACACAAAAATTGAGCACATTTGGATATGTATATCTTGTGTTATGAAGACCGCAAAAATTATGCATTTCAAATTAGTTTCGCGCGTTGATTTTGTTGCCCTTGGATGAGTGACTTACACTCATCCAAATGGGCTCAAAATTTGTATGTAGCCTAGTTATAGTATGACGGTGAAGATCAACGGTTTACATTTTGCAAAAAATAGTCTTGATATGCAAACACACTTGAGTGTATTCGTGCGATCCGTACACTCGAGTGTATTCTAGCCTGACTATATATATATATATATATATATATATATATATATATATATATATATATATATATATAAAGGTTGTTCATTCGTTACCCGTGCGGGTAGTCAGAATTTTCACTACCCACTGGAGTAACTCGGGTCAAAAGAGTAACTATATGGTATGCTGGAGTAACTCGTCTGAAAAGAAAGAGTAACTATATGTTACGCTGGAGTAACTCTGAGAGCAAAATAGTAACTGCGCAGAAAATATACAGTCAGTAAATATATGGACAGATTTTTTTATTTGGGGGGGGGGCAAATGATATTATTTTTGGATCAAATTTTTTGGGGAGCTAGAAAAAATAGTCCTCTACAATTGCAGAAAAATAATTAAAAAAATATCGGGAAGTGTGCTCGGGTAGCTACCCGCGCGGGTATTTATGATAAGTCTATATATATATATATATATATATATATATATATATATATATATATATATATATATATATATATATATATATATATATATATATATATGAGTCAGGCTAGAATACACTCGAGTGTACAGATCACATGAATACACTCAAGTGTGTTTACATATCAAGACTATTTTTTATAAAATGTAAACCATTGAGCTTCACCGTCATGCTATAACTAGGCTACATACAAATTTTGAGCCGATTTGGATGAGTGTAAGTCATTCATCCAAGGACAATAAAATCGACGTGCGAAACTAATTTGAAATGTATAATTTTTGTGATCTTTATAACATGACCTATAAATGTCTAAATGTGCTCAAATTTTGCATATAAGCTATTCACAAGATTATAAGATGATCAATGGATTAACTTTTTGAAAAAAATATTGCATCATGAAAAACTACTTGAGTGTATTCTGCTCCAAATACACTCGAGTGTATTTGAGCCTGTATTCTAGCCTGACTATATATATATATATATATATATATATATATATATATATATATATATATATATATATATATATATATATATATATATATATATATATATATATATATATATATATATATATATATATATATATGGCTAAAAGAATTGTGTACTCGAGTACATGTAGCTTACATGCACCCACCTTCATTTATGTAGATTGTAAGCTTCTACTAAACAAACCAGCCGTATGGATGTAAAGTATACCCCTTAGATAAGATGTTTACAAAATATCACCACATTCTGGTATTCATTGACCATCTAACAAAAGAAAATGTGTATTTTCTAATCAACGGTAAGTTGCAAAAATTGCAGAAACCATTGAATGATATATTGCTATATCCCATGATCTCTATGAGATATGGTTATAATTTTTTAAACACATCTAATCTATATAATTTTGATTCAATCCATAAGGTTGGATTTTATCAACATACTCCGCACATGCTATTTTAATGGCCAGTACACATAAGTTATATGTACCAGCCGGTACACACTTCCTAACCTATATATATATATATATATATATATATATATATATATATATATATATATATATATATATATATATATATATATATATATATATATATATTTATATATATATTTATATATATATATATATATATATATTTATATATATATTTATATATATATATATATTTATATATTTATTTATATATATATATATTTATTTATTTATTTATTTTTATATATATATATTTATATATATATATATATTTATATATATATATATATAGAGAGAGAGAGAGAGAATACGGTAACAAGCACAGCTAGAGAGAAACTGTAAGAGAAGAGGGGGTGGGTTATATATATATATAGACTTGCTATCACGTCATAAAGAGAATACAGTAACAAGCACAGCTAGAGAGAAAATGTAAGAGAAGAGGGGGGTGGGTTACCAGGTCTACCACAATACAGCACCAGGACGAGCAAAATTGTGGGAGTGGGCTACACTGGAGAAACCCAAAGTACAACGTTGGCTAAAGTGTAGAATTCTTTCTTAATAACTTTTTCAAGTATGAATGTAGAAGAAGAAAGGGAAAAGAAGTACCAATACTATTGTGCCAGTGAGAACGCGTCGAGACAAGAAAGAGAAAGCCAAACAAAGGTGCGATGTCAAATTTTAATTGACAGTTGAACCTGGCGAGAAAGTAGTGGAGAGTCTGGAGACATTTGGACGTGAAACGTTTTGATAAGCATTGTACTAGTAGAGATGCTAAAGCGTTTCCGGCTTTTGGAAAATCAACGATCCTGGCTGTTCGAATGCGCGTTGCATATCAAAACTGATACAGGCCCTCCCCGACTAAGCAGGAAGATGTGTACCTAGCTACACCCAGAATGCTGACTGTTTCAGATGCAAAAGACACCGACATTTAGTTCTAATTGTATGTTAAAACTAAAGTAAACGTGATTAAATCGTACAGATCAGCCACTTGCTCGTGCTCAGCACACGCGGAACCACATGTGTGTTCAGAATCTGCATCGTGATTCCGCTACAGCTGGAGACGTCCGTTGTGTCCATTCCAGTACACCCTAGTTGTCTTAAAAACGATAAACTTGCAGCTTAAGTAGACCTGTCAATAGGGTGGATGAGTTGGATTTGGATTGGGTCGTTGAAAGTTTGAGTCTGGCGGGTGCGGGTCAAAAAGATATAATTCTAAACGAGTTGAAGAAAGTGTGGGTCAAAAAGATATAATTCTAAACGGGTTGAAGAAAGACAAATCCAAATCCGACCCAGCGGGTTGTGGGCCACCCGCGGGTGTCCATATAATATGTGTTCAATAAATAATTATTGTGTAAGTTGATATTGTACTGGTAAGAGAAGATCATCCACTAGTGTTTTTACATGAAATATAGTATAAGAACGGTAAGGCCCCTAAACTTGCTTAATGAGTTGAATAAACTTAATTATCATAATTGAATTATTATAACTCTAATCTAACCATTTGATATGTTTTGAAATCATAAGACAGGTTTAAGTTTCAAATTTGGTCCATTAGACACTTTTTGAGCAAGTTATGTAATTTTATACACATTTTGGACTTTTCTGCAATTTACCCAATAGAGAGGTTTTCTTTGCAATTTATCACTTACATTATTTTCCTTAGATATTCTCACATCATTATTGAGCTTGTTCAGCCATGGGGCGCCTATTTAAACATTAGTTTGAAGGTGTTTTCTCCAAGGGTATTTTAGTATTTACCCCTTCATGGATGAGCTAACCAATGAATTATTTGATTGGTTTGAAAATTCGACAAAGGAAAGCTAAGCATGTCTATATGGACGGTGGGGGAACTGCTTGTGTGTGTGCTTGTATATTCTTAATAGTTTAATCCCACAGATACTTGAAAAAATACTAGAACTTCAACTTTTTTCTTTTTCTATATCTTAAAGTTTCATATACTTATTCCTAAGCACCCAAATAAGCCATTTGCTCTCCACCACTTCCCTCCTTCTATGAACATCATTCTCCCTCTATGCTGCCGTGAATTTCCTGTCCAAAGAAGAAGAAAGATGTAACGTCCTAGGATTTGAGACCTTAGATAAGATGATCTTAAAAGGAATGATTTGACTACTCATATCACCAAGGTGCACCTCCTTTTATGTGAGATCATCACTAAAGAACTCCATAGTTAAGCGTGCTCAGCTTGGAGTAGTACTAGGATGGGTGACCAGTCGAGAAGTTGATCCTGGCTTGCGCGTCAGTGAGGACAAAGTGCGCAGTTAAGGCTAATGGTGGTTTGTGGGGCCAGTCGTCATTCCTGAAACTCTACTAGAGCCTAGGACAGTGGGCCCTGGTGTTACAAATGGTATCAGAGCCAATTTCCCTCTAGTAGGTGGGGCCCATATGGACATGGCATGCCAGTCTTGAGTCGTATAGTCCATTATGTAGGAAAGGGTTGTCCATGGTTGACGTAGCCACCCTTGTGCTGATATTCCGTGATCGGGAGCTGGGTGTCCATGGGCGATTGTGGGTCTGCACTGAAATGGGGAAGAGATTATGAAGCCTTATAGTTGAGCCTTGACGAGGACGTCAAGAGTCTAAGTGGGGGAGATTGTAACATCCCAATATTTGAGGCCTCGGATAAAACACTCTTAAAAGGAATGATTGGACTACCCATATCACCAAGGTGCACCTCCTTTTCCGGGAGCTCATCACTAAAAACTCCATAGTTAAGTGTGCTCAGTTTGGAGTAGTACTGGGATGGGTGACCTGTCGGGAAGTTGATCATGGCATGCGCGTGAGTGAGGACAAAGTGCATAGTTAAGGCTAGTGGTGGTCTGTGGGGACAGTCGTCATTCCTGAAACTCTACTAGAGCCTTGGGTAGTGGGCCCGGGCGTTAAAAATGGTATCAGAGCCAATTCCCCTCCAGTAGGTGGGGCCCACATGGGCATGGCATGTCAGTCTTGAGCTGTGCGGTCCAGGCATGTAGGAAAGGGTTGTCCATGGTTGACGTAACCACCCTTGCGCTAGTATTCCGTGATCGGGAGTTGGGTGTCCATGGGCCATTGTGGGTCTGCACTGATATGGAGAAAAGATTATGAGGTCTTATAGTTGAGCCTTGACGAGGACGTCATAAGTCTAAGTGGGGGAGATTGTAACGTCCAAGGATTTGAGACATTGGATAAGATGATCTTAAAAGGAATGATTGGACTACCCATATCACCAAGGTGCACCTCCTTTTCCGGGAGCCCATCACTAAAGAACTCCATAGTTAAGTGTGCTCAGCTTGGAGTAGTACTAGGATGGGTGACCAGTCGGGAAGTTGATCATGGCTTGCGCGTCAGTGAGGACAAAGTGCGTAGTTAAGGCTAGTGGTGGTTTGTGGTGCCAGTCGTCATTCCTGAAACTCTACTAGAGCCTAGGGCAGTGGGCCCAGGTGTTACAAAAGAGGGGATTTTCTTGGAAAAAGAATCTAGGGTTGCAATTGACTTCCTTTTAGGGTTTGAAAAGCTTCCTTCTAGTGATCTTGACCTAAAAGAGTAAGAATCCCCTTATTTCCTCCATTTATTTCTTTGTTATCTTTCCTCATACCTTTCTCCATGTCAGAACCTTACTGTTCCAGGGTAGAAATTGCTCTAAAGCTCTAAAACCCTACCTTTCTTGCTCCTTATGCTTAGGATTTGTTCATTTGATGAAGAAAAGTGCTAGATGGACGAGTTCACAGCTTATGCTTAGATTTCTACCCTACCTACTCATGCTTTCTTCTATTTGGAAGTTTATCTTCTCATTAGAGGCAAGTTTTATAACTTTCTCCATGTTTATTGCTTATTATAAGCTTGCTAGCTCATGCTCTTACTTTAAAATGATGATCCATGCACTAAAAAACTATGCTTGACTTGGATTTCAATTTTAATAACATTCCCTATTCTGATTTCAGTTCTAGATGAACCTATGATCACATGTACGTTATTCCTAAGGTATAATATGACTTAGATCAGGTTGGTTTGACAACCTATGGTGCTAAGCACCTATCAACCAATGGGCAAATTTAGGGTTTTAAGCTGATTTCTTCTATAAACCCATGACCCGATGATGGTATCATTACAACAACCCTATGGTATTGTCTTCATGACAATTGATGGTGGTGACCAAGGGTGTCAACTGACGTTCACCCCTTAGGTCATGTTTTGGCCTAATTATAAGCTTAATGATCAACAACTAAGTATCGTAATGATTCTATCAATCAATGGTGACATTAGCTTGATATTTGTGTTGGGTTAGGGAGGAGGCAGAGAAGCAGCGGAAACAAAAATTTCTCCCCAAACCCGGAACAAAAGGAATCGTGTCAACATCTATATAATAGGAAAGATGGTTTGTGAATCATACCTTGTCCCGAGGCTTGCTCGGCGACAATACCACGCGCCTTGCGTGGTCTTTACCTCCGGTCTTGGACGGTGTCTGTGCAGCTCGTGGTCGCACCGGGACTGAAGACTCCTCCTACTACTGGACTGTCGGATGACAGTTGTCCTCCTGAGCGGCAGTGACCTCCCGCCTCTGAAGTAGTCCACACGGACCACCCGGAACTCCACTCTCCTTGTCCCACAAGGAAGTGGAAGGAGTCGCACCCTCCTGTTGACGTACTAGTCGCCAACACACTCTCCTGCTGTCAATTGCAACTGCAGTTGTCCTTCCCTTGCTGCACCTCCCTTTGCGGGAAGCACTTGCTCGGGCTCTCTCTCGGTTACCAAAACCAGAGAGAACGACAACTTTGCAGAGCAATCAACTTGTACTGAGTTGTGCTTTGAGAATCCCCCAATACCCCTATATATATAGGCGGGTCATGGGACAGGGTTCTCTGTGCCCGGCAATACGGTACTAAAGCAGGAGTAGAAGGGTTCGGGATTTTCCACAAAAAGCAACCATCTCGCAACCTGAAATGATCGGTTCACAACTGAACCGATCGGTTCGGCCATTGAGCTGATCGGTTGGACCTGAGCCGATCGTTTGGGGCACTCCAACCGATCGGTTGGTACCCTGAACCGATCGGTTCATAGTCCTAATCCGGCTCAAAAAGACTTTCCTTGTTTCGTTCCCAATTGGTATCGAATACCAATGTTATTCCCAATCGAATTGGGCAATTTGAAACCAAAGGAAAATTCTTGCCGACATGACTTTCCCAACTGGTCGGTTGCACCAGTTGAGCCGATCGGTTCAACCCTTGAACCGGTCATTTCAACCTGGGCATGAGCCGATCGGCCTGGACACTCCAGCCGACCGGTTCAACAACCTCAGCCGACCGGTTCATCACATGAACCGATCGGTTGGGAGCACAGGTTGGGCAAAATCAGTCAATTGCGATTTCAATCAATCCAATACTCCAATCAATGCGTCCAACACCTTGAACCATACGATATTGAGCCATCGACTGATTGAGTGTTTAATTGAACTACTAAACTCCTTTAGTAATCAATCTAAACATTGCTTTGTGGACAAAACTCCTCTTCCAGGTTAAATCCTATGTGTGTGACCCTGCAGGTCCATTTCACGTTGGCAGTGAAAGTCCATAACACTTATGACTTCACAAGCAAAGAGCGGTGCCTAGTCACACATCAGTGCTACCCAAGTGAAAGTAGAAAGTTGGAGAACAACTTTCATCCTACAATCCGTGAATGGTGTTACAGTGAATGTATAATTCCTTTGTCACTGATATCCAGAATGAACTCGAGGCATGGAACAGTCATCCTGTCAATGTTCATTCATTTCCTTGATCTCGGAGTAGACCGAGTGAGATGTGTATGACATCAATATCACATATTGATTCACACGTGCATGCACATGCCTTTCTCAATCCTACTCATCAAGTGGCCAAGGATATCAAACTCCCTTAGGAGGGACAAATCCCATATCTATCACTCACCCCTCAAAAGCCCCATGTGTCAAAGCCACCCAATCATCACCTTTATAACAACCCATGTTTCAGGACTGCGTTTGATGATGTCAAAGTGTACCCAACGACATGTGTTGAGTGCAGTGATTTCAGGTCTAAGAATCACACTCACCACCATCACTGTGAGAGCTGACTGTGACTACTATGTCATGGTTCCATGTGTCACTCTCACGGTGGGTCTGTCCGGTACCTTGTTCTCTAACAAGTACCTATGTGCTTGGTTTGATATCACCATATCATGACTAATGAGATTCTGTCATTAACCAACACACAATCTAGTCTTTAGTGTTATTGATGTCTATGGTTATTTCCACAATAACAACCGACTAGGGACTATACAAGAATGTATACTCTTAACATCCGTATGATCTCATCATTTAGGTCCTTAACCTAAAAGCATACGTCATTGAGTAAAACAATCTTTAGACATCTATCATGTTACACCATCATCTCAGAAACAGTTTAAACATATAGATTGGAAATTGCCTTTATTATTATTCAAATCATTTAAAAAGTATCCCATTACAATCATCATATGACTTGCTCTATGGGCATACATACCAACAGACTCCCACTTGCACTTAGAGCCAGTCACCAAAGAAACGCAGTCCTTGTGACCTAGCATGACCATCATGCTTCTGCTGAGAAAGGGCCTTAGTCAGTGGATCAGCTATGTTGTCTTCAGTTGGTACTTTGCAAATCTTCACATCTCCTCGCTGTACGATCTCTCGTATGAGATGGAAGCGCCATAGTATGTGCTTGGACTGCTGATGTGATCTGGGCTCCTTAGCTTGTGCAATAGCTCCATTATTGTCACAATAAAGCTCAATTGCATCACAGCTACTGGGAACTACACCAAGTTCATAAATGAACTTCCTGATCCACACAGCCTCCTTTGCTGCATGCGAAGCAGCAATATACTCGGCCTCTGTAGTAGAATCGGCAACTGTTTCTTGCTTGGAACTCTTCCAGCTCACAACTCCATTATTAAGGCAAAATACAAATCCTGACTGCGATCTGTAATCATCTTTATCGGTTTGGAAGCTTGCATCGGTGTAACCCTTTACAACCAGCTCTTCCTCACTGTCGTACACAAGAAACTGATCCTTAGTCCTTCGCAAGTACTTGAGGATGTTCTTCACGACTGTCTAGTGAGCATCCCCAGGATCTGACTGGTACCTGCTCGTCATGCTAAGAGCATACGAGACATCTGGGCGTGTGCACAACATAGCGTACATGATGGATCCAATGGTTGATGCATATGGGATCTCATTCATACGCTCCCTCTCTTCACAAGATTGGGGACATTGAGCTCTAGAGACGGTAACTCCATGTAGCATAGGGACGTTGCCTCTCTTTGAGTTCTCCATGCTGAACCGCTTCAGCACCTTGTCAATGTACGTGCTCTGACTTAGTCCGAGAAGCCTTCTAGATCTATCTCTATAGATCTTAATTCCTAGAATATAGGATGCTTCTCCTAAGTCCTTCATTGAGAAAGTTTTCCCAAGCCAAGTCTTTACCTTCTCTAAGGCTAAGACATCATTCCCCATCAAAAGTATGTCATCCACATACAATATGAGGAATGTGGTCGAGCTCCCACTAACCTTCTTGTACACACAAGGTTCATCTTCATTTTGAATAAAGCCAAACACTTTGACTTCTTCATCAAATCGAAGATTCCAACTCCGAGATGCTTGCTTCAATCCATAGATTGACCTTTGCAGTTTACATACTTTATTGGCATTCTTTGGATCTACAAAACCCTCAGGCTGTGTCATATACACATCCTCATGTATATTCCTATTAAGGAATGCGGTTTTAACATCCATCTGCCAAATCTCATAGTCATAATAAGCTGCAATAGCAAGCATGATCTTGATGGACTTAATCATGGCAACTGGAGAAAAGGTTTCGTCATAGTCAACACCTTGAATTTGTCGAAAACCCTTTGCAACCAATCTGCCTTTATAAGTTTGCACATTGCCATCCATGTCGGTCTTTTTCTTGAAGACCCACTTGCACCCTATGGGTTTTACCCCTTCGGGTGGTTCCACCAAAGTCCATACTTTGTTGGAGTACATGGATTCCATCTCACATCTCATGGCTTCTAGCCATTTCTCAGAATCTGGTCCCTCCATAGCCTCTACGTAGGTAGTTGGATCATCATCTATGATCAACTCTCCACCTTCCTGAGTTACAAGGTATCCAAACCTCTCAGGTTCAAGGCGAGTCCTACTAGATCTACGAGGTCCTTGTGTTACCTAAGGAGATTGAGATTCCACAACACCTTGTGAATCTACATTTTCTTCTGGTACATCTACCGGTTCAATGTTTTCTTGTTGGGCTTGAACCTCTTCAAGCTCTACTTTCCTCCCACTGTTTCCTTTGGAAATAAATTCCTTCTCTAGGAACACAGCTGTCCTGGCAACAAACACTTTGTTGTCAGTAGGGTGGTATAAATAGTATCCCCTCGTTTCCTTGGGGTATCCAACAAAATAACATTTATCGGATTTGGGTCCAAGCTTATCAGGAAACATTTTCCTAACGTAAGCCTCACAACCCCAAATCTTCAGAAAATACAAATCGGGATGCTTCCCAGTCCATATCTCATATGGTGTCTTTTGAACCGATTTAGATGGCACACGGTTAAGAGTAAACATGGTGGTTTCAAGAGCATGACCCCAGAAGGAAATCGGAAGATCAGCAAAACTCATCATTGATCGCACCATATCTAACAATGTGCGATTCCTTCTTTCAGACACACCATTATGTTGTGGTGTTCCAGGCGGAGTCCATTGTGATACAATACCATGGGCTCGCAGAAGGTCCTCAAACTCTTGGCTCAAGTATTCTCCACCTTGATCAGAATGAAGTGCCTTAATACTTCTACCAAGCTGGTGCTGTACTTCATTCATGAAATCCTTGAACCTTTCAAGGGTTTCTGACTTATGCTTCATCAGGTACACATAGCCATACCTACTGAAATCATCAGTGAAGGTAATGAAGTACTGATACCCATTTCTGGCATTAGTTCTAAAAGGCCCACATACATCAGTATGTATGAGTCCTAATAGATCACTAGCTCTCTCACCTTTACCTGAAAAGGGAGTCTTGGTCATCTTGCCCAACAAACAAGATTCACATATCTCTATTGATTCATAATCAAAAGAGTCTAGATAACCATCTTTATGGAGTCTAGAAATGCGCTTCTCATTTATGTGCCCTAGACGACAATGCCAGAGATATGTTTCGTTTGAGTCGTTGAGTTTTTGCTTTTTGGTGTTTACGTTGTATACACTTGTCTCCAAGTCTATCAAGTATAGACCATAAGACATAGGGGCACTGCCATAAAAGATCCCATCTTTAGAAATGGAACATTTTCATTCTTAATAAGAAATTCAAATCCATCTTTGTCCAAACAAGAGACGGAAATGATATTCCTATTTATGGTAGGTACATAATAGCAGTTCTTCAACTCTATTATTAGCCCACTAGGTAGAGTTAACTCATAGGTTCCTACGGCACTGGCGGCAACTCTTGCCCCATTAGCAACACGTAGTTCAACCTCGCCTTTCCCCAAAGGCCTACTTCTCTTAAGATCCTTCACATTTGAACAAATTTGAGATCCGCATCCGGTATCAAGTACCCATGACGAAGAAGTAGTAAAGTTAATCTCTATCACGTATACACCAGAAGTAGAGATCTCTATCTCCGACTTCTTCTTCCATTGTTCCTTCCATCCTCTCCATGTAGAAGAAATTGGTTTGGCGAGAGAACACTTCTCTCCCTTACCTACTTTCTTCTTCACCAACGCATTAAGCGTACATAGAGTGGATTCTAAGGCTCCTGGTATATCTGGATTGTGCAGAACACTTCTCACAGTCCTCAACCAGTTATGGAATTTATTCTCAATTAATTTGCCCATTTTAAAAGATGATTCTTTTGCCATTCTACAAGAGAAAATTTGCATTTGTCAAAACCCTTTTTGATTTGATTTGAATAAAATTTGACGATAGTTAATTAGGCCTTTAATTAATTACCGCTCCCACTATTTTGACTCAAATTGATATCCCTCACCATCAATTCGGAAGATTGCAGCGTACAATCTTCTAGTGGGTCAAGATCCTGAAATCCTCTGAGCCATGGACCAGCTTGGGCTGTCACCCATAATTTAGATCTTCCAGGTAGGCAACTCTTTCCAATTGCATCATATGCAACTCTTGAAAGATGTCATATGCAACTCCTTGCAATGATCATCTCCATGCCTCAAGGCGCTAGATCCTATCTAGGTCACCTTGTTAAGTCCAACCCAAAGCCAACACGATGAACATGCACCCTGCTTGGGCAGACCCACATATTCATCCTTCACGCTTCCACAAGATAGACGGTGCACCACGCTTGGGCGTGCCCACACTTGGTCGATCAAGATTTTCACGTGTGTCACATTTGGAAGGCATCTAAAACTTAATATTTAATGAGGGATTTTGTTTTATATACATATACATATCCAATCTCCAGAATATATAGTACGTATCATATACATGCTATATCCCACAGAAAACATGCATAAACGATAAAAAAGCAATGATTATGGCCATCCTATTTGTGATTCCTCGAGCCAAGAGGAATCACGGTCATCTAGGTCTACATCACATGCAACATGTACAAGATGAAATCTGTGCCTGCCTTTCTGGGTTTGATCAGCTCATCTCCATGACTGAGCGACTCGCCATCAGGTAGGTTGTCCGGGTGCCACCAGCCGATCGACTGGCGCCTCTAGCCGATCGGTTCACCGGTCATCGTGCATCTCCTCAGGTCGCCACCTGCTCATCTTGCTCCTCGAACCGGCCGTCTGGATCACCAACCGATCGGTTCACTCCTTGAACCGATCGTCTTCAGGTTGTCCGCCGTTCTTTGACATAACATGAAATAAAATCTATCCTATTTACAATTAAATTGTGAAACCCCGAGTTACATTCGGGGGGAGCAAAGGTAGGAAAAGAATTCTCGAATTATTTTGAGTTACATCAGGAATAAGAGAAAGGGAATCGGTGCGCAGACCGAGATGCAAGCAACCACACAAACAACCATACACAGATATAGGGGTTTATAGGCCATAATCATGCTACACATCCACCACAAAACTCGTTTAAGGGCGACGCGTATCGAGTGCATTAATATTACATATCATATATGTATATTAGGGATTTGTGGATTGGACATGTATAAAGCCGATATTATTCGCATCGCATGGAATAAATAAAGGTGACAAACCAAAATCGATCATATCGATAATCCTAAAATATAGAGCGGTTGACCTGGATCTGATACCACTATTGGGTTAGGGAGGAGGCAGAGAAGCAGCGGAAACAACAATTTCTCCCCAAACCCGGAACAAAAGGAATCGCGTCAACATCTATATAATAGGAAAGATGGTTTGTGAATCATACCTTATCCCGAGGCTTGCTCGGCGACAATACCACGCACCTTGTGTGGTCTTTACCTCTGGTCTTAGACGGTGTCTGTGCAGCTCCTGGTCGCACCGGGACTGAAGACTCCTCCTACTACCGGACTGTCGGATGACAGTTGTCCTCCTGAGCGGCAGTGACCTCCCGCCTTTGAAGTAGTCCGCACGGACCACCCGGAACTCCACTCTCCTTGTCCCACAAGGAAGTGGAAGGAGTCGCACCCTCCTGTTGACGTACTAGTCGCCAACACACTCTCCTGCTATCAATTGCAACTGCAGTTGTCCTTCCCTTGCTGCACCTCCCTTTGCGGGAAGCACTTGCTCGGGCTCTCTCTCGGTTACCAAAACCAGAGAGAACGACAACTTTGCAGAGCAATCAACTTGCACTGAGTTGTACTTTGAGAAGCCTCCAATACCCCTATATATAGGCGGGTCATGGGACAGGGTTCTCTGTGCCCGGCAATACGGGACTAAAGCAGGAGTAGAAGGGTTCGGGATTTTCCACAAAAAGCAACCATCTCGCAACCTGAAATGATCGGTTCACAACTGAACCGATCGGTTCGGCCATTGAGCCGATCGGTTGGACCTGAGCCGATCGTTTGGGGCACTCCAACCGATCGGTTGGTGCCCTGAACCGATCGGTTCATAGTCCTAATCTGGCTCAAAAAGACTTTCCTTGTTTCATTCCCAATTGGTATCGAATACCAATGTTATTCCCAATCAAATTGGGCAATTTGAAACCAAAGGAAAATTCTTGCCGACATGACTTTCCCAACTGGTCGGTTACACCAGTTGAGCCGATCGGTTCAACCCTTGAACCGGTCGTTTCAACCTGGGCATGAGCCGATCGGCCTGGACACTCCAGCCGACCGGTTCAGCAACCTCAGCCGACCGGTTCATCACATGAACCGATCGGTTGGGAGCACAGGTTGGGCAAAATCAGTCAATTGTGATTTCAATCAATCCGATACTCCAATCAATGCGTCCAACACCTTGAACCATACGATATTGAGCCATCGACTGATTGAGTGTTTAATTGAACTACTAAACTCCTTTAGTAATCAATCTAAACATTGCTTTGTGGACAAAACTCCTCTTCCAGGTTAAATCCTATGTGTGTGACCCTGCAAGTCCATTTCACGTTGGCAGTGAAAGTCCATAACACTTATGACTTCACAAGCAAAGAGCGGTGCCTAGTCACACATCAGTGCTACCCAAGTGAAAGTAGAAAGTTGGAGAACAACTTTCATCCTACAATCCGTGAATGGTGTTACAGTGAATGTATAATTCCTTTGTCACTGATATCCAGAATGAACTCGAGGCATGGAACATTCATCCTGTCAATGTTCATTCATTTCCTTGATCTCAGAGTAGACCGAGTGAGATGTGTATGACATCAATATCACATATTGATTCACACGTGCATGCGCATGCCTTTCTCAATCCTACTCATCAAGTGGCCAAGGATATCAAACTCCCTTAGGAGGGACAAATCCCATATCTATCACTCACCCCTCAAAAGCCCCATGTGTCAAAGCCACCCAATCATCACCTTTATAACAACCCATGTTTCAGGACTGCGTTTGATGATGTCAAAGTGTACCCAACGACATGTGTTGAGTGCAGTGATTTCAGGTCTAAGAATCACACTCACCACCATCACTGTGAGAGCTGACTGTGACTACCATGTCATGGTTCCATGTGTCACTCTCACGGTGGGTCTGTCCGGTACCTTGTTCTCTAACAAGTACCTATGTGCTTGGTTTGATATCACCATATCATGACTAATGAGATTTTGTCATTAACCAACACACAATCTAGTCTTTAGTGTTATTGATGTCTATGGTTATTTCCACAATAACAACCGACTAGGGACTATACAAGAATGTATACTCTTAACATCCGTATGATCTCATCGTTTAGGTCCTTAACCTAAAAGCATACGTCATTGAGTAAAACAATCTTTAGACATCTATCATGTTACACCATCATCTCAGAAACAGTTTAAACATATAGATTGGAAATTGCCTTTATTATTATTCAAATCATTTAAAAAGTATCCCATTACAATCATCATATGACTTGCTCTATGGGCATACATACCAACAATTTGATGGTGATTAATGAATATATTGTTGATCTAACAACCTATGGTGACTTAATAGTCACTTATGATGGTCGATCAGGTCTCCACAACCTATGGTGAGTTAGTTATATAGTTGTAGCATCAACTAAGCCTTAGACCAATAGTTTCTTGGGTCACTTGATGCAATGGTCGGACCTAAACTGTAATTGATGGTTTAAACATATGAACTTGACCCAATGGTAAATATCTAATATTTATTCGTCTAATAAAGTGGAATGATGGATAATGTAATATGTTGGTCCTAATAACGTGATTTAGATGGTTTTCTTTATATGATCAACTTAAGGAGCTTACTTGTTGACAATAGATGACTTATTTTAAATGAACAATCGATTGTGGGTTTTACCCTACTCTCAACAGAACCCTTATTGTTGTAAATCAAAGGATGTCTAGGGTTAAATGGTGACTTTTATAGATCACAACTCAATAACATTATAGATGGTTTATTCAAGGTGTTTACTTATGTAAACGACCAATGGATTTACCTTTTCAACATTTCATGGTTAGAAGTTGATGCCTCAATATTCCCATTATTTTGGGTGAAGCATGTAATGTAATGTTATGATTCAAATGATGAGAATTTGACGGTTCAATGACTTAAACTTGTAGTCTTACCCTTGTCCTCATATAATTATGATTTATAATCACCATAATGAATTAATGGGTAACCCTAATGATGTATAGCTTGTTATACCTAGCTTTAATATAACTAAATGGTGGTAATTGGGTATGAATAGTCCTTTAATGACTAATACAATCATGGAGTACTCTCTTATTGTTGCTGAAACCCTAGTATGCTATAACTCGATGGTTACACCTTGATTTATGTGTGAGTTCATACTTGAGAATACTATAGAATGTGATGGTGATGCTTCACCTTATGCATCCATGATCTAGTGGGGATGTCGTGAGTTAGGGTTTGGGTATAAGTACTGATGAGTAACATTTATATAATTTATCTTGTTGAACCTAATTGTAATGCAAATAGATAAATATGAGTATTCATGTTTAACATTCTTATATGATGGAATGATGGTGAAATAACCTCCTTGATATGATCATAACCTTAATATGTTAATGGATAGTTATCATAGCCACATGGTTGATACTTTCTTATGCTAAACATGTGCATTATAAATATGATGGTAGTTAATCATATCTAGATTTCTTTCTTATTTATGTAATAAAAGAATGTTCTTAATGTTAGTATAACCCTGCTATGATTGTTTATGAATATCTCTTAGCTCATTAATGCAACATTGTGCTAATCTGGTGTATTATATGTAAGTGATGTCGTTGAGCCTTGTTATAAGGCATACAAAGATAATGATGATCTTGTAGGGAATAGTATGATGGTCTTAATAACCTTTGGGCATGGTTGATCCGTGAATGAGGTGCAATCCTCTTGTGTTGATAAGGTTTGATACCCTGTGATATTGTGAAAAGGATTTATATCTTGTGATAGTATAATGACTAGTGTAGTCTCATGAATGTCAAGTGAATAGTACCATGTGATGATGAGATGAGAAATTATGTTTCACACATTTTATATCTTTTGGAGTTGTGATATTTATATGCTTGCTAGAGGTGAATTAGGGTTTGTATGTCCACTTGTTTGATGCAACCTTAATTCACCCAATTGACATAACTAATCAAGTGCAACTCTAATCATGTAGTGCCATGTGTCGTAGAGCCATCTTCAGTGTCAGAACTTGCTGGATGGTGAAACGAGTATTCCTAAGGGAAACTCAGAGCGCATACTATTGAGTTTGTGGGGGTGGCAAGTTGAGGATATATCCTTGTCATCTACAATGCAGGTTGTGGAGGATGTCTATGGCCATACCTCATACATATGATGTGATTGAGCACAACTGTGGTTGTAACTCAGATTAGAGGGTTTTGAATACCCTGGATGCTAGCGCTATGACCTGTACCAAGGTGGGCTAGTTACAGGACTATATGTCGTTGTTTTGTAGTTTGACTATATGCCACTGCCTTTTAGTCATTCTGACTGAGGGGAAGAGATCTTAGGATACCGACACTCCTAGATCTTGTACGAAATTGAATAGTCCTTTGCAGGGTCGGTTGGACTTTAGATGGTATGATTCAAATTCCCCAAGGCGTAATAAAAGATGTAATACAGTCGTATAACATATTTGTTTATGGTTATACACGACGTTTCACATTGGATGATAACCCTTATATGTTATCTTTACATAAAGATGATGTTTAATGCATTAAAAGATAGTAGATATTCTTATGTTGCGGATATGCTCATGTTATAAATGTGTACATACAATAGTCATGTTTAAGTTGATAGAGATATTATTACTGTTGGCTATGATCATGACATTCATTATCACATGTTGTTAGCTATGCTTATAATGCTAGCTATGCCTTTGTAATTAGAGATGCATATACTGCTAATCATGCTTATCCAGATAGTTGTGATTATGTTGTAGCTCTTCTTATGATGTTGATATGTTCAAACTGTTAGACATGTTGATATTGTTAGCTATGCATATGATACTAGACTTATTCATGATGTTAGAGACGCTCATGCTGTTAGACTCCTTATACTGTTAATAGGGATATGAGAATAGTCTGGCTAATGAAGATAGTTATTATTTGCTCCTTTATGTATTTTGTTAATCATCAGTATTGTTGAGCTTATTTGTAATATATGATTAAACAACTTAAACTGTCTCATTACCTAAAAATGTTGGAATCAATAAATGTTGTTGGAAGTTATATCTCTTGCTGGGACATGGGTCTCACCCTTGTGGTTTGCCACATCTTTTTAGGTAATCGGAAGTGACAAAAACAAACTTGTGGTAGCAACGAGGAGCTATAGTAATGAATCTTTAAGAAAGTTGATTAGATGTCTAGTGTGTCCTAGAGTCGTCCCTGTACTCTCAGGTTCGAGCGAGAATTTTTTTTGTATATGGTGTTTCAAACGAATTGAACTTTTGTTAGCATATTAATGCTTGTTTGTGTGACATATATGAATATTATTCTCATGTGTATATATGTTGTGGCCAAGACGGTAGAACAATTTGTATCAAATTTTTGACATAGTATGGATATAAGAAAGATATTGGACTCTTATGCAAATGTTTCTGAGAATGTGTTGATGTTGAAATCAGTTTTAATTTATCCATATTTTTAGGTATGTGATTATAGTGATCGATTGTGCTTTATATTTTGAGTAATCTTGTTTAGTGTAACGAGTTCTCACAAGAACAACCAACTACTACACATTGACACTATCAAATAAAAAATATTATATTTTTGAAACCTTTCAAGCACATAAAATTATCTATTGTACAATTAAAATCCTCTAGATTATGATCAGTAAACTAGAGTTGATAATTTGAGCCATGATTCTAGATCAAGTTTGATAGAACAATTAGATCATATAGTAGAATTGAATTTATTTTCCCCAAAATAGCTCTCTCATAGTAGATTATCTAATTTGTTCTATGTGATAGTGTATCATTATATTTATTTTTATATGAGTAATTCAGTTAAGCGGGTCACCCGCTAGTGCCCGCAGGCCACCCGCAAAACTTGTTAAATAAACTGATAGATATAGGTTTGGGTAAATTTCTAACGGGTGACAAATTTCATCACCCAAACCCGATTTAAACGGGTCGACCCATGGGTGCCCGCGGATTTTGACCTAGTTTGACATGTCTAATCTCAAGATAATCTACATATTTAAACTAGTTGTAAAGTCTTTCTTCTTATAATAATAATAATAATCATAATAATAATAATTATTATTATTATATTTATTATCTTTATAATTATAACTATAATCATATAATAGCAATAATACGTCTACTTCATAGTTTACTCCGCATTTGCTGCGAGTCTTCCTCAACCTTGTGTGGTTACTATTTGTGGTTTGATCACTCCGGGGGCGCCCCATATTGCAGAGTTGCAGCAGAGAAGATATAGGTTACTGGGTGTCATTCTAAAAATAATGATCCATTTTTGAACGGAAGCGTTACCAACAGACTGGCAAGTCAAGGCGGTGCATTGAAAAGAGCCGTTACTGGCATTATAGTGGGGTTTCTGCCCTCTGTGGCTCGAGCTTTTTCCCCAGAGGGAGCAAAAAATCGATACTTTGGTTGAGCGGCCGGTTTCAGTCTTTATTTTCGGTGTTTATTCTATTCCATGATTCCAGACTTTCCAGTTGCCCACCATGGGCTGATGTGGATCCTGTCCTCTCTTGCTTGTGGATGTCGAAATCCTCCTCTTCCTTCTCCCCCCTGTGCCTCTAATCCAGTCTGTGTTTCCCTGAAAGTGATCTCTAGTGGGTGAGATCCTCTCTCCCCTACGCGGAGTTTCCCTGAATGGGTATATATATACACACACAAACACAGAGAGACCAGCCACATAGAGCTTCGTCCCCAATCACCAACAAGCCCTATCGACCACTTCCGCCTGACGCACTCCTGTTTGCCGATTTGACATGGACAAAGGATTCAGTAAAGCTGCGGCCTTTCCTTCCGCCGCCGCCGCACTCCTTGTTATCGCCCTCTTGCTTCTCCATCCGGCGCCCACGGTCCAGCAGGAAGTTGGTAAGCGACCGAGAACCGAAACGGCGAGCATCAAAACCGTGGTCTTTGATTTGTTTGTTTGTTGTAATTATTATTGATAGCAACTGTTGGAGGAGTTCCTCTTGATGTTTTTTTTCTTTCCCGGCCGTGTGGTGATAGTGATCCCATTCTTCTGTAGAGAATGAGAGGGAGTTCAGCTACCAGCCCGCGAGCGTAAACGGGCCGACCCACTGGGGCCATATCCACGACGACTGGAAGGCGTGCGAGAAAGGGCACATGCAGTCTCCCATCGACGTCTCCGACGACGCGTCCGTCACCCGCGACGACCTGGGTCTAATCCGCCGCAAGTACAGGCCGGCGCACGCCACCATGTTGAACAGGGGCCATGATATCATGGTAATTATTATTCATGAGATCAGCACAATTATATACATTTGTCTTGTTATCGGTCGTCGTCCTCTTAGCTACTTGTGCACCGGACCACTCCACCGTTGCCGTTCTTTTGATATTCCTGGCGGTTGAACTCTGCAGCTGAAGTGGAATGAGAGTGCCGAAGATGGACCCGGCGGGATGATGCTCAACGGGACCGAGTACTTCCTCAAGCAGCTCCACTGGCACTCCCCTTCCGAGCACAGCATCAACGGCAAGCGGTGCGTCCGCGTTAGTTTTTTATTTGTTTGTTTGTTTATTGTTGCTGCTTGTAGCTTACTGTGTAGTTCGGAGAAAAGGATGGTTTTGGCAAGAATATGCCCAAGTTGATAGGGGATGGGCAGGGCAGGCACATGGGTCTCTCTGGTCTAGTTGCTTGCAGCAAGTCTAATTATTGTTGCTCGCTTTAACAAGGAGTCCGTCCTCAACCTTCTGCTGCGGGACTACTATTTCTGGTTCGATCTAGAGTTTTTTAGTGGACTTAGAAACAGACGAAACGGGTATATATGTATATCCTGGAATTTAGCTGTCAAGAACCAAACTGATCAAAACCATCAATGTTCCGTGTATGAGATCTTATTTAATCTTGGAAGAAAAAGATTGAAGCATGAAAAACAAAAGAACTTGTATAAGTTTCTTTTCATTGACTTATAGAGCATATGGCTGCATCTGCAGATTCAACCTTGAGCTGCACATGGTTCATGTGAGTGCTGACAAGAAGCCTGCCGTCGTCGCCATCCTGTACAAGGTCGGCAGACCGGATCCATTCCTAGCAGAGGTGAGTTATTTACAATTGATAATATGCTTTTTACATTCTAGAAATACCTTATTCCAGAATAGATAAAGACACCCACACACGCCATTATAATGGAAACGTGCTGGAAGTAAGCTATTAAACGATTTTCTTTGTCTGGTCTCCTCTGTTCTACACCAGTTGGAGGACTACATCCGCAACCTAAGGAATATCGAGCATGGTGAGGAGGAGGTCGGAATGGTGGATCCAAGGGACATCAAGAAAGGGAGTAGGAAGTACTATAGATACATCGGCTCACTCACCACACCACCCTGCACGGAGGGTGTCATATGGACCATTGTTAAGAAGGTCAGTCAGACACTGTTGCCACCCCGCTCCCCCTCTCTTCTATAACGATAATAACAATGATCCACTCAATTTATTGACCAGAGCAATTCTTCTCCTTGTGTATTGAATTTAATGACAAATGAATGAACAGGTAAGGACAACTTCTCTGGAGCAGATCAGACTGCTGAGAGACGCGGTCCAGGATGTAAGTTTGGAGTTACTGAATTATAGATTCCGATCATCTCTGATCATTTCGCTATTTGAAACCTGAGTATTTACAATCATATCCTTATTCTGGTTGCTGCAGGAAGCAGAAAACAACGCCAGGCCCGTTCAGCCCATGTACCAAAGGATCATCCAACTCTACCGCCCAAGAACAATGTAGCAGATAAAATACATACCGACGCAGAGCTATATCAATGAAGCCTCAAGATACATTGCTGCTGTACTTGATTTGGAACGTTGAGAACAAACCAGATTACTCAAACATTAAGTATATGCTTGCTGACTTCTATGGTGCAGTTTATATATCTGGATGGATTACTTTTACTTTTTGTAAAAGAGGCATATACAATTCAGAAATTTTCTACTAGCTTCACTCTACTACCATGTTTCCCTAAACGCTGTTACGTTGCCGCATTGCATTGGCTGGCTACCTATCATGACCAGGGACAATAATGGCGTGGATATAATGTGGTTTATACGAAAATCATAATTGTGTCTCTCTAAGGGAACAATATATATATATATATATATATATATTCTGCTCCGAATACACTCGAGTGTATTCTAGCCCGACTCTCTCTCTATATATATTCTGCTCCGAATACACTCGAGTGTATTCTAGCTCGACTCTCTCTCTCTCTCTCTCTCTCTCTCTATATATATATATATATATATATATATATACTTGAGTGTATTCTGCTCCGGATACACTCGAGTGTATTCTAGCCTGACTATATATATATATATATATATATATATATATATATATATATATATATATATATATATATATATATATATATATATATATATATATATAGAGAGAGAGAGAGAGAGAGAGAGAGAGAGAGAGAGAGAGAGAGTCAGGCTAGAATACACTCGAGTGTACGGATCGCACGAATACACTCAAGTGTGTTTGCATATCAAGACTATTTTTTGCAAAATGTAAACCGTTGATCTTCACCGTCATACTATAACTAGGCTACATACAAATTTTGAACCCATTTGGATGAGTGTAAGTCACTCATCCATGGGCAACAAAATCAACGCGCGAAACTAATTTGAAATGGATAATTTTTGCGGTCTTCATAACATGAGCTATACATATCCAAATGTGCTTAAATTTTGCGTATGAGTTGTTCACGATATGTTTAAGAAGATCAACGGATTAGATTTAAAAAAAATATTGCATCATGGAAAACTATTTGAGTGTATTCCGCTCCGGATACACTCGAGTGTATTCTAGCCTGACTCTCTCTCTCTCTCTCTCTCTCTCTCTCTATATATATATATATATATATATATATATATATATATATATATATATATATATATATATATATATATATAGTCGGGCTAGAATACACTCGACTGTATTCGGAGCAGAATACACTCAAAGAGTTTTTCATGATGCAATATTTTTTTCAAAAATCTAATCCGTTGATCTTCTTAAACATCTTGTGAATAGCTCATATGCAAAATTTGAGTACATTTGGACATTTGTAGGTCATGTTATAAAGACCGCAAAAAAAAGCATTTCAAATTAGTTTCGCGCGTCCATTTTGTTGCCCTTGGATGAGTAACTTACACTCATCCAAATGAGATCAAAATTTGTATATAGCCTAGACTCATCCAAATGAGCTCAAAATTTGTATATAGCCTAGTTATAGTATGACAGTGAAGATCAATGGTTTACACTTTGTAAAAAATAGTCTTAATATGTGAATACACTTGAGTGTATTCGTGCGATCTGTACACTCGAGTGTATTCTAGCCTGACTCTCTCTCTCTCTCTCTCTCTCTCTATATATATATATATATATATATATATATATATATATATATATATATATAGTCAGGCTAGAATACACTCGAGTGTATCCGGAGCAGAATACACTCAAGTAGTTTTTCATGATGCAATATTTTTTTTGAAAATCTAATCCATTGATCTTCTTAAACATCTCGTGAGCAACTCATATGCAAAATTTGAGCACATTTGGATATGTATAGCTCATGTTATGAAGACTGCAAAAATTATGCATTTCAAATTAGTTTCGCGCGTCGATTTTGTTGCCCTTGGATGAGTGACTTACACTCATCCAAATGGGCTCAAAATTTGTATGTAGCCTAGTTATAGTATGACGATGAAGATCAACGGTTTACATTTTGTAAAAAAATAGTCTTGATATGCAAACATACTTGAGTGTATTCGTGCGATCCGTACACTCGAGTGTATTCTAGCCTGACTCTCTCTCTCTCTCTCTCTCTCTCTCTCTCTCTATATATATATATATATATATATATATATATATATATATATATATATATATATATATATATATATATATATATATATATAGGCTAAAAGAATTGTGTACCCGAGTACATGTACCCACCTACATGTACCGGCCGGTACACACTTCCTAACATCATATATATATATATATATATATATATGTGTGTGTGTGTGTGTGTGTATTATACATCACTTTTATATTAAAAGTCATAATTGCAGTGTAAAAGAATTTTGGTTGAGGGCGTCGCACCACACATCGAGAATAAATTATTAATCATGTACATATTATACATAAAATTTGTGAGGAAGTTTTACACCATACATGGAAGTAATGCTGATGTTTGTGGTAAGCTTTGATGGTCCCTGAAAAAACCCGGATTCGAATGACACTAACAAGTATCTTTCAATTTACCACTTTTTTAGGTGTCTAACGTCTACCACATACTTTGAAAGAATGGAGGAGGGGGGATCTTCTCATAATCACAATGTTGAACAAAACAATCCAAAATGATATATTTTTTATCATATTGCATAACAAAAAAGTGTCGACCTTTTAATTTATCTAGATGAACATTCTAACTAATGAACACAGATGGCATTGATTAAACAAACAGGCGAAACAGACTTATCATGAGATTTGATCAAAAGAATATGACAAATATATCTTTACATGATACTTGTTAGAATGATGTATCAACATTTGAGTGACAACCTTACGTTTTCTTCTTGGGCAGCGATTCAAATGTTATCCGATACTACTACTAGTATCATACCTCATAAGGATTTTAAAAAATAGTTGCAATAAATTTGTATTTTTATAATCTTACTTTAAAATAAAAATATTTATGCACATGTTATCTCAACATTTTTCTTTTAACATCTTCACTTGATTATTTCAAATTTGGCTCTCCATTATCGTTCTACTTGTTCTACTTAACAATATGATTAATCAATTGAAGAGCGTTTGTTACTCATTGATCCCGCACGTCGTAGATTCACTACAAAAATTCATGTTTTTATATAATTAATTTAGAATTAATGAGCTTTTGCCATATTTTTATGTTCAATTTCACCATATTTTTCTAGTGATTAAAAAGTATCGATGCATACTAGCATGTAAATTTTTGTTTGAGTTTACTCTTTGATTTGGCTAGAAATATTCATTTACATTAGAAAACATGGATAAATTAATCAAAATATAAAATTTTGCGTATATTATATGAATTTATAAGAATGGAAAAATAATGTTGATACAAGATTATCCAAGAAATTGATATAAAAATTAATATTATATATATATATATATATATATATATATATATATAGGCTAAAAGAATTGTGTACCCGAGTACATGTAGCTTACATGTACCCACCTTCATTTATGGTGATTGTAAAATTTAAATAAATAATCAAACCTTATGGATGTAATTTATACCCCTCAGATAAGATGTGTAAAAAAAATTACCACAATCTGACATTCATAGATCATTTAACAAAAGAAAATGTGTATTTTTTAATCAACGGTAAGTTGCAGAAATTGTAGAAACCATTGAATGATGTATTGTTGTATCTCATGATCTATATGAGATATGACTATGATTTTTTAAGCACATGTAATCTATATAGTGTTGAATCAATCCATATGGTTGGATTTTGTAAACATACTCCACATGTGCTATATTAATGGCCGGTACACGTAAGTTACATGTACCGGCCGGTACACACTTCCTAACCTCATATATATATATATATATATATATATATATATTATACATCACTTTTCTATTAAAAGTCATAATTGCAGTGTAAAAGAATTTTGGTTGAGGGCATCGCACCACACATCGAGAATAAACTATTAATCATGTACATATTATACATAAAATTTGTGAGTTAGTTTTACACCATACATGGAAGTAATGCTGATGTTTGTGGTAAGCTTTGATGGTCCCTGAAAAAACTCGGATTCGAATGACAC